>CM034534.1:64114401-64264401 GCA_020002185.1 Paraescarpia echinospica | reverse complement strand
TGACAGCTACTACTGACAACTACTAAAATATCCTGCATCACAGAATTGATCATAAAGGAACCTTGTCGGTGGGTGATATACACGAATTGAGCCTTTAGCTTACGCAGGTGAACTGCATTGACTAAATCGATACGTTTACGTCTGATGACTGCAAATATACAATGTTTATGTAATCTACTTATAATCGAGCTAGCGTATGTATACAGGTAGGTTATCGTTTTCCTCTAAAAGAACTAGAACATCGAACGCCAACCTTTCAGGAAATAATCAACGACAACTAGAACAGGACGTAAGAACCTATACATTTTCAAAATACCCCATATATGTCAATATTATCATATTTTATGGGGAAAATCAGTTCTATGGAACGTAAAACGTAATGTGCGCATACTACGTAAAGCATAACCGAACACTCGCAGGAATCATTCGCGCGCGACAAAAACTTCGAGAAAACGGCCCCTGCGTCATAGATTTGGCAACATAGAGTACTGTAGAGCAATACGAATATTATTTGACAATTCTACACTATCACGATTAGGGCCTATCGATAGATATGAACTTCACATTGTCTCCGACCATTGTCATTTTGAACAAACAACGCGCATTATGGTGTTTACGTGACGACGCTGTGTGTTTCTCTAACATTTTGTCAATGCCACTTTCACGGTTGTCTTTTACCATACCAAGGCATCCTGTCAGTTGACGGGCGTTTTTGCTAATAATGTATAAACACGGAATGGTGTGTAATCACGGAATAGTGTGTAATCACGGAATGGTGTGTAATCACGGAATGGGGTGTAATCACGGAATGGTGTGTAATCACGGAATGGTGTGTAATCACGGAATGGCGTGTAATCACGGAATGGCGTGTAATCACGGAATGGCGTGTAATCACGGAATGGCGTGTAATCACGGAATGGTGTGTAATCACGGAATGGCGTGTAATCACGGAATGGCGTGTAATCACGGAATGGCGTGTAATCACGGAATGGTGTGTAATCACGGAATGGTGTGTAATCACGGAATGGTGTGTAATCACGGAATGGCGTGTAATCACGGAATGGTGTGTAATCACGGAATGGTGTGTAATCACGGAATGGTGTGTAATCACGGAATGGTGTGTAATCACGGAATGGTGTGTAATCACGGAATGGTGTGCTCTTGTTGTAGTTGATTGTAAAGATGTGTTGTTTTGCGACGACAGCGCGGGTCGATAAGTTGTCGCAACATTTTCTGCTGTTATTTTTGTTGTTGTTGTTGTTGTTGTTGATGATGGTGATACTGATGATGATGATGTTATTCTTGTTGCTGATATTACTGCTAACCTTACTGTTGTTGTTGCTGCTGCTGCTGCTGCTGCTGCTGCTGCTGCTGCTGCTGGCGGTGCTGTTGATACGGTTGCTCTTACAATTGTTGTTGCCGTTGTTGTTGTGCTGCAATGGCTGCTGCTACTTTTCTTACTGTCTCTGTAGTTATTTGTGTTGTAGTTATTTGTGTTGTAGTTATTTGTGTTGTAGTTATTTGTGTTGTAGTTATTTGTGTTGTAGTTATTTGTGTTGTAGTTATTTGTGTTGTAGTTATTTGTGTTGTAGTTATTTGTGTTGTAGTTATTTGTGTTGTAGTTGTTGCTGCTGTCGTTGTTGCTATTATGGTGTTCTTCTTCTTCTTATTATTATTACTATTATTATTATTAGTAGTAGTATTAGTAGTATAGTAGTAGTAGTAATAGTAGTAGTAGTAGTAGTAGTAGTAGTAATAGTAGTAGTAGTAGTAGTTGTAGTCGTAGTAGTAGTAGTAGTAGTAGTAGTAATAGTAGTAGTAGTAGTAGTAGTAGTAGTAGTAGTAGTAGTAGTAGTAGTAGTAGTAGTAGTTGTAGTCGTAGTAGTAGTAGTAGTAGTAGTAATAGTAGTAGTAATAGTAGTAGTAGTAGTAGTAGTAGTAGTAATAGTAGTAGTAGTAGTAGTAGTAGTAGTAATAGTAGTAGTAGTAGTAGTTGTAGTCGTAGTAGTAGTAGTAGTAGTAGTAGTAATAATAGTAGTAGTAGTAGTAGTAGTAGTAGTAGTAGTAGTAGTAGTAGTAGTAGTAGTAGTAGTAGTATTGTTGTCGCTGCTGCTGCTAGTTCCGCTGCAGCTGCTGCCCCGTAGAATGGTACTACTTGCCGACGGTCGTGATGATGGTGACGCAGTAATACAGACAGCCCTACAGCGTCATGAAGCCGCCCAGGTTTACGTCGGACTCTTCAGAGCGCTGTCTGGCGGCATAGTACTGCTACTCGTACTACAACAGCGCCCTCTCCGTCTCCAACCTCGTCTGCTCCCTGCTGGCCCCGCGTCTTCCCGATGCCACCAGGGTGGCTGCGTGTGCCTCCTAGAAAACAATTTAACACTACACCGACCCATGGGACAACAAACCGTGGGCATCAGTTATCGCCGTTGCAGTACATTTTGAACTTACCCTCGTTTAATGGCGCCATCTGGAGAAGTTGACTAATTTGTCATCACAGGAGGAGAAAGGCACTCAGGGAAAAACTGAGCATGTCAAAAAACTGTAAGAAACTCTAAAGAATTATCATTGTGTTTTAAATACACTGCTAATTGGTAGATCAGGGGGACCGTTTCACTAATATATTAAGCTCTTAAGGAAAATCGATCCTAGAATAGAATCTGACGGAAAAATCAAGGAGTGTTTTCAAAATGCGTTTCACTAACGTGATCGTTAAATTATTCTTAAAGCTAAGAGCGATATTTCCATCATGCTAAACGATAATCTACACATTGAAACACGTTTGGTGGCGTAAGGTGGTACTTGTTCTAATTATAATTATTTATGTCGTAAGGAGCCACTGTTGGCTATGGTTTACGACGGGTTGGGTGCGTATTATTGAGTGTTTGAGCCGAAGGATAGGCCACTGAAGTCGTTTATGGTCTCAGCCTGGACCTGCGACTCGTTTAGTTTATTCCAGTCTACTATTGTCTTTACAAAGTATGAGTTTTTGAATTGGTCGGTGTGGGATGCAGGTACTATATAGCACCTGGTGTTATTGGTTGTTAGGTGTTGTACAAAGGATACGTGATCTGGGAAATGTTTGGGTTGGATGCGTCTTTTATGTATTCTTTGGGGCCGAAAGTATGTTTCTGCGGGGATGGCTGGGGTAGATCCCTCAGCTATTTTGTACATGAATTTAAGTCGTAGGTCCCGACGTCTGCTTTGTAGGGTATTGAGTTTTAGGTCTATTAATATGTTTGTGATCGATCCTTCATGTCTGGAGTGGTAGTCGCCGGTAATGAAGCGAGCAGCACGGTGTTGTATACGTTCTAGTTTATCTATGTCCCCCTGATGGCATGAGTCCCACACTATGGCTCCGTACTCTAAGGCAGCGCGCACAAGGACAATATATGCGGTCCGTTTGCTGTTTATAGGACAATGTCGTATGTTACGCCTTAGGAAACCAAGTGTGGAGTTTGCTTTTTTAGTTACTGTTGCGACGTGGGAGTGCCATTTAAAGTCGTCGGAGATAGAGATACCAAGATAGGGGTTGCAATTTACACGTTCTTTATTTAAGGTGTAGAAATAGTCAGTTTTATGTTTTACACTGAGGATGTAGCATTTGTTTGTATTGAAGTTCATACCCCAGTCCTTTGCCCATTTTTTGAGTTGTTTTAGGTCGTGTTGTAGTGCAATGTGATCGTTGAATGTTTTGATTTCTCTGTATAGTAGGCAGTCGTCTGCAAATAGGCGGACTTTAGATTTTACTGATGCTGGTAGGTCGTTTATATGACAGAGGAATAGTAGGGGGGCAGGTACAGTGCCTTGTGGGACGCCGGATTTGACGGGTACTTCTCTCGAGGTTTCGCCGTCTAGAACAACTTTCATAGATCTGTCAGTGAGGAAATTTTCTAGCCACTTGAGCGTGGTTCCGGTTATGGAGGAGTTTTGTGTGGGGGACTGTGTCAAAAGCCTTGCTAAAGTCTAATATTGCTATGTCTACTTGAGTTCCAGAGTCGAAAGAAGAGAATAGGTCATGCGTGGTGGTTAGGAGTTGTGTTTCGCAGGAGAAGCCTGCTCTGAAGCCATGGTTGAGGAATGTTAGGATGTTGTGCTCTTCTAGGTAGGTCATGATGTGGCGGTAGATTATGTGTTCGAGAATTTTGCATGGGACCGATGTCAGGGAGACGGAGCGGTAGTTTTCTGGTAGGTGCTTATCTCCTTCTTTTAAATACAGGTGACACATTTGCTGTGCGCCAGTCTGACGGTAGGTTGCCTGTGTCTATGGATCTCTGGAAGATGTCTCGGAGTGCAGGGGATAGGGTGTCGGTCAGGGCCACATGCTTTATGTGGTTTAATGGACTTGAGTAATTTACATACTCCGGTGGTGTCAATTTTAATGTTACATATATTGGGGTGTTGTGGGGGGGGGGGATCAAGGTGTGGGGGGCGGATTTGTCTTCTTTCGTGAAGACACTGTGGAACTGGTTCAAGAGGATGATCTCAGCTTTCTCGTTACTGTTACACACCAGTGGTCCATTCTTTTTTAGGGGAGCTACTCCGATGTTGTCTTGTTTTCTACTTTTGGTATAGCGCCATAATGGCTTTGAGTTTTTTGTTTGGAGACCTGTGGTGATAGTGTTATTAATAAAGTCCCATTCTCCTTTATGCAAACTTCGTCTACATGTTTTCTGTATGAATTTGTAATTTTCCCAGTTGTTTGTTTTCTTAGCTTTATTGTACAGTCTTATCTTTCGCTTTAGTAGTCTTTGTAGCTTTCTGTTTAGCCATGGGAGATTGCACCGAGCTGAGCTTTGATGGGATATGTTTGTTGATAGATTTCACTAGTGCGTTTTTGAAGATTGTCCAAAGAGTTTCTGTGCACGCACCTAAAGTGTAGTGAGTCTTTATTTCATTAGACATTGTGATGAAATCGGCATTTAGATTATTCCAGTTAGCGCGAGCAAATTGGTAAATTGTCCTGCGTTGTTTGTTTTGGTGTTGGACTCTTGTATCAAAATCTGTGAAGATGATGTCATGGTCTGATATCCCTGGCACAGAAGCAGAGTTTGCCACTACTGTGGGATTTGTTGTAAAGATTAGGTGTAGTAGCTTGCCCTCTCTAATGGAGCTAGTGTGGATTTGTGTAAGCTGCGCACTTTCTGTTGCGTCAATGAGGGCTTGTTGAACGGATCGCTCTGATGCGCACGTTTTCACAGTGCTTGTGTCCCAAAGTATATCGGGACAGTTGAAGTCTCCACAGAGGATTATTTGTTTTTGTTTCGAGTTTGTTGTGATCTTTGTCAGGGATTTATTTAGATTTCGTATGGTTTTGTCGCAGGGTTGCGGCATGTAGAATGAGCCTATTAGTAGGTTCTTTTTGCTTTGGAGTTGTTCTTTGACCCACATGATTACGCAGTCGCTATTCAGGTCTAGTTCAGCAGAGGATATGAGGTCTTTCCGTACTAGCACAAAGACACCGCCTCCTCCTTCGTTGCGGTCTTTCCTGTAGGTGGTGTAGTTTTCTGGGAACACTCCATTGGACTTTATGTTGCTACTAAGCCAGGACTCACAGCCACAGATAACGTCTGGTTTTATACTGATGAACTGGAATTTGTCGATTTTGGTTTCTTTGAGGAGTGTGAGGAGCTATTGGGTCTTCTTGCTGGGTTGTCTGATATTTGGTGAAGAGGGGGTTGACGGTTGGGAAGGGCGATTCAAGGGTAATATTCTCATTTGCAATGGGTTCATAGAAACTTGGGGAAATTTCGAAGCTTCTGAAGGTGAAGCTTGATACATTAAGTGTTTGACACTTACATCATAACCACTGCACGTTTGAGCGTTGCAACAGGTTGTAGTCTTTGGTGCACATTTTTAGGCATGATCGGTGGTACATCGCAGCATATGGCTTCTTCATTGGGTGACCATGACACAGCAAGCTCACAGAAGCCGCAGGGATATATGGGGAGTTGTCTTGGGTCTGGGTTTGTTTGTATGTCGCCTGAGAGGAAGAGGGCGAGTATTGCCAGCGTCCTGTTACTTTTTTGTTTGGGCCACGTCAGATGGGATGAGTTGAAGGAATGGCGTGAGAACGCATAATATATTCCGTTTATTGAGTCAGTTTCAGAAGCATTAATGTGTAAGGAATCGATTTGTGGCTAATATGAATAAGAGCAAGAATAGGGACCCTTGGAACATTGTTGTGATTGGCGCGGAGGTGGGTGGCAAAATAATGGTATAACCAGTGTCAATATAGTGACTGTTAATAATTGGAAATAAGGTTGAAGTGGTATGCTAAAGATCCAAGTTGAATAGGTTTCAGCGCTGTTTTAAAGGGGAAATGAAATGCAGCTGTTTCGTGCTACATATTTAAATATATACTATATAAGTATACATTAATGGTAACAGAAACGTACTCATTTATAAGACAAACTGAAAAAAATGATTTTGTTCGATACCTAAAACATCGCTATAGAGCACTGCGTATCGCCATCTTTGTTCCAAGCGAGTGGTTGGATTTATTCCTATCTAATCAATGTTAAATTTCGTTTTTTTTCGGTTTACTTCATTAGTAGACATTTCTGTGCGAAAACAAAGATATGGTGCCCTATTGTACACGATAGGTGATCTATGCATCCTTTTTATACAGTTGTTTAATTCCCTATTTAAAAGTGTCCAAGCAACTATTTAATTTATATAAAAATGTAGACAAATTGCACACTACCATGCACTAATAGATGTATAATCAGGACATTATGCAATGTATTATTGATAAAAAAAATATTTTAAGTGGAGTTTTTAATATAATAAAAATATTATTATATTATGTGTGTGTGTTATCAAGACCACATCATGAAATGAAGTCTTACAATCATAATTATTACAGCCCTTCACAAACAAATGAACCAATTCACTGAATTCATGATGTGATATTGATAAAACACACAGTTTTGCCAGTATAATAATAATTATAAGATAACTGTTGTTTATTATCAACTAATGCAAGTAAATTAAGTTTCAGAACATATCGATTGATTCGATTAACCGCATAACGTCACTTCACGTTGTGGTCAAGGGGAAATTTGGAAAAGGCAACAGACTGTGCTGTATCCAGAAGCGAATGGGGTTTATGAAAATTTCAGCTATTGACATTGCACTATACAGGTGAGTGTACATTAAAAATAAAATCCCTGAACTAGTAAGATTAGATTGACCAAAAGGTAGAATGAATTACTCGGTGCCTTCTTATCCCATTTTTTGCGAAAACAGTGTGATCTGTATTATCTTGCATGTCCCCGTTCATAATTTGATTTGTAATACTGAAGCCAACATTAAATATATCAACAGTTTATTCATATGGAGAAACAATTCACAAATAAATAAGACTACATGGCAGACTGTGCCAATGCATTAGTCAAATTCACACACCAGTTTTCAATGTTACTTTCAGTTGATTCACTTCACACTGACATATTTCAATCTAACTGTATTACAATTTGGGTCTGTGCCAGTCCTGTGCACATATAGTACATCAATAAGTAACACGTTTATTGATGATATGGGCCATCATCATGATCAAATATTGTGACCAACAAAATTAATACATAACAAATATTCTATTACAGTTCCAGTTTTACACATTTGTGGGTTTCAACACTACTCAAGAAAACAAGTACTTATTATTCAGGATACAGATTCAAAACTTGTAGTACTAGTTTCAAAATCTATCAAGTGCCTCCAAATGGATTTATCTAGATTTATGGCACTATATAAGTGTTCTTATTATTATTAAGTACTTGTTGCGATGTTATTTTGTGATAATGTCAAATATAATACTAACAATGAAGTATGAATATATATAAAAAAAGTCTTCCAGCTGAATACTTTGCTGCTTCATTAGTTTGTAGTACACTTTAATAATACTGGCTAAACGTACAAATTAAAAAAACCATATATATATTTTGTTGTAAGATGGCACGTTACTTTTACTAAACTTTATGGTAACAGTCCAGTTTTAATGGCAATGGCCCTTATCATTTTTGTGACACACGTCTTAGAAGCCACATTAAACGTGTACAGTGAGTCATATGAACAAATATATGTACAGTTCAGTGTGATGTTTGAGAAATGGTGGTCTCACTATGATAAACTCACTATAAGTAACATGTTTGGACTTCGTTAAACTATTCCAGTAAATTACATATACCCAAAGTTCCCTACCTCGAATAGTGTCTAATAAAACACATTGCATACCACAACTAGGATACAAGCTTTCAAGTGGATGTTCCTTACATTAGGAAGCCCTATACAGTATTGAGAATCCACTTTGCCTAAAACTTTCTCTATTTTTGCCAGTGATGTTCAAACAATGTTATTTAAGCATAGAAATCTATTGTCATTTGAAATTGGATGGCGTATCAATTTGGTGGCACTAAACCAAATTGATATGGATACAACTAGGTTTCCGTAAAGCGGGTTCTTTGCTTTGCCACAGCCTCCTCTTTTGCTGGTTTTTCGATGCCAGCATGCGTTGCTAGAGTTACCTCCTTATTCAATGTCGCAACTTAGAGCACACTTCGCAGCTTTGGGCCACTCGTGCATCTAGCTGCAATGCCCTCTAGAATTTCTCCTCGGAAGCTGTAGTCCTTTGACGCCATCACTTTCTTCACTTCATACCCAGCAGACTTTGAATACTGCAGCTGATACCGTAACATGCACAAAGTAAACCAAACATCTTGCGTGTATGCTCTCTCCCTTGAAATCAAATGCTAATGTCATTTTTTAATCGGTTCCGAATTCTGCCATCCTTTTCAATTTCAACTTCCAATGAATTCCAATTTCGTAATACATTCAAATATTTATTATTGAATCATATATATATATATATATATATATATATAATTTATAAGTATATTTCAATAAGCAATTCCAAAGCATACCATTCCAATTCTATTTATATATAATTAAACAATTCAAGTAACAGTAAACAAATGTCCTCAATTATAATTATTTTATCTGTTGTTTGCATGCATACTCTTGTGCAGTGAGATTGTATTTTTGAAACTGTATTCCTAACATTGTTTTGCTATTGAGTACAGGCAGGGATGTTCAGTCATTTCAGTCATTTCAGTTTATTTCCTATTGCAATGCTGGATTTCTAAAGTGTGCAGCTTTGTCAAGCAACTGATACATTGTTTTGTAACATCAAATGTTAACACTATTAATATCACAAACCTTACCTGTGTATTTGTGTTGTGGTCAATGGTGGACAAGTGGAGTCGGGCTATGATGCCTAGACGGCTGAGCTTCTTCCACTTGGGTGCATACTTGAGGAAGAGGGTGTGTAAGCTCTCCAGTTCATCAGTGTGAACACACTTCGTAACACTCTCTATATCAAACAGTAGGCAACAATCCAGTATAACCTTCTGGACAGTGAAGGCTTCTGTACCTTCAGTGAGCCACAGTGTTGTGTTCATTTCTTGTTGTTTATACATTGCATGACTGCACTTCCGGTACAACACTGCGCCCGCTGTCCATGAAGGGGAATTCCTGATGTGATGGAGGAGCGAGATCCACATCTCCTTCATCGAGTGGGGGTCACCACCACAAGCTGATGCGCAATACCACAAGTGGTTGGCAATTCCGCCTGTCGAAGGGACAACCTCAACTTTCTTGGCAGACAACAACCTTTATTTCTTGGTAGTCCTCTAACAAAGTCTTTCTAATGCTGGGATGTCTGTCAGTGGCAAGTGTGATGATCTTCACCCCATAGTCAGTCAGGTTGTCTAAGCAGCGTTTCAGGCCCTCCACTTCCATCCAGTAACTGTTCTTGATCTCTGTGACTTGAGCAGTTTCTTGAGCAATGATCAGTTGGCTGTCAGTGTCCATGGTGAAGTAAATGCCAAATGTAGCGTTGTGTCCTGGATTGTCATATCTTGCATCGCCTGATGCGAAAACGCCCTATCCTGCCAGAGCTGACATGGTGGCCTCTGAATGGCTTGTCTACATGTCCTCTATCTTTGGCAGTATGTATGTCCGCTGTATGTTGTGGCGGGGTGACAAGGTGCATAGGTTCGGTAGGTTGACCAAATTGTACACAGTGAATGAATGTCCAGCCAGGAAGAGGACGTTTGGTGTCAACAAGTTACTCTTATAAATGTTACCAATCTTGGGTTGCGAGTGCCATATGAACGAGTGGCCATCAACACATTCTATGGTCACAACCACTGCAAAGCCAGTCACTTTGATGCTAGGCTTTGATACAAGTGGTTTATTGCAGTTTGGTGTTTTAGCAGGTGCAGAAAACTGAAATGATGTTTTTTTCACAACTGACAAACTTTCTCTCTTTCCCATTAGTGTAAGAACCGCTTGAGTCATCATCAGTGATATCGCCGTCACCTGCTACAACATATTCTGCATCACTCGCTTCAATGTTTTCAACTTTGCATACCCATGATCATGGTGGTGATCATGTTCAATGGAACAACAATATTGTCTTTATTAACTACTGCATCGACAAAGTGTCGCACTGGCGACACGACCACTGGCTTCCATGTTTCGACACTACAAGTCGATCGCGTGGCAGCACTACAAGTGACATTTGTACTACCATGAGGGACGATGTCATCTCGCGTGCTAAATCCTTTGCTGGATCCTTCGAAGCTTGTGCTCGGTATTAGGCCCTATGGTTGTTTGGATACTTCTGTCATATATTATGAACAAAATGACACAATCTTGCAAATATTCATTAAAATTGGAGCACAAGTGCGATTTATAAGTGACCTTTTCAACGTTTTCTTTTTAATGATATATGAGTTATCTTTAATTTTTATGATTAAAATGCATGTGCACTCAAATGTGTTTAACATTTGAGCTTTGTAAATAAAAAATATATATTTATTAATCTGTGTGGCTTTTTCCTGTGACGTTATTTCCTTTTTTTCTTGTTAGGCTTACATTCAAAAGTCAATAAATATACAATGTCTTTGTTATTAAAAGCATACATTGGTGTTTGCAGTGCAGTCATGCAATCTATATTAGGAAAACACTTGGTATGATAGTATGCTTGCTAAATTGTCGCCTCAAAACTGGAGCATCAATTCGGGGTCCATTGTTACAAGCCAATATTTGAGACATATAAATTAGTATTAGTTGACTGATGTGAACCTACTTACTATGCCAATAACTAATTACATCAGATATGACTAGTTTTTAGTCTTTTGGCCGAAGGTCCAAGGGACTATTGCCATCACTCTGCGTTCGCCGTCCGCTGTCCTCCGTCCGCCGTTAGCTGCCGTATCTCGGAAACCGTTCAGCAACTTTTTCTCTAATTTTGCATAGACATATCTTGGGGCACTGCCACTATGCACGAGAAATCTGTATTTGATTGAATCATTTTAAGGGCTCCCTAGGGCCCCCAAGGACCCCAAAACTGGTAAAAATGTAACGTTTGGCCTATTTTTTCAAAAACTGTTCAACAACTTTTTTTTTAATTTTGCATAGATGTATCTTAGGGTGCTGCCACTATATACAAGAAATCTGTATTTGATTGAATCATTCTAAGGGCACCTAAGGGGCCCGCAAAGTACAAAAGGTTTACATTATCTAGTGATGTGGTTTTGAGAAGGGCCCTTGAGACCACCCCCAACATTAGATGTTGCGTATTGTGCCACAAAGTCAACAGCTGTGACTAATCTCTACAGCCCAGTTCATTGAGACCTTGGCTAATCTTTAATTGGTCACAGCACCCAGGCAGAGTAGACACACTTGACCCCTGTTAGACTGAACAGTTGCCTAACACTTTTAAACTGTATCTTCAAAACTATTGATTTTCTATAATTGCAAGTTGTGTTTATTTTGATGTTCATTTAATTATTATAAAATGGTGTGACTATGATGTCTATTGGTTAAAGATGTATTGTCTGTAGAAACCTGTCGGTGACAAACATAGAAAATTAATATTCTGTCACCTGTAGGTGACAAACATAGAAAATTAATATTCTGGACAACTATAGAGTGAAATATCCTACACTTTATTTATATCAAATGCATTCTACTGTTCTGTTTACGCTTGCCATGCCTTGTGTAGACATGGTACTGTGTAAATCAATTGTATCAATATAGACTAATAATTACAGATTCACAATATAGTTGACACCTGAAACAAACAAATGTCAACCATTAGAAGAGTTGACATAGTTCCGCTATACACAAGCAAGAAATCTGTATTTGATTGAATCGTTCTAGTGTCATCAGCATATAGTAGAACATACATTTTCTACATCATCATCACTAAGGTTGTTGTAAATTTAACCAGCTGCCATGTCAAGTCCGTTATAATTGTGACTAACAGTGTTCACAATTATTCAGGTAAATAGCAAATAACAAAGGACACAAGTTTTCTCCTAGCCATACTTCTGCACATCAGAAGAAGGCTGACACAGCCTGGCCCTCATTTATACATGATTTAGCATTTTTATACATGTTGTATACAACTTTCAACACAATACCATTAATACCGCATGAAATTATCTTAGACCACAGAGAGGACTGGTCTACTAAATCAAATGCTTTCTTATAATCGATGAAGGCACAATAAAGCCTTTTGCGTCGAGACAAATACAATTCAACCAATACCCCTATTTGAACACTGCCTGTTCTTCACCTATTACATTCGCTTTGTTTAGGTATGTGGTCAATCTGGTGTTCTAAATAATCACTAAGGATTAGTGAACACGTGTGCAGAATGTCACCCACTTGGCAGGTTTAATTTATCTATTCAGCAATGATGACACTGCTTAGGCTTCACTCTGGACACTGTCACTCACAATGTTGTGAGTAGTAGGTAGGTTGTCGGCAACACCGGTCATGACCCCAGATCAAAGGCTTTTTCGCCTTTTATAAGTAGAATTCCTACGTTTTTTAGCAGTAATGTTTTAGTAAACGTCAAAAACAAAAAAAGTGATTGATGGGTTTCCTTAGAAAGAGTGTGTCGACATCTAGTGACTAATCAGGTACTAATTAGGTAAATAATTAGGGTAATTAAGTACTAATTAGTAACAAACGAGTAGCGCATTCACTAGAGGGCAGCACTAGCAATAAGCTAAAAATAGTAATTAGTCATTTAGTGACTAATTAGGGTAATTAAGTACTAATTAGTAATAAGTGAGTAGTGCAATTATTGGAGGAGAACGTTAGCAATAACTAAAAATAGTAATTATCGACTAATTAGTATTAATTAGGTATACGGGGGAGGTGGGGAAGGTTCTAGAAGGTTCTAGAAACTTCTAGAAGCTTCTAGGCTGTAACGCGGTGCAGTGGCGTCCCTGGGGATCAGCGAGGTTAATCGGACGGCTTAGTTTACGCGTCGTTGTGCCTGGCGCACTGGAGATCAGGAGGTTAATCGGGTGGCCTAGTTTTCACGACTCACTGGCGAATGGGGGTATCGTATGTCAGTCTGCACTGTTGGAGTTTATGCAGTATGTGTGTTGTTTGTAGGAAGGCCGGATAAATGTTTATTTCGGCTGTCATCTGGCCGTGCGCTAGTATACGCGGCGCAATAGGCAGGCGCGTTCGGTAACAGCTGATGTTTGGTAACAGCTGATATGCGTGCATCGGCGTTGCAATATCGTTATAGCAGCTGGGTAGTTGGAATATAGGCAGCATTTGGAATGGTGTTATTCGTGTATGAGTTGGAATGCTGGTGGCGCGCGTTATGCGAAACGAAACACAGAAACAGCAATAAACGGTGAGAAATAAATTTTATTGGTCTGAAGTATACAGATGAACGGTGATTTTATTATGAAGATGGAGGCGGCGGAAAGGGGTCATGATCGGGTGGTGGTGGGCCAAATCCGTGGCGGCCGGGTGGCTGTGCAGGGTAACTTAAATGAACGGAAAGATGGGCTGGAATGGGTGGTCCAAATGATAGGAGGAGAACTTGAGGACGTGGAAATATTGAAGCAAATGAGAAGGGTTGCGTGAAAGTTTCGTGTTCTTCTGGTTGGGGGTTGTCTGCAGGTGTGGCTAGAAATAATAAAGGTTCATCGTCGGTGCTGTAGCTGTCGCTGTCGAAGTTTTCTGTGTCGTGTTGTTGTTGTTGTTGTTGTTCGACGGCTAAGGTTGGGCGGCGGTGTGGTGACGAGGCGAAGCTGACTGGGCGAGGTGTAGATTCAACGAAGTGTACCACAACGCCTCGGCCGATGGCGTATCTTCGATGAGTTAGTTCAGGGGCGATCACGAAGATGTGCCTTCTGTGGTGAAAAGGAAAAGTTCAATTATCGTCGGGGTGGCGATTACTGGCGCGCGGGGTTCGGCCTGCCGGGTGTCCATTCCGGTGAGTGTGGTTAGCAAGGGTTTGTTCCATAAGGAGTCGATTGACTAGTTCGGGTGCCACGACCAATAGGCGAAATCTGTGGGAGAAGGAAAAGTGTTAAGGGTCGGTAGTGTGACGTCGTCGGCGACGTCCAAGGAACAATGTGGTCCCAGGCCTATCGGCGCGCGGGGTTCTATCAATCATAATCATATCGCTTGGGCTCAAATTTATTCTTGATCTATTAATGAAGCCATTTCGGTGTGAGGGGCGCGCAAGTGTTTGCCCCCGCCCTATATGCAGTGTATCGAATCCGGCGATGTTTCGTCTGCAAGTATGAAAAAAGTATTAAAGTAATGGTGCGTCTGTTTTAGTGGGGGCCTGTAAAAAAGCAGTATTCATTAAGTCTGTAACGGGGCGTTTGTAAATAGTGGGGCGCACGTTAATCTGGAAAAGCAGCTATAGTGTTTATCAAAAGTCCGTAATAGGCGTCTGCCAATAAAGGAAAATAAAAAAAAAGCGGTCTGTAAATGGGAAGCGTTATTTAGTTAGTATCGTTAAACGTACCTTTCTCCGGGTCGTTGGGGTGGGGGTAGTCGGGTAGGAGGCGGAGCAGTACTATTCCCGGCGGCTTGGGGAGTCGGCGCAGCGCTATTCCCGGCGACTTGGGGAGTCGGCGCAGCGCTATTCCCGGCGTTTTGGGGAGGCAGCGCGCTGTAAACAAAAAAATTGTTAGTTAGTTAGGAAACGTTATAAAAGAAAGCAGTAATGTGAGGAAATCCAGTGTTAGTAGAGTTAGCAAAACGTACCTGTTTTGTGGTTGTTGGGGATTGGCCGCATAATTGTGAACTTGGTCGGTCGGCTCCATCGTGAAAAATGAATTGTGCAGTTGTTGCGCCGCTGTTTTGCGCGCGGTAACGTGTAGCGGCCTAGACACGTACGCCGTAGCCTTACATAAGGTGCTGACGTCACTGTTTATATAACGCGCTTATGTAACTGTAAGTGTTTAAAACGGTCGTTAAAGGTGAAATGTGCGCAAACTAAGCGGTCTATAATAGTAGTGGGGACTAGAGAATCGTATGGTAAGCTTATATTACGAAATAAAAGCGGCGCTCTGTTAGTGCACTAGGCTGACCGAGAGGTTTTTTTCAGTTTTAGTAACCTTGTAAGAGTCGGCTGTTTTATGGCGCGCGTGCGCGCGCTCACGGGGGCCGCGTGCGGGCCGCGTGCAAAGCGCTTATATAGGGGCCGGGCGGAGAACGTCTATGTATCGTCGCTGTGGTGTTGTTACCGTTGCAGTAACTTTGTGTGTTGCAGAGCGTTGTTGATCATGTCACCGCCGCCCGCTCACGGAGAGGCTCCACCAAAGAAGAGCAGCAAGTTGATGGAGGCTCCAACGGTCGCGGTGGCGTCTGGTGGCAAAACGAAATCTGCTTCGGGGGCCAGCGCGAAGGAGCTTCCGACTGCCGATGTGGCGCCTACTAAGCCGGCGTCGCCTTTTGAGGCCGTGGTGAGTGCGGACGCGCTGACGTCCGAGGTGAAAGAGTTCGTGCTAGCCTGCGATGGCACGAATAAGATTATTACGCCCGTAACAATCGTTGGCGTGGCTTGGAAAAGTAAATGCACGTACATCGGCTGTGGCGTTTGCAAGCGCAAAGTGAGAGGCCTTGAAAGTGGTGGTCGGGTGTGCACTGTACACGGTGTGCAGGCAAAGGCGAATACGTATTTTTCGGTGCGAGTCATGGTGGAAGACGAAAATGACGCCGACACTGAGGCCAGCATTTGGATCACGCTGTTCGACGAAGCGATTTCGTCGATCGGCGATTACGATGCCGAGCATGTGTCAGGCCTTTTGCCAGACTAGTTGCGCAGTAGCTTTGTGGCGAGCCTGGTTGGCACCGTCTTGGAGCTGACCGTGCACAAGTTCGTGTGGGGTGGCATACTGGACACGTATATTGTCCGTGATGTACGGGTCGTGTCGAAGAAGGCGAGCGAACCCGACGTATACGCTGTTCACGCTTGAATGACTAACGTTTGGCTATTGTTCTGTAGGACGTTGTAATTGCTGCTTTGGTTATTGTTCTGTAGGACGTTGTAATTGCCACTGCGTTGCGTGGAATTCTCGATGCTGCTGACGAGTGCGCGCCCCCTGCCGAGAAGCGCGCTAAGAAGGAAACGACGCCTCGGCCATGCTTCGCTGACGCCAACACTCCACCGCCGCCCTCGCTGACGAGAGAAGAAGCGATGCCGTACTGGCCGTGCGCGCCTGAGGCGGAAGACACGCAGCCCATTCCACCGCACGTGCCGGTGAGCGACGCCGCGACGCCCACATACGTTGCATTAACTCCGGTGTTGGCGACAGCAGAAGCAGCAGCCGTGCCATCGTCTTCACTGCCTCTGGACGTGTTGTCGGTTTCGTCGGAGGACTTTATTCCGTGGGCCCGCAACAAACATCAACAACGCCCTGTGATCGTGGGGACGCTTCAGTCCGACTCGGAATGGAGCGTTCTGCACTCGTACGCCGGCCGGCAGCGCTGTATGATGTCCACGTTTGCCGAGCTAATTGGCGAACGAGTGATGGACACTGCGCGCCAAGAATGTGGTGAGTGCCCTCCTGAGGAGGGGTGCCCCTTCGTTCACATGTGCGGCTACAGGGGAAGGTGGCCGAGCCGACGGTACAACATTCTGTACGAAAACGTGGCGGCACTGAATGTTTTTTTTTTTTCAATATCACTCGACAGCTTTCTGCAGCAGACGTTGTTGCTGGCCGCTATTCGTATACTCTCGGTACTGGAGGAGCGTTGCGTGCGCGGCGATCGCGCTTCGGAGGGCTCCCTAATGCGCCAGGTAGCCGACTTGCTCATGGGGACGGATTGGACGGCTCCGTTCGATCGTTCGCTGTTGGAGGTCGCCGTGCAGTATTACCTGTTGAAAAGGGCATGCCTCGTCGTCTGATGGGGCGACGTTTTCTCCGCCGAACGCTTAATATGTATTTTTGCCGATTAACATTTAGTAATTGAACAATATATTTTGCATTTCGCTATGGCATAAAGCCTTATTATTATTGTTAGATACGCCGATGAACATTAGCAGGGGCGAATTGAACATGGCATAAAACCGATGAACATTGGGCGAGTTAATCGAGCGGCCTATAGTCCGCTGTTGTGGCCTTAAAGCCTTATTATTTTCTCCGCTGTGGCATAAAGCCCGCCGAACGCTTAATATGTATTTTTTGCCGATGAACATTATATTTTCATTTCGCTATGGCCTAAAGCCTTATTATTAGGTGCACATTAGCGGCCTATAGTCCGCTGTTGGAGGCGTAAAGCCTTATTATTTACTCTGCTGTGGCATAAAGCCTCTTTACTGTTTACCGTGGCATAAAGCCTTACTATGGTGATGTAGTAGTACGATGCTGCTTAATAAAACGTATGAAAACAAAAACAATTCCCGCCTCCTGTTGTTGACATTCGACGCCATCCAAAAAAACAAACACGTTGCTGACATTCAATAAGCGCCAGCTCCCAATGCTGCTACCGAACGCCTGTCCAACTAGTGCACAAAACACTCCGCGTATCCTGGCGCGGCTGACAGCCGAAATTTCTCCTACAAAACGTAAACAAAAAACTTTGCCGCTTCCTCGGTCCATCGGCAGGCACAGCGCTGCCACCTGTCGGCCACCACAAAAACGTTGCTACCCTGTCGGCCACGAAATCAAAAACTTTGTCGCCGCTGCTGACTCGGTGGTCCACGGACGAAGGACCAGCAGTGCCGCCACCTGACGGTCAGGGAAAAAACGCTGCGAGAAAACCGCCGCCGCAGCCGTTCAGAAAAAGCTCTCCCTAGCGGTCGTTAGGCGCAACGGCAGTCTTATAAATGGTGTCGGCGCGCTTCGTCGTAGTTAATAGCGTTCCGAGTACGCGCCTAGAACGAACGTTCCGACGATGTACGCGTGTCCGAAATGCGATCGATCGTTCGTCCGTCTTTGTCATTTGTCGAAGCATCTAAAAACATGCGGCAGCAATGATTACGTATGCCCGAAATGTGATCGTTCGTTCGATCAGCGCGGTAGTATGTTGCGGTATCTGCGAACTTGCGGCGTCGCCAATGAGGTGTGTCCAAAATGCAATCGATCGTTCGACAGGCACGCCGATAGGTTGCACCATTTATGTCGCGATGACGACGTCGTCGACGACGACCTACAGAGCGTTGTGCGCGACTACTGGGCGAGTATCAGTACGTCTGTGGCGCACGGACCCGTTCAATCTAGGTATAAATTCCATTTGTCCGGCCACTGGGATACGGCCGCGCACGAAGCCCAACTTCGACTGATGTTCGAGGCGCAGACTCGGGCCTTTAAAATAAACTGATCGAACGGGTTTATTCTGCGGCACAGGGAGACGGGCCGACTACGTTACTACCATTCTTGGTGTAACTGTTGCGGACGCTATCTCGAGCCGCCAGTCCTCGTTTCCGACGCCGCGTCGTTCGAACGCTTCCTCGACGCCAGCCGGCAGCCCGACGTTCTGCAGTACGTGATCGCGCAGCGACCCGACTCGGGGTGGATCGCCGAGTTGGTAACGAACGTTACGTACTTCCTCAACGCCATCATCAACCATCCTATCGGGTGCGCACGCCAGCAGCGCCTCCCCGACTATCTGCGCCACAACGCGGGGCTCGTCAGCCTAGTGAACGATCGCCACAGCCGTCCGTACGCCGACAACCTGTGCTTCTTCCGTTGTCTGGCGCTGCATCGGGGCGCCGACTTTCGCGCTGACGATTTGACGACCGCCGCCTTAAGGCTCTACGCCGACTACGGCGCGGGCGGCCAACCCTACTACGCGTTCGCCGGCGTCCCGCTGAACGAACTCGGCCGGGTGGAGGCGGCCTTCGAAACGAATGTGACCGTGTATCGGCTGACGGCGGAGGGCGCCGCCGCCGAAGTGGTCCGCCGCTCCCTCCATCGCTACCCGACCACCATGAGCGTCAATCTGTTCGAGACGCACTATTCCTTCATAGCCGACGTGTCGTTGTTCTGTCGTTCGTATCGAAGCGGCAAGTGCGGCGATGCGCTGTGGCGCACCGCCCATCTGCTGCGGCGTCACGAGGCGACGTGCGAGGGCGGCGTTCGCCACGACTTTCCCGGCGGCGTCTACCATCCGACGCCGTCGGTGTTTCAGCAGCTGGAGGACGAGGGCGTCTACGTGGACGATCGCCTGCCCTACTATCCGTACAGGGCGACGTACGATTTTGAGTGCTACTTCGACGATCACGACATGCCGGCGGACAGCGCCAAATGCCGGTGGATCGCGCGACACGAGCTACTCAGCGTGAGCGTCGCCTCGAACGTCCCCGGGCACGAGACGGCGCGCTGCTTCGTCAAGTCCGGCAATTCGGGCGAGCTCGCGAAGCGCCTGATCGACGCCCTGGAGGCCATTAACGAGGCGGCGTGCGCGGCTCTGCGGCCGTCGTTCGACGCGACCTTCGAGGCGATCGACCCGCTCGACGTCGAATGGCGGGCGCACACGACGGCGGCGGAGGCGGCGCGCGATAAGAGCCCATACACGGTGCTCGGCGACCGTCTGTGGAAGAACCTGCGCCGCCTCCCCGTCCTCGGCTTCAATTCGAGGAAGTACTTGAACGTAGTTAAGAAATATCTGACGCCCCCGTTCATGACCGGCGAGGCGCACAGCATCTCGACGGCGTTCACGATCAAGCGTCAGAACAACTTCATGTGCCTGACGACGGCGACGCTCAAGTTCCTGGACGTCACCAACTACCTGGCCCCCGGCGTCAGCTACGCCAGGTTTCTGAAGGCCTACGGCTGCGAGACGACGAAGGGGCACTTCCGCTACGAGTAACTCGACGACCTGCGAAAACTGGACGAGACCCGGCTGCCGCCGCGCGAGGCCTTCTACAGCCGCCTGAAGCGCGAAGGCATCTCCGCCGCCGAGTACGAGGGTTGCGCGCGAGTATGTCGCAACGAGGGGATGACGACGCTGCGGGACTACCTCGTGTGGTATAACAATAGGGACGTGGTGCCGATCCTGGAGGCCGTCGACAAGCAGTTCGCCTTCTATCGTCAGCGCCTCATCGACATGTTCATGGACGCCATCAGCGTGCCGGGTCTGACGCTACTGTACCTGTTCAACGATCTGCCGTCGTCGCTCCACTTCACGCTCTTCAACGAATCGAACAAGGACTTGCACCGGCTCCTACAGTCGCAGTTCGTCGGCGGACCCTCGATCATTTTCGCGCGCTATCACGAGGCCGGCGTGACCGCCCTTCGGCGCGAGGAGTACGGTGAGTCGGCTCGCCCCTGCCGCTCTATTGTCGGCTTCGACGCAAACGGCCTCTACCTATGGGCGATCACGCAGGAGATGCCGACGGGCTGGTACACGCGCCGGCGCGCGGACAACGCCTTTCGACCGGAGCGCGTACATTGCTACGGCCGCCTGGCCGTCGAGTGGCTGACGTGGGAGGCGGCGCGGACGGGGGCGTACATACGTCACCAGCTCAAAGGGCGCGAGAAGCGCGTCGGCAAGTACCGGTTCGACGCCTGGTGGGGCGCGACGCGGACGGCGTACCAGTTTCAAGGGTGCTTCTTCCACGGCTGCCCGTGCACGGGGAGGGAGACGAACGCGGTGAACGGTAAGCCGATGAGCCAACTGTACGCCGAGACGGCCGCCGTCACGGCCTACCTTCGCCGCTTCGTCGTCGTCGTCGAGATGTGGGAGTGCCAGTGGCGCGCGACGAGAACGCCGCCGCCACCGCCGCGGAGCTGGACCGGCGCCGGCGGCGTCGTGACGCGGCCGACGATCCTGAAGTCCGTGCTCGACGGCACGCTGTTCGGCCTCGTCGAGTGCGACATCGCCGTTCCGGAGGCGCTGCGCGACGCCTTCGCCGAGATGCAGCCGATCTTCAAGAACGCCTACATCGAGCGCGACGATCTAAGCCCGTTCATGCGTCGCTACGCCGAAACGCACGAGCTCCTCGCCCGGCCTCAGCGCACGCTCGTGGGGAGCTTCTTTGGCGCCAAGATTCTGCTCGCGACGCCGCTACTGCGGTGGTATCTGCGGCACGGCCTCGTCGTCGAGCGCGTCTACCAGATCGTCGAGTACGAGTCGGTCGCGTGCTTTCGCCCCTTCGGCGACACGGTTTCCACCGCGCGACGCGCGGGCGACGCCGACCCCGACAAGGCCATCATCGCCGACACGTTTAAACTGCTCGGCAACAGTTCCTACGGGAAAACGATCACGCGCGTCGATCTGCACCGCGACATCAAGTTCTGCACGTCCGCCGGCGCCGCGACGCTGATCAATAATCGTCGCGTCCGTCAGCTCGACGACGTCGTCCCCGACGGCCTCTACGAGGTGGCGCTGAACAAGCGAACCGTCCGGTACGCGCTGCCCGTCCAGATCGGCTACTTCGTCTATCAGTACGCCAAACTGCGCATGTTGGAGTTTTATTACGATTTCATTGCCGCCTACATTCCGCGCCCCCTGTTCCAGTACTGCGCGATGGACACGGACTCGGCGTATTTGAGCCTCGCGGGGCACTGTCTCGACGAGCTCGTGGCGACGGCCAAGCGCGAACACTACTTTCGACACCGCGACGAGTGGTTCCCGTCGGAACACTGCGACGCGTACGCGGAGGCGTACTTGCGGTGCCGGCTCGCCGCCGAGCGTGGGACGCGCCCGACGAGTGTTGCGCGCGTCGGCGCCAGTACGACAAGCGAACGCCGGGCCTCTTCAAAGAGGAATGGTCCGGCCGCGGGATCGTCGCGCTCTGCAGCAAGACGTACTACTGTTTCGGCGGCGACGGCGACAAGTACAGTACGAAGGGCCTGAGCAAGCGTCAAAACGACGTCGACAAGGATGCCTTCCTCGGCGTACTGCGCAGCCAACGGAGCGCCGGCGGCTGGAACCGCGGCTTCCAAGTGAAGGAGTCGTCCGTGCTGACGTACATTCAGGAGCGCGCGGCGTTGAGCTACTTCTACGCCAAACGTCGCGTGCTCGACGACGGCGTCACCACGGCGCCGATACTCGTATAACGAGGGACCTCCCTCCCTCCCTACCCCTAGGGGTAGGGACCTACCTAGGGACCCCTAGGGGTAGGGACCTACCTAAGGGCCCCTAGGGGTAGAGTCCTATGTATGTATGTATGTATGTGTACGAATAAAAATGTGAACACTCGGTACAGTTTTCATCGTTGTTTTATTTAACTACAACAAAAACAACCTCATTACTTCGGTAATAGCAAGCGATAATAGGCGGCGGCCGAACGGGCACCGGAAGCCGCTTAGCGTTTTCGCAATAAGAGCAGATAGGCGATGCGCTAAAATACAACCTCACTACTTCGTTCTTGCCTGCCTAGAGCGGCGAGGAGCCCGCGACCGGCGGGTCCAACAAAGTCGGTTCGGATAGTCGGTCGTCTAATAATAATAACAAGCGATAATAGACAGCGTTCAATGCGGCTTTAGCCAGTCGAATACGAGACAGTCATTGGCCACCCTATCGGGGCCGAACAGGCACTGGAAGCCGCTTAGCGGCATTCCGCGGCATCGTAAGAGCAAGTAGCTGACGCAATATTGTCCGCACACGTTAGATACGCCGCTCTGCAGTCTCTTGTCGTTGTTCGTCCACGAATCGCAGTTGCGGCTCAGGAAGTCGCGGAAGTCGGCGTGCCGCGGCGGACGGCCGTACGAATCGAAGTACTCGCCTCGCCGGTCGGCGTCCACGTAGACGGCCACCCAGTGCTCCCCCGGTTCGTCGCCGTCGTCGGTGTTGCACTCGAACGCCGTCGGGTAGGTAGGCGGTGAGCCGCCGCCCCGGCAGCTTGTCTTTGGGAACGACGCCCACGACGATGTTTTTAGTGTACGCGTCGATCGCCAGGCGACGTATCAGCTGAAACGTGTCCATCTCAGAAGTCGTACACGACGTTCCGGCTCTTGTCGACTTGGAGCACCGTCTCGAACTCCCCGTACACGACGACGTTCACCGTCCGGGCGAGCGCGAGCCCGAAGTGGATCTCGGCGCGCAGGTTCCATGTACGCACGACGTTGAAGTGTTCGCCGTCGCAGCAGTCGGGCGACAGGTCGAAGCCGAATATGGTGTAGCCGTTGCCGAACTCGCCGCGCGTCACGTCGAACCCCTCGTCCTCGTACGCTTACCCCGTCGCAGCGAACAGGTTCATGTAGCTTCGGATGTAGCGCCGATGCGCGAAGTCCGGCTGCAGCGGCTAGCTCGGCACCTGGCGTCCGTCGACGAAGAGGGCGAAGAAGTTTATGTCGTTGTACTTCGCGTTGAACGGGTTTTTATCGTAGGCCCCGTTGTAGGCGTCGTTGTCGATCAGGCACATGAACACGCGTCTCGGGAGCGTGCCCAGATAGACGTTCTCGTGCGTGTGCGACATCATGCCCTGCGGTATCGAGAACACCTTGCAGTCGACGCGGCGCATCGGATACTTGGTCGTCCCGCGCGTCAGCGCCTTGATGTGGCCGAGCTGGAAGGCCGGGTTCAACTTGACCTTGCGCGCCTGCAGGTAGGCCTCCAGCAGAACGATCTTGAACCCCGGATCGACGACGTCGCCTATGAGCGCGAAGGCGTCCTTGTTCGCACCAGTCGCATCTTCAGGTCGACGCCGTTCAACAGGCACCGGTTTTGCATGAGCACGTCGACGTGCAGGCGTCCTATCATGTCGAAATCGCGGCTAGCGTGTATGAAATCGTGCCGATGCGCGTACCCGCCGTTGTTGTTGTTGGTCGACTCCATGCGCGCGGAGGTGTCCTTGCACCACAGGTCGGCCTCGAGCTGCGACTTTTTGGCGTCGGTCCCGTAACTGAGCAGGGTCTCGATGTAGGCCCGATACCGGTACGTATTCGACGACGGCGTCACGAGCGTGCCGTTCAGCGTCACGTCGACTTGACTGAACATCGAATGCAGGAAATTGTTGACGGGCGCCACGACGCTGTCGTTCACGAGAGCGGTACCGTCCCCCTTCACCACCTTGGCGCGCACGTACAGTCTAACGGACGACAGGTCCAGATAGTCGTCTCCGGAGCCCGGAATGAGAAACTCGATAGGGCCGCCAGCGTCGAGGGCTGTCAGCGGCTGGTGATCGATCCACTGACCGCTCTCGATGCTCGTCTGCGTCGTCGGAACGCTGAACAGGTCCAGTTCGGACTTTACGCCCTCGCACGACTGCCGATGCACGAACGCCATCCTGCGGCGCTGGGAAATACATCTGCTTCTTTCGACGGCGCCTCCTCTTACTGGCCGTCGCCGGCTTGCCGGGCGGCTTTATGCATCGTCGCTTTTTCGTCGGCGGGGGACTATTCAACAGCCCGTCGAGAAGGTCGGCGCCCGCCTCCTTCGCGCGCCTCTTTACCGCCTGTTTCAGATTGCCGCCGGCGACGATGTCCTGCGCCACGCGCACGCCCGTCTTGAGCGCGCGCTTGCCCAGCGCCACGGCCCCTCTCTTGATGAGCGGCATGGCGCTTCGAAACAGGCTGCCGAAGAGATTACCCAGTCCGTGTCCCCGCTGCGATCGGGCGCCTACGAACACCGGCAGGCCGCCGCCGAACTGCCGCGTGTTGTAGTCCTCGTACACGTTTCGCGTCATCGTCAGAACAGTTTCGACTTGCGGCGTCTGACGTGAAGCGTCGTCACGACTTTTCCGTGCTCGAATGGTATCGACTAACCGAGGTCGTCTCTTATATCTATCTCGATCGAAGCGAATTGGCGACGCAGGAGCGGCGCGTATTGGACGCGGTCGAAGATGTATGATACGATGCTGCCATTCGAACAGTAGGCGGGCACGGATCGGATGAGGGGGGCGAATACGTCGCCGACGATGCGCGACTCCACGATGTCCGTGTACACGAACAGGGTGTCGACGCCGCCGTTCAGGTCCACCGGGTGGTTCGCCTCGAACTCGAACAGGTACCCCGGGGGCAGGCCGCCGCCGGCCGCGGACACCCCGTAACTCGCGATATAATTCGACTCGAAGCCTAGTATCTGTTTCAGGCGCCCGTCCTGCGGAATGTTAATTTCGACGCCCGGCGATAGACGCGCAACGTCATCCGATTAGAGACGGCGCTGTACTCTATGCGCGCCTTGACCGTGTCGGTGCTCAGTTTCTTCAACGCCGCGTTGATTTTGTGCATCAGCTCGAAGGCGCTGTTGTAAAAACCGTGCGGAATGTTGCCCTGTCGGGCAATTTTGTCCCCAGACTCGGTGGTGAAAACGCCCACCTACCCCATCTCGCACGCCACGAAGAAGTAGGAGTCCGCCGGCCTCACATTGTACCAGCTATGCGTGTACTGTAGCGACACCAGCCCGCATTCCCACTGCCCCGACAGGACGACGCGCTGCGGCAGATTCGTCGTATAGTGCGTCAACGTGTTTTCGGGGTGCGCCTTCATAGACGCGTTGCTCGGCAACGTCACGTAAAAGTCAGACGATGCCATCGCGTCTCATAGACGGACTCGGCAGTAGGTAGCCGAGGCAACTACTCAGCATTGCCGTCCACAGGTTGGAGTCGCCCGTGCCGCGCGTTAGATTGTATATACTGACGACGATCACCGTGTACAGGACGACGATCTCGGCCTTAGGGCATTCGTTGCCGCAGAGACGCTACGGAACGCTCGTGACGGAGGAGGCGTCGACGGCATCGGGCGCACCCACAGAGACGCATGATTCGTCGGCGGGCGCTCCGACAAATGCGCTTGAGTCGACGGCGGTGTTCGGCGGTTACATTGGCTGCTGCTGCTGCTGCTGTCGTCTCGACCGTACACATCGCGCGACTGCCGTCCGACGCTACGGCGTCGATCCTTTATCGCGCAGGCACACCATAGAGCGAGTTCGTCGACGGGCGTTGGGACGGCGGGTGGTTCGAACTTGACGCGGCCCTCTTCTCATCTGCAGTCTACTAATACAACACGGTCCCCTTATAAAAAACGAAAAGCCGTTGCACAATCCCGCCTCGTGCAGTCGCCAGCACCCCGCGTGGCGCATCCAACGCGTCGTCGTCGTCATCCCTTATAGGTCACGCAGATAAATCATAGAGCGAGTTCGCCGACGTTGCGGTCGACGTCGATAGCATCGGTCGCAGCGACAACGGTAGCGGCGGCGGTTGTAGGAAGAAAGTCTCCAGCGCTCTGCGTATTCCGTCCAACAACGCGTCGCCATCAGCCCTTATAGGCCGCGAGCTTCTTGGCGTTGATCCAGCTATTGAAAGAGGCCGGATAGCCGAACCACTTGACGAGCGCCTCTTCGCCCTTACCGCGTCGTCGACGACGTCTCTGTAGAACGGCTTCCACCCGATATAGTTTTTCCTTCGCAACGATCACTTTTTTTAGATCCAGCTCGTAGAAGGTGCCGTCCAGTATCGTGCCGGCGTCGTCCATCAGTCGGTAAACGGGAGGGTCGGTCGGGTGCAAATCTACGACGGTGAAGAGCTCTTCGCTCCAGTTAGCCATGTACCCCTACTTGAAACGTCCCTTCGCCTTGCTGATGCGATGGTAGGCGTTGTTGTACGACCGCACGAAGTCCTGCAACGGCTCCACGAACTTCAGCGTCTGATGCTTCGTGAAGTACCTCCACATGCGCGTCTTCAGCGTACGATTGAATCGCTCCACGACGCTCGCCTTGGTCTCCTCGTTGTGCGTCACGAAATGGTGGACGCCGCGCGCCTTCAAAAGCGTCTGAAGGGGCCTGTTGAGAAACTCCGTCCCCTTGTCGGTCTGCAGGACGTGCGGCGGCGACGACAGCAGCCCCTCGAAGGCCTCGACGAGCGCCGGACCGGATTTGCTCTTCAACGGAACGCACCACGTCCGCTTCGAGAAGACGTCGATGACCGTCAATAGGAACGCTATGCCGTCGTTGTGCTTTTTCAGTTTAGCCACGTCGACGAGATCGGCTTGCCACTGCTGGTTTCGACCGCCCACGATAACGCGACGTCGCTTAAAGCGGCGCCTAACCGGCTTGTGAAGCGTATAGGCGTCCTGCTCCGCCAGCCACCGCCCGACGATCGGCTTGGGCACCGCGGACGCCCGGTGCAACGCGTCGACGCCGCCATAACTGACTGCCCGTTTCGGGTCGAAGTAGGCGCGCTTCAGTCGGCCGTCGCGTTGTTGGCGCTTTCGTTGCGCACCACGAGTCCGCCGGGACACCACCGCCATGGATCGTGCGGCGCCGACGACGATACCTCGAACAAGAGGGCGGTGACGATGACCGCCGCGATTACGACGGCGACGACGACGACGAGTACTGATCTTCGGGCGGGGGGCATCCTCTACGGGGGCCCTAAAAGCTGGACCACGGCATGCGCTCGACGGACCGAGTGCGCCCCTTTCGCTTCTGCGCGCGCTGTATATACGCCCGACGCTGGGGGTTGCCGACGAGCTCCATAGGTACGTTCAGCCGCTTTATATGATCGCCGAACACTTCCCAGCCAACCGGCGCGGGGGACCTCTTCCTCTTTCGCATGAGATCGTTCACGAGATCTACCATATTGCTTCCGGCGATAGGCGTACCGTCGTACACGAGCTCCGCTCGATCGTTCCAGCGAATAAGCGGGTCGGCTTTCAGTCGCGCCAACAGGAGGCGGGCCTTTTCTTTCAGCACTTTCGGTACGCTCTTCACGACCTCGCTCTCCATCTCCCCCGGTAATTGATCGGGCGTAGGCGGCGGGGGCTGATCGGACGACGACTCGTTCTTCACTACGGACACGCGCATCGGCTGCTGCGCGCGAGACGCCTCCATGGCGTTGTAACGACTCAGCAGTTGATTGTACGCCGCCACCTTTTCGCCTTCGGATAAATCTGCACGCTCGAGAACGGCTTTCATGTCGCTGTCCAGGCTACTCATCACACGCGACGTGGTCGTGGTCGGTTGCGATAGTAACGGAAGTAGACGCTCCACCAACCGGGGGTCTACCAGCGCCATCTTCTTCGCGTACTGCATCAACCGATAGCCTGCCTGAGGAGGGGCAGAAAGGTGCTCGCCAACGGCGCCAGCAGCGCCGTCAGAAACGCGCCCGAACCCGTCTGCAGGACGGCCCTCTTCCGTTTGATGGGTACTTTTTTCGACGCTAACTTGCGCAAATTGTTCCTGTACTTTATCAGCACTTTTCGGTTCTTAGGCGTCAATTTCACGTTCCCTCGCAGAATGTTATACGCGCAGTCGGCCAGACTGCAGATGAGGTCGGCGTCCGCGTGGGCGATTACCGCCTTTCTCAGATTCGTATTCCGCTGGTAGCGAAGCAACAGCTGCAGGGCAAGGATGTGCCTCTTCACGCGATCTGTCATCCTGTCGAATGACGGCGGCCGCGGCGCGCCCCGCCTTTTTTATAGTCTCGTCGGCACATAGACGTACTGAATGGGGTCGTCGGGAAAAATTTCCGTACGCAGGCGCATGGTTTCCGGCGTTTCCTGTTTCAGGTCCACCAGGAGGTAACCGTAGGCGGCCGACGTGGCATCTTTGTACGCCTCCACCATGTATTTGATTCTACCCGGGTACATCTGTTTCGCCAGGTGACCTACTTGTCCAGCGTCCCGGGGACTCTTGAAGAGACCATATACTGCGCGTTTAAGCTGATTGTGCGATTTTCTTTCCCTTTCGGAAAGAGATTCTGCAAAAGCTGTACGACGGACGCGTTGCAGTGGTGACTTTTTTTAGTAAACAAAGTCGTGACGCTACTATTGGTCTCCGACATAAGGTCATCGAGCACTAGAAGCGTCCTCGTTTTGGTGTCCAGAAGCGACGGATCCGGCAAACCGTCTACAAATTCTACGCCGGCCATAGAGTCGTAAGCGGTCTGCCACTGGCCGTAACACCACAGAATTTTCTCCGGTGGCGGCGAAATCATACACGAAGCAAACTTTAACAGGCGTACAACGAAAGTAGTCTTCCCGCACCCCGTAGGGCCGGACACTATACACGTAAAAGGGTGCTTCCACTTTCCGTCCATAGCGACAACTGGTGCGCCGACAACGTTACGATCGCCTATATGCACCTCCATCAACAATTCGCCGAGCTTGCTCTGACCGTCTTCATGGCCGAAGGTGCAGCCTCACCCCCCAAAAGGCCTCTTTCGTCGGTATACGCACGACGCACCTCCATCAACAATTCGCCGAGCCTGTTCTGACCGTCTTTATAACCGCAGGCGCAACCCCAAAAGGCATCTTTCGACGGTATCCACGCCACCAATTCGCCGTTACCGGTAGCCAATAGGGCGTCTCGCAACCTTTTTGACACGCCGAACTTACTCATCAGCAGGCTCCTCATACACTCGACTCTAACGGCCTCCCATTCGGCACGCGTTCTCGTTTTCACGATACGGGCACCTCGTCGCTTCGCCATATACCCCGACCACGCCGCTTTGATGTACTGCGCACTGTCTTCGTCCGCGTGAAACATCGCTTTTCTATACTGATAAGCGTGCTCGACGGATCTGAAATACTGTCCGTACGCCGCCACTCTACACGGATAGTAATTCGACAGGTACGTCATGAACTCCCCGAACGTAATACGCGTCGACGACATATCTACACGAGGACACACTACTCACTACGGCGGCACCTCACGCGTAACCACTATATAACCGCGCGCCTTTTTCAGTCACTAGGGGGACATGCTTTCTTTTTCAGTCACTAGATGGCAGCACACATTCTTAACCATTATATATTCTGAAGCGCACGTGACTCCGCATTACATAAACACCACGTCATAAGCGCGTGACTCCGCATAACCATTACATAACCATTACTATTTTTAGTTATTGCTAGTGCTGCCCTCTAGTGAAAGCGCTACTCCTTGTTACTAATTAGTACTTAATTACCCTAATTATTTACCTAATTAGTACCTGATTAGTCACTAGATGTCGACTCACTCTTTCTAAGGAAACCCATCAATCACTTTTTTTTGTTTTTGACGTTTACTAAAACATTACTGCTAAAAAACGTAGGAATTCTACTAATAAAAAGCGAAAAAGCCTTTGATCTGGGGTCATGACCGGTGTTGCCGACAACCTACCTACTACTGTTGTGTATTGTCTTAGTTGGTGCATTGAGCTAATCTACTTGACCATGAATCAGTGGTGGCTCTGGTTGTGTATTACACCCAGCTGTGGAGCTAAGATTATCTGCCTGCTATTGTTTGATGGAAACTGAGACTAATCTGTAATTGGTCACTGGCAGTAGCTTGTGTCAACAGACAGCATTAAGCCACTAGACCCCTGTTAAACTGGACAGTTGCCTGTAGGTTTTAAACTGTGTCAAACAGTGAGTTTACCTTTTGCTCTCAGATAATCTGTCTTCTTAGTTTTACACATAAAGACATAATCTGGCATAACTTGATAAGTCTTTGTAGCAGCACATTTGTACTTTCAGTGTATCATTGCAACATAACATACATATTACATACTGTGTGCCACATTTGAATGTTGTGCATGTAATATTTCCATGCGATCCATTTGCATATATAATATAAAACTTCAACAGCCGTTTTCTTCATTTTCACTTTTTGATCCCTACCATGTTCATAACTTTGCCAATTTTTGTAGCAGTCATATTTTTTGAAACCGTGTAAAACACCCTACCAAACCTTTACAAGGATGTAAGAAAACAATGTTACAATTTTTCCGACTTATCACTCATTTGGTCAGCCGGGGTCACATATAGACGTATTAGTCCAAAGGACTTCAGGGCCACTTGGCCCATTTTTGTTGTATGCTATTGACTGTATCGTAAAACAAGTATTTTTCAGGATTTAAATACTTGTTTTGTCATTTATTTAAATGCGGTTACATTGTACATGTATATTATTTGAGCAGTCCAACTTCAATAATATTTGTATTTAACTATTTCTTTTAAATTAATACATTCCCATGGTAATGCCTACAATACATGATTGACAGGGCTTGGTCCGGATTGTGACTAATGTTGACTATTAATACATGACGACATTATTTCGCAAAACGTTATACTGGCTACGGTAGCTGGCATTTATTTTTGTAATTATTTTGAAGGTTATTTCCCCCACCAGCAACTATATCGATAACATAGATTCGTAGTCATTGCGGTATTCAGACGTAGCAACACGCCGGCACGAATCGCTGTAAACTAAATCGGCGGATTACAAGCAATTATATCATAGTATTCACTCGTATTTGTACTTTATTACATTAACATTTCATATTACATTTCAATTTCGCATACGTCATATTTGTATATATGCAGACTTTGAAATAGAACTGTGGGACTATATTGTAGTCGTAATGATACCTGACGGAACTCGTGAGTGCCGAGTCACCTTGGCAACAACAGGGGTCAGCCCACTGTTGGTTTTCGCATAGGCGACCATGTTAACTCTTTGTCTGATTATAAGAAAACGTGACCTATAAAATGTCTTAAACTTCTCACCTGCTGTTATCATCATCTCATTGACATGCCGATAGATTTTAACAAAAATTGCATACTTCCAGCTCTCGTAAAATGCCTGTATGTGTGACACCCGTCAATATTTATAAATGCCGGCAAGAATTACTCCACAAACAGGTCACACAGGCAAATTGCTGCCAAATATCCTTCCGATTATTCAAATCATCTAGAAATCCACCATTTTACAGTCAACACCTTCTACAATCACACATGAAAATCTTCCTACTCAAATGCACTTATGTCACAGCATGTGAATTTTGTAAAAAATCATTTCTCAAAAATACACTGCATTTTTCTTCGTGTGCAACGGACAGGAAGTCTAACTAGAACATGACCCCATTATCGGCACAGGGCGCCGCCATCATGCTCCAGGGGCGTGTGGTTGTACATCCGGTTTGATTGGCGAGATGTCTCCAAAAGCTGTATACAGCAATTCGATAGGCGACACAGCATAGCTCTCAGAAAAACCGACGAAACGCATACAAACAAACAATTTAATGCACTGCGTGGCTACTGGATATACTATAAGTGTTATTAAGCAACTTTTCATTTACTTCCACAGAAAGATTCCTATAGAAAAAAAACAAGTTATAGATGATGAATTTGGCGTGTTCGCCGGCGGCAAGATTGGCATAAGTCTGCGGTGATCACTTTCGAACGCCGATTGCAAGCCTAAATACAAAAGTGACGTGCATAAAAAGACATTGAACGTCAAAACATAATTCTTGGATAAAGCTACAGGTCCATCTTTTGTCGATTTGTTTACATATAACTATGCACCGATGAAGTAAATGTCAGCGAAATCGACCTGGAAACTCGACATTATTGCCGTATTTGGAGCGTAAAGCGGCGCGTAGGAAATGACAAGCCGAAACCAGCGCCTGTTGGGGTCATGTTCTAGTTAGACTTCCTGTCCGTTGCACACGAAGAAAAATGCAGTGTATTTTTGAGAAATGATTTTTTACAAAATTCACATGCTGTACATTTGAGTAGGGAGATTTTCATGTGTGGTTATAGGAGGTGTTGACTGTAAAATGGTGGATTTCTAGATGATTTGAATAAGCGGAAGGATATTTGGCAGCAATTTGCCTGTATGACCTGTTTGCGGAGTAATTCTTGCCGGCATTTGTAAATATTGACGGGTGTCATACATACAGGCATTTTATGAGAGCTGGAAGTAAGCAATTTTTGTTAAAATCTATCGGCATGTCAATGAGATGATGATAACAGCAGGTGAGAAGTTTAAGACATTTTAAAGGTCACGTTTTCTTATAATCAGACAAAACGTTAACATGGTTGCCTATGGGAAAACCAACAGTGGGCTGACCCCTAATAGCTACGTTTGAAAAATTATTTAAAATATACCGTGGCGCTGTACTTGTCAAATCATGGTGATATGTACTGTAAATGATATGTTCTTATGTTTGGGCTGTGGTTGTTCAAGCACTTCATTCCCCCTTTAAAATTGCAAGTAATTATACCAGTGCGTGAGTATCAAGACGTTGGTGCGGTGCGAATGAAAATGTAGGTCTTCGCCCTAGCTGGGCCCCAGGGCGATTCTGGGAAGACGTCTTGACGAAGGGCCTGTTAGTAGAAAGTTTATTGTTGTGGGCACTGTTTTCCTTCTGGTAATAATGGCAGCCTATGAAAGGCTATGATCAAAGTGGATCTCTACAATTGCGTACGATGGAACGAGTTACGGTTTACGTTATGTTGATATGGGAATAGTCGTGGTGGCGTAATGGGCCCGTAGGCGTAGGCCTTAGGCGTAGCGTTATCGTTGCTAGGGGACGAGATTACATACGTAGTGCTTGTTGGCCGACTGTGGGCGACTTGGTTATATTTATTGTTTAGGATTAATGTTTAGTTAAAATATGGTTTGAAAGTGACTCTCTTGAGCGTGCCTGGTGGGATTTAGTGGCACTTAGCTGTTTGGTAGATCGGTTCGTGACTTCTTTGGTGTTGGTTTGTAATCCAAGTTGGCGTGTTTTGGCGGGAAGTCTGCGAAGGTGATCACTTGTAAATTTTGAATCTAACATATACTTTACTTTGGTAATTTATGCCTATTCAGATTTAGTGAGACTTTATTGTCGTATGCTTGAGTCTGTAGTAGTTCATCTAGAGCGTAATTTTTGAATTTCGAATACAATTTTAGAGCCGACGTTGAGAACGTGTTTATATTTCAAGCATGCACATTTTCAATTGTTTATTTTGTCCCTGCGTGATTCAAAATCATTTTTGCAATCTAACGTTTAATTTTGTTTGTGGCGCTAGTGTAGATTTAGTGTCAACGTATTGCACTGTTTGCACAAACATTTGATAAATTGTCACCACCAACGCTGTTAAATCTTGTACTTAAATGTTCTGGGCGATAATACAGGTCGATCTGATTTTCGCGCCAGCAGGCTTATGTACATAACATACCAAGGCAGGGGCAGTCAGTCCCCTTATAAACTATATACTAACAGGTCTTTTCAACAAGACGTTCTTTTATACCCATAATCGCCTTGAGGGTGAAGACCTGACTTTTCTTTGCACGGGCACTAAACGTCTTGTCACTGCACTGGCCTGCTGAGCGCGGACAATCATACGACCTGTAATATTGTCATTCATTATCGCCAACCCACTTTTTATAACCTAGAAATTTACAGTATTTTTAGTACAATTATACCGTTTTAGAATATTTTATTATTTTCAATTATTTATTATTTTATGAAACATTATTTATACTTCACCATTTTGAAGAAAGTACACTGTCACCAAGACAATGTCATCAGCATTTTTATTCTGTTCTGCTGCTTCGAGAGGTCATGATTTTATGCTGTGCAAGCCACTTAGTCCCCAACGGTCGGCTGTCATTTCAACAGTTTCTCAGTACAAGAGAACACAAGATTCCTTGTCATTTCTACACAGTTTGCCATGTCTTAATCTTTGCTTCAATAGACAGTTACTGCCAATCCCCCTCTAAGCCAACATTTAAATTGGCAATTATCTTATTACTAGATTTAACAAGATTTAACAAGATTGCCATCCAGAGAATTAACTCTAGATGGCAGGTGGACAAGGAAGCCCTTTGGCTTATCGAGAGTCCAACCCTTTTATCTACATATATCCATCCCTTCTGAGGTATGTGTCGATTTAATTTTTAAACATATTCACACTACTAGCACCCACACAATCATCAGATAGTCTGTTCCATTCATTCACAGTATTTTGAGAAAATGAGAACTTTCTTATATCTAATCTATACTGCTCTTTTACTAATGTAACTTCATGTCCTCTAGTTTTTCTATCTTTCTTAACTAAAAAAAAATATTTATATTAATATTTTCATAATCATTCAATATTTTAAACACTTCTATCTGATCTCCTCTCAATCTCCTGGTCTCTAGTGTTGTTAAACCACATTCTTTTAGGCGTTTTTCATAACTAAGATTCCTCAGTTTTGGTATCATTTTAGTCGCTTTCCTCTGTACTCTTTCTAGCATATCTATGTCCTTCTTGCGGTATGGCCTCCACGCTTGTATACAATATTCTAAATGAGGCCTAACTATTGTTTTGTACAGCGGTATTATTAGTTCTTTTTCTTTATAAGCTATATTTCGCCTAATCAATCCAAGGATTTGATTTCCTTTTGAAGCTGCAATTCCACACTGCTCTAAAGCCTTCATGTCAGCACTAATTGTCAGCCCTAAGTCTTTTTCTTTTACTGTAGTACTTAGTACAGTTCCCCCTATTGTATATTCTACATATTCGTTCCCATGTCCTGTGTGAAGGGATTTACATTTCCCAAAATTGAACAACATTTGCCACTTTTCAGACCATTTGATCAACCTGTCAAGATCATCTTGTAAATGCTGCCTATCTCCATCACTTTTAATCCTTCTAAACACTTTTGTATTATCTGCAAATTTCATTACCTTGTTATACTAGCAGGACATGTAAGTCTAAATCCTGGACCTGCTATCAGGCACAACATTTGAGTGGCCACCACTAACGTTCGATCTATTCGAGACAAAATAGCCTCGCTTACCGATTTATTAACTTCCAAGACAATAGACATCCTTGCAGTCACTGAGACCTGGCTCAGACCACATGACACAGCTGCATGCATTGCTAACATGTCTCCTTCCAGTTTCACCTTCCATCGTCGCCCACGTTCAGTTGGACGAGGTGGTGATGTTGGATTTATCATCTCAAAACAGTTCAAAGTTAATTTGCATTCAAACCCTGATTACTCCAACATTGAGGCCATCTGTGCCGAAATTTTCGATTCATCTTTCTCTGCTTATTTTGTGTGCATTTATCGCCCACCAGGACACCCTGCCCATTTCTTTGAAGAATTCCAGGATCTACTTGAAAATCTGGCAACTATTTATTCAGAATTTTATATACTCGGTGATTTTAATCTTCATCTGGACACACCTTCATCAACAACAAGTACATTTAATGACATTCTGGCATCCTATGACATGAAACAACACGTTACCTTCTCAGCACACATACATGACCACTGGCTCGATCTCTTAATCACCCGTTCAGATTGTAACAATATTCAGACACCTACTGCTTCAGATGGTTTATCACACCACCACACTGTCATTGTCATATCTCAAAGTTCCTAGAATTCCCGTAGAGTCCAAACACAACATGTTTTACCGACCGATCCATAAGATTAACATTGCTGCATTAATGACGGACATCCTTAAATCCGACCTCATCAGTAACCTCAAAGAACATCTGTCAGATCTGTGTCGACAGTACTGTCAAGTACTCAAAGATTTACTTAATAAATAAGCCCCCCCTGAGATCTAAATCTGTGTCCCAAAAACCACATGCTCTATGGATGACTCCTGAAATTTTACAATCTAAAAAGCGCCTGCGCTATCTTGAACGTGTATGGCGCAAATCACGCTCGCCTTTGGATAGATCACGATATTCTAAACAGTATCACTACTGCAACAGACATATGACTAAAGCTAATCAAACTATTACACAAACATGGTCTCGAGTAACTCTGATAACTCACGTCAGCTATGGAACTGCATAAATCATATTCTACACAGACGGCCGCCTCCATCTCTACCTAGTCATGTGTCTGTCAAATCTCTGTGTGACTCGTTTTCTAGTCATTTCAAAGATAAAATCAGTCTTATACGTTCTGCTTTTTTATGTCACACTTTAAGTACTGTAAAGTAAATTCTCCACTTGTATTAGTTTGAGACAGCCACAGTTCATGAAGTGAGGAATATAATAATGTTCTCCCCAAATAAGTCATGCGATCTCGATCCATTATCAACCATACTACTAAAAGCATGTCTTGACTCTTTGCTTGGTACAATAACAAATATCATAAATTTATCACTGAGTTCGAGTAAATTTCCAGATGATTTTAAACATGCACATGTAAATCCTGTTCTCAAGAAGACTTCTCTGCCAAAAGATGATTTCACAAATTACAGGCCAGTGTTTAATCTTAGCTTTATTTCTAAGATACTAGAGAAAGTCGTAGCAAGCCGTTTAAGGTGTCATATCAGCTCAACTTGTTTATCCAGTGTGCTCCAATCAGCATACAAACAATTTCATTCTACAGAGACTGCTCTCCTTAAAGTACACAATGATGTTATTTTAAACATTGATAAAGGCAAAGTAACTGCACTTACCTTGCTTGATCTGTCTGCCGCCTTTGATACCATTGATCACACAACTTTTGTTAAACGTTTATCAATGTGGTATGGCATATCTGGCACAGCTCTGACCTGGTCTTCTTCATATCTAACCAAGAGACATCAATCTATAAAAATAGATAATTACTTTTCAACCGCACTCCCCACTTCAAGTGGCATTCCCCAGGGTTCCGTTCTTGGGCCTTTGCTTTTCATTCTCCACACTACGCCATTCAGCTCTGTAATCCAAAGTCATAACTTTGATCATCACCTTTATGCAGATGACACACAGATCTACATTTCCTTGGTCACGCCAATATCACAAAATATCACACCAACGGCATCAGTACGGAATCCAGGAGTGATCTTTGATTGCGACTTCAATTTCAGACAACACGTATCCCAAACGTGCCGTTACTGTATTTATCATATCCGTGATCTTCGCCGCATTCGCCGACATTGTCGCTTTCTGTTGCTAAGACTATTGCAACAGCTCTTGTTAGCAGTATATTAGATTATTGCAATTCCCTCCTTCATAATATTGCTATCAAGAATATTGCAAAACTACAACCTGTCGAAAATTGTTTAGCAAGGGTAGTCACACAATGTCCTGATTCTCCTGCTCAGTGCCACTTCTAAAATCACTGCATTGGCTCCCCGTGCGATATCGCATTATGTTTAAGATCTGTACAATCACCTACCAAGCCCTTTCATCCAAACAACCTAGTTATTTACACTCAATGCACACACCAGCTAGACAAGCCAAACAACTTCTGTCGTCTAATTCGAAGTTGCTATCTGTTCCTAGAGTTAAAACAAAGGCTGGAACTCGAGCTTTTTCAGTTGCCGCGCCAACTATATGGAATTCGCTTCCCGTTAATGTTAAATCAGCAGAAAATATTGTTATATTTCGTCGTCACCTGAAAACCTATCTTTTCAATATCGCCTATCCTCCCTAGCTTCCTAGTACATCCATCCATTTGTTGACGACTTTCGCCTAGCACACGAGTACGAGAATGCTTAATCCTTTGGTTTTGGTGCGCCACTGAGCTCGGACTGTGAGGATATTGGAGCGTTAGAAATTATTTATTACTATTATTACATGGTACAATTTGGCAAAACAGATTGAACAGTTGTCGAAAAGTATTTGAAAATACGGCGCACCGACCACTTTTCAACAGCATGTGACTTTTTGTTCATTTGGCGAAGAATTAAAACGACATCTTATAGAAGTCAGCGCCATACCATAGAAGACACTATTTCCGCGTCACACAAGGTGCAATGTTTTGACGTGAGCGTCGTTGTTGACAATTTACAGTTTACACGATCGTAGAGAGCGCCAACAAATTATACAGAAATTGTGTCATCGAGTATAGTAATATGAAGAGCGCTAGCTTACACTTTGCTCAACATTAATTAAAAAAGTCACAACAATCTTGACCTTCGCGCAGCCGTAAACCGCTACGCACACGTCAACGGGTCACGACGCTAATGTCGTGTAAACAAATCATGCTTTAGCAAATTTGTAATCGCAAACATTTTGAAGACTTATCTGAACAACTGCTGTTGGAATTTTTCGCCGCAACTTCAACGTATTGGGTCTTGAGGCGACGGTCACGTGGGCCTATTCAAAAAGGCTCCTGGGCCTCCTGGATCAGCCTATGTTTATGATTACTGTAATTTAGAAATGTTGTTTAAATGTGCCTCCCTAAACGTGAATACAGTTATTTTATGTCCACGTGTGCAGTGTGTAAATAGTTTAAGTAACGTTGACAATCTGCTTAATAAATTAATAGTTACTTGTTTTTATCGTCAAAAGAAATGGGTTAGGTCGTTACACGAAGTAGCTTGCGACAGCCAATTGCACGGCTGACATTTGACGCCAGCCCGTTAAACATGGCGGTCCGCTTCTAGGCGTGACTTGCAGCATATCGACATTACATGACGTATGTGCTACTATGATTTGACCAACAGAAGATATGTGCTAGGAAAGCCAAACTGTTCACGGAGACGTTATGAAGGGACTATTGCATACCATATCACTGTAACTTTCCGATGAAGTGAATTTAACCAAATCGGAACAACTGGATCTAGACATAAGACGGTTATTCGTTAGCTTATTATTTAATGTTTGCCTTTTAAGAGGATTTACGAGCGCTTGTTTTAAAATCCTCTCAGAAACCGCAACAAAAGAGTCACGATACCAGAGCAGCAATAACATTACGATAGGACGTATGAGTTGATTGATACAATGTTTTAATAGACGTGTTCGAAAAATGTATAACGATTTCTAAGGATTTATTTAGGATAATACGAAGGTTGCTAGTGGTGTCAGATCTATTTTCCAAAAGTACTGGTTCACGAATGACGAAACGTGAGAAAAAAAAGTGAAAACAAGTTGGACAATTTATCAAGTAATGACATTAATGGTGTGAAGAATGGCCAAAGGAAGCATCGTATGAGAAGAACACAGCAACTCATACTAAACCTATTAATACTTAAATAGGAGCGCACCAAGAGTGTTTCCTGCGTTGTAAGACCTTCTTTTTTGTGGAGTTGAGTGGCCCTTCAATACACCGGAAGACGAACGCGCCGGCGCAGCAGTACACACATATGAGTGTGAACTAGAGCATCCTTCTTGCCGGTGGACAGACAGAACAACGAGTGCAATAAACCAATCGTAATTTAACATCAATTAGCACGCGTGTCTATTGCGGAAATATTATTTTATATTGAGTACAATTACAGTTTATTCTTCCTGTGGTATGATTATGTAATTGTCCTTCACATGTAATTGTGTGTGCGCGTGTGCGTGCGTGCGTGCGTGCGTGTGTGTGCGTGTATGATAAAATGAGAGTGTCCCATTGGAATATCCAAACATCAAAGGACCACACTACACACACACACACACACACACACACACACACACACACACACACACACACACACACACACACACACACACACACACACACACACCACTGAACTAAACAACTGTCGGTAAGCCTGGTGTGCGCCACAAAAACCTAATGAAATTGATTGAAGATATATTTGACACAGAGTCGACTTAGTGGGAATCTTTATCCGAAAACTGCACAAAATGATGACCAGTCTGCTATGGCGGTATTGCACGTTTTGAAGAGACCAGCGTTCGCCGTCAAAACGAGGGTGTCTTCAAAACACCGAGTTCTGGTTGGAACTAATATATGGCGATTAATTCAGTTTTTGAATACACGAGGACTGCGATTGTCCTTGTGCCTCGAAATTACAATTGTTTAGGTACCTATCTGACATCTACATCCTGACTTTGATCACCATCTTCGACCTCTAGCGATGAGCAAGAGTCTATGTATACATACGCACATATCTGCATGCACACACACACACACACACACACACACACACACACACACACACACACACACACACACACACACACACACACACACACACACACACACACACACACACACACACACACACACACACACACACACACACACACACACACACAGACACACACACAAACACACGCACGCACGCACATACACAAACACACACACACACACACACAATCACACACACATACACACACATACACACACACATATACACACATATATATATGCACACATCAATGCATGCATACATACATACATATATGCATGCATACATATGCACATACATACACACACACAGGCACACACGCACACACGCACACACATACATACATACACATATATAAATATATATATACATAGATTCAGATCCATTCAGATTCAGACTGTTTATTACCAAGTAGCATTTCAAATGTACGAGGGATTCTTGGCGTTGTCGCGTCAACATACATGCACGCTTGTCTCCCCTGCCCCCCATCATGCACACGCAAAATATACAATCAGAAGCTAAAACTAGTACCGATTTAAACCAAGGCCAACTGCCAACATACTTTAAGACAGTTGTACATCTATTGACATAAAGTGAACTTGATAACATAATATTAATACAGTCTGAACGTTACCTAAAAAGTTAAAAAGTATACATATAGTTAAATAAATAATAAATAAATGTATAAATAAATTAGCTGACGATATAAAAACTAAGCTGACAGTTAAAAAGTATGTACAAACATGTAGTCAAGTTAATAAATAATAAATAATAAAAATAAATAAATAACTAAAAAAATTATAAATAAATGATTCAGCATGGCGACATATAACTTAAACCGACTGAAAACAGTATCATGGCATCTCCCTCGGTTCAAGTGACTCACAGCCTGCGAATAAAAACTATTTATAAATCTAGTGGTCCTTCTATACTTCTATAGCGCTTGCCAGAGGGAAGAAGTTCAAAGAGATGGTTGGCTGGGTGGGTAGTATCCCGTACAATGTTCTTGGATTTTCGCGCACAGCGAGCATGGTAAATAGATTCAATGGATGGCAACTCGCGCCCAATGATTCTAGATGCGCCCTTCACGATAACTTCTAGCCGTTGTTTCTCCTCCTGACTGGCGCGGCCAAACCACACTACAATCGAGAAAGTGAGGATACTTTCAATGATTGCGCGGTAGAATCGTATCATAATCTCCTGAGCAATGCCGAATCTCCTGAGCTGCCTCAGGAAGAACAGGCACCAGCTGAGATCGTTTGAAATTGTTGTTCCAAGGAATCTAAAAGATTCAACCTGCTCGACCGCCGCGCCATTTATCGAAAGAGGGTGGATGGGACTCTTCTTTTTACGAAAATCCACAATCATTTCTTTAGTCTTTAAAACGTTTAATTCGAGATTGTTATCCGCACACCAGCCAACCATTCTCTGAACTTCCTCCCTGTATGGCGTCTCATTTGCATTCTCAATGCAGCCCTCCACAGTAGTGTCATCGGAAAACTTGATCACAAGGACCGATTGGTCCACGGAGACAGTCATTTGTGAAGATAGTAAACAGGAAGGGGGATAGCACACAACCTTGTGGGACACCTGTATTTAGGATAAGAGGTCTGGAGATAGAGTTGTTGACTCTGACAGATTGAGGCCTGTGAAGAAGAAAGTTAAGGACCCAGTGACACATGGCAGGATGTACATTCAACAATGAAAGTTTATCGAACAGCTTGATTGGGATGATAATGTTAAATGCTGAGCTGAAGTCAATGAACAGGATCCTGGCATAGGTTCCTGGCCTCACTAGGTGCTTCAGAATGTGATGCAGACCTAAAGCTACCGCATCGTCTACTGATCTGTTTGCTTGATATGCAAACTGGTGCGAGTCCAGGAGGCCGTCGGTGACCGACTTCAGGTACCTGAGTACTATGCGCTCGAACACTTTCATGGCGACTGAGGTCAGTGCCACTGGACGGTAGTCGTTCAACCCGGTGATGTTAGAGGTAGATGTGGAGATGTTGTCTGGACCCGAAGCCTTCCGCGTGCTCTGTCTCCTGAACAATTTCCTCACCTCAGTTTCCTGGACAATGAAGAGCGGAGACAGAGAGGTACCTGCTGGAAGTGGGCGCTGCTCTGGTGAATAGTAAGCTTGTCAAATCTGCTGTAAAAGTCGTTGAGCTGTTCAGGGAATGAGGGGTCACTGCTGTTGGTGGCCGCTGCGTGTTCCTTGTCGTTTATAGGGTTTTTGGGAGTGCTGAAGTGATTGCTGAAGTTTTTGAATCGATACAGGGTCAAGGTCACATGCTATGGGTCAATGTGAAGGTCAATTTTCCGCTAAAGCACTACGTGCGTTCTTAATATGTTCTCTTATTTATCTCTGGTATCCTCCAGTACGATTATTATTATCTTGATGTCTTTCATGGGGTCTTCATGTATCCTTTGTCCACCGATAAGATCGTTCCATCTATATGGGGTCAAATTCCTATGTTCGGGATCAAGGTCAGTATGGCTTCATAACTTTGCTGTTTATCAAAGCTACGTGTATGTGGCATTGGGTCTTTCACGAAATTTGATATAGACAGTTCATATCACAGCATGATATTGGTTGTGGAAAATATAAAGTTTAAATATAAATATATTGTAGTGGAAAACATATAGTTTTATTTCAAACCAGTGAAAGGAATACCCTTAAGACCATGACTTAGGGCTTAGGCACCACCAGTTACACATGTACGTACTATTTACAGGCAATCAACTTGCAGGATCGCATCAAAATCCTTCTCGCTAGCAAGACGTTTTGCATACATGAGATCTCTTATTATTTACAGTCCGTAGTTGTTGATGCATCCACCTTCACAGTGACAAAGAATAGTGCATTTAATACCTGCCCTGGCACATTTGCAGTTTCCTCTGCATGCTTATCCACACCCACAGTGGTGAAGGAGGGCGTTGCTTGCGTCGGCTTGCACTGTCCAGAATGATGCCCAGACTTTCGGTTTCACGTCTTGCACCCAACCCTACGCTGAAGCATCTGGAACATCTTGGTGTCGTTGCCTTGCATGTCTCCAGATATAACCCGCCTGGTCTTGCATGCTGGAGCAGGGCTTCCTGTGTGGGGGGTATGGTCGAGCGTCCGAGTACCATGCGTGAAGAGTTGACGTCTGGCATCATTCACCCTTGAGCACCCACTGCTCTTGCTGTACATGATAACAGTCCAGCGTTCAAGGCGTGCCATATGGATGGAGTCGAGTGTCAGGAGTCTAGGGTCGTCGGAAAGAGCAAGCAGTGTTTCAATAAGGTCTGGGTATACCTGCCATGCTGCCCATGCTGTTTTCTAACCGATGCCAAAGAAAGATGACGTTGTATCACACCCGGTGTTGGAACAGTGGAATCGTGAGCGACTTCTCGGGACCAAGTCTTTGGGTGATTGTATGAACGGGGATGTGCTGAAAGGCTTTTCCTGTTCCAAAGCCTATCCACAACTTCATCAAACCACGGCTGCCAAAGTGGCCAACAGCAATGATGACAATATCGCTGTCGACTGTGCGGATGAAAGCCTTTGAGTGACCTTGTTGTGCGGCGTGAGAGAGATGCAGAAATATCCTGCTGTCGGACTCCTGGTGATTGCATGGCATGATCGTGTCCAAGTCAGCTGCCGATTGGCTGTGAGAGGTATTCACCAGGACGAGATCGTCATAAGTGGAGCAAACCATAACATTGGTGAGCTGAGACGATGCCTCGATAACAGCTTTTGAAAGGAATCTAAACAGCTGGACCCTGTTTTCTGAATTTCCCAGGAACTTGTTTCAGTCACGAGGGACAGGTGTAGAGCAGTCGACGATGCTTGTCACGTCAGGGGTTCCTCGTTTAGCTTGAGCCTGGGCTCTGAGGTTGTCATCAGGGTAAGTGTCCTATATGATGTCGAGTCGCGATGTTGAACTTGAGAGAGAGAGCTGGTAATGAAGGGCATGGAATGACGCATAACATATTGCTCGAAGTTAGCGGCGTTGGTTGGGCGGACCATGTAAATCACAGCTGGGGCATCCAACACCTTTCACCGTAACAACAACTGGAGGTGTGAGTTTTGGGATAGTCAGACAGTGCAGAATATAAGATTTTGTGCCGGACCTGAGCTTTCCCTGGTCAGACAAAAATGGTGGCTCTCTATGGTTTTCGAACTTGAAGAAATTGTCCAAGTCGAAATCAGACCGGGGCTGTCGCGACAGGAAAAGATGAGATACCAATGATATATCTTTCTTTGTTCCTGTTCTTTGTTTCATCTATGCGTCTTGCAAACGTCTGGAGAGCTGACCTCTTGGTGATGTCTGTGATGGAAACCTTACCTTTCTTCAGGCGCTCACTAACGAAGGCGTCATGGAGATCCTTACCTCTTTCGTATGCTTTGCATAGCGCCTCTGCTATATCAGAAGGCATGACCTCTCGAGGATGGAGCGTGACCAAATCTGGACCATTTTGTGGTAAGAAAGTGTTTTTCTGTCGTAGAACATTGAGAACCGACGTACGCGATGAACAGTTTGAATCAACGCAGCCGCTAACGAAACGCCGGTAATTTGCATCGCCATCGGTCGACTATTTGATTATAATTCAGTAAAACTATCCAGTAATATTGCTTACTAAGTAGCATGTACCGTTTATGAAATATTTATACTTCAGTCTATATAAAACATGGAAGTAATACTATGATGCTTCATATGGTAAAACGATATTGTTTCAAAACCGTAAACACAAATACATACACTGCCATAATATCAGGATGCATTGCGCCTGTCGCTTGAGGCGGTCTCTTGCGATTACGATGTTAACTAACGCCAGTAAGCGCATAATATATATATATATATATATATATATCGGTATATTGCCTCTATAATTGGATTTGAGCTCAACCCAACATATGACTTTGGATCCAATTGATTGACGAAAATTCATAAATAACTTTGGGTATAACCCAATGATACACTTAGAGATCACGATCGCCACGCCAGTGGATACAAGAGGGTCATTGTACCTTGATATTGATCTTCAAAATGTGTAACCACAACCCCCAATTGAAAACAAATCTTTATCAATCCACCCAGGGTGTATGTAAACCCCACAATGGACACCAATTACCTATGAAATGGTAGTGAGGGCACACAGCTGGGTGTTTACTCATGTTTTGGTGACTATTTGAACTTGTCATTGACCTCTAGCATTTGACCTTGACCCTAAGTCGATTCAAAAACTTCACGTATCACTTCACCCCAAAAATCCCTAAAAACGACACAAGGATCTTCCAAATCGGAGCACAGGTTCCAGAGATCTGGCAATTTTCGATTTCGGGTGGCGGCCATTTTGGATTTTGCACAAAATGACAGAAGCATCAAAATCTCAGGTTGCTTCCATCACATTTCTGAAATAGTATAGTATCAAGGTCATCTGTGCCAAATTTCATGCTTTTGTTTAGATGTGAACATTTACGGCCCCTACTGACATTAACGTCCCACACTATCAATCATATATATAATTTTATAGTGTGTGTGTATGTGTGTATGTGTGTGTGTGTGTGTGCGCGCGCACACGTGTGTGTAAAACTATTAAAAAGAAATATGTTTACATACTTGCATACATGCGTACATACATTCGTACGTGCAGGCACACACACACACGCATGCACGCACAAGTAATTTGGAATCAGCAACACATACACTCTATGCTATAAAATTACATTATAAAAATCAGGAATCTTAATGGCGACACTATTAGGCGAGCGGTAGAACCACCTGTAGGACTGATATAAATGCACCCCCTACACTCACCCACGTATTATATCATTTTAAAGCTCTACATCTCCCCGTCCAAAGGAGGCCTGTCGTAGAGCTGCCAAGCGGTGCATTAAGCGTGAATTCAAGGTCAAACCGTCAAATGATGAATTTTCGAAATTATGCGCTTTCCCAATCGTCATAATATTACAATGGTCGCATATCTACTTTACTTAATTACAAGATGGCCAAGTCATATATTTTTTGGAAAGCTTATTGTCTCCCCGTTAAAATGAGGTACGATATCGAGGTGTCACCTGATATGGTACGATAAGGTCACCGTGAAATAATGAACATCCGATTTTTTTGCAATACCGCGAAAGTAATAAAGTTACAATAAGATGGAGGTGTCAGTTGACGGCGCACATGTGGAGTGACGATCAAACAGAGTCACCGTCAAGTGATAAATGTTCGAAATTGTGTCATCCTGTAAACGTCATACGATATAAATAGTTGCGTATATCTGCGTTACCTATCTATTCATGGCAAAGTCGTATACCGTTGGAAAGCCAACTGTCTCCCCGTAAATATTGGATACGACAGGGTGCTATCAAGTGGTTCAGTAGGTGTGCAGTAAAGGTTAAACAAAGTCACCATAAAACGCCGAATGAAGTCGCCACTCCCCAAAGGTTCTACCCTTACAATTGTTGCGTAGCAACTTTGTCAACATACACTAGGCCATGTTACATACCATTTGAAAGCGTGTTGTATCCCCGTCAGAATGAGGCATGTCGTGGAGTTGTAAATTGGTGCTCTAACTGTGGAGTGAAGATTAAACAATGTCACCGTCAAAAGACTAGCTAACATGTGATGTTATACTTTTATTTGCATTTTTATGTTAATTGCAGGAATTCATGCTAGATCCATCGCACAAGGGATAAGAAAGTAGGTGTATGTGGGTGCCACCCTCGAATTTGATGGTTATCTGAATTTCACAACCTCAAACTTGTGTCAAAATATTTTGTATTAATTAATTGACATCGTCTTGTTCATACCGTTGCATAAAACAAAATATTTTATTATTTGTACATGTATTGTCTATGTTATCAGGTGTTTAACTTTGAATTTACTCATAAATATATGGGATAATCTAACATAAAAACGTGATCTTCTCAAATGCATTGATCGCGAACACCAAAGTTGTTTACACACCCAATTATTCTTTGTAAGCCTGCTTGTATATATTCCTGTTGATATGATATGCATATTATGTTGTTTATGTCAACACATGCATTTGAGTATTAACATGACGTGAAAGTCAAAGAACTTGCCTAAGATATAATTAGGATGTTGAAAAAGAGAGGTGACAATCGCAGATTAGAATTCTACTCGCAACACAGTCAACCAACTGTCAGATGTTTCGAGGAACGAGACAATTTAATACATCAAGGAGGAATCCAAATTTCAGGATCTTGTTGACATACGCGGAAACTATGGAAATTATGCTGGACATCTTTCAGGGCTGAGACGATTGGCAGCTACGTAGAATCTTTCGCTGCAATTATACATTGGTTGACCATCTACGATCATACAAACTATGTCTTCCCGATGAAGAACAATCTCTATGGCAGATGTGAAACACCCCGAGAAGACAGCAGCAGATGTTCGTACTGTATTCATTAAAAGAAATTGTGTTTTGAAGAAAACCAAAAGGCTATTCAACCAAATTCCAGCTGATCAGCCGACTGAATTGATGTATAGATTATACAAGATGCATAATGGCATCACCGGCCTTACAAGGGACGATCAAGCCAGGGATACGTTTTGCGTCACATGGTCAGGACGATTACGAATGTCACAGTACTCAAGATCCCCCCTCTGCAATATGGAAGACAGCGAGGAAGAGACCACGTTCAACTGCTCTAATGGTATCCGCCACAGATGACGCATGGAAGCGTGACGCTGATGATCCAAGGAATATTGTCACAAAGTTCTTGGTGTGTTCAGAGGAACTAACGGTGGATATAGAAACACCGACTTACAGGTGGGAGCGATGCTCACAGACGCAAGACTGGTGGCCTTTTAACCACTAGTTTTGTTCCCCGTCGACGAGTTGCTTTCCTGTCAAGCGTGTGTATGCCAGCAATGTCGTCGCTGACTCCATGCAGGAGCCTAATGAAGAAACCTGATTGATCCACAGAATAACGACATGCCTTTATTACTTTAGTATGACAACGAAATACTCTGCTCCAAGTGACGTGGTCAATAGTCAACTTATCTAACAGCTAAAGACCAATACACGTAGTAGGTTATCATTACCGTGAAACAACGACTTGTTGAAGAAACTGCATGGTTTCATGACGCACCAAGGAAGCAACATTCATAAATTTTTGCAAGTTTACAACTACAGAGTGTACAAAATACTAACAAAGTTGACAGAAAGCTGTTAAAGCAACAGGTCAACGGTGTCACTACTGGACGAATCGTGGAAATGAATGATGAATACCATGAAGCTTTAGCTATCCCCAGTCCCGCTGTCTATGCCACATTTGGAGGTGACATGAACTCAACACCAAAGGTATAGTTGCCCAGTGTCTTGGTACGGCTGGACTTCGTACACCCTTGGAACTTCCAGAAACACCTGAAAGACTTACACAACTTGCGAATGATAACCTGCTCAGCTTCCACGCACTAAGATAAATTCAACATCAGGCTTTTGTGTGCATGCGGAGACATCGAACTTGCAACATTTACAGAACCAACCAGCTCCTTGTCAAGGGAATTGGTTATGATAGGGAACTTGCACGAGCTGGATACGTTGCGTGTCACCTATCATATGGCACTTGCTTGTGAGTAGCAAACCGTCGATCCTGTCAGGATCCAACTCTTTGATTTTGACGATGCTACCCCATCCTCGACCCTACAACTTCATATTGCACACGCCAATCACCACGCAAAGATTTGGTTACAGGCAGATTGTGAATATATATAGCTATATTATCTCATATCGACACATATTCCAGGAAGAAGGTATCAGAATGCCTGTGTGAACGCGGCTATCCCCTATTGTACATGTCTGTGGATGCCACTAAAATATAGGGCGGTTCGGTGAACTGCCTCGATCGTTTTTTGTAATGCTAATGGTACCATTATGCATCCTGCATTTGTTAGTAACTGATTGGGAACCGCTGTGCTAGTAACTGTCTCAGTTGTCTGATCAGCAGGCACTTGGTTGAAGTTCATTTTGGTTTTCTTCACAACAAAGTATCCATTAATGAATACTGCACGAGCCTCTGGTTCCGTCGTCTCGGGGTGTTTCACATCTGCCAGAGAAGTTGTTCTTCATCGGGAGGGCATAGCTTGTATGATCATAGATAGTTAGCCAATGTACAATTGCAGCGAAAGATTCTATATAGTTGCCAATCTTCTCAGCCTGATGATGTCCAGCACGATCTTCATAGTTTCCGCGTATGTCAATCAGATCCTGCAATTTGGATTCCTCCATGAGATATTGAATTGTCTCTTTCCTCAAAACATCTAGCAGTTGGTCGAATGTGTTGCGAGTAGAGTTCTAATCTGCGATTACCATCTTTCGTATTCAACATCCTAACTACATTTTGGGCAAGTTCTTTGACTTTCACAACATGTCAATAACCAAATGCATGTGTAGTAATAAATATTATGTACATTATATCAATAGGAATATATACAAACAGGCTTACAAAGAATAATTGGGTGTGTAAACAACTTTGGTATACGCGATAAACACACTTGAGAAAATCACGTTTATATATTGGATTATCCAGTCATGAGAAAATTCAAAGTTCAACACCTGATAACACAGACAATACACGTACAAACCATAACATATTTAGCGACATATACAGTACGTCGCAATTGCGGCATATGTGGATCAAGGCTTTGTATAAGTTGTTAATATCTGTTTTATTAACATATTTATTTTTTATCTTTATTTATTTATGTTTCTATTTTATATGGATGTTTTATAGATGTATTTTTTCCAATATTGACACAATGCTTGTCTGAAATAAAAACATTACTATTATCATTATTATTTGGTTTTATGCAACGGTGTGTACAAGAAGATGTCAATTAATTAATAACACTATTTTGACACAAATTTTAGTTTGTGACCCTCAAATAACCTTCAAAATCGAGGGTGGCATCAACATATGTATATTTTCTTATCCCTTGTGGGATGGATTTACCATGAATTCCTGCTATTAAAAATGCAGTTAAAAGTATAACATCACATGTTAGCTAACGTACAATACGCAGAAAGGCATAATTTCGAAAATTCATCTTTTGACGTTGACCTTGTTTAACCCTCATTCCACAGTTAGTGCACCACTTTACAATTCCATGACATACCTCATTCTGACGGGGATACAATACGCTTTCAAAGGGTATGCAACATAGCCTAGTGTATGTAGACAAAGTAGCTACGGAACAATTGTAAGTGTAGGACTTTTACGGAGTGGCGTAGTTTTGAACATTCGTCGTTTGATCGTGACCTTGTTTAACCTTCACTCCACACCTACTGCACCACTTAATGGCTACCCGTCGTATCCCATATTTACGGAGAGACAGTTGGCTTTTTAACGGTATACGATATTGCCATGAATATATAGGTAACGTAGATATACGGAACTATTTATATTGTATGACGTTTAACAAGATTTAACAAGATTTAACAAGATTGCCAACCAGATAATTAACTCTAGGTGGCAGGAGGATAAGGAAGCCCTTTGGCTTATCGAGAGTCCAACCCTTTTATCTATGTGTATCTCGCCCTTCTGAGGTATGTGTCGATTTTATTTTTAAACATATTCACGCTACAAGCACCCACACGATCAGCAGATAATCTGTTCCATTCATTTACAGTCCTTTGTGAAAATTAGAACTTTCGTATATCTAATATGCACTGCTCCTTTGCTAATGTAACTTCATGTCCTCTATTCCTTCTATCTTTCTTAACTGAGAAAAAAAATGTCTATCAATATTTTCATAACCATTCATTATTTTAAACATTTCTATCTGATCTCAATCTCCCGGTCTCTAGTATTGTTAAACCACATTCTTTCAGGCGAATTTTATAACTAAGATCCCTCAGTTTTGATATAATTTTAGTCGCTCTCCTCTGTATTCTTTCTAGCATATATATGTCCTTCTTGCGATATGGCCTCCACGCTTGTATACAATATTCTAAATGAGGCCTAACTATTGTTTTGTACAGCGGTATTATTAGTTCTTTTTCCTTATACGTTATATATCGCCTAATTAATCCAAGGATTTGATTTCCCTTTGAAGCTGCAATTCCGCGCTGCTCTGAAACCTTCACATCAACACTAATGGTTAATCCTAAGTCCTTTTCTTTTACAGAAGTACTTAGTACAGTATCCCCCATTGTATATTCTACATCTTCGTTCCCATGTCCTGTGTGGAGGCATTTACATTTCCCAAAATTGAACAGCATTTGCCACTTTTCAGACCATTTGATCAACCTGTCAATATCATCTTGTAAATGCTGTCTATCTCCATAATTTTTAATCCTTCTAAACACTTTTATATCATCCGAAAATGTCAACACCTTGCTTGTTATTTCATCATCCAAATCGTTGATATATATTAAGAATAATATAGGTCCTAGTACTGATCCCTGTGGTACCCCACTCAATACCGTTTTCCAGTTTGAAGCCTCCCCATCAACTACTACATGTTGTCTTCTGTCAATCAACCATTTTTTCTATCCAGTTTATTATACCATTTTCTATGCCATGGGCCTTTAGTTTAAGCAGTAATCTTTGATGTGGTACTTTGTCGAAAGCTTTTTGAAAATCTAAGTAGACGATATCTACTGGTGATCCCTCATCTACCCACTTAGTGATGTCTTCCAAAAAACATAACATGTTTGTTAAGCATGACCTCGCTTTTAAAAACCCATGTTGAGAAGGGGTTATCAAGTTATGTTTAACAAGAAAATCCACCATGTGATCTTTAATTAGTCTTTCTAATAATTTGCAAATCACTGAATCCCATCCACTCCAGGTGATTCATTATCCTTCACAGCCCTTATTGTCTTAGCTACCATTTCCGGTTTTACAATTAACTGTCGTAAATAGCCTGAATCTGCCCCCTTGAACTTAGCCTCTGGTACTGGCAGTGAACTAATATCTTCCTTGGTAGACACTGAACTAAAATACTAATTCCGGTCTTCTGCCATTAAGAATCCCTCTGATATTATATTTTCAGCACTATCTTCTAGAAGACCGACCTTATCCTGAACTTTCTGTTTGCTTCGAACATACGCATAAAAACTATTGCTGCCATGTTTTATATTACTAGCTAATTGTTGTTGAATTTGTAATTTCAGCTGTAGCTTGGTTAAATGCTTCTTTATAAATGTTGTAGCCTTCATCATTTCCAGTGCATCTATATGACTTCCACATCATTTGTTTATACTTAATTTTTTTAATGGCTTCTTTCGATAAGTGTTTCTTTTTGGACCGTTTCCCTTGTTTTTGAAGGGTACAAATTTATCAACTATGCACTTAATTTCACTCCTTAAGATATTCCAGCATTCTGTTGCTGTCTTATTTTTAGTGTGTTATTCCAGTCTATCTTTGCTAAATATTTCCTTATACCTTCCTTTGCGGGATGACACAATTTCGAACATTTATCACTTGACAGTGACTCTGTTTGATCGTCACTCCACATGTGCGCCGTCAACTGACAGCTCCATGTCATATCTCATTTTTGACGGGGAGAAATGGTTCTTTCACAAAGTATATGACTCGTACATATAAATGAAGTAGTTACAGGGTCATTGTAACTTTGTATTTCGCGGTATTCCTAAAAATCGAATGTTCATCATTTCACGGTGACCTTGTTTGACCTTACCTCCACTCGTATCATATCAGGTAACTCCTCCATGGCGCACCACATTTCAGATAGTCAGTTTTTGTGTGTTGAGTTGTAAATAGATGTGTGTGAATTTGTGGGGGATTTGTTTAACCTGTGAATGGTTAACCTGCTGTTGTCTGGAATTAACACGTGTGTGGGATGGTACATAATTAAGTGAATAGGATATTATTTAAGAAAGCATTTTAAGAAACCATGAAGATTTACTTTACGTAAAGTATAATATATGTATATATATATATATTAAATATATATACATATATTAAATATACATATATTATATATATGTATATGTATATATATATATATATATGTATATATATATATATATATATACAAATATTTTAGTTAGCCCACCTTGACAGATGATGTTACAAACTGCACAATAGTGAAATATACCTTTTCGCAGGGTACTTCGGTACCAGGTGATATGAACACACTAAATTTGATTCAAAATGAGAACACTATTGGCTGTTAACCAGTATAAAAACAAGATATGTATTTTATATGGATTTGTATAGAATTTCAAGTCTAATATATGGATTTCATACCAGAATATGTGGAATGTCTGCAATATCCCATGCTTGCTGCTATTAGATAAATTTACTCGGTGACAACCTGGTATACGCAGCCAATACCCACAGCTACAGTAAGGCCAATATAGATACACATACACTGTATGTAAATATAAAATGACTGCCGTAAAAAGGAATGTAAAATCACACCATTGGACACAAATGTCTAATAAATCCAAATAGTTTGCTCTGTATGCATATATGTATAAAAATAAGTTAAAAACATTAATTGATTATTTAAATTGGCTTTAAAAAAATGTACAGGAAACATTTAAATACAATTAAGATATTCTACCCAATTTTTAGATAACATACTCAATGTTTGGTCTAGATATTTCTTTCACACAGATTAACTGTTGAACATCTGTTGAAATGCCAGCGAACTGAACAGAGAAATCACCAAAATATGTACGAACATCACTTATGGAATTTTCTGGTGTGTGAAATAAGATTTTTATGTGAATTCATTATTATTTTTTCATTACCTGCATATCTGCTGTAAGTGTTTGCGCAAACGTGTGAACAATATCGCAACAATGTTTTATTGAGTTGTTATTTGGTTCCAGACGATGAAAAAGAAATTGTGTATCCTTCGCGAGGCAACAACTAAAAATATGGCCCGGCTGGAGTATTATGACAGCGAGAAGAAATTCCACTTGGGTGCGCCGCCGAAACGGATGATCCAGCTCAAGTCATGCTTCAGGTGTATGAGACACTGCCCTCCACGGTCTGTCAAATACAGCAATTATATGTAGATATATACAATTGTTTGTTGTAGTTTTAATGTAAATATTTATTTTATTCAGTATACATACGTAGTATAGATCTGGTAAATGTTTAGATTTTACAAAAACTATTAATTATAACGTTTATTACAAAATATGTACGTATGTATTTTATGAGACCATTTTTATTGTACCCAGTGTATTTGTATTCAGTCCTGTTGACTTCCAACACAAATACATTATTATTAATTCTGTAAATAGTGTAATAATTAAAATCCCTCTCTAAACTCTTGAATTCTTCGTTTCAAGACTTGAAAATCACATCTTTGGTCATAAGAAGTAAGATAGCATAGAAGTAAAGGTTTGACTGACAAATGGGGATTACATGTTTGGCTCGTGTGCAGAATAAGCTTGTGCAACTTAATACTCGGATCGACGTGGCGGGTCACAAATGATAACAGCGTGTCTCTGTTTGTCTCACTGTAGCATCAACGCCAAGTCGGATAAGAAGAACAAGTACGTCATTGCGTTGTTCACGAATAATGATTGTTTCTCCGTCGTGTGTTACTCGGAGAAGGAGCGCTCCGAGTGGCTCGGGGCGATGCAGGAGTTCCAGGCGGAGGAGGACGATTCCGTCTGGGAGATAATAAGTTTTCCAAAAATGTATGACATTGCCATCTCGTAGTTAAGTAAAAGTAGATATGCAACCTTTTAGGCGAGCGGTAGAATCACCTAACAGACCGATTTAAATGCTCCCCCCTACACACACCCAAATGTTATATCATTGGAAAGCCCTGCGTCATAACTAGGCCTGTCGTATAGTTGCCAAGTGGTGCAGTAAGCGTGAATCCAAGGTCAAACAAGGTCATCATCAAACGATCAATTTTAGAAACTGGGCGCTTCCGAAAACGTCTTAATATTACAATGGCTATCTAGCTACTTTATTTAACTAGAAAACCAAGTCATATATTGTTGAAAAGCTTATTGTCCCACCTTCAAATCAGTGTACGATATGATGCTGTATCCAGTACTGATAAGAGTGACGACAAGGTCAAACAAGATCACCCATCAAATGACGAATATTCGAAAGTTTACAATGCCGCGAACGTCATAACGTTACACCGACTCTGTTTCTACTTCACGACTACAGACAAATCATAACTGTATGAAAGGACAATTAATCCCCGTCAAAATGCTGTGTGATATGGAGCTGTGAGATGAAGCAGTTTCTGTGGAGCGGCGTTCAAACAGGGTCACTGTCAATTGATGAATGTTAGAAATGGCGCCATCCCTCAAGCTTTACAAAATCTTAATGGTTGTGGAGCTACGTTACCTAATTACTGATGACCATTTCAAATACGGTTGGGAAGCGTACTGTCTTCCCGTTACAATGAGGTATAACGTGTAGCTATTAAATGGAACATTATATGTGTAGTGAATGTCAAACAAAGTCACTATCAAATGATGACTGTTCAAAATTGCACCATTCCACAATCGTTGCAGGCCTAGGTTTATAATGTATATTCATATACCGCTGTAAACCTTATTGTATCTTCGTTAAAATTAGGTATGACACGGAACTATTAACTGGTGCTGTAAGTGTGGAGCGAAGGTTGAACAAGGTCACCGTCAAATGATGATTTTTCGAAATTATGCTATTCTGGAAATGTTAAGATAAATTGTTCTAACAGTTGCTTTGAAATCAAATGTTTTTCAAAGTTGCACATTCTACGAAGCATAATATATACCAGCTGATCCACACAAACCAGAAACACCAAATGACACTGATTCTCAACAATCTGTATCACGTATACCTAGTGTGGCAACGAGAAAGAGCACTGGTTCGGCAGATTGGTCTGTCTGTATTGTGTGTTCGAAGAAATCACACAGGAAAGACAAAACGTTGCATAAAATTGAAACATTGAACGGGCAACCAACCTGAAGAAGGCTGCATGTCAAAGAGGATAAGAATAAATGACACACACAATATTGGAGGAGGACTTGATAGCTAAGGATGCCGTGTACCACTCAACATGTCTTCCATCCTACCTGAGTAAAACAAATCTTAAAGCAAAGGCACCAACGTCAACAGTTACAACACAGTATCCTTAAGACACTGCATTCTACAGTTTAATTCAAGAGATAGTTTCAATGGGACCTGGAGCAACATGGGCATAGGGAAAATAGTCATCAGAGATGCAAAGGGATGCAGTGGTATAGTCGGACTGACTAGAAAGAAGCCAGCACTCGTCAGGTGGACATTGGCGAGGCACATCATGAGTGAATGTGCTAAAGCAATACGATAAAGGAGTGGTTTGTCCACAAGTACTAAAGACAAGGATCACAAAGAAGTACTGGCATCCACGCTGAAGAGGGATGAAGAGCATGTGAGACTCCTCAACATCGTAGATGCTGGGGAGAAGAAGCTGGAGAGATTTGCGCATGGCGCATTTGAATCAGGTGAAACGTGCAGCTTCTACAGCCCGTCATTCAAATGATGGCGAGGGACCAATTCAATTCATTTGATGCATTAGCGGTAGCATACTTCAGGCAACTTCTGACAGGATTTCAGACAGTTGACACAGTTGTGGAAGCGTTTGACAGATATGATGACGTTAACTCTGGGAAAACTGCTGAAAAGGACCGCCGCGCAAGATCAACATCTGCTTGCAAGCAGTACCAGGTGATTGGTGGACGTCCAGTACCCCCGTGGAAAAGGTTCCTCAATGTTCCGCCCAACAAGCAATCACTAGTGAACTTTCTTTGTGAATATGTGGTCAGTCATGTATCCCAGTGGCTGGAAGCACACACAACGTGTACACTCCTGGTTGTTGGAGGCTTCGCAGATGGTGAGGTAGTGAAATATATCAGTAGTCGAGGTATAGAAGAAGACAGACATTTTGCCAGTATACAAGAAGAAGCTGACACCAGGATGCTTCTGTATGCTTGTTTTGCTGATGCAGACTTCAGAGCATGTGGTGTTCTAGGAATGGTAATAATTAAGTCACCAGACACATATGTCTTAGAGCTTGCTGCATACTACTTTCCCAAAATGGCGAATACAGTCAACATGTGGATTGAAACTGGCACCATCACCAGCACCACAGACAAGCGCTGGTTTTTTCCTGTGTATTCGATTTCTACTGCACTCGGTCCGCAGTTATGCAACATACTTCCCGCCATGCATTCACTAACAGGGTGTGACTCGGTTTCCTCCCTGTTTGGAATTGGGGAAAAAACTGTTTTCAACGTTTTTATGCAGAAGGGGGCAGTCCATTTCATGAATCTTGCCAACGTTGGAAACAGCGATAAAGAGGCTGCACTATCAGCAGCGCGGGCATTCACAGCAGCGTTGTACAACCTAAGGGACACAGAGAAGAGTGCACACATCAAACTCAGCCGTTTGCGGCTAAGGCTTATCAACATGAAGGACAGGTCATTGGTGAAGCTTCCCCGTGTGAAGCAAGTTTCGAGGAACATGCAAGGCGGGCACAGTGACAAAACACAGTGACAAAACGAAGACTTTTGGGTGTCTTCACATGTGGCCAAGCCAAATACTGGGTCCCTACTGCAGCATGAATGGGAGAGAATGACAAATGTAATGGCAAATTTGTATCTGTCTTCTTCAAAGGTCCAATGGCGTCAGAGCTCCTAGAAGAACTCATCTGTTCCTGCTCAAGTAGAAATCGCTGCACAATCAATTGTTCGTGCAGTCAGAACAGTTTGTGTTGCACAGAGCTGTGCACATGTCATGGGAATGAACACTGTGGAAACCCACGTTCGACTGGCGACCGAGAAAAGATTTCGCTGCCGCTTCAGCGTAACTTCACCTTATTGCAACCTGAACAGGGGCACATTTCAAACGGTCTAGAGGGGACACGGTCAAGTAGGCCTATTCAAAAAAGTGTTCGGGCACGCAAAATTACAAAGGGCACGTGCCCCCAGGCCCCCTCGACCCGTCTATGGATGCACCGCCTTAGTGACTGACGTCATTGTCATTGTTTCAATGACGCATACATGATCAAATAATTATAATATTGCAACCTTCCCCCACTTCGCATTCCCCGTCCACCCTTGCGGGGTGCGGTCCACGTCACTCATTTGCTTCTTCTGCAGTTTTTCTTGTTATTTCCCCCATCTCCGTCTTTTGTCTGCAATGACCTTCCATTCTTGGCTGTTCACATTTGCCCTTTAAGGTCTCTTTTCATGCTGTCGTTCCGTCTCAGCTTTGATCTTCTTCTTCGTCGTTCGCCGCCCTTTTCTGCTTTCCATGCTCTGTCTGTCTTTGCTCGTTCTTTGCACGTGTCCTGTCCATGTCATTCTGTTTCCCGCTATTTGTTATCTTTTAATGTTTTTTCATGCCAATCTCGTCTCTCGGTTCCGTCATCTTCCTTCTACCTTCTCGCGTTACTCTACATATTCTCCGGACCCAGCTGTTCTCTCCTACTTGTAGTTTCTCCTCCTGCCTCTCCGTCAGAGCCAGTGTTCCCAATCCATATAAACTAAACGTGCTAAGACGTAGCTAATGTTGTGTAGACCGCAGCCAATAACCAATATCAAATGAAGTGTAATTAGTGAAAATATTGTTACGATAATTAATTAAGGTTATATGTGAATGACATGGTTGCTTCAAGAGCAAGGAATCTGGACACAGTGTGGCGTATGTGTACCGGAACTATGTCCTAGTGAATACAATTAACATACGCAAAGGCAGTACACCGTTTGTTTACTTAATTGTTTTATGTACAACCTTTCAGTACAGTTATAGTGTGAATTAACTTTGAATTACCATAATGAAGTATATGAGCATTTATGTAGAAACCGTGATTACTCGCCAGCATTTATATATGACTGTATTACGCCACACCACACCACACCACATCTCGAATGTATATTAGTTTACAAACAATCGCTATAATCTTACAATAAGGTCAGTGTGTGTGTATATGTGTGTGTGTGTGTGTGTGTGTGTGCGTGTGTGTGAATGTGTGCGCATGTGCGTGTGCGTGTGTCTGTATGCGCATGCGTGTGTGTTCACAGGTGCGTGTTTGCTTGTGTGAGTGTGTGTGTGTGTGTGTATGTGTGTGTGTGTGTGTGTGTGTGTGTGTGTGTGTGTGTGTGTGTGTGTGTGTGTGTGTGTGTGTGTGTGTGTGTGTGTGTGTGTGTGTGTGCGTGTGTGTGTGTGTGTGTGTGTGTGTGTGTGTGTGTGTGTGTGTGTGTGTGTGTGTGTGTGTGTGTGTGTGTGTGTGTGTGTGTGCGTGCATCGATGTGTCTACATTAGTTGCACTTACGAAGAGCAATATTCTACTAGGATAAAAGATTTCACATGGCGGTGACTCAACATAAGTCAGCCGGGCTTCACAATAGCACATCGGCAGCCAAGTCCAATTCAGTCGTCTTGATGATCGCTAGACGAGAACCAATACGAATTCAATCACTTTTTATGATCATAAGGCGAGAACCATGACCAGTTCAATCGTCTTCGTGGTCGCATGACGTCAATCAAGTCCAATTCAATCGCCTTTATGATCGTACGAGACAGCCCAGTCCAACTCATTCTTTTTTATGATAGCGCGATGACATCGAGGTCCAGTTTAATCTTCTCTATGATCGCACTACGGCACCAGAGTCCACTTAGATTTTCGTCACGATCATACGAAGACGGCCAAGTCGAATGAATTCTTCGTTGTGTTTGTATGACGCAACCAAGTCGAATTAATTCTTCATGATCAAGCAACCAAGTCGAATGAATTCTTCACGACTGCACGACAGCAACCGAGTCGAATGAATTCTTCACGATTGCACGACCACAGCCAAATCTAATAAATTATTCACGATTGCATGATGGCAACCAAGTGAAATAATTTCTTCACGATTGCACGACATCAACCAAGTCGAACGAATTCTTCATAATCGTGTGCTACCTGACAAGTCCAGTTCTTCGTCGTCATCTGTTGATTTAACCAGTTTCTTCCTCATTCCAGCGACGGTCCGAGCAAACACGTTGATCATCATGGAGACGAGAGACAGACCGAGAAGAAGGTAGATGAATGAGATGACGAAGAGCTTAGGTTTCGACGGTACAACGTCGCCCAAGCCGATCGTACTGAAAACGAAACTTCGTCAACGCCCCTCGTTACCAGTTTTTGTCACCGCTACCAGTGACTCTTAAACATAAGAAAACAACAACATTAGAACATAACATATGTTAAACAACACGAATACCAAATAGCATCGTAGCTCCGTAGGGAGGAGACAGGCAGGGACGGGAGGAGGCAGGCAGGGGCGGCAGGAGACAGGCAGGGGCGGGAGGAGACAGGCAGGGGCGGGAGGAGACAGGCAGGTGCGGGAGGAGACAGGCAGGGGCGGGAGAAGTAAATTGCACCTAATTCGATAGACCTTCGTGTTGAGGCAGTTATATCATTATCTACCCTATAAATAATTATTATGCGAGCGCATCCATGGTGTTTGTATGTGTATATGTGTGTGTGTGTGTGTGTGTGTATGTGTGTGTGTATGTGTGTGTGTATGTGTGTGTATGTGTGTGTGTGTGTGTGTGTGTGTGTGTGTGTGTGTGTGTGTGTGTGTGTGTGTGTGTGTGTGTGTGTGTGTGTGTGTGTGTGTGTGTGTGTGTGTGTGTGTGTGTGTGTGTGTGCGCGTGTGCGTATAAAGATGAAGCTATACGTACGTTAAGGAAACGAATATGAAGTAGAATGCCTCAGGCACTGACCACGTTTCCCAGCGCGTGTACATGAACGTGCCAATTAAAATGTGGATGAGAACGATACTAATGGCGACGATCGCTGGCAGCTCGATGTCCTCTTTCTCGTCTTCGCTGTCGGCAAATACGTAACGTCACGCTTGATAACACAATTACAGTCACGCATGGCACAACACGTAACGTAACGCACGGCTGCACAGGTAACGTGGCACACGGTAAAATGGGGAAAAGTCACGCATGGATAAACATAGTACGTCATGCATGTTAAAACAGGTAACGCCACGCACGGCTATTCAGGAATCGTCACGCATGCCAAAACAGGGAAATCTCTCTCTCCCTGTCTGTCTGTCTCTCTCTCTCGCTCTCTCTCTCTCTCTCTCTCTCTCTCTCTCTCTCTCTCTCTCTCTCTCTCTCTCTCTCTCTCTCTCTCTCTCTCTCTCTGTCTGTCTGTCTGTCTGTCTGTCTGTCTGTCTGTCTGTATGTCTCTCTTTCTCTCTCTTTATCTATATATCTATCTAGCTAGCTAGCTAGCTCTATTGCTCCCCCTCTCTGTGTGTGCGTGTGTGTGTGTGTGCGTGTGTGCGTGTGTGCGTGTGTGCGTGTGTGCGTGTGTGCGTGTGTGCGTGTGTGCGTGTGTGCGTGTGTGCGTGCGTGTGTGCGTATGTATGCATCTATGTACGTAGGTTTGTTTGTTTGCCTGTCTTTTTTCTGTATGTCAGTCTGCCGCCCTCCCTATACACATACACGCTCAAGAATAGTCAGGTTCTTACCCTAATGATGTATGTCGACTTGTATCGCCGTCCGCGTCTTCCGATGGTACCCAGTGATTTTTACGGGCGCGCATGGACATGCGGACGACGTATCCCCACAAATCTTTGATCACATCCTTGAGGGTTGTACCGAAGTTGACCATGACGAGCAGAAAGAGCGGGATGCCAAATATGCCGTAGATGACGGCAGCAATTCGACCCGTGTCCGTGACCGGCGCGATGCTGCCGTAGCCTTCAGATACACAAATGCACGTTATATGAGAGGGGACGAAACAAGGAAAGAAAGGAAGATGTATGACCTGCAGGAAGAAATCGGGATGCACTGTGTTTTGAAGTAGATATGCATGAAGCGGGAGCGAATGCACGAAGAAGGAGTGATGCCCGCCGTCAACATATCGAAGCTGTTCTGTTGTATGGTATGCAGACGATGGCGCTGACAAAACAGCAGCAACAGCGGCGACGGCGACGGCGACGGAAACAGAAAGAGCAAGGAGGTAGAGAGGGAGAGGGAGGAAGAGGCAGAGGTAGAGAAAGGTGGTATATGGAGCAGAAGAGGGATAGAAAGATAGGGGCGTAAACAGAGAGAGGGGGAAGGGAGAAAGAGAAGAAGATCGAGGACAGGTGAGTGGACAGTGAGAGGCCGAGGAAAGAAATAGGGAGAAAGGGAGAGTGAGTGTGAGAGGGAAGGTGGGGCCAGGTAGAAAGAGAAGATGGAGGGGAGAGGGATAGGGAAGGAGAATGAGCGAGAGGGAAAGGGGGGATGAGAGGGAATACGAGGGGAAAGGGAGAAGAAGGAGGGAGCGGGGTGAAGAGACGTATAGTTAAATTATTTGCAAACAATCCAACGAGAGTTATCTCTCTACTATGTCGTTGTCAACAACATTTATGTAACGAAAACCTTTTCTTCGTTATTAATCAAGCCCAAGACAAAGTCCTTGTGCCGACCACTGCACTTGAGGTGTGGAAACATCACGCCTTCATTCACTCATACAGCACCCTAGCTACGACGCCGCCATTTCGAAGTTGTTTGAATGTCTCTGTCTTTGCCGCCACCCCATCTGTCTGGTCCAAGAATATAATTTATTACAGTAAATGCCCACAATCATCAGGTTGATTTAATTGGCATTGAACATTTAAAGAATGAGACCCCAGCCCAGTGAGTCCACGAAATGTTTTCCCATTTCCCATAATTATTGACTTTCCCTACCATAGACACCAGTCACACCACCAGATAAAAGGGACCAGCGGCGTATAGTGTCTCTTCCGAAAGACAAGGGCAACGTAGGGAGAACGAAATTGCCCAAATTTCGACACGGTTGCCGTTACCAGTACTGAACCATCGACCGGTCTGCATCAAGATTAGAACCCGGGTTACCCCAATCGGCAGTCCGGCACTTTGTCTGACTGCTTCTTCTAACCGTGTAGTGTTTATACATGTGGTTAAGTCCGTATGCATTTGATGATTGACTGATTACAGATAAAACCGACAGATTTCACATGATGTATGTGTATTTTGTGCCACGGCTGTCAGTCTGAATAGGAATGTTACAGATTGATTAGCCAATGAAAGCTATTATACGGATATGTACGGCTTTAATAACATAACTTCACGTCACATTGGGATACACTGGCTCTTCTTCGCCCGACGTGACCAGACGAGACCAGATCAGACCAGACCATGCAAACTATGTCAGACCACGTCTACAAAATTTTTCTTTTTTTTTCCTTTTTTTGTTTGACTGCCCTGACGTCATTCACCGAACAAATCCCAGTTTAGTTTTGAACAGCTGTAAAGGGATTGTTATATCAAGCATCAAGCAAGACTGACTGTGTCAGGCTGCAGTGTATCCAGTGTATCCAGTGTATCCAGTGCGCCGACCGCCATAATCGAAGCCAGCGTGACGTCATAACGAAAACGTGAAAACTGTACACTACGTCGATCGTAGTCGGTGTCGGTCTGACGTAATCGGTGCCGGTCGGTGTAGTGGATACACGTACAGCAGGATGACGTGGGTTAGTCTGGCATGGTCTGATCAGGTCGGGCGAAAAGTGCCATACCAGAGTTCCCCGGCCTTTCGTTTGTCGCGTGTAGTCATTGTGTACAGGACGCACTCACCAATTGTCGTGTAGATAGTGGCTACGAAGAAGAGAGCGCCCCACAAGGACCAGATAAGGTCACGCGAGTGGGTCGTTATGCCGTCCGACAAGCTCTTCACGACCCGACTCCGCACCCAGTTCACGTAGCTGAAGACTTCCTGTGGACACGGGCGACATGTCACCAAGCAGTCGCAGAGTTCGGCGGAACACGAGACGTGGCAACGTGCCACGCACGCACGCACGCACGCACGCATGCACGCACGTACGTACGCACACACACGCACGCACGCACGCACGCACGCATGCACGCACTTAGTGTGTCGGATTATAGTTTGCGAAGACCATGTGTCAAAATCAAAACAAATGGAGGCCAGGGGACTGTGTCATAATGTTCTTATGTTGCTCTTCAAAGTCGAGTTCGCTCTTTAATCTCGTATACTGGAAGACACCACCAGAACGTGCTACTGGGACACTTCCGCCGGTGTCGCACGGAAATAGTGTCCTCCGTGGTACGGCGGCGGCGTTTTGCATTAAATGTAACAACATATTCTGCATTTTCATTAAGAGCTCACTATCTCAGTGAAATGGTCCCCTGCGTTACAGTTGTTGCTGGAATGAGCTCAATATCTCAGTGAAACTGTCCCCTGGGTTACAGTTGTTGCAGGAATGAGCTCACTATCTCAGTGAAACGGTTCCTGGGTTACAGTTGTTGCTGGAATGAGCTCACTATCTCAGTGAAATGGTCCCCTGCGTTACAGTTGTTGCTGGAATGAGCTCAATATCTCAGTGAAACTGTCCCCTGGGTTACAGTTGTTGCAGGAATGAGCTCACTATCTCAGTGAAACGGTTCCTGGGTTACAGTTGTTGCTGGAATGAGCTCACTATCTCAGTGAAATGGTCCCCTGCGTTACAGTTGTTGCTGGAATGAGCTCAATATCTCAGTGAAACTGTCCCCTGGGTTACAGTTGTTGCAGGAATGAGCTCACTATCTCAGTGAAACGGTTCCTGGGTTACAGTTGTTGCTGGAATGAGCTCACTATCTCAGTGAAATGGTCCCCTGCGTTACAGTTGTTGCTGGAATGAGCTCAATATCTCAGTGAAACTGTCCCCTGGGTTACAGTTGTTGCAGGAATGAGCTCACTATCTCAGTGAAACGGTTCCTGGGTTACAGTTGTTGCTGGAATGAGCTCACTATCTCAGTGAAACGGTCCCTGGGTTACAGTTGTTGCTGGAATGAGCTCACTATCTCAGTGAAACGGTCCCCTGGGTTACAGTTGTTGCTGGAATGAGCTCAATATATCAGTTAAACGGTCCCTGGGTTACACTGGAATGAACTCAATATATCAGTGGCACGGTCCCTGGGTTACAGTTGTTACGGGAATGAACTCACTATCTCAGTGAAACGGTCCTTGGGTTACAGTTGTTGCTGGAATGAGCTCACTATCTCAGTGAAACGGTCCCTGGGTTACAGTTATTGCTGGAATGAGCTCAATATATCAGTGAAACGGTCCCTGGGTTACAGTTGTTGCTGGAATGAGCTCAATATCTCAGTGAAACGGTCCCTGGGTTACAGTTGTTGCTGGAATGAGCTCACTATCTCAATGAAACGGTCCCTGGGTTACAGTTGTTGCTGGAATGAGCTGAATATATCAGTGAAACGGTCCCCTGGGTTACATTTATTGCTGGAATGAACTCACTATCTCAGTGAAACGGTCCCTGGGTTACAGTTGTTGTTGGAATGAGCTCACTATCTCAGTGAAACGGTCCCCTGAGTTACATTTATTGCTGGAATGAACTCACTATCTCAGTGAAACGGTCCCCTGGGTTACAATTGTTGCTGGAATGAACTCACTATCTCAGTGAAACGGTCCCCTGGGTTACATTTGTTGCTGGAATAAACTCACTATCTCAGTGAAACGGTCCCCTGGGTTACATTTGTTGCTGGAATGAACTCACTATCTCAGTGAAACGGTCCCCTGGGTTACATTTATTGCTGGAATGAACTCACTATCTCAGTGAAACGGTCCCCTGGGTTACAGTTGTTGTTGGAATGAGCTCACTATCTCAGTGAAACGGTCCCTGGGTTACAGTTGTTGCTGGAATGAGCTCACTATCTCAGTGAAACGGTCCCCTGGGTTACAGTTGTTGCTGGAATGAGCTCAATATATCAGTGAAACGGTCCCTGGGTTACAGTTGTTGCTGGAATGAGCTCAATATATCAGTGAAACGGTCCCTGGACTACAGTTGTTGCTGGAATGAGCTCACAATATCAGAGAAACGGTCCCTGGGTTACAGTTGTTGCTGGAATGAGCTCACTATCTCAGTGAAACGGTCCCCTGGGTTACAGTTGTTGCTGGAATGAGCTCAATATATCAGTTAAACGGTCCCTGGGTTACAGTTGTTGCTGGAATGAACTCAATATATCAGTGGCACGGTCCCTGGGTTACAGTTGTTGCTGGAATGAACTCAATATATCAGTGGCACGGTCCCTGGGTTACAGTTGTTGCTGGAATGAACTCACTATCTCAGTGAAACGGTCCTTGGGTTACAGTTGTTGCTGGAATGAGCTCACTATCTCAGTGAAACGGTCCCCTGGGTTACAGTTGTTGCTGGAATGAGCTCAATATATCAGTGAAACGGTCCCTGGGTTACAGTTGTTGCTGGAATGAGCTCAATATCTCAGTGAAACGGTCCCTGGGTTACAGTTGTTGCTGGAATGAGCTCACTATCTCAATGAAACGGTTCCTGGGTTACAGTTGTTGCTGGAATGAGCTTAATATATCAGTGAAACGGTCACCTGGGTTACATTTATTGCTGGAATGAACTCACTATCTCAGTGAAACGGTCCCTGGGTTACAGTTGTTTTTGGAATGAGCTCACTATCTCAGTGAAACGGTCCCCTGAGTTACATTTATTGCTGGAATGAACTCACTATCTCAGTGAAACGGTCCCCTGGGTTACAGTTGTTGCTGGAATGAGCTCAATATATCAGTGAAACGGTCCCTGGGTTACAGTTGTTGCTGGAATGAGCTCAATATATCAGTGAAACGGTCCCTGGACTACAGTTGTTGCTGGAATGAGCTCACTATATCAGTGAAACGGTCCCTGGGTTACAGTTGTTGCTGGAATGAGCTCACTATCTCAGTGAAACGGTCCCCTGGGTTACAGTTGTTGCTGGAATGAGCTCAATATATCAGTTAAACGGTCCCTGGGTTACAGTTGTTGCTGGAATGAACTCAATATATCAGTGGCACGGTCCCTGGGTTACAGTTGTTGCTGGAATGAACTCAATATATCAGTGGCACGGTCCCTGGGTTACAGTTGTTGCTGGAATGAACTCACTATCTCAGTGAAACGGTCCTTGGGTTACAGTTGTTGCTGGAATGAGCTCACTATCTCAGTGAAACGGTCCCCTGGGTTACAGTTGTTGCTGGAATGAGCTCAATATATCAGTGAAACGGTCCCTGGGTTACAGTTGTTGCTGGAATGAGCTCAATATCTCAGTGAAACGGTCCCTGGGTTACAGTTGTTGCTGGAATGAGCTCACTATCTCAATGAAACGGTTCCTGGGTTACAGTTGTTGCTGGAATGAGCTTAATATATCAGTGAAACGGTCACCTGGGTTACATTTATTGCTGGAATGAACTCACTATCTCAGTGAAACGGTCCCTGGGTTACAGTTGTTTTTGGAATGAGCTCACTATCTCAGTGAAACGGTCCCCTGAGTTACATTTATTGCTGGAATGAACTCACTATCTCAGTGAAACGGTCCCCTGGGTTACATTTGTTGCTGGAATGAACTCACTATCTCAGTGAAACTGTCCCCTGGGTTACAGTTGTTGCTGTAATCAGCTCACTATCTCAGTGAAACGGTTCCTGGGTCACAGTTGTTGCTGGAATGAGCTCACTATCTCAGTGAAACTGTCCCCTGGGTTACAGTTGTTGCTGGAATGAGCTCACTATCTCAGTGAAACGGTTCCTGGGTCACAGTTGTTGCTGGAATGAGCTCACTATCTCAGTGAAACGGTCCCTGGGTTACAGTTGTTGCTGGAATGAGCTCACTATCTCAGTGAAACGGTCCACTGGGTTACATTTGTTGCTGGAATGAGCTCAATATATCAGTGAAACGGTCCCTGGGTTACAGTTGTTGCTGGAATGAGCTCAATATATCAGTGAAACGGTCCCTGGACTACAGTTGTTGCTGGAATGAGCTCACTATCTCAGTGAAACGGTCCCTGGGTTACAGTTGTTGCTGGAATGAGCTCACTATCTCAGTGAAACGGTCCCCTGGGTTACAGGTGTTGCTGGAATGAGCTCAATATATCAGTTAAACGGTCCCTGGGTTACAGTTGTTGCTGGAATGAACTCAATATATCAGTGGCACGGTCCCTGGGTTACAGTTGTTACGGGAATGAACTCACTATCTCAGTGAAACGGTCCTTGGGTTACAGTTGTTGCTGGAATGAGCTCACTATCTCAGTGAAACGGTCCCTGGGTTACAGTTATTGCTGGAATGAGCTCAATATATCAGTGAAACGGTCCCTGGGTTACAGTTGTTGCTGGAATGAGCTCAATATCTCAGTGAAACGGTCCCTGGGTTACAGTTGTTGCTGGAATGAGCTCACTATCTCAATGAAACGGTCCCTGGGTTACAGTTGTTGCTGGAATGAGCTGAATATATCAGTGAAACGGTCCCCTGGGTTACATTTATTGCTGGAATGAACTCACTATCTCAGTGAAACGGTCCCTGGGTTACAGTTGTTGTTGGAATGAGCTCACTATCTCAGTGAAACGGTCCCCTGAGTTACATTTATTGCTGGAATGAACTCACTATCTCAGTGAAACGGTCCCCTGGGTTACATTTGTTGCTGGAATGAACTCACTATCTCAGTGAAACTGTCCCCTGGGTTACAGTTGTTGCTGGAATCAGCTCACTATCTCAGTGAAACGGTTCCTGGGTCACAGTTGTTGCTGGAATGAGCTCACTATCTCAGTGAAACTGTCCCCTGGGTTACAGTTGTTGCTGGAATGAGCTCACTATCTCAGTGAAACGGTTCCTGGGTCACAGTTGTTGCTGGAATGAGCTCACTATCTCAGTGAAACGGTCCCTGGGTTACAGTTGTTGCTGGAATGAGCTCACTATCTCAGTGAAACGGTCCCCTGGGTTACAGTTGTTGCTGGAATGAGCTCAATATATCAGTGAAACGGTCCCTGGGTTACAGTTGTTGCTGGAATGAGCTCAATATATCAGTGAAACGGTCCCTGGACTACAGTTGTTGCTGGAATGAGCTCACAATATCAGAGAAACGGTCCCTGGGTTACAGTTGTTGCTGGAATGAGCTCACTATCTCAGTGAAACGGTCCCCTGGGTTACAGTTGTTGCTGGAATGAGCTCAGTATATCAGTTAAACGGTCCCTGGGTTACAGTTGTTGCTGGAATGAACTCAATATATCAGTGGCACGGTCCCTGGGTTACAGTTGTTGCTGGAATGAACTCAATATATCAGTGGCACGGTCCCTGGGTTACAGTTGTTGCTGGAATGAACTCACTATCTCAGTGAAACGGTCCTTGGGTTACAGTTGTTGCTGGAATGAGCTCACTATCTCAGTGAAACGGTCCCCTGGGTTACAGTTGTTGCTGGAATGAGCTCAATATATCAGTGAAACGGTCCCTGGGTTACAGTTGTTGCTGGAATGAGCTCAATATCTCAGTGAAACGGTCCCTGTGTTACAGTTGTTGCTGGAATGAGCTCACTATCTCAATGAAACGGTTCCTGGGTTACAGTTGTTGCTGGAATGAACTTAATATATCAGTGAAACGGTCACCTGGGTTACATTTATTGCTGGAATGAACTCACTATCTCAGTGAAACGGTCCCTGGGTTACAGTTGTTTTTGGAATGAGCTCACTATCTCAGTGAAACGGTCCCCTGAGTTACATTTATTGCTGGAATGAACTCACTATCTCAGTGAAACGGTCCCCTGGGTTACATTTGTTGCTGGAATGAACTCACTATCTCAGTGAAACTGTCCCCTGGGTTACAGTTGTTGCTGGAATCAGCTCACTATCTCAGTGAAACGGTTCCTGGGTCACAGTTGTTGCTGGAATGAGCTCACTATCTCAGTGAAACTGTCCCCTGGGTTACAGTTGTTGCTGGAATGAGCTCACTATCTCAGTGAAACGGTTCCTGGGTCACAGTTGTTGCTGGAATGAGCTCACTATCTCAGTGAAACGGTCCCTGGGTTACAGTTGTTGCTGGAATGAGCTCACTATCTCAGTGAAACGGTCCCCTGGGTTACAGTTGTTGCTGGAATGAGCTCAATATATCAGTGAAACGGTCCCTGGGTTACAGTTGTTGCTGGAATGAGCTCAATATATCAGTGAAACGGTCCCTGGACTACAGTTGTTGCTGGAATGAGCTCACTATCTCAGTGAAACGGTCCCTGGGTTACAGTTGTTGCTGGAATGAGCTCACTATCTCAGTGAAACGGTCCCCTGGGTTACAGGTGTTGCTGGAATGAGCTCAATATATCAGTGGCACGGTCCCTGGGTTACAGTTGTTGCTGGAATGAACTCAATATATCAGTGGCACGGTCCCTGGGTTACAGTTGTTACGGGAATGAACTCACTATCTCAGTGAAACTGTCCTTGGGTTACAGTTGTTGCTGGAATGAGCTCACTATCTCAGTGAAACGGTCCCCTGGGTTACAGGTGTTGCTGGAATGAGCTCAATATATCAGTTAAACGGTCCCTGGGTTACAGTTGTTGCTGGAATGAACTCAATATATCAGTAGCACGGTCCCTGGGTTACAGTTGTTACGGGAATGAACTCACTATCTCAGTGAAACGGTCCTTCGGTTACAGTTGTTGCTGGAATGAGCTCACTATCTCAGTGAAACGGTCCCCTGGGTTACAGTTATTGCTGGAATGAGCTCAATATATCAGTGAAACGGTCCCTGGGTTACAGTTGTTGCTGGAATGAGCTCAATATCTCAGTGAAACGATCCCTGGGTTACAGTTGTTGCTGGAATGAGCTCACTATCTCAATGAAACGGTCCCTGGGTTACAGTTGTTGCTGGAATGAGCTGAATATATCAGTGAAACGGTCCCCTGGGTTACATTTATTGCTGGAATGAACTCACTATCTCAGTGAAACGGTCTCTGGGTTACAGTTGTTGTTGGAATGAGCTCACTATCTCAGTGAAACGGTCCCCTGAGTTACATTTATTGCTGGAATGAACTCACTATCTCAGTGAAACGGTCCCCTGAGTTACATTTATTGCTGGAATGAACTCACTATCTCAGTGAAACGGTCCCCTGGGTTACAATTGTTGCTGTAATGAACTCACTATCTCAGTGAAACGGTCCCCTGGGTTACATTTGTTGCTGGAATAAACTCACTATCTCAGTGAAACGGTCCCCTGGGTTACATTTGTTGCTGGAATGAACTCACTATCTCAGTGAAACGGTCCCCTGGGTTACATTTATTGCTGGAATGAACTCACTATCTCAGTGAAACGGTCCCCTGGGTTACATTTATTGCTGGAATGAACTCACTATCTCAGTGAAACGGTCCCCTGGGTTACAGTTGTTGTTGGAATGAGCTCACTATCTCAGTGAAACGGTCCCTGGGATACAGTTGTTGCTGGAATGAGCTCACTATCTCAGTGAAACGGTCCCCTGGGTTACAGTTGTTGCTGGAATGAGCTCAATATATCAGTGAAACGGTCCCTGGGTTACAGTTGTTGCTGGAATGAGCTCAATATATCAGTGAAACGGTCCCTGGACTACAGTTGTTGCTGGAATGAGCTCACAATATCAGAGAAACGGTCCCTGGGTTACAGTTGTTGCTGGAATGAGCTCACTATCTCAGTGAAACGGTCCCCTGGGTTACAGTTGTTGCTGGAATGAGCTCAATATATCAGTTAAACGGTCCCTGGGTTACAGTTGTTGCTGGAATGAGCTCAATATCTCAGTGAAACGGTCCCTGGGTTACAGTTGTTGCTGGAATGAGCTCACTATCTCAATGAAACGGTTCCTGGGTTACAGTTGTTGCTGGAATGAGCTTAATATATCAGTGAAACGGTCACCTGGGTTACATTTATTGCTGGAATGAACTCACTATCTCAGTTAAACGGTCCCTGGGTTACAGTTGTTGTTGGAATGAGCTCACTATCTCAGTGAAACGGTCCCCTGAGTTACATTTATTGCTGGAATGAACTCACTATCTCAGTGAAACGGTCCCCTGGGTTACATTTGTTGCTGGAATGAATTCACTATCTCAGTGAAACTGTCCCCTGGGTTACAGTTGTTGCTGGAATCAGCTCACTATCTCAGTGAAACGGTTCCTGGGTCACAGTTGTTGCTGGAATGAGCTCACTATCTCAGTGAAACTGTCCCCTTTGGTTACAGTTGTTGCTGGAATGAGCTCACTATCTCAGTGAAACGGTTCCTGGGTCACAGTTGTTGCTGGAATGAGCTCGCTGTCTCAGTGAAACGGTCCATGGGTTACAGTTGTTGCTGGAATGAGCTCACTATCTCAGTGAAACGGTCCCCTGGGTTACAGTTGTTGCTGGAATGAGCTCAATATATCAGTGAAACGGTCCCTGGGTTACAGTTGTTGCTGGAATGAGCTCAATATATCAGTGAAACGGTCCCTGGACTACAGTTGTTGCTGGAATGAGCTCACTATCTCAGTGAAACGGTCCCTGGGTTACAGTTGTTGCTGGAATGAGCTCACTATCTCAGTGAAACGGTCCCCTGGGTTACAGGTGTTGCTGGAATGAGCTCAATATATCAGTTAAACGGTCCCTGGGTTACAGTTGTTGCTGGAATGAACTCAATATATCAGTGGCACGGTCCCTGGGTTACAGTTTTTACGGGAATGAACTCACTATCTCAGTGAAACGGTCCTTGGGTTACAGTTGTTGCTGGAATGAGCTCACTATCTCAGTGAAACGGTCCCCTGGGTTACAGTTATTGCTGGAATGAGCTCAATATATCAGTGAAACGGTCCCTGGGTTACAATTGTTGCTGGAATGAGCTCAATATCTCAGTGAAACGATCCCTGGGTTACAGTTGTTGCTGGAATGAGCTCACTATCACAATGAAACGGTCCCTGGGTTACAGTTGTTGCTGGAATGAGCTGAATATATCAGTGAAACGGTCCCCTGGGTTACATTTATTGCTGGAATAAACTCACTATCTCAGTGAAACGGTCCCTGGGTTACAGTTGTTGTTGGAATGAGCTCACTATCTCAGTGAAACGGTCCCCTGAGTTACATTTATTGCTGGAATGAACTCACTATCTCAGTGAAACGGTCCCCTGGGTTACAATTGTTGCTGGAATGAACTCACTATCTCAGTGAAACGGTCCCCTGGGTTACATTTGTTGCTGGAATAAACTCACTATCTCAGTGAAACGGTCCCCTGGGTTACATTTGTTGCTGGAATGAACTCACTATCTCAGTGAAACGGTCCCCTGGGTTACATTTATTGCTGGAATGAACTCACTATCTCAGTGAAACGGTCCCCTGGGTTACAGTTGTTGTTGGAATGAGCTCACTATCTCAGTGAAACGGTCCCTGGGTTACAGTTGTTGCTGGAATGAGCTCACTATCTCAGTGAAACGGTCCCCTGGGTTACAGTTGTTGCTGGAATGAGCTCAATATATCAGTGAAACGGTCCCTGGGTTACAGTTGTTGCTGGAATGAGCTCAATATATCAGTGAAACGGTCCCTGGACTACAGTTGTTGCTGGAATGAGCTCACTATATCAGAGAAACGGTCCCTGGGTTACAGTTGTTGCTGGAATGAGCTCACTATCTCAGTGAAACGGTCCCCTGGGTTACAGTTGTTGCTGGAATGAGCTCAATATATCAGTTAAACGGTCGCTGGGTTACAGTTGTTGCTGGAATGAACTCAATATATCAGTGGCACGGTCCCTGGGTTACAGTTGTTGCTGGAATGAACTCAATATATCAGTGGCACGGTCCCTGGGTTACAGTTGTTGCTGGAATGAACTCACTATCTCAGTGAAACGGTCCTTGGGTTACAGTTGTTGCTGGAATGAGCTCACTGTCTCAGTGAAACGGTCCCCTGGGTTACAGTTATTGCTGGAATGAGCTCAATATATCAGTGAAACGGTCCCTGGGTTACAGTTGTTGCTGGAATGAGCTCAATATCTCAGTGAAACGGTCCCTGGGTTACAGTTGTTGCTGGAATGAGCTCACTTTCTCAATGAAACGGTTCCTGGGTTACAGTTGTTGCTAGAATGAGCTTAATATATCAGTGAAACGGTCACCTGGGTTACATTTATTGCTGGAATGAACTCACTATCTCAGTGAAACGGTCCCTGGGTTACAGTTGTTGTTGGAATGAGCTCACTATCTCAGTGAAACGGTCCCCTGAGTTACATTTATTGCTGGAATGAACTCACTATCTCAGTGAAACGGTCCCCTGGGTTACATTTGTTGCTGGAATGAACTCACTATCTCAGTGAAACGGTCCCCTGGGTTACATTTATTGCTGGAATGAACTCACTATCTCAGTGAAACGGTCCCCTGGGTTACAGTTGTTGTTGGAATGAGCTCACTATCTCAGTGAAACTGTCCCTGGGTTACAGTTGTTGCTGGAATGAGCTCACTATCTCAGTGAAACGGTCCCCTTGGTTACAGTTGTTGCTGGAATGAGCTCAATATATCAGTGGAACGGTCCCTGGGTTACAGTTGTTGCTGGAATGAGCTCAATATATCAGTGAAACGGTCCCTGGACTACAGTTGTTGCTGGAATGAGCTCAATATATCAGTGAAACGGTCCCTGGGTTACAGTTGTTGCTGGAATGAGCTCAATATCTCAGTGAAACGGTCCCTGGGTTACAGTTGTTGCTGGAATGAGCTCACTATCTCAATGAAACGGTTCCTGGGTTACAGTTGTTGCTGGAATGAGCTTAATATATCAGTGAAACGGTCACCTGGGTTACATTTATTGCTGGAATGAACTCACTATCTCAGTGAAACGGTCCCTGGGTTACAGTTGTTGTTGGAATGAGCTCACTATCTCAGTGAAACGGTCCCCTGAGTTACATTTATTGCTGGAATGAACTCACTATCTCAGTGAAACGGTCCCCTGGGTTACATTTGTTGCTGGAATGAACTCACTATCTCAGTGAAACGGTCCCCTGGGTTACATTTGTTGCTGGAATGAACTCACTATCTCAGGGAAACGGTCCCCTGGGTTACATTTGTTGCTGGAATGAACTCAATATCTCAGTGAAACGGTCCCCTGGGTTACATTTGTTGCTGGAATGAACTCACTATCTCAGTGAAACGGTCCCCTGGGTTACAGTTGTTGTTGGAATGAGCTCACTATCTCAGTGAAACGGTCCCCTGGGTTACAGTTGTTGCTGGAATGAGCTCAATATATCAGTGAAACGGTCCCTGGGTTACAGTTGTTGCTGGAATGAGCTCAATATATCAGTGAAACGGTCCCTGGGTTACAGTTGTTGCTGGAATGAATTCAGTATATCAGTGGCACGGACCCTGGGTTACAGTTGTTGCTGGAATGAACTCACTATCTCAGTAAAACGGTCCTTGGGTTACAGTTGTTGCTGGAATGAGCTCACTATCTCAGTGAAACGGTCCCCTGGGTTACAGTTGTTGCTGGAATGAGCTCAATATGTCTGTGAAACAGTCCCTGGGTTACAGTTGTTGCTGGAATGAGCTCAATATCTCAGTGAAATTGTCCCTGTGTTACAGTTGTTGCTGGAATGAGCTTACTATCTCAATGAAACGGTCCCTGGTTACAGTTGTTGCTGGAATGAGCTTACTATCTCAGTGAAACGGTCCCCTGGGTTACAGTTGTTGCTGGAATGAGCTCACTATTTCAGTGAAACGGTCCCTGGGTTACAGTTGTTGCTGTAATGAGCTCACTATCTCAGTGAAACGGTCCCTGGGTTACAGTTGTTGCTGGAATGAGCTTAATATATCAGTGAAACGGTCCCCTGGGTTACATTTATTGCTGGAATGAACTCACTATCTCAGTGAAACGGTCCCTGGGTTACAGTTGTTGTTGGAATGAGCTCACTATCTCAGTGAAACGGTCCCCTGAGTTACATTTATAGCTGGAATGAACTCACTATCTCAGTGAAACGGTCCCCTGGGTTACATTTGTTGCTGGAATGAACTCACTATCTCAGTGAAACGGTCCCCTGGGTTACATTTGTTGCTGAAATGAACTCATTATCTCAGTGAAACGGTCCCCTGGGTTACATTTGTTGCTGGAATGAACTCACTATCTCAGTGAAACGGTCCCCTGGGTTACATTTGTTGCTGGAATGAACTCACTATCTCAATGAAACGGTCCCTGGGTTACAATTGTTGTTGGAATGAGCTCACTCTCTCAGTGAAACGGTCCCCTGGGTTACAGTTGTTGCTGGAATGAGCTCAATATATCAGTGAAACGGTCCCTGGGTTACAGTTGTGGCTGGAATGAGCTCAATATATCAGTGGCACGGTCCCTGGGTTACAGTTGTTGCTGGAATGAGCTCACTATCTCAGTGAAACGGTCCTTGGGTTACAGTTGTTGCTGGAATGAGCTCACTATCTCAATGAAACGGTCCCCTGGGTTACAGTTGTTGCTGGAATGAGCTCACTATCTCAGTGAAACGGTCCATGGGTTACAGTTGTTGCTGGAATGAGCTCACTATCTCAGTGAAATCGTCCCCTGGGTTACAGTTGTTGCTGGAATGAGCTTAATATATCAGTGAAACGGTCCCCTGGGTTACATTTATTGCTGGAATGAACTCACTATCTCAGTGAAACGGTCCCATGGGTTACAGTTGTTGCTGGAATGAGCTCACTATCTCAGTGAAACGGTCCCCTTGGTTACAGTTGTTGCTGGAATTAGCTCACTATCTCAGTGAAACGGTCCCTGGGTTACAGTTGTTGCTGGAATGAGCTCACTATCTCAGTGAAACGGTCCCTGGGTTACAGTTGTTGCTGGAATGAGCTTAATATATCAGTGAAACGGTCCCCTGGGTTACATTTATTGCTGGAATGAACTCACTATCTCAGTGAAACGGTCCCTGGGTTACAGTTGTTGTTGGAATGAGCTCACTATCTCAGTGAAACTGTCCCTGGGTTACAGTTGTTGCTGGAATGAGCTCACTATCTCAGTGAAACGGTCCCCTTGGTTACAGTTGTTGCTGGAATGAGCTCAATATATCAGTGGAACGGTCCCTGGGTTACAGTTGTTGCTGGAATGAACTCACTATCTCAGTGAAACGGTCCCTGGGTTACAGTTGTTGCTGGAATGAGCTCACTATCTCAGTGAAACGGTCCCTGGGTTACAGTTGTTGCTGGAATGAGCTCACTATCTCAGTGAAACGGTCCCTGGGTTACAGTTGTTGCTGGAATGAGCTCACTATCTCAGTGAAACGGTCCCTGGGTTACAGTTGTTGCTGGAATGAGCTTAATATATCAGTGAAACGGTCCCCTGGGTTACATTTATTGCTGGAATGAACTCACTATCTCAGTGAAACGGTCCCTGGGTTACAGTTGTTGTTGGAATTAGCTCACTATCTCAGTGAAACGGTCCCCTGGGTTACATTTATTGCTGGAATGAACTCACTATCTCAGTGAAACGGTCCCCTGGGTTACATTTGTTGCTGGAATGAACTCACTATCTCAGTGAAACGGTCCCCTGGGTTACATTTGTGCTGGAATGAACTCACTATCTCAGTGAAACGGTCCCAATGGGTTACATTTGTTGCTGGAATGAACTCACTATCTCAGTGAAACGGTCCCTGGGTTACAGTTGTTGCAGGAATGCGCAAAAGGGGCCGCACCTGTGGCCGGTTTCATGAAGCGTACTTAAAGTTACGCAATTACTTAGCGTCACGTATTTGCGTAAACTCCTACGTTCAATTATATTTAAAAAATCTCGTAATTGACTAAAACAATCATCTTAGCGTTAAGAACGTTCTTAGCCGCGTCATGAAACCGGCCCCAGGTGCACATGATAGGATGATTACATTCCACAAACGTTCAGCTAGGGAGAAATGTCGGTAAAGTCCAGTCCAGTGGTGCCACCTTTCAGAAGACAGCATTGTCAACGACGACGAGGTTGACAATAAAAACAACGACAACAAAGACGACGATAACGACAACACCGACGACGATGATAGCAACAACAATGACGACGACGACTATAACAACAACAACACCGACGACGACGACGATAACAACAATGACGACGACGACGATAACAACAAGAACACCGACGACGACGATAACAACAACAATGACGACGACGACGATAACAACAACAACACCGACGACGACGATAACAACAACAATGACGACGACGACGATAACAACAACATTGACGACGACGACGATATCAACAACAACACCGACGACGACGATAACAACAACAATGACGACGACGACGATAACAACAACAACACCGACGACGACGATAACAACAACAATGTCGACGACGACGATAACAACAAGAACAACAACAACAACAACAGCGGCAACAACAACAACGACAACAACGGAAACCAGCGAGGCGAACCTTTTTGTATTCCTCATCAGGCAGTGCCATAAGGTGCATCTCCCAGGCTCTGTTGACGACTTTGTTACGGTGGTTTATGATGGCCGTCTTGTACACCCGCTCAGTCTCCCGCTCCAGCACGGGGAATATGTACGCCCCGATGAGACTGTAGATGAGGAGCACGGTGAGAAGGCCGGGGTGGGAGAATATGATGTTGAAGAAGACGCTGATGAGGTACTTGCGCAGTTCCGCCCGCGTCATGTCGCCCCAATCCTTCTGTATCTTCTTATTGAGGAGCCGTCGTCGCTCCTGGGCGGCGGCGGACTCTTCTTCCAGCGTCGTCTCCTCCTCCTCCTCCAACAAGCCGGGGCTCTTCATGATGCTGTACGGACTGTGGGAGCGCTTGCTAGGGGCCGTATGCTGGAGCTGCGCCAGTTGCTGTAGCCGTACCTTCTGCTCCGTGGTGAGTCGCAGCCACTCCGCCGGATCGACTGCACCGTCGTCCTGCAGTAAAGTATTCAGGTAGACGTCGCCTTTCTGATAGTTTGTTACTGTAGATTTGTATGAAAGTCTTCTGCTCCGGTCGACCTTGTCATTTTCGTCGCTCTCCCGCTCCGCTTCAAGATCCTGTTCCTCTTCTTCGTCGTCGTCGACTTCATCTTCTTCTTCTTCTTCTCCTTCTTCTTCCGGCTCGTCGTCAGAAACCGGCTGCTTCCCGCTGCAGAAGGGGCAGCACGTTCTCTTCGTCTGGGTTGTCTTCACCTCCTGTACGTATGGTTTGATCGCATCTTTGAGCTCCTCCGACGATACCTGGTTCTCCCACTCAGTGACGTCGTTCAATGGACCACCATCCTCGGACACGTCGTCCGTCTTCTCGCCTCCAGTAGACGGCTGGCTCTCCGGCAGCGTCGCTTCAACCTTCGGCGGCTTCTTCGCCTTCTTCCTGGGAGACTTCTTAGGCTACAACACGTACAAACTATCTATAAAATTAACGTAAAGGTAAGAGCGTATATATCGCAGTATCCTGGACGGCTCAAAGTGCTATACACTTTACTCTCTGACAGACCAGTTCAATTGAACGCCATCTCCTCTTCTCTGGGAAACATTCAGCCACGCAACAATTAATGCGCGAAGACAAATCGTACACAAATATTACCCATCACTATCTATAGCCAGGTACTCATTCATAATGCTGAATGAACTGGAGCAACGCAGAGTGAACGAACTTGCACCAGGTTCGACACCGCAGCACACTATTCGAACCCAGTATCTCCCGATTGAGAGTGTGATGCTCTCGCCATCACGCCACCGCACGCCGCTATAGACGGTGTCTAAATCCACACTTGTACACAGTAAATACCAGTAGACTCCGACAGAATCAACAGAACGGCCAGGAGGGACCAGTGTATTATTTCCGCTGTGTTCCATGGGAAGTGGACTCGCCTCGTGTGGGAAGAAGACACATACGCCTGGGCACACGGTGAGCAACTGTGGAAGAAGACTTAAATATGACCGGGGAGATTTCGAAGGCGGGTCTAGGGGCAGCCTAGAGGTGCGTATCCCCATAGCCCTGTGGAATTTAGCCGCGCTATGCCTGAGCTACAGTCGCGTGTCTCTAGACCTTTTTAGAGTGCCCTCGTTACTGAAAGTACGGCGGCGCAGCTGCGAAATATTTCCATCAGCAACCCCCCGCCGTCTTCCGATGTCATCAGTAGAACAGAGACAGCGGCGAAGCTGAAATTACGACGAACAATGTTCTACACCATTTGCTTCGGCCATCAGTGAAGGTTTTTGTGCCCCCATAAGACTACCCTCCCTGGACCCGTCCCTTGATTTTGATTAAATTAATCTGACTCGCGGTTCTGGTGACCGGAGGACCCTTGCAGGAGCTTTATGTTCGAATGGGGCATTAGGCGAGTAACATTCGCCACTTAATAGAATCACGTTAGTGGGTTAGTAATGTCATTCGGCGGATATGTCTTAGACTAGAGAAACATTCTGGTGATGAAATTAAGGCCAAACAATCCATACATCTGAAAACGTATTCTGGTTCGTAATAATTGTATTGATGTTTCTCTCACATATTTAGGGAACACATTTATGCACGCACGCACGCGCACACACACACGCACTCGTACGTACGCACACGCCCGCGCACGCACACTCAATCAAACGCTGGCACGCAAGCAAGTACGCACTCACGCAGACATACTCGCTTACACGCACACGCACACGCGCACACGCGCACGCATGCACACACATATACACACATGTGCGTGTGTAGGGTTATGTAAACAGTCACAGGTGTATTGTCATCTTCATTCGCGTGTAGGACTACGTAGGTATCGAGGAATGTTTGTCTTCGCCCACTATAGCGATTTGAAATAATCATATGCGCACTGGAATCGGATAGGATATTTCCAGGTATGACGTCACTGCAGAAGTATTCAAATTCCGCATGCCGTTTCTGTACATATGGCATCCTAGTTTAACAAAATGGCCGCGAAGATCTAGAAAGCTCCACAGAGCGGAACCAAACATTCTGACATACTATGTATGTATTGTACCAGTTCGCTCATATAGTATGGGAAATGCTATTTATAAGTTTATAACTTGTTGCATTTCCCTTCAACATGTTCTTATTGTTCAATGCTTAAATATATTTTCATTGCTCCACTGTTTATGGTGGATTAGCTTACAAATGTGCAAGTTTACACCATATTTTAAATTGTTCTTTGATTATGTTGAATAAATTCAATTTAACTTTACAACTTTCTCAATTACATATGTAACACAATACCAATCAACATACAAGCCCTTAGCCAGGATTGTGAAATTTTCTAATTTACCCGTTATAATGTTTTTTATTTACCCGTTATGCTCTTGAGAAACACCTTTACACCGGCATTGGTCATTGGCGTTGGAACGTGGTGAATATGCCGGGGGATCTGGCTCCCCGAAAACCTCCAACTGCAACTTCAAACTACACTCCTGCACTCGCCTTCTCACTTAGTACAAGGATCGTTTTACGAAAATACAACACTGTTTTTTTACATTCTTATTGGGAGAAGATGAAGCCACGTTATGGTCCAACGCAAGATGACGGTATCTGAAAAATATAAAAAAACCGTTATCCAAAGAAGAAGAAGAAGAAGAAGAATTTGTTTTATTTGACCATGACATTTCAAATAAAACATACAATACATCCATGTCAAAAACAAATAATATAAATATATAACCATATAGTAAACATGGCATAATGTATGATAAATAACGAAAAGTAGGGTCAGGAAACTCCTCTAAGACTATGGTAGTCGCTATCGAGGAATCACCTTTTGTAATAAAACTTTAACTGAATAAATACATCACCTAATCATATTCTTCCAGAAAAAGTAGAAGAAAAAAACATAATATGTATGCATGTGTGTAGTGTGAGCAGGTGTGTAGTGTGAGCATGTGTGTAGTGTGAGCAGGTGTGTAGTGTGAGCATGTGTGTAGTGTGAGCAAGCTTACATGATTATTGAGTTTGTCGTTTAGGCACTGTTTTGTACTGTATCAAGTTGACAGGTGGTTGTCGGTTCTTAATTTTGCATACATAGCAATTTTGCCTGGTGCATGTTACTTGATAGTTTTGTAAAAAATAAAGTTTAACATACTTGGCAAATCCTTGTGAACTGTGTGTACTAAGCTTTTCTTTGACAATATCAGGAATGTTATTTAGTAAAAGTGGTAAATTATGCCTAAGGCATTTCTTAGCAAATTCATGTTTAATTGTATAAGTATATATTTTATTCTTGACTCTTGCATCGTGATTATGTACCTCATAGTTAAACATTATCCTCCAGTTTTGTAAATAAACTGGTAAATCATTGTGTAAATATTTATAGTAAAATTTTAACTGTTGTAATTTAAGAATGTCATCTGCTTTTAACAAGTTGACATTTTTGTGAAGTGGTTCTGTGTGGGAAGTATAATTACTTAAGGTAATAATTCTCAGGGCTTCCAATAACGGGTCAGCGGGTCTCTGACTAAAGGCCAGACTGAAGTATTCTCTTGTTGTACGTTCGAATAGCGGCTCACCTTGCGGTGTCTCCCGGGCGAACGTACGCCTCCAGTCATTTCGTCGGACAACGAATCGTTATCGGTCGAGTCCCATTGAAATATACTCTTGAATTCTTCCATGTTCCAGCGCCTTCGACTTCAGCGAGTTATGCCTCTTTCTCGGTAACGTCCGGCACGGGATAATTTTCTAGAACTTGAGTTTACGTAGGTTTCAATGCGTCTATTCGCACGTTACAAACCGTCCATCGTACATTGCACGCAAGGAAACTGCATGCCAGTGAACAGAAGCCGATTTGATCCTTATGTCGTTCTATATACGGCTACGCTAAGTACTTGAACCGGTTCGCAGTACGCTATTCGCCGGACATGAGCGCGTACGTTTTACTTTAGAAAACGCGAAACGCGTGACGATATATTACGTATGTCTGTTTGTCACCATGGCAACGCATCAATCAAATTTTAGCGACGTGTTACTCACTCCTGTTTATTTTCTTTTCTACGTATTATATGAGTCTATATGCTTCGTTCTGCTTGCCGTCTTCGCCAGTCTTCCGGGAAGAGCAATTTTAATAGGAGAGAGTACACGACGCGCATCAATTCCGTCAAGTGCCCAGGGGCGGATCAAGAAAGGATAGTCTGGGGGAGCCAACGACCTCCAATTGCAACCCCTCGAGTCTCGCCAAAATACAAACTTCGAGGCTCACAAAAAACTTAATTGTTCCCCCGCGAGGCTCGCAAAACGGGGGCACATTCCAAATGTCTAGGAGGGCACGTCTAGCGCGGACACATTCCAAAAATCTATGGTAGCATGCGCCCTCCGAGTCCGCCTATGGTGCCCCACCAACCGTAATAACATTTTTATCTAGTAATGTTCCATTCTTTAAACGGCACTATAAAAAGCACACGCTAAACGAAATGAGTTTTGGGGAACCTCAGTTCATAGGCTGATCCAGCGGGCAGAGGGGCACGTGCCCCCATGACCTTCGAATTCGGGTGGTAGCTCGGAGGTCTGATGTGTCCCCAAATGCAGTCAGCCTCTACAAGTCATCGCAGTCTGACTAGGTGTCAGACTCTACTTCGTTCGGGATTCTCCCTAGACAGGACTAGCGAAGACTCACATTAAACATCGTAGAAGTCCAGACTCGACCTATAGCATAGGCTTCTATTGCACAACGTACAACAGCATAACATCTAACAACAAGAAAGTTCTGTCTCCTTTTATACGGTCTACTGACAATCATCTATGTCCCACGCAGGGGCCTTAATCAACCATCAACACTCTGTCAGACAATAATCGTTAACTCTACTCTATGCATACAAATGAAACATTAATCGTTAACTCTACTCTATGCATACAAATGAAACATTAATCATTAACTCTACTCCATGCATACAAATGTAACATTAATCGTTAACTCTACTCTATACATACAAATGAAACATTAATCGTTAACTCTACTCTATGCATGCAAATGAAACATTAATCGTTAACTCTACTCTATGCATACAAATGAAACATTAATCGTTAAATCTACTCTATGCATACAAATGAAACATTAATCGTTAACTCTACTCTATGCATACAAATGAAACATTAATCGTTAAATCTACTCTATGCATACAAAGGAAACATTAATCGTTAACTCTACTCTATGCATACAAATGAAACATTAATCGTTAACTCTACTCTATGCATACAAATGAAACATTAATCGTTAACTCTACTCTATGCATGCAAAGGAAACATTAATCGTTAAATCTACTCTATGCATACAAAGGAAACATTAATCGTTAACTCTACTCTATGCATACAAATGAAACATTAATCGTTAACTCTACTCTATGCATACAAATGAAACATTAATCGTTAACTCTACTCTTTGCATACAAATGAAACATTAATCGTTAACTCTACTCTATGCATACAAATGAAACATTATTCGTTAACTCCACGCTTCTCTACTGACAGTAATTGTTCAAATCGGCTATCCCGATAATCGTTATGGGAGCAAGCTATTCCCTATTCTCCCATTACTTCCAGCTCAGCAATTAGTCATTATACAGCTGACCGCTCAATGTTTCGACTTCTAGCCACGTACAATATTCTATGATTAAGTTTCTACCAACTATTCCAACTATAACGCCGTTACCATTCGGTCTAAACATGATCGACCTTTATATCCCGAGAAGACAGAGAGGGACGGAGGAAAAGTGTTCGGCAGAGAAAAAGAAAACGGGTCAGTGGGGATAGATCAACAGGTAGTCAGACTGTAGAGAACGAGGAGAGACGCGACAGCGATACAGGTGGTGAAGAGGTAGATAACACAGAGGCAGTTGGTAAGACTGTGAGACAGAAGACTGATGGAAGAAGACAGAGTGTTTAGCAAAAAACAGAAAACATGACAGGCGTGAAGGTGACAGGGGAGAAAGTGACCGTAGTGAAGGAGGTAGCCGGGGAAAATGGACGGGAGAGGAGAGAAGAAAATGTGATGGGATTAAAGATGAAGGGACGAAAGGAAGTGAGAGTAAATGTGCTAGAAGAGAAGATGACAGGAGGAAAGGGGACAAGAGAAAACGCGACAGGGGAGAAGGGAATGGAAGAGAATGTGACAGGAGAGAAGACGGCAAGAGGAAAATACAACAACCAGACATATGCAAACCGGAGGAGCTACTCCGAGGCAGTGATTGTGGGGGCAAGGAGAAAAGAGAGAGTGTTTATGTGCGATTTAATTCTGAGAAAAACAGACAACAAGACTATATGCGAGGGGAAGGACGTTGTTGTATGTCTACCGGGGGCTAGGATAGAGCATGTGACCGAAAGGGTAGAGCAGGTATTGGGGCATGGCAAGGGAGGGTCTATACTAGTACACGTAGGGACAAACAATGCAGACAAGGAGGGAACAATTGGGATAGTTCAGAAATACAGACATCTAGTAAGGAAGCTATTGAAGACAAGAGTGGAACAGGTTGTTCTCTCATGAATTTTGCCAGTAATGGGAGGAAGGGGGGCATCATACAGAAACTGTAAGAGGATGGCGATCAACGCACTAGTTGAGCAGATGTGTGAAGAAGAGGGCGTGGGATTCATAGATTTATGGGGGTACTTTGTTGGGAGAGAAGATATGTGCATGAGAGATGGCCTCCATCTAAGTGGAAAGGGGGCAGCAGTTTTCTCAGAGAATCTGCTGAGATCTGTTGACAGTGGGACAGGTTGCATATATTTAAACTAAATTCGCAGGGGGGACTCGCAGAGAAGCCTGAAACTGGAGGCATAGATAAAGACAACAAAAATAATTCAGCAAAGAACAGTCTGGAAAACTGTTCTGAAGCTGGATATAAATGTGTTTGTTTAAATGCAAGGAGTATGCTAAACAAAAGAAATGAACTAAACATTATGGTAGAAGATATTGACCCTCACATAATAGGTATAACCGAATCCTGGACCACCACCGATATATCAGATGCTGAATTGGGACTGACAAGATATGTAATGTTTAGGAAAGATAGAATAGGAAGAAAGGGAGGTGGAGTTATTTTATATATTAAAGAATCTATCCAGGCTTATGAAATAAAATTAGACAGAGAAGCAGATTGCGAAGAAGCTGTTTGGTGTAACATAGTTACAGGAAACTCAACGTTAACAGTTGGGTTAGTTTATCGAAGTCCAAACATAAGCATAGAAGAGAATTAAAAAATACAAAACGCTCTAAGGGAAGTAAGCAAACGGAACAGTATTATTATGGGGGATTTTAACCACGGGCATATACAATGGAAATCTCTTCAGAGTATGGGGAGTGAGGACCACCAGTTTTTAGTTTTAGTTCAAGATACTTTCCTTTCTCAACATGTGCTAGAACCAATGTTGTTAGACATAGTTTTGTCCTCACAGAATGAATTAGTTGACAATGTCAGGATATGTGAGTCACTGGGGAATAGTGATCACAACCAGATACATTTACCATCAAAGTAAAATCAGAAAGGAATAGTAAAAAGCAGTATAGGAGAAATTTCCACAAAGGAAAATATAAGGACAAAAGGAAATATTTAGCAAAGATAGACTGGAATAACACACTGAAGAATAAGACAGCAACAGAATGCTGGAATATCTTAAAGAGTGAAATTGAATGCATCATCGTCAAATTTGTTCCCTTAAAAACACGGGAAACGGTCCAAAAAGAAACACTTATCGAAAGAAGCCATTAGAAAAATTAAGTATAAACAAATGATGTGGAAATCATATACACGTACTGGAAATGACTAAGACTACAACATTTATAAAGAAGCACTAAACCAAGCTACAGCTGAAATTAGAAATTCAAAGAGAAGCTATGAACATAAATTGGCTTGTAATATAAAACATGACAGCAAGAGTTTTTATGCGTATGTTCGAAGCAAACAGAAAGTTCAGGATAAGGTCGGTCCTCTAGAAGATAGTGCTGGAAATATAATATCAGAAGGATTCTTAATGGCAGAAGACCTGAATGAGTAGTTTAGTTCAGTGTTGACCAGAGAAGACACTAGTTCACTGCCAGTACCAGAGGCTAAGTTCAAGGGGGCAGAATCAGACTATTTAAGACAGTTAATGGTAACCCCAGAAATGGTAGCTAAGAAAATTAGGGCTATGAAGGATAATAAATCACCTGGAGTGGATGGTATTCCACCCAAACTACTATTGGAAATTGTAGAACAAATTAGCATACCGCTTGCAACAGTTTGCAACTTGTCATTAGAAAAGGGAGTGGTTCCTTTAGAATGGAAAGAAGCAAACATTATACCGTTATTAAAAAAGTTTCGAGAAACAAGTCAAATAATTATAGACCAGTTAGTTTAACATCGGTGATTTGTAAATTATTAGAAAGACTAATTAAAGATCACATGGTGGATTTCCTTGTTAAACATAACTAGTAGTTAGTATGTTATGACTGAGCTTAGTAGTTAGTATGGTATGACAGGTTACTTGATTGGTCAATATTATTGGTCATTATTCATAACAGGCCATTAATCATACTTGACAGTCTGTATGACAGTTTACTTGATTGGTCAATATTATTGACAGGCCATTAATCATACTTGACAGGTCATTATTCATACTTGGGTGGTCTTGTTTTTATAAGTAGTCAACCAATGTTTATTTAAAAAAAATTATAAGTAGGACTTGTTTTGATTTTTTATAAGTAGGGATCCAATGAGCTAGCGATCCACCGTCCTTTGATCTCCTTTGATCTATGGATAGTGAGGAGCACATACTAACTACTATAACTTGATAAACCCATCTCAACATGGGTTTCTAAAAGCGAGGTCATGCTTAACAAATATGTTATGTTTTTTTGAAGATATCACTAAGTGGGTAGATGATGGATCACCAGTAGATATCATCTACTTAGATTTTTAAAAAGCTTTCGACAAAGTGCCACATCAGAGATTACTGCTTAAACTGAAGGCCCATGGCATAGGAAATGGTATAATTAACTGGATAGAAAAATGGCTGATTGACAGAAGACAACGGGTAGTTGTTGATGGGGAGGCTTCAAACTGGAAATCAGTTTTGAGTGGGGTTCCACAGGGATCAGTACTGGGACCTATATTATTCTTAATATATATAAACGATTTGAACGATGATATAGCTAGCAAGGTGTTGAAATTGAAGAAAAAGTATTTAGAAGGATTAAAAGTGATGGACATAGACAGCATTTACAAGATGATCTTGACAGGTTGATCAAATAGTCTGAAAAGTGGCAAATGTTGTTCAATTTTGGGAAATGTAAATGCCTTCACACAGGACATGGGAACGAATATGTAGAATATACAATGGGGGGAACATTACTAAATACTACTGTAAAAGAAAAAGACTTTGGGCTGACAATTAGTGCTGACATGAAGGTTTCAGAGCAGTATGGAATTGCAGCTTCAAAAGGAAATCAAATCCTTGGATTGATTAGGCGAAATATAGCATATAAAGAAAAAGAACTAATAATACCGCTGTACAAAACAATAGTTAGGCCTCATTTAGAATATTGTATACAAGCGTGGAGGCCATACCGCAAGAAGAACATATATATGCTAGAAAGAGTACAGAGGAGAGCGACTAAAATTATACAAAAACTGAGGGATCTTAGTTATGAAATACGCCTAAAAGAATGTGGTTTAAGACCAGGAGATTAAGAGGAGATCAGATAGAAGTGTTTAAAATATTGAATGGTTATGAAAATATTGATAGAAATATGTTTTTTTTTCTCAGTTAAGTAAGATAGAAAGACTAGAGAACATGAAGTTACATTAGTAAAGGAGCAGTGTAGATTAGACGCAAGAAAGTTCTAATTTTCACAAAGGACTGTGAAGGAATGGAACAGATTATCTGATGATTGTGTGGGTGCTAGTAGAGTGAATATGTTTAAAAATAAAATCGACACATACCTCAGAAGGGCTGGATATATGTAAATAAAAGGGTTGGTCTCTCGATAAGCCAAAGGGCTTCCTCGTCCACCTGCCATCTAGAGTTAATTCTCTGGATGGCAATCTTGTTAAATCTTGTTAAATCCCGACTATGGAGACGATACCCGGAGAATGGGCAGTACACTGAATCAAATTCTTCCGGAAAAAGAAGAAGAAAACAAAACATAATATGTATGCATGTGTGTAGTGTGAGCAAGCTTACATGATTGTTGAGTTTGTCGTTTAGACACTGTTTTGTACTGTATCAAGTTGACAGGTGGTTGTCGGTTCTTAATTTTGCATACGTATAGCAATTTTGCCTGGTGCATGTTACTTGATAGTTTTGTAAAAAATAAAGTTTAACATACTTGGCAAATCCTTGTGAACTGTGTGTACTAAGCTTTTCTTTGACAATATCAGGAATGCTATTTAGTAAAAGTGGTATATTATGCCTAAGGCATTTCTTAGCAAATTCATGTTTAATTTTATAAGTGTCTATTTTATTCTTGACTCTTGCATCGTGATTATGTACCTCATAGTTAAACATTATCCTCCAGTTTTGTAAATAAACTGGTAAGTCACTGTGTAAATATTTATAGTAAAATTTTAATTGTTGTAATTTAAGAATGTCATCTGCTTTTAACAAGTTGAGTTTTTTGTGAAGTGGTTCTGGGAAGTATAATTACTTAAGGTAATAATTCTCAGGGCATTTTTTAAAATGTTATTATTCTATTTGATTGAAATCCCCACGCCATAATGCAATAATTAATGTGTGGCACTATTAAAGAATTATATAATATTATTTTAATCAATAAATTTGAAAGACCAAATTACCCGTTATTTGAAAACGAAGATACAGCTGCAATTTAAAAAAAAACATTCCAATAACGGGTCAGCGGGTCTCTGACTAAAGGCCAGACTGAAGTATTCTCTTGTTGTACGTTCGAATAGCGGCTCACCTTGCGATGTTTCTTGTTCGTCGCATCGAATGACAGCCAGTTGTTCCATTTTGTCACCTCTGCAACTTCCGACGAGGTGTACTCGCTGTCGCCGTAGTCCCGGTGGAACAGCTGGTCGATCAGCGTCGGAATCTCCATGATAGTCGGCGATCTCGTCTTTGCAGCATGCCTGTCGGGCGACGCGTCGGGTATCTCCGTCTTCGTCTCCACTGTCTCTTTACCGGGTGTCCCCGTCATAGTGTCCTGTATCACCAATTGTTTCGCACGCCTCACCTTTTCCTTCTTCCCCCTTTTCAACTTCCCATTCCGATTCGGCGCCTTGTGAACACTGCCACCGCGGACAGTGATCTGCTTCCTATCCGTCAATTGCTTCCTTTTCCTCACGACTAGTGGCTCGCCTTTTCCCTTCTTTTGCAATCGCTTCTGTGTGTCCTTTCGTTTAGGTGTGCCTCGATGTCTCCCGGGCGAACGTACGCCTCCAGTCATTTCGTCGGACAACGAATCGTTATCGGTCGAGTCCCATTGAAATATACTCTTGAATTCTTCCATGTTCCAGCGTCTTCGGCTTCAGCGAGTTATGCCTCTTTCTCGGTAACGTCCGTCACGGGATAATTTTCTAGAACTTGAGTTTACGTAGGTTTCAATGCGTCTATTCGCTCGTTACAAACCGTCCATCGTACACTGCACGAAAGCAGAAGCCGATTTGATCCTTATGTCGTTCTATATACGGCTACGCTAAGTACTTGAACCGGTTCGCAGTACGCTATTCGCCGGACGTGAGCGCGTACGTTTTACTTTAGAAAACGCGAAACGCGTGACGATATATTACGTATGTCTGTTTGTCACCATGGCAACGCATCGATCAAATTTTAGCGATGTGTTACTCACTCCTGTTTATTTCCTTTTCTACGTATTATATGAGTCTATATGCTTCGTTCTGCTTGCCGACTTCGCCAGTCTTCCGGGGAGAGCAATTTTAATAGGAGAGAGTACACGACGCGCATCAATTCCGTCAAGTGCCCAGGGGCGAATCAAGAAAGGATAGTCTGGGGGAGCCAACATCCTCCAATTGCAACCCCTCGAGTCTCGCCAAAATACAAACTTCGAGGCTCACAAAAAACTTTAATTGTTCCCCCGCGAGGCTCGCAAAACGGGGGCACATTCCAAATGTCTAGGAGGGCACGTCTAGCGCGGACACATTCCAAAAGTCGATGGTAGCATGCGCCCTCCGAATCCGCCTATGGTGCCCCACCAACCGTAATCACATTTTGATCTAGTAATGTTCCATTCTTTAAACGGCACTATAAAAAGCACACGCTAAACGAAATGAGTTTTGGGGAACCTCAGTTCATATGCTGATCCAGCGGGCAGAGGGGCACGTGTCCCCATGACCTTCGAATTCGGGTGGTAGCTCGGAGGTCTGTTGTGTCCCCAAATGCAGTCAGCCTCTACAAGTCATCGCAGTCTGACTAGGTGTCAGACTCTACTTCGTTCAGAATTCTCCCTAGACAGGACTAGCGAAGACTCACATTAAACATCGTAGAAGTCCAGACTCGACCTATAGCATAGGCTTCTATTGCACAACGTACAACAGCATAACATCTAACAACAAGAAAGAGACCACGACCCTAACTCTACAGTTCTGTCTCCTTTTATACGGTCTACTGACAATCATCTATGTCCCACGCAGGGGCCTTAATCAACCATCAACACTCTGTCAGACATTAATCGTTAACTCTACTCTATGCATACAAATGAAACATTAATCGTTAACTCTACTCTATGCATACAAATGAAACATTAATCGTTAACTCTACTCTATGCATACAAATGAAACATTAATCGTTAACTCTACTCTATGCATACAAATGAAACATTAATCGTTAACTCTACTCTATGCATACAAATGAAACATTAATCGTTAAATCTACTCTATGCATACAAAGGAAACATTAATCGTTAACTCTACTCTATGCATACAAATGAAACATTAATCGTTAACTCTACTCTATGCATACAAATGAAACATTAATCGTTAACTCTACTCTATGCATACAAATGAAACATTAATCGTTAAATCTACTCTATGCATACAAAGGAAACATTAATCGTTAACTCTACTCTATGCATACAAATGAAACATTAATCGTTAACTCTACTCTATGCATACAAATGAAACATTAATCGTTAACTCTACTCTATGCATACAAATGAAACATTAATCGTTAACTCTACTCTATGCATACAAATGAAACATTAATCGTTAACTCTACTCTATGCATACAAATGAAACATTAATCGTTAAATCTACTCTATGCATACAAAGGAAACATTAATCGTTAACTCTACTCTATGCATACAAATGAAACATTAATCGTTAACTCTACTCTATGCATACAAATGAAACATTAATCGTTAACTCTACTCTTTGCATACAAATGAAACATTAATCGTTAACTCTACTCTATGCATACAAATTAAACATTATTCGTTAACTCTACTCTATGCATACAAATGAAACATTATTCGTTAACTCTACGCTTCTCTACTGACAGTAATTGTTCAAATCGGCTATCCCGATAATCGTTATGGGAGGAAGCTACTCCCTATTCTCCCATTACGTCCAGCCCAGCAATTAGTCATTATACAGCTGACCGCTCAATGTTTCGACTTCTAGCCACGTACAATATTCTATGATTAAGTTTCTACCAACTATTCCAACTATAACGCCGTTACCATTCGGTCTAAACATGATCGACCTTTACATCTCGACTATGGAGACGATACCCGGAGAATGGGCAGTACACCAGGAGTCAAGGTCAAGGTCGTTCGCGGATGACAACCCCTAGACAAAACCGTTATCTCGTAATTTTTTCTCGTCGCAATCGCATGAATACAGCTTGATCCATGGAAATTGACTTCCACCGTGCTACTGAAGTTCACTTATCCAACCGGACTGTTAGGAATCGACTCCATGCTGATGGTATGAGAGCCAGACGACCTGCCCCTGGCCCTATTCTCACTGCAGAATACCATAAAGCACGATTGGACTTTGCAAGTGAGCACCAGAACGGGCAGCTTTGTCACTGAAGGCCGGTACTCTTCACAAATGAGAGCAGGTTCTCAATGTCAACTAATGATACGTGTGTTAGGGTGTGGAGATGCCAGGGAGAGCATTATGCTGACTGTAACATTGTGGAAGTTGACCGGCACGGTGGAGGCTCGGTCATGGTTTGGACCCGGATTGTCTTTGGATGGTCGCACAGACATGTACGTGATAAGTAAGATATCGCAATGACACCCTGGTGCCTATTGTCAAACCGTATGCAAGCGCTGTTAGGGATGATTTCATCTTAGTGCAAGATAAAGCACAGACCCACACAGCTCGGGTGTCATTGACCTTCCTTGAGGACGAAATTATCACTATGATTAAAGAAGAACGAAGTTCTCTTGCATTTAATCACGTATTTAATAGTAAATCCGGTCTAATGATACAATAATCAAACAAGCTGTTACTGGTGTGGTGGAATACAGTCAATCGCGGCCCGGAGGCTTCCGGTTACGGGGAGCGTCTATTGTAGATCTGTAAGTAGTAAGCGGGAGTGTTCATTATTTCCTATCTCCCTCTAAGCTTTAACGAAGAGTGTCTGAGTAATAAGCTGAGATCATTTAGAATGGCGTGATTAAATATGTTAATGCTATAAGTCTTACTGAAAGTTCATTTCATCTCGTAATCAGTGTGCCAACCCGGTGCCTTGGGTTCACGGTTGGAGCGTCTCACAGCAGGTTCTGGAGGTGCCTTGGGTGGCAACGGTGACGTCAGCGGTATGATACGTCTAGCTGGTGGTATCGAGCTCGGCATTATCGGGCGGCTCGGGGTAGCGATGTCCAGTGTAGGGTGGTGTGACGGCGTAGTGGCCACGGGAGATGGTGAGCCGTGAGACGGTGAGCGGTGAGTCACGTCTGGGGCCGGAGCCGGGCCAGCAGGTGTGGTGGGGGCCACGTCGGGCGGCGATGGCAACATCGGTGGGATCGTACGTGGGGGCGGCGGGGTCGGGGCTAGTCTCGTGCCGAGGTCTACATCGATTGGCCGAGGCGGTTCCGGGGAAGTGATCGGTGTGAACTTCCGTAGGAAACGACGGTTGCGGAGCGTCACGCGACCGGATCCATCGACTTTGACCTGGTATTGGTCATGCTGTTTGACTTCCACGACCGTGCCGGTGCGGTCCCATTTGTTCGGGTGTTGTCCAGTTTGGTTCTGGATGCGGACATAGTCACCCACTGCCAGTGCGGGCAGGCGCCTGGTGTGTTCGCTCCAGTACTCGTGCGTCTTGATGTGCCTTTTGCGGAGTGCGTCTTCGCGGGCATGTAGTGTGTCGCGCCAGGTGTCGTGGGGGAGATACTTGCCGGGGATCACCGGGATGAAGTCACGTATCATGCGACCAAATACACACATTGCTGGTGATATCTTAGTGTCTGGGTCTGGCGTGTTGCGGTATTGTAAGACCGCTCGCTGTACTGCATCTGTGTCCAGATCGTCCTTCCCGCTGGTGTTGTCCGTTATCAAGCGCTTCATTGTCTTAACAGCGTCCTCCGCGCGGCAATTGCTATGGGGGAAGGCGACTGAGGACAGCCTATGATTCAAGCCCCATGTGCGTAGGAACTGGCGGGTGTCGGTTGATGTGTATTCTGGACCGCCGTCCGATGCAAGCTCCTCCGGTGTCCCGTAGGTCACGAAAGTCTGTCTCAGAATGTTAACCAGGCCAGCCCCGCCCGCCGATGACTTCGCGATGATGGGCCAATTCGAGTAGCGATCGACAACTACTACGTAGTGCACGCCCTTGTACGAGAAGAAGTCGGAGCATATCGCCTGGAACGGGTAGACGGGCAATATGGGCCGGGTGGGCGGCGCGGCTGGCTGGGACGGGGCCATACGATGGCAGTGCTCGCATTCGTTGCGGACCTTGGCGATGTCCTCTGTCATACCGGGCCAGAATATCGATGTTTCCGCTCTTGCCGTCATCATAGACACGCCCTGGTGTGCTGCGTGGAGGGCGGCCAGCACGATGTGTCGTAGCGCGGGTGGGATGATGATGCGATCCTTATAGATGGCTACGCCGTCGGTCGTCGACAGCTCGTGTCGGTACTGGTGAAACTGTCGGATGGACACTGGCATCTCGCTCCGAGTCTTCGGCATGCCGTCCTCGATCAGTTCAGTGAGTAAGTGCATGTCGGGGTTGCTCGCGGTGGCCTCTCTCACGCGATCCCATGTCACCGACCCCAGTATCCCGGTGGCGTCACGGTGTATCAGTAGTTCCGAATCAGCATCGTCTGGTTCGTGTGTTCTGACCAAAAGCAGTGCGTCGGGGTGAGTGTGACCCCATAGGATATCCGATAGTGATGCGTGATCGTCCGGGAGGTCCGTCTTCACCGGGCGCCCCGTAGGGCGGCGTGACATTGCGTCGGTTGCTTTGTTTTTCATACCCGGCACGTGAGTAACACGGAAGCGGTATCGCAGTGTTTTCTCTTTCAAGTTACGTAGGCGCGAGTTCGGTATATCCTCCAGGGAGCGATCGCCGAAGATCTTCAAGAGTGGCTTGTGATCGACCGCGATGATGAGATCCTCGCAACCAAGCACGAAGTAGCGTGCTTTATCCAGTGCGTCGGCGACTGCCAGTGCCTCGCCTTCAATCGGGGCGTAGCGCGATTCCGCCGCGTGTGTAAATCGGCTACCGACCAGGGTCACTTTCCAGCCGCCGTTGCAGCAGAACGGTTTCACCGGCGTGCAACCACAGTGCTTCTGCAGTAGCCAGAAGCCGATTCCGGTTTTCGACCAGTCGGTGGCGATGCAGGTCGGCTTGCTCTTGTCGAATATCCTGACGCCGGTCTCGATTTCCTGGACGATGTGTTCCTTCGACTCATCGAATATCTCCTGAAGCTCCGTGTCCCATCGAAATTGTTGGCTCGCCTTCAGGAGTGCGCGGAACGGAAGCATTCGTTCCGCCATGCTGAAGGCGTATGAGACCTGGTTCACGAGACCGAACCATGAGCGGATGTCGTGAATGTTACGTGGCACGGGGAAGTTCAGCATTGCATCAGAATATTTCGGGCTGGGTAGTACGCTGTCCATTGTGATGGTGAATCCCGCGAAATCCACGACGGGGCTGCTAAAGACGAATTTCCCCAGGTTCAGGGTTATGCCATTCCGAGCGCACACGTCAAGCCATTGCACGGCCTGGTGGAACTGTCGGCGAGACTATCCGACCAGAGCAGGGCGTCGTCGATGCATTTCGTGTGGTCGTCTATCCCCGAGACAATCTCGTCGTATCGGCGAGTGTAGCCATCGCCCGACGCGCGATACCCCTGTGGGGCGACACAGTAGCGGTAACGTCCCCACGGCGTGATGAACGTCGTCAGGTGTTTATCGTCCTCGTGCAGACGCACGCTGTGATACCCATTCCAAGCGTCGAATACCGTCTTACGCTTGTTCTCGGGGACACCTCGCGCCTGATGGAACGGGGATGGGGTGTGGTGAGTTTCACGTGCCGCATGTACATTTAATGCCTGAAAGTCCACCGTGCGTCTTGGCTTGCCATTCTTTTTGGCACAAATCACCATACGGTGGCACCATGTGACCCGATCGCCGACTGGTACCTTCTCGAGCACACCGAGACGTACATCCTCGTCCAAGCCGGCCTTGACCTCGTCCTACCAGTGCACGGCCACCGGTATTGGACTGTGTCGTGCGACAGGTGTCGCATCCTTGTCTATCATCAGTCGCAAGGGTGGGCCCGACATCATGGGCAGTGTTTGGTGGGTACATGTGTTGAATGTGCTCGCCGCGTACCGCCTCTTCAGCCACGACTCGATCGCTGCTCGGTTCTCCTCGGTCGCGGGCATCGGTAGGCCCTCGGGGAGTGGCGGCGGTGCTGTGCGCGGTGTGCATGGGCATGGGGTTGGAGTGGCTGCGTCATCTGATGCAATGACCTCGCCAATGGTAGGGAATGTCTCGCTAATCATCCCCAGGTCGATGCACGCGGCCCGTGACAGGAAGATACGATCTGATGTGTTGGTGATGTAGGCGACTTGTCGTGTCTCGTGCGTTATGGCCCGGCTGTCGGTACCCGAGAATCGCACCACCATCGCTCCGAGGATAGGTATCCCTCCCTCGTTCGCCGCTCTCATCGTCATGGTGACCGGTATGAGGTCATCTGCATTGAGCCCCATCCTCTCGGCCACTTGTATGCCCATTAGGCAGCTCTGGCATCCGGTATCTGCCATCGCGGGGAGTTCGGCGGCGCTTACTCGCTTCCTGAGCGCGAAACCGAGGGCACGGTAATCCTCCTCGAATGCTCCGACGTAGACCCGGACGTACGGCTGCGGGTCGGATGCGCGTTTATGCCACCTGTCACAAAGGTTATCGTACAGATGGTGGTCTAGTGCGATTGCCTTGACGTCGGCAACCGGTCCGTTTACCATCGTGCACAGTTGGAAGGCCGCGGACTGTTCGTCACTTGTCTCGGCGGTCTCAGTCGGCCGGCGGGCGTACGCCTTGCCGAGGCAAGCGCGTTCTATGTGGTTCACGTTCTTGCATTTACCACATCGCTTGCCGTACGCTGGGCATTGGCTTCTCCTTATGCTCCACGGCGGGTTCTTACCGTGGCCCTTCTCCGCGCAGAACCAACACAATGCCGTGGGGTCGAACGTATGTTCGGGATTCGGATCAGGTATCGGCTTAGTTGTCGCCGCGCCCCTGGTTCGCACTTCATGTTGCTTATTGCGGCGGTATGTACTACTCGCCGCGTTCACACTCGGGGTATCCAGCAGGCGCGATGCCGATCGCTTGCCTGACTCACGCGCCTCGACGAACTTAATCATCTTCTCGATCTTCATCTTTTGGTTCTGGTCGCTTATCAAATCCAACTGAATCTCGTCGTCCACGATACCGCGAGCGAGTACGTCGCGCAATATCTCGCCGGCGAAGTCGACCATCTCGTCGCACTCTGCTTTGGTGCACTTGATTCGGTAATCACACGTGTCAGCTTGACCCTTGATTCGGGCGTAGAATGATCGAATTTGTTCCTCGCGTCCCTGGCGCATGTCATGTAATGCGTACCGTGCCACCATGATGTTCTCACTGCGTACCGCGAGTGCCTTCATCGCCGCTAACACGTTTACCTCGGTGCCTCCGACCATGGAACCTCCGTTTGAACGAGTGAGGTCCCGTCTCAGTTCGTCATCACAACACTCCAATAGCTGAACAACGATGTCGTCTCCCCGGAGGCGTGTGCCGTCTCGATATTCGCCCCACCTGGTTTCAAAGTATGCCCAGGTTTCTGACGTACCAGCTAACGATACGGTAGGGCGTTTGAGCTTTTCCATTTTCCCACCAGGTGTCGCCGCGGCATGAATCGAGTGTGTCAACCCATGAATCTATAGGAGCTCGACTACTATTGCAGCGTCGTCGTTCCGTGATACGTGGTCACATCCTGGGAATGGACACGCAACCTCAATCACCATGTTTGCAGTGTTATCTGGCTCTAGACAGTTGAATGGCAGAGTCCGTAGGGCTTCAATGTTATCAATAGTTGCGCAGCTTGCTGTCGCTGCCAACAGTTTCCGACGGTTTCCGACGATTTCCGACGGCTGTCGACGGCTGCCGACGGCTGCCGACGGATTCTAGCGGCTGCAGACGGCTGCTGATGGCTGCCGACGGTATTCAGTAAATTTGTCTATTTACCAGTTTCTCCATCGAATAGCCGTCCCGTACTTATCTGCGCCGTCTCAGCAGTGTTTGATTATAAAGAAGAACGAAGTTCTCTTGCATTTAATCACGTATTTAATAGTAAATCCGGTCTAATGATACAATAATCAAACAAGCTGTTACTGGTGTGGTGGAATACAGTCAATCGCGGCCCGGAGGCTTCCGGTTACGGGGAGCGTCTATTGTAGATCTGTAAGTAGTAAGCGGGAGTGTTCATTATTTCCTAATGATGGACTGGCCGGCTAGGTCTCCTGACCTGAACCAAATAGAACATCTCTGGGATATGCTTTTCAGACGTGTTACACGAAGGCCACATCCTCTAAGGAATATACATAACCTGACCAATACCCTAGTTCGGGAATGGCAGGTCTCATCAGGAGTACGCCATGTCATTGCCAGGAGTGTGTGACCGATAGAGGGGGATACAAGTTACTGAAAAAAACCCATTTATGGACAATATTTGTCAGTTTGAAAAGATGAATGAAAATACGACAGAATGCATTCATTATATAGAGGTGTGGACACGTAGCGACACCTAGAGGCATTGTCGCCACGCTCGAGTTCATCAAAACATAAGCTGTTTTTGTAGCGAAGACAATCCTCTAATCACACACAGAGTACACGAAGTGTAATTTTTATGGTAGGCCAAGTGTGCCATTCCCAATATTTGTTCCTTTAATTATTTCGAGTAGTTATGTTTGCAACCGTAGCAGCGTCGCGGAATTTGTTTTTGGCGCCGCGACTACTAAAAATGTTTCGTCCCCAATGACTCCCCATGATGTACTGTTAGGTATCACGACCGTTGATACAAGTGTGACTCGGTACCATAGGGAATAAGAACAATCAACAGGAGTTGGTAGGCCCTATATTCATATACACATAGGGAATAAGAACAACCAACACGAGTTGGTAGGCCCTATATTCTTATACACATAGGCAATAAGAACAATCAACACGAGTTGGTAGGCCCTATATTCTTATACACATAGGCAATAAGAACAATCAACACGAGTTGGTAGGCCCTATATTCTTATATACATAGGGAATAAGAACAATCAACACGAGTTGGTAGGCCCTATATTCATATACACATAGGGAATAAGAACAACCAACACGAGTTGGTAGGCCCTATATTCATATACACATGGGCAATAAGAACAATCAACACGAGTTGGTAGGCCCTATATTCTTATATACATAGGGAATAAGAACAATCAACACGAGTTGGTAGGCCCTATATTCATATACACATAGGGAATAAGAACAACCAACACGAGTTGGTAGGCCCTATATTCATATACACATGGGCAATAAGAACAATCAACACGAGTTGGTAGGCCCTATATTCTTATATACATAGGGAATAAGAACAATCAACACGAGTTGGTAGGCCCTATATTCATATACACATAGGGAATAAGAACAACCAACACGAGTTGGTAGGCCCTATATTCTTATACACATAGGCAATAAGAACAATCAACACGAGTTGGTATGCCCTATATTCTTATATACATAGGGAATAAGAACAACCAACACGAGTTGGTAGGCCCTATATTCATATACACATAGGGAATAAGAACAATCAACACGAGTTGGTAGGCCCTATATTCTTATATACATAGGGAATAAGAACAATCAACACGATTTGGTATGCCCTATATTCTTATACACATAGGGAATAAGAACAATCAACACGAGTTGGTAGGCCCTATATTCATATACACATAGGGAATACGAACAATCAACACGAGTTGGTAGGCCCTATATTCTTATACACATAGGGAATACGAACAATCAACACGAGTTGGTAGGCCCTATATTCTTATACAAATAGGGAATAAGAACAATCAACACGTGTTGGTAGGCCCTATATTCTTATACACATAGGGAATAAAAACAATCTACACGAGTTGGTAGACCCTATATTCATATACACATAGGGAATAAGAACAATCAACACGAGTTGGTAGGCCCTATATTCTTATATACATAGGGAATACGAGCAATCAACACGAGTTGGTAGGCCCTATATTCTTATACACATAGGGAATACGAGCAATCAACACGAGTTGGTAGGCCCTATATTCTTATACACATAGGGAATACGAACAATCAACACGAGTTGGTAGGCCCTATATTCTTATACACATAGGGTATACGAACAATCAACACAAGTTGGTAGGCCCTATATTCATATACACATAGGGAATACGAACAATCAACACGAGTTGGTAGGCCCTATATTCTTATACACATAGGGAATACGAACAATCAACACGAGTTGGTATGCTCTATATTCATATACACATAGGGAATAAGAACAATCAACACGAGTTGGTATGCTCTATATTCATATACACATAGGGAATACGAACAATCAACACGAGTTGGTATGCTCTATATTCATATACACATAGGGAATACGAACAATCAACACGAGTTGGTATGCTCTATATTCATATACACATAGGGAATACGAACAATCAACACGAGTTGGTATGCTCTATATTCATATACACATAGGGAATACGAACAATCAACACGAGTTGGTAGGCCCTATATTCTTATACACATAGGGAATACGAACAATCAACACGAGTTGGTAGGCCCTATATTCTTATACACATAGGGAATACGAACAATCAACACGAGTTGGTAGGCCCTATATTCTTATACACATAGGGTATACGAACAATCAACACAAGTTGGTAGGCCCTATATTCATATACACATAGGGAATACGAACAATCAACACGAGTTGGTAGGCCCTATATTCTTATACACATAGGGAATACGAACAATCAACACGAGTTGGTATGCTCTATATTCATATACACATAGGGAATAAGAACAATCAACACGAGTTGGTATGCTCTATATTCATATACACATAGGGAATACGAACAATCAACACGAGTTGGTATGCTCTATATTCATATACACATAGGGAATACGAACAATCAACACGAGTTGGTATGCTCTATATTCATATACACATAGGGAATACGAACAATCAACACGAGTTGGTAGGCCCTATATTCTTATACACATAGGGAATACGAGCAATCAACACGAGTTGGTAGGCCCTATATTCAGATACACATAGGGAATAAGAACAACCAACACGAGTTGGTAAGCCCTATATTAATGTACACACAGGGAATAAGAACAACCAACACGTTATTACATAACTTATTATAAAGGAGAACAAATATATTTGCACAGCACTCCCCTTCCTTCGTCTTCAGATGCCAGAAGCAACAGGCCGACAGCGCGACAAAGGACGGAGTGGTGCTAAAGTTCCGGCAAAAATCGTCAACAGCACACCCCCCTATACCTGTCTCCGATGTCAAGATCCGACTACCAAGTCGTGCTGAAGGTCCGGCGCAGCCCACCCAATATTGATTTCGTTCCGGCTCCAGGGCCAATGTCCCAAAAAGTGTACAATTAGGTTTTAACAGGTCCAAAAATAAATGTTTAATTCTGAACAATTAAGTTATATTTTCTCATTGTACATATATTGAGGCATATTTTTCATAAATGGGTCAATGTAATATGGGTTACTTTTGTTATGACAGTCACTTGAAGTCAAACATGATTTTCATCGCGTGTCCAGCGTCATCGACGAAAAATTACAATATTTGCTACAATTAGAGCATTTAAAATTACATGTAAAGGGGAAAATGTTTTTGGATCATCTAGTGTACATGCCATTTAATAAGAATCAAGAGGTAGACGATTAAATTTGACTTGGAAACATTCTTTTTCTTCGTTGTTACTTTGGTGATAGTTTTTGTACTCTGTTGTTTCTTGGAATGGCCTATTTTCAATTAGTGCAGCTCTCTCAGAAAAGTGTGTGGAATTATAACTGATACATAATCAGTAACCCTGGTCAGTTATCTTTGTGTGTGCCAACTGTCATATGCGTCCGGGGTTCGAGACTAGGCAAACTGTGAGCTAAGAAATGGGTAATACTGATGACGCTGGACACGCAATGTAGCCTTAATTGAAGACAATCATCATCCTTCGTCACAAATTACAAAACAACTACGAACACCATTTTAAACATGCAGCGGCATGGACAATAATGTCTACATTGAATTCTTATTGTTCCTTATAGTCAGTCAAAGTATATTTCTGCACCTTCGTACCATCTTTCACGGCATCCTTCTTGCCTGGCAGAAGTGTAAATTTATCCGGTCTCTTCATGAACTCCTTCACGTGTAACGGCCTACGTCTGGCCTTCAAGTGTTGTGCTGTGTTTTGTCCTGCGAAGCCATTCTTGCGGAGAACGTATCGTCGGTCTAGGTGCAACTTCTTAGCGACCATGCTTCCTGCCCGACTTCTCTTCTGTTTCACTCTTTACCCCCTAGTATCATAGTGAGTTGTTTATTGCCACAATCGTTGTCTGACAAACATGCCGCTAGCCGAGGAAACACAGAACTGCGCAAGCGCGCTAACTACAGTCCGTTCTACAAAAGTTGGATATTGACACATCCCTTCTTTTCTAAACAAAGAAAAATAAGAACTTACTAATAAAACACTATCTATATAGCGCTAAAGTGGCTAAATGGTCTACAACTACAACTTATTAACACTAGTTAAACGTTCAATTATAAAATAGAAATAAGCGTATGGCAAAGTCACACGTTGGTAATATAGTCCGCCAGACGAGTAGATCGTTTCTTGAGTCGCACAGATCTTCGCGGAGTCGTCACCGTGGCGTCACTCATCTCCGGTGATTGATCTGCCGGTTCGGATGGCTCAGGTGTCGTCTCCGTTGCTGGCTTCTGCGTCTGCGGGTTTGTCTCGTCCTCGTGTGTTCCTCTAAGGTGCACTCGATTCCGCCTGTATGTACCAACAGGTGTATCAACTTCGTACGATCGTTCATCGAGACGTCGTTGAACCACGGCCTTTTCCCATGCCTTTTGACCAGGACGGAACGGCTTCATGCGAACGATATCGCCCTCCTCGAGGATCGGAAGATCTTTCGCTGTTCTGTTGTAGTTTTTTCCTTGTTTCTCCTTCTGTTTGCTTATTCTGACCCTGTCTTTTCTCAAGTATTATTCGCCCCTTGGCGCCAGAAGTGTTGTTGTCATCGGGAGTAATGTTCGCGTTCGTCTGTTTAACAGTCTCTGTGCTGGACTGCTTCCAACCCCTTGTGTCGGTGTGTTTCGGATTTCTAGAAGTGCTAGATATGGGTCTGTCTGTGACTTCTTGCATTTGGTGAACATCAGCTTTGCGGCTTTCACGGCTGCTTCCGCTCTTCCGTTCGCGCTCTGGTGGCCTGGTGCGCTGGTCTGATGCTCGATGTCCCACTTCATAGCAAAACTCTGGAATTCATCCGAGACGTAATGCGGCCCGTTGTCGCTAATTATGACTGATGGGATGCCATTTCTAGCGAAGTGTGCTTTCAGTTTTTATCACGCTTGCTGTGGTCGTTGAAGTCATCCTGTCGACTTCCCAGAAGTTGCTTGTGTAATCGACCAATACGTGATAGTCACGACCATTCCAGCTGAACAGGTCCACTCCGACTTTCTCCCATTGTCTCGTCGGTGTCTCTTGTTGCATTAACGTTTTTTGTTGTGCTCGTTCATAGGTTCTGCACGCCTCACAGTTCTCAACCACTTGTCTGATGTCTGATGCCATGTTAGGCCAATAGATACATTCTCTTGCTCGTCGCAGGACACTTTCCACACCAAGGTGTGAGCTGTGGAGACACTCCTTCGTGAGTTACCTCATTCCATCTGGGATGACTATTCTTTCTCCTCTGAAGACTAAACCGTCGTGCACTGCTAGTTCGTCTCTCATGCTGAAATACGCATGGATGCTAGTTGGGGTTTCATCATGCGTCTCGGGCCACCCTCGCTGTATGACGTGCTTCAGTGTCTGTAGAGTCTCGTCGCTCTCCGTGTGTGCCTTCAGCATTGCCAGGCGGTCTGTGCTGATTGGCAGCTGCTTCACTGCATTCACAGCTCCGAAACTGTCGGTACTGCCTTGGTGTTGCAGGTATGACCGAGAGAGAGAGTATCTGCGATATACATCTCTTTCCCTTTGTGGTAGACGACCTCCGTGTCGTACTGCAACATCCGCAGGAGCATTCCTTGCAATCTCCTCGGAGCTTTATACAGTGGCTTCTTTACGATCATTTCGAGAGGTTTGTGGTCGCTGTGTACAATTGTCCTTCGCCCAAATGTGTATTGGTGGAAACGTTCCAACGAGAAAACGATGGCAAGACATTCTTTCTCAAGTTGCGCATATCTAGTCTCCGTATCAGTGAGTGATCGATTAGCGTAGGCGATAGGTCTCCCCTTTTGTAGGAGAGCTGCACCAAGTCCGGTTTCGCTAGCGTCGCACTCGATGACAAGTTCGGCTTGAGGCTCATAGTAGGCGAGGATCGGACTCTGTGTCGTCAGCTGCTTTATCTTCTCCATCGCTCTTTCTTGTTGTTCTGACCACTTCCACGGAACGTCAGGATGCGCTAACCTTCTGATGGGTTCCATGACATCGGAGAGGCCCGGCAAGAACTTCGACAAATACCCAACCGTGCCCTGCAGCCTCTGGACGCCCTTCACGTCGTTTGGGTTCTCCATTTTTATGATGGCCTCAATTTTCTTCTCGTCTGCTCTCAGTCCTTCACTGGTGACCAGATGTCCCATGAAGGTTATCTCGTTCGTCCGGAACTCGCACTTCTTCCGGTTGAGTCTGATGCCAGCTTCACGACATCGCATGAGCAGCAAACGCAGCTTCTTGTCGTGGTCTCTGCCGAAGACGACTATGTCATCCGCCACGCAGATGACACCTTCAAGACCCTCAAGGGCCTGGTTCAACTTCCGCGGGAATATCTCGGCGCTGACGTTCGTCCCGAATGGTAAACGCTTCCATCGGTACCGACCAAACGGTGTAATGATGGTAGTCAGCAGGCTACTCTCTTCGTCGAGGTCACAGTGCCAGTACCCTGATTGCAGATCTGGCTTCGAGAATACTCGTGCCGTGGACATCTCTGGTAGCACCTCGTCCATTGTCGGTAGCGGGTAAAGTTCACGGTGTAAGACCTTGTTTAGTGGTCTCGGGTTTATACAGACACGCAACGACGTGTCCTTCTTTGTCTGTATAGATATTTGACTACATCACTTGGTGGGCTCGGTGACTGGACAGATGACTCCCATCTTCACGAGACGGTCCAGTTCCGTCTTCAACTTGCTCTTCAGTATGATGGGGACTCTTCTTAGCGGGCACTGCACGGGTACCGCGTCCTGTTCCACGTGGAGGTGGACCTTTCCCGGTAGGCTTCCCAACCCTCCCTCGAAAACGTCGTTGAACTTTTCCAATACGTTTGTCGACGTTACCTCGTGCATCAGCTTGAAACTTCCGTAGTTTACGGTTATGAGGCCCATTTCTTCTGCGGCCTGCCTGCCAATGAGAGGTGTGAAGTCTCCTTGGACGACTTCAAACCACACTGCATACTTTTTGTTTGTTGCGGGGTTCTCTACGACTGATTGTGTCTTGCCAACAACAGCTCGAGTCGTCTTGTTCCACATGTGTAGCGTTACATTGAAGGTCACAATAACCTCTTTATTGACGTACTTCTCGGGCAGGACGTTCACGGTCGCCCCACTGTCAACTTGAAGCTTCGCCAGCTTGCCGTTCAATTTTAGTTGTGCGTAAATCGGACATCTATTGTCCGAAGCCTTACGCAGACCCATGATGGTCTCGTCCGCGCTCTCTGACGCAGCGATATTATGCACCTTCTTGTTTCCTACTTGGCAACAGTTCGAGAAATGATTTTGTTTTCTACATTTGTGGCACGTTTCCCCCCACGCAGGGCAACTTTCTTTCCTCTGCTGGTGTGTGCGTCCACATAATTTACAGTTCAGCCTCTTGTCGCTGTCGCTGCGTTTAATGTGTTGTTTCTGTTTGTGTGCGTCACGGTATCTAGGTTTTCTTGTGTGATCACCGCGAAAATTGACTTTGTGTATCTGATCTGTGTCACACATAGATTTCATCTGTTTGCTTGCTGCCTCATCAGAGCGGCAGATATCTATGGTCATCTTCAGCGTCAACTTCCTTTTCTGCAGCAGGTGTTTACGACTAGCGGGATCTCGAATGCCCATGAGGATGCGGTCTCTTATCAGCGAGTCGTTCAAACAGTCACAGAAATTGCATGATTTTGCCAATAATCTGAGTGCCGATAAATACGCATCAAAGGTTTCGTCCACACCTTGATTCCGCTTGTTGAACACGTAGCGCTCGTACGTCTCGTTCAGTTCGCCTTGAATTGTAGCATCAAGTTTCGCCATGATGACGGTAGTATCTTCATTGTCCTCTCCTTCCGCGAATGTCAAATCATCGTATAGCCGTACACCCACGGGTCCCATTGCATTGAGAAGTACGGCTAGCTGATACGCTTTATCTTGTTGTTGCAACTTCGTGATGATAGCGTAGTTCTTGTACAGCCTCTTGAACATCGCCCATTCTTCAATTGGTTGATCTTTCAAGATTAGTAGCTGCGGCGGATTGACATTTGCGAGAGGCGCTGCACGCGCTTGCTCAGCGGCCATCGTGACAGACTTATGGTGAATCGACTGTAGCTCCTACGACACGCTCGTGCGAGGATTCAGTGCACTTCAACACTACGATATTCACCGTTTCGTCAATGATCATCAGCAAAGTACTGCATTAATCACATTAATGTATCGCCGGAGGTTTGGGCGCTTTAGTCGCTGCCACCATGTTTCACTCTTTACCCCCTGGTATCATAGTGAGTTGTTTATTGCCACAATCGTTGTCTGAAAAACATACCGCTAGCCGAGGAAACACAGAACTGCGCAAGCGTGCTAACTACAGTCCGTTCTATAAAAGTTGGATATTGACACATCTTCAGGTGACGTCCTGTGAAGAGTGACTGCCTTTTCTTGACTGGAATATCTTGCATTTCCATCACAAGTGATTCATGGGCAGCGAGAACCTTTCTCACTTCTTTGTTTCGTGAAGGGTTCAATCCGTCCTTCCTCATTATTATGTCAGCACGGCGTATCAGCGTTGTCAAAAACTGTGTTTATGAGAGTCGTATCAGTTCTTGTTTGCCCTGATCCTTCTTTCTGATTACGAGTAGAGCGCTTTAAATGATTCTCCAAAACCCATACACGTCTTTGTAGCCTCTTCGTCTTCACCTTCAAGGCGTTTAGCTTCTTTTGGACAGATGACCTCCTTTTCCTGGGTAGGTTTCCAGCAGTCGGTATTCCAGCTGTCACGTCAGCTCCTAATTCTTGTGCTACTGATGAATGTAGTTAGGGAACATTCATCTTCACGACCAAGGTTTCTCTGAAGGAAACAAACAAGGACACATGTTGTACTTAAGTTAAGAAGATAGCAAATTCCAATGTTCTTATAACATAAACTATGAATACTAAACCGGGAATTATATGTTTTTGAAATTACGGTTTACAAATATGTGTTAGTGTCATAATGTAACAGAAATAAGTATATATCACCATGCGGGCGGTAGTCTGTGAGACCACTGAAAAGTTGTGTCCATAACAAGAACATCGGTTGTAATAATCATAGCCCATGCAGTTGGTTTGTAAACGATAGCAATCCTCCACTGTGACCTATAGATTACAGGGAAGAAACCTGCCTTACTTAGCATGCACAACATAAAGCAACACATGCAGCCAAATATAAATTATGCTCTTATGCGAATATTGGCTTAGTTGTACATTATCTTGTTACATATTTCTGAAAAGAATATAATATATCTTGCAGAGTTAGTATCATAAATCGTATGGTGTAATGGTTTACAAGTTTGTAACACAACACATAGTGCCTGATAATGGTACGTATTCTGAGTCAGCCAAACTCTGCGAAGACGTAGGCACCTCACTTGTAGTAGGTGGAAGGGATGGGTCGAGTCTCTTCGACTTCCTAACTTCCACTGTAGTAGTTGCCGCTGCAGATGTCTTGCTCTGTATGCAAACATTTACATTTTACACATTAATAATAAATCACTTCTACATTAAACATTGATATGTAACAGAAACTTTACATGTAATATTAAAATAAATATAGACAATTACTTGAAGAAAAGTCAAACTCAAGACAAATATGTTATCGTACGCTACTTACTTTTATAGCTTTGCGAGCTCGCTGAGCTCTCAGCTTATGGTATGGGAGGTATCTTGCGCAGACATGATATGCCCGGTTCTGAGCGGAACGATGGGCCAAGAAGTGGGGGTCTTGTGCTATCTTTCTATCTCGGTAACTGTGCGAGATCTTAGCCCAATACATTTGCGTGTCGTGGCTTGCCATGATTATGCCTCTTTGGTTGACAGGGTATTCTAAAAAAAAATGTAGAACGCAATATAAATTATTCTGTATTTTGTTTTTGTGAAACGCTTAAATGCTTTTACAAATAATTCAATGAGATGAGCAGATCACGTGAGATAACGGATACAGTAGTATGTAAGCGATATGCGTTGCAGGATCACACCCATAGCAGCATGTCCAGCCTTACTGCCGTGAGCGAGTAAGCCCTTTGGCCATAATTCTTCAAATTACCTTTTAATATCACCCAAATGTATTATATTGTTCTGCTACCTGTCTTGTTCTTCAAACGTATAATTATTAATAGCTATTATTTAAACGGAAATTATTCTTGGATATGTTGATTTTTATCATTAATCAGCAAGTGTCCAGCGTCAGTATGGTTTGTTTGTAATACTGTGTTCTTCTAAATTGTATGTGGAAGGTTTTCTTTTATATGAAGAGCAACATGTACTTGACACATCTACACTAAAAGTTAGGATGTCAGTGTCAACTACAGCCGGTAAATATACATTTGGTTAAATTGGCGTGTCCAGCGTCATCAAGTTGCTTAGACATTAGGATTGTCATATATTAACTTTCCCGCAGATCAACGTATCAATTTATCGTTCGTTGGTTTGTTAGAGCACAGATGTTAAGTATACTAACGCTATAAGTGGTGTTACCTTTATTAATTTACCATATTAGCCTTATTCTATTACACCATTTCATATGAAAAACGTACATATAGGACCACAACTCATCAAATATTTATTGTAGGAAACAAAAAAGTACCCACCAGCATAGAGGCGACCGCCACGGATGCACTGATCACTGTAGTTCCTATATATCAAATTAGAATGCGCTCTCAGCAGTCTTTCTCGGTACTCCCACAGATGACGATGGACACGCAATGACGCTGGACACGCTCCAATATCGGTTTTATCCTTATTTGACCAAGAAATATTGTAAATATTGCTATTGCCATTGTTGGGGTTATAGCATGGTGGTTACTGGTATGTACGAAAAAAAAAAAAACGGCGTACGTTTCCTATTGTTTTGAAGATAACCTATTCTATCTACCGAAATCGAACGGCAGTGACATTCGTCTGTGCATCGATATGAGGAGGGCTAATGAGGCGATCATTCGCGGGAGGTATCCCGTACCAACAGTTGACGAGTTGCTGCAGTACATGATTGGGTCTAAAGTGTTCAGCAAGGTGGACCTCAAGTGGGGTTACCACCAGTTGGAACTGTCACAGGAAAGCAGAGACATCACCACATTTGCTACACTTATAGGCTCTACAGATACAAGCGATTGTTGTTCGAAATTTTTTTCCTGGGACTCGTATGCTACAGCAGCAGGTTCATCCCGCAGTTCTCATCTGTGTCCGAGGCTCCGAGCCACTGAGGAGACTCACCAAAAAACACGAACCGTTTGTGTTTGGAGAAGAACAAAAGCGTGCTTTCAAACTACTCAAGGACAGCATTGCAGAAGCGATCATTCTGGCATACTTCAACAAACACGCGCCTACGCAGGTTATCGCGGATGCAGGTCCTGTTGGACTTGGTGCAGTTCTCGTTAAAAAACAGGGTGACAATCTGGTTCCGGTGTGTTACGCTAGTAGAGGACTAACCGGATGTGAACAGAGATACTCGCGGATAAAAAAAGGAAGCGTTGGTGTTGGTCTGGGCTTGTGAAAGGTTTTATGCCTACGTTTATGGTATGAGGTTTGACCTGGTCACTGATCACAAGCCATTGGAGGCAATATACAGTCCGCGCTCCAAGCCATGTGCTCGAGTAGAACGGTGGATGCTACGGCTACAACCGTATGACTTTCGTGTCATGCACGTCCCTGGGCCACAGAACATTGCTGATCCTCTGTCCCGTCTGGTTGGCGGCAAAACTGGGCAAGCAGACAAAGCACATGAAGCTGATGATTACGTGAGGTTCGCTGCGGTTAGTGCAACACCGAGAGCGATGTCGACGCGTGAAGTAGAGGAAGCTTCTGCAAATGACGAGGAGCTACAAAACGTGAGAGACGCAGTAGAAACAGGCAACTTCGGAAAATGTCGAGCATATATGCCAATTGCAAGTGAACTGTGTGTCATTGGCCAGTTGGTTCTGCGTGGCACGCGAATTTTGTTCCTATCCACACTAAGACCAGCAGCTCTAGCACTTGCGCATGAAGGTCACTTGGGTGTCATTGGGACTAAGACGATGCTACGCAGCAACGTTTGGTGGCCGGCAATGGATCGAGAGACGGAGCGACACTGCCGAACATGCTACGGATGTCAGTTGATGGCGAGGCCAGATCCGCCGGAACCGTTGAATCCGACTCCACCACCTGACGGGCCGTGGATCGATGTCGCAACCGATTTAATGGGGCCGCTCCCACCAGGCCATTCTCTGCTGGTGGTAGTGGACTACTTTACTAGATAAACGAAGTCGGTGTTCTGAAATTCACTACGGCCGAGAAGGTGATTGACAGCCTTGACGAGACTTTCAGCCGACACGGTTTGCCAGTTACCATAAAATCTGACAACGGTCCACAATTCAGGTCAAAAGAGTTTTAACTGCAACGTGGGTACAGGCGAACGGTAAAGTAGAGCGCCAGAATGCGCCACTGCTAAAACGTATCAGGATTGCACAAGCTGAAGGGAAACCCTGGAGGAAGGAGCTGCGAAAGTACCTAACTCAGTACCGTAGTCTACCACACAGCACTACTGGCCGAACTCCTGCCGAGCTACTGTACAATCACAAGCTACGAGGCAAGCTACCCGACCTTGGATCGAGTCCTGTGGTAGATCACGAATTACGAGACAGCGAAATGAAGGGCAAGTCAAAAATGCGGATGCGCGACGAGGTGCTTGCTACTCCGAGGTAGACACGGGCGACAGAGTGCTGGTTCAGCAGGAGAAAACCAACAAACTAAGCACTCCTTTCAGCCCGAACCCACTCACTGTTGTCAGCAAAACTGGGAATAGTCTGGTGATTGAAGCTGATGACTGGGTCCGGTATTCCCGCAACACTAGTCACGTGCGGAAGTTCCTGGAACCCGAGACTGAGAACATCCGCAGCGACCCGAGAGCGATAGAAGCGTTGACTGCACTACAAGCGCCAGCTGCAGCACCATCCGCTGAGGCTCCAAAAACGCCGATAAAGCAAGTCGCGTCTCCGAGGTGCCCACGCGAGAGGAGAATTCCGAAGCGGTACGAAGACTTCGTATGCGAGTAGATGATTCATGCAATAGACTGCTTCAATACGAACTATGTCGTGCTTCATTGTGAACTCTGTTATGTTGTAGCATAGCGGACGCTCACACAGCGTATACACTTTTAAAGTTGATATAGTTAGATGTTTTGTTAATAGTTAGATGTTTTGAAGTCATCTAAGAAAAAGAGGGATGTCGTGTAGCTGAACTGGTGTGTACGGGTGATCGAGTACTCTGCTTTGTACGGCAAGGGAACCGGTAACGGAACCGGGAATTCTGGGAATGGAATAAAATGGATGACATCGAAATATTAAATTTGGAAGTTGAATCTTTGTCCATCTGAGTAAATCTGATCGAACTGAAGGACATAACACCAAGAGGGGTGCAATTGGAAGTTTGGGGCTCCCCTAGACTACCCTCTAGGGTCCACGAAAGTGCCGTATGCCAGGGGCTCACGAATGTCTTAATCCGCCACTGGTGTAGCCTGTAGGTAGATGGGATGAATATGTTTACGATAGCAGGCGGCGCTGAAGGGAGATGCCTTTTGAGTGTTTACACACAAAACCACAGCTTCCGTTCCTTCCACCTGGTGTTCTCGCAGGAGGAAGATATCAAGGGTTAACCCCTTAGCAAAAAATATATAGAATTCTATATAACAAGCTATAGGAAATACGACAGGATTTTTGCAAAAAATTCTATAGAATAGTCTACAGAATTCTATAGAAAGTAAAATGGCTATAGGTTTTCTATACAATTCTATAACTTTAGCTGTAGAATTATACAGAATATTGAGCAAAAATCTTGTCATATTTCCTATAGGATATATTCTATAGAATATTATATAATTCTATAGAAAAATCCGTAGATTTATATATTTTTTGCTAAGGGACCATGTAGCATGTTACGCACTTAGGGGTCATCCTCAATTGTAGATCTATATTTACCTAATATAGAAATAAGACAAGTCTGTTAATGACATAGTTATTATCCGTGCACACTCAGTCTGAAATCAACACTTGTTTTTAATACTAGAATCAATGCGTATACAAACTGAATGCAGTGTCACATATGTATGAGCACCACGAATCAGACCTAAATAGCCAAGGCAGCAGTACTGGGCAGTAACGACAACACGATTATTGACATTTTATAACATAACGTAACTAGTCGCATAGGAGCCGGAACGAAATCACTATTGGAGGTCCTGAACCGGAGCTTCAGCACCACTCCGCTGTTGGCAAGGCTGTGGAAGATGTTTTGTCACTGCACCGCCGTAACTTCAGCGTTTCGCTGTCCATTCGACTGATGACATAGGAAGATGGGGGGGGGGCTACTAATTAGGGGGCTAATCCTACCTCCTCAAATATTGGGGGCTCAATGCTGCTGATCTCGTCAAAGGGTGTCGTCATACACAAATCTTGCATTAGGCAAATGCAATATAACGATGTAGCGTACTTGTAAATGAATGCATGTTGAATATATTACATATAACACAAGCTCAACCAACTGCAGAAAACAAATATTTATTGATCTATGAAATATTTTTTCTCACAAAAAGGCGGCAGTTACTATCATCAGTTTAAATGGCAAAGTAAGTGCTACTTGTCACCTGATTACAATGAGGTTCTATGTTCCTCTCACGGAATCACCAATGGTGGTAATTACTGGCAGGTAGTTTGCAGGACCAGTTTTCTTGAATGAGGGTACCACGCAGACGTGCTGAATATCAAAGATCCTTCCTGTTAACCCAGCCGCCATAAGCAATATTGCCAATAGTGTGTTTAGAATCTGAATGCAGTATTGACAAACTGAACATTTCGCAAAATGTTTAAATTGTGAACACTTTTTTTGGATTATTAAATACAATTTGGCTGACTGTACATTTTGTGGCTACATAACACACCTGTGCACTACACTTTTCAAAATTCCAATCCCATACATAATACAGATGTGAAGTGTTTGAAAAACAGAATTGCTATGAAATTACATAAATGTACATTATACTGTATCTTACACGTAAAGACAAATACATCATTTCCGTTCTATGTACAATCACAATGAAGTAGCATAACCCATCTAGACAGTGGACGTGGGCAAGAGTTCACCGATACAAATATAAAATATACATTTAAAGACACCCGAGTAAGATATGTACAGAACGCAATTAAGCAAATGTTTATATACTGCATTATATTGTCACCCTGTGGGCCATTATACTGTCACCCTGAGGGCCATCATACTGTCACCCTGTGGGCCATTATATTGGCACCCTGTGGGCCATTATATTGGCACCCTGTGGACCATTATATTGGCACATTGTTTGCCATTATACTATCACCCTGTGGGCCATTATATTGGCACCATGTGGATATACTGGCCCCACTAAGCCATTCCTGACCTTTAAAGCAGCTTATATGCAAATATAAAAAAACATATAGACATACACGTTTTGTCTTGGCAATGCATGTTTATCATTACTCGTAGATCATGTCTTCGAAACGAACCATGTCATGAATACAGAGAACATCCCTTGGACATGATCCGGACACATTAGTCTTATACATACGGACCTGAGAATGATCCATAATAATCTTCAGTTGCACGGATCAGCCAACAGATCATTGATCCACTTCTGTTTATAAACAGATGATCTGTTGGACATCATCAATGGTGAACTGAAGCCACACCCCCCACACACCCAAACATCTGTTTGGAATGATCTGCTATAAACACACGGATCACTGGCAATGATCCTTGGGAGTATTCGTGTGTTGTATTTGCTGCATTCATTGATCCAGTCAAGTCAGTTAGTGACTGGTGGTGGCGGAGCATTGAGCAACTGTTTTGAAGCCGATCTAAGTTAATAAATACTACAAAACAGCTGACAGACACAATGTGATGTACCATTTGTGGGGTGTTTTATCAGTCTGGTTTCACCCTGACGTATCATTTGTGGGGGTGCCGTATCTGTTTTATTTCACCCCAGATGTATAATTTGTGGGGGTGCCGTATCCGTCTTATTTCACCCCTGATATATCATTTGTGGGGGTGCCGTATCCGTCTTATTTCACCCCTGATATATCAATTGTGGGGGTGCCATATCCGTCTTATTTCATCCCCGAAGTATCACTTGCGGGGGTGTCGTATGAGGCGAGTTTCGCCCCCGTCATTCCCTGCCAGTATGATGCAGTGGTGTGTGTGATACTCAATGAGTTCCGGAACCGTGGCGAAACACTGCGGTGAATCAAAACAGAATTTGTTAAATTTCACCACACATGTACATGCAAACTGGTTGAGGGCCAGATACCCAGGTGAAATGGTGTTTTTTGACAAAAAATACTCAAAATTGTTTTCTGCCACATTATGATACCTTTGTTTGCACACTATCAATAAAGTTCACTTCTATGACAATTACGTACCTCTAAGTAAGTTTTAGTCATGAATCAAGCATGTCAATATCAAGTAATCAAATCCCTTATGCAATCTTTGTTGGCCATTTTTTCTCAAATTTCTGCTTTTGGAAATGGGATATCTCTGGGCGTAATTATGACATCCAAATAAGGTTTTGAGTGTTTCATTCAACAGACTGCTCTGTGAAATGATCAGATACTTTTTTATATCGTCAATAGTTTAAAAGATATAAGCATATTTGTTGCCAAAAACCAAGATTTTGTTGCACTTTACAAAAAAATCATTTAAAAAACACAAACATGTCAGAATGCACGGATCATTTCACAAGAGAATGTGTACAGAACATGGATTTGCAAGAATTATAATCGTATATGAGCTCATGGCAGTATTTCCAAATTTGCCAAAATTGGCTCAAAATGGCAGCCATTTTGTTAGTTACCATGGAAACGGGGATCTGGCAAAAATTCACAATTTTTTACTCAGTATGATACATCCCATACTTTGAGCAGAAACACTGTGCAATTTGCACAAACTAAAAATAATCCTATGTACTTGTTGTGTCTGGCCTTAATCACATCATGTGACCTGCACAGCACAGCGAGTATTAAATTGCAAAATTGTGAAACGTAGTCCTGGACCTTCTTGGATTCCACAGACCATGAACTTTAAACTGATGCCTCAATTATGGAAATATCTTTAGTAGTGTTTTATTTATTGCTATAACATTTAAGCAAACATCTAAAAAGTGGCGTTTTGAGAAATGACGTAATTTTGACTCATGCTGCGTACCGTTTCTCAACCGATGAGTTCGCAAATATATGTATTTTATTAGTTTGGATTAGTTGTTGAGTAAAATAACGTAGACATTATTGAAAGATGAGCTTATAAGCTACATCTGTGTATTTCTGTCACAATCACAACATTGATTGGACATGACCGGGACAGCTATTTTTGGCTCATGTGCAGAATAGGGTCACACGATCTGCTGTGGCGGGTCACATGATCCGATGTGGCGGGTCACATGATCCGATGTGGCGGGTTACATGATCATTGAATTGCACTGGCTTCCGGTTAAAGGATCAAGAATAAAAATGTATCTGTACCTTATTTTGAGATCTTATCAAGATCAATGATGTTATAAAACTGGTAAGAGATGCACATTATCAAACGATAACACCAATAGTGCTACATAATAATAAGGTAACTTCTTTTGCACCTAAGTCATTGAGAACATCAAGACAAAACGATTGGTCAATCTCAAAATTGATAAGCAGTACTCAAGCTGTCAACAAATGGATAGATATGCCAGGGAGTTAATGTAGATAAGCAATGCTAAAAAGGTAGGTTTTTAATGACAACAATATTTTCAACGTTTCTAACATTAAGAGAGAGCAAAATCCAAAGAGTCAGTGCAGCTACATAACAAGCCTAAGTTCCAATGTTGGCATTTATTCTAGTAAATCAGAATTAGTTGCTGGATATGAAAAAACATATCCTAATTATCTAGTTCAAACTTCCTCACTTTACCTTGCCTATCCACCGATCCACCCACACTTCTACCAACTCACACTTCCAGACACCCACCCACCCACCCACACACACTTCCAGTTACCCACACACACACACTTCCACCAACTCACACTTCCAGTTACCCACCCACACACACTTCCACCAACTCACACTTCCAGTTACCCACACACACACACTTCCACCAACTCACACTTCCAGTTACCCACACACACACTTCACTTCCTAACTTCCACACTTCCAGTCACCCACCCACCCACACACTTCCACCAACTCACACTTCCAGACACCCACCCACACACACTTCCACCAACTCACACTTCCAGTCACCCACCCACCCACACTTCCACCAACTCACACTTCCAGTCACCCACTCACACACACTTCCACCAACTCACACTTCCAGTCACCCACTCACACACACTTCCACCAACTCACACTTCCAGTTACCCACCCACACACACTTCCACCAACTCACACTTCCAGTCACCCACCCACACACACTTCCACCAACTCACACTTCCAGTCACCCACTCACACACACTTCCACCAACTCACACTTCCAGTCACCCACCCACACACACTTCCACCAACTCACACTTCCAGTCACCCACTCACACACACTTCCACCAACTCACACTTCCAGTTACCCACCAACCCACACTTCTACCAACTCACACTTCCAGTCACCCACACACACACACTTCCACCAACTCACACTTCCAGTCACCCATCCATGGATTTCCATCCATCCACCTACCCTTGTACCCAACCACCGTTCCATCTAACCACCCCATCCACCTACCCAACAATATTTACCTCTTCCTCAGATTTCTCTGTGCCGATAGCAAACATCCCGTCATCACGTAATCTTATGTGCAGATGCCAAATTTTACTTTTGAAAAACAAAGTCAGTGTGTATGGATTGCTGTGATCTTTGGTGCTGTTTCGTACCAAATAGGCCCCCTCCTAAAACATGGTGAAACCGACATCAACACAAATGCTGTATAATTAACATAAAGAGTGATTTCATTTAAAAACATACAATAGAACAGTCTCAAATCAACATATCAAATTAATAGAGGCTACCTGAAATGACCAGTGTCACCACTGGTGGATACCATAACACTGTATTTGTCTATGAACAGTCGAGTATCTTTGCTTATGCACGTGATCCTAGTTCAAAACTGTTTAATGAAAAAAACAATAAGCACAACAAAAAGGAAGAAAGAACAGCAAGGCCCCTACAATGACCAAAATGGATCTGAACTTCCGTCTAATAGTTAACATCAACTCTGATTTGGAACAAATAAATGTCCCGAATATGCGACATTTTATTTTACTTACAACTATCTAAATTGGAGTAACATTTCATTTACGGTTACTTCTGCAACAGTTTCAATTACCATTATGATTTGAAGTATGTCAATTACCATTATGATTTGAAGTTTGTCAATTACCATTATGATTTGAAGTATGTCAATTACCATTATGATCTGAAGTACGCTACTGACAGATAATGGGACTGCATTTGTCCAGCACTTAAAAACATGGCTGTACAGTAATTTTTATGGTGTCCTGAGCACGACTCATGTTTTTGCAGTTTGCCTATATAGTATATATCAGCAGAACAGTAATTGGGATTGTGCTACAATGTCATTAGAGACACACACATTTGGCAGTGGTGTACCAGCTTCAGTTGTATACGCAATACTTAAAGGGACGTAGTCTATTCGTCTAGCCATAATTAGCAAGTAGTAATTTCTAACTGGAAGTCTGCTGTGTTGCCCGTGGGAAAGTGAGCAACGTTGAACATCAAAGGGTATAGCAGTTAACTCGGCCCATCTTGGCCATGTTTTGAAATTGGATGTTTTGTTTACTGTTTGAACATGCACACGTGGTCATGCCTTCAAATTGCGACCGTTGTTACAGGTTTACTAAACACAATTTGGCGGGCAGCATACCTTCAACAAAGTTGGTATAGTCTTAAGAACATTACAGTAATTATTACATGAAAACCTTGGAACAGACTATCCTTTTAATGCTTCCTCACTAACTGCAACAAACAATTGACTACTTTGCGAGGACATCAAAAACATCACAGCAACACTTGCCACACGCAGTGCTTTTATTCTGTCATTCGCATCATTTCGTGAAATGTCGAAGAACCAGGAGCAGCCGGACAAATTCTACAAGAGAAGCCAAAAGAACTGCTCACTCACTCATATCATAATACTTATTATTACTATGCTTTCAATTGCCTACCCATCATGAAGTTGTGAACATGTAGGAATTGAGAATTACATCACAAAGAAATGTTTTCTCACGTAGATTCCGCATAGTGTTCTACAGGTAAACTTTTATAACAAGTAGAATTGCTTTACCCAAAAAGCTACACATGATAACATCACTGTTATTCATTGGCTAAGTAATAAGCTACAGTTTAAAATATTGACACATATTTGAGTTTTCCTTGGATTAAAATGTATTTCGGATGTCAATGGTGCTCAAGAAATATTGTGCAAACATAGACAACAATTTAGTCGAACCGGGAAAAGCTCCAAATGAGATTGTAGATTACCCTCTGCTAAAATCTCACCTCCAAACTGGAACTGGATACGTCCGGCACATTAGGCAGTGGACCTGTAAGAGAAGATAACGCATCTATACAACAGAGCCTGCCATAACGACTGTATGGATTCAGATACTATGTTTTCGGGCTACCAAAAAATCTACAAAAATAGTATTTGCTGTGCAGCTGAAAACATAATTACTTTTCATATTCAGACCGTCTGAGACCACAAAATTGTAATTTCCTCTTCCGACTGTAACTTGCAATTTCCTGCTGCAACTGGAACTTAATTATACTGTAATAGCTGTCACTCAAATAGTCTTTGATCGTGTGGGGACCTGCCACAGTCAGACTGAAATAATAATGGTGTGTACTCAGACACTTATGTTTTTGGACACCCTAAAAAAACTACACAAATTTTTGTACTTTATGTTTTCGGACATCTGTGAATTTAATTATTTTCAGTTGTCCGAATACAAACATACAAAGAGACGAGAAGAAATACAACTTGGCTAAAATTATTTCTACAGAAATACTAATGTCTTCAGCAAGTTAATCTACTGATCACCCAGTGTAAACCAGGGATCTACACTGCGCCATTTCAGTTTGCACACAGCCACAAATATGACATTCCGACCTTATTTATTCCATTCACCATATGCTTACAAAATATTTGAGATGCAAAAATAAGTCAAATTTTGCATTCTAACAAGTGTAAAGGTGTGTGAACACTCATTGTCTTTGGTTCCCAAAATGACTTCACTGTTTCACACTGGGTGTTTTCATTCACGGTCACCAGGCGGTGTCACGCAGAACAAACATGGTGTCCAGCGTTGGTGATGATAGCGTGATCTAAGTTGGATATTCACTTTTACCAAAATGTTTGTAGTTACAATGAGTTTAAAAGAAGTTATGAGAGTCAAACATTGGAGAAAACTAGCAGTAGAAAAGGAGACAAACAGATGTGTTGTGTAGAATCTACAATACAGGCGACTCATCAATCCACATATGAGCAAAATGATACCAGAACACTGTATTTAAAGTTGACCATTTGATCTTTTGTCATCACTAAGCTTTGAATCTAGTGTGGCAAAGATTGAATCTAGTGTGGCAAAGATTGAATCTAGTGTGGCAAAGATTGAATCTAGTGTGGCAAAGATAGATATTAAATTACAATGATCGATTCATTAGTCAAGGGTGGCCATCACGGAGTCAGATGCTGCTAAGGGGGTGTATACTAAATAGTACATGTACGTTTAATAGAATACAGTACTTTTAATATCACTACTTGGGTATTATAATTATGTTGAGCTTGCCTTATGGTGGATGATTGCCAACACATAATTGTGTATATTCATAAAATGGTCGGTATGTCTAACACTTTATTAGTGAAAGATATTTTGCTTCATAAGAATGGACCCTGATATGTATTTCTGAGACTTTGTCACCATATATTGCATCCCACAAACATGACATGGTAATTGAAAACTTACGCGATGACAAAGAAGGCTTTGTTGTTATAGCTTCAGCTGCAAACAGATAAATGGGCTGTTACATACATAACATAATAATGTCCCGTGGAATAAATATAGTATTACAACTAAAATCTACAAGCCAGTAAAAATATATCACAAAGGGGAAAAGACAAAGGTGAATACAGAATCTGCAGAATACTGTGAAAATTTTATTCTGGGCCGATGTATTTCTTATTGAATGTCTTGACATGTTGAATCTTTGACGTGTGGAGCAGATTTAGAAATCACAACACATGACGTTGAAAGTTCACAAAGTGGCATAAAGGGTAGTTGCATTTGTTCACAAAGTAGCATAAATTGTGGCTGTACAAGTTCACAAAGTGGCATAAAGGGTGGTTGCATTAGTTCACAAAGTGACATAATGGATGGTTGTATAAGTTCACAAAGTGGCATAATAGGTGGTTGCATGAGATCACAAAGTGGCAGAAACGGTGGTTGTATAAGTTCACAAAGTGGCAGAAAAGGTAGTTGTATAAGTTCACAAAGTGGCATAAAGAGGGTCGCATCATCAAGAAATCGTGGATACCAGAACTGGACGACATGATGCGTAATGTCTTGGCAACCATGTTGTGTCAGTTAAACCTCATGGGTATTGGCTAGTTTTGTTTTGTCGCTATTTCGGGTAGCTCAAAACAACATATTGTGGGGGTTGGGTGCAAGGGCTTAGCCAGAGACATGTCTGCCTGTCTTCAACACTGGCAGATAACTGACCAAGAGGGGTAATTACAACTCTAGTTCTCTAGTTGTTTCCAGCGCTCCACAACATCCTGTTAACTGATTAGTCTGTATTATTGTGGTTACAATGTAATGGTCTTATGAGGTCTCATTCAACTAGTCAGTCAACTTTTTCAGAACATTATCACCAAACCGACCTTTTTATATGCCTCCACTGAGGGTGGTCAGTCTAAAGCTCTGCGCGGAGCGGGTTTTGGCTGGCACCCCCGCGGGTTGGATTTTTTTATTTGTTGCCGTGCAGGTTAAGTTTCAATTTGTGCGGGGCAGGCTGTGGGCCAGGTCACTGCAGAGCGGTCTGCGGGATAGTCATTTCTACATACTGGCTACTGCGGGAAGACTTTTGTAACTTATTAACGGTCACCAGATACTCAAAGGTGGGATATTCTTTGTGCCAGTTAATAGGGCACGCAAAGCTCATCAGCCGCCATGTTGGTTTTATGCTATTTTGCCCTTTTAATTCATGATCCGGTGCCCAACGACGCACACCTAGCCATGCGTGTGGATGCAACTGCTATAATCAAAACCATAGCAGAAGCTTTTATTGGTTTCCAACTGATCAAAGTTCATTCAGAAGGTGGGAAATATTATGCAGGTAGTTATTATTTTCAAATTGTTTGCATATTGCAGTAATTTTTACTTTGAAAAATGGTTATACTGGAATGGCGAAACTGTGTCACTGCTAGTCCTGGCATCTGTTGTGTGCTGTGGGGCGGGTGAAGGCAAACGTTTGACTAATTACTGCTGGATGGGTTGCGGGCCATGTGGGTGGGGCGGGCGGGCTGCTGGCCGAGTTGTAATATGCGGGGCGGGCTGCGGGTCAAATGACATAGTTGTGGGGCGGGTGCGGGCTCAGATTTCCAGCCTGCGCAAGGCTTTAGTGGTCACTGCCAGGGCACTTGTCATCCTCAGTGGTTCGTTTACATCCCAAATTAACCATTTCAGTACGACAGGCCTGATTTCCGGCTGCACTGTCTGTGACGCTTCAGTACAACAGGCCGGTTATTCGGCATTGACAATGTCTGCTATTCAAATTGTTTTTACTCATAATTAACCACTATGTGGAGCCACTTGTTGTGTAAAGTTGTGAAGGCAAAAAAATAGGCTATTCAGCAGTGGTCATCGTTTATTATCGCTCAATAATAGTTTACAGAGATTTTTGCGATTTTTAATGAGGGATTATCAAAATCTGCGGTGGTCACAATGGTGATTTACCACTGTATATTTTGGACAGATTATTTGATAGTTTTAGCGAAGAATCTTTGTCGCACAATAATGATGTCGGCGAACTTAGTATACAACTGTGTTCAACAACTGAAAAAACACCGAAATCGTAGTGGCCATCTTGGATTGATGGTTACCCTGACAACAGAATGTAAAATGATATGGCTAATTTTACTTGCTGATTATCATACTTTCCAAAAATATATAACATTCCTATTCATAAAATGCATTTTTGTTGCTCAAATCTTGACTTGAAGTCAGGTAGTCCATTGTCTTGCATATTCACTGGGAATGCAGTACTCAGTGGTCACAGCTGGTCAGAGCTGTAGTACTGAAATGGTTAAGATGGGACTGACATTAGCATGATCTCCGAATCACGAGGGATACACAGTCCCCAATGTTGAGAGCCAGGTTTTTACACCAAATATGATGCCTGCTCGGTCCAGGTTTTGAACTCAGAACGCTGGCATGCCAGGCGGATGTGCTAACCACTATACTAGCTGCACTCCCCTGAAATGATAAGACAGGTCCGGCCAGCTGGCCACTACAGATTAAAGGGAATAAAAACATCTATGGCTTAAATTCATGTTATATTACATCCTGCTATCTATTTCCATGTCCACCAAGCCAAAAACAATCAAATAAATCAATGAATTAGAAATTCCACATTTTATGCTATACATCCGGACATTTTCGAATATGCATATTTTTGGCGCGCTTTTCAGGATGCCGAGATGTGACGTCACTTATGACCCACACTCGCATCAGGCCGACCCTTTCCATGCATTCAGAGCATGTTTACAAGTATAGCTTATGGGTCGAAACGAGCGTCAGAATGAGTAATTGTGCAATATTCCGATGAAATACAAACACTAGTCATCATAGAGAAACAAGCAGTTATCTTACCGTTCCACATGAATCGAATTTTATTAAAAACAATTAATGCGAATGTGCCTACAAGTCGACTAGGTTTCGCCGAGCTTGGGCTCGTTTTCAGAATAATTATATAGAATGCAACCAACGAGAGATAATCTACACCAATAAACATACATAGCAAACATATATCGTATCCAGCTACAGAAAGTAATGTGTATAATCTCATAATATCACTAGAATATCGATGTATGAAGGAGGAGTTGTATCATAACAACTTAAATCAGTGAGTGAATTTCTGTCGGCCCTGCTAGCTCAGTTAGTAAAGGCGTTGGTTCCTAAGCATTTATTTTGCAATTGGGTGACGCCGGTTCAAACCCCACACCAAACCGTTGATTTTGTTTACACTTTTTTTGGTTTATGTTTTCGCGAAGTAATATAAACCAAATCATTTTTATACTATGATGCACTGTTTATAAATATTTTGGTAGTAATTATTTATTCGCCACAAAAATGAAAATATGGTAATTATATATAACGCGATGTTTCTAAATTTTATTTATCCAGACAGATCACCATTTGTTTTCACATATATAATTACAATATATTACCATACAATATATATACAATTAATAAATTATATATCCATTACATTATATTTGTTTGGATGAATAAAATTTAGAAAAATCATTATATAATTCCCATATTTTAATTTTTGTGGCGAATAAATAATTACTACCAAAATATTTATAAACAGTGCATCATAGTATAAAAATGATTTGGTTTATATTACTTCGTGAAAACATAAACCAAAAAGTGTTTAAAAAATCAATGGTTTGGTGTGGGGTTTGAACCGGCGTCGCCCGATTACAAAATAAACGCTAAGGAACCAACGCCTTTACGAACCGAGCTAACAGGACCGATAGAAATTCACTGAGTGATTTAAGTTGTTATGATGAATTGAACAACTCCTTCATACATCGATATTCTAGTGATATTATGAGATTACCCGGTATACACGTTACTTTCTGTAGCTGGATACGATATATGTTTGCTATGTATCTTTATTGGTGTAGATTATCTCTCGTTGGTTGCATTCGATATAATTATTCTGAAAACGAGCCCAAGCTCGGCAAAACCTAGTCGACTTGTAGGCACATTCGCATTCATTGTTTTGAATAATATTCGATTCATGTGGAATGGTAAGATAACTGCTTGTTCCTCTATGATGACTAGTGTTTGTATTTCATCGGAATATTGCACAATAACTCATACTGACGCTCGTTTCGACCCAAAAGCTATACTTGTAAACATGCTCTGAATGCATGGAAAGGGTCGGCCTGATGCGAGTGTGGGTCATAAGTGACATCCCGATACCACGTGATCGCCTAGCTCATTAATTTTTATTTTCCGCGGAAATCGCTACACAGATGGGTTTAAAATCGAATTTATGCTACAAATGTATTTTTTTAGTGTTGTCAAATGTTACAGACAAGGTTAAACTGTGTGTACACATGGAAAAAATATTTTAGCTAATGCCTTATTTTTATTTCCTTTAACTGTTCCATTAATTTTGTCCAAGTTTAAAAACTAAACTGGCCAATAATGGCTGTGATTGACGTGCATGGCTTGCTCGGAAGCTGCTCGTGCACTGATGACACATTTTTGTCTAATTCAAGACTGGCAAAACATTATTTCTGGTTAAGGGCCTGGTTGGGTGCACACTTTATATTGCTATGACAACTGTGATAGGTTTACCTACCTGGTGGCAGAGGGGGGAGTGAGCGATTGGCACTTGGTGGAGTGGACGCTGCTGAAAGTGGAAATGTGAAACCCGTGATTGCTGAAATTTGTAATATATAAAAAAGTTGAAGTTTAAGGCTGTATAATTGTGAAAGTAAAATAAGTAGACACCTACAAAACTAAATGTTTACGGCTCGTATCGCTGACAGTAGATGGTAGCAATTTGGACATTGTGCTTTAACAGAAAAACAATGAAATACAAACAGCCTGTTGAAATCACAATAAGAAATAACAAAATATGTTTCTTTATCATTTTCGTGCAACCTGTGGACCCATTATCCTTCTCATTAGCGTACTTGATTTTGTAGGGTGTTAACTGTTTATACATAATATTTTGGAAGGTCCATTTGAATTATTTTGTCCACGATTTTCATTTTGGAATGATTATTTTTAATTTAATATAATTCCAAGCAGTTATGATTTCCTGTATGTAAAGCACCTGAGAGCTATCCCGAGTGATGGAAGAGCGCTAAAATAAAAGTTATTATTTAACCTCAGACCTATAATCTAACCCCCCCATAACCCCATTGCCAGGTAACTTTACGACCGTCACAACACAAACCTTACAAAAAGTGCATAAAATTAGCAACTTCATGAACCGAGTCTGGAAAATAAGCATATTTTGTGGAAAAATATAAATTATATATGTGAAAGGCTGCTACTGCCCAGACCAAAAGGTACATTTAAAAAAACTGAGAAAAAGCCAAAATACATTCGTGGGGTGAGAGTATTGATTTTTTAGTTATCACTTTTTAGAAACAATAAAGAATTTACTACCCGTTTTAATAATGCAATTTGTAGATATTACCTTGAAAGTGTTTATGCTGCATGTTTTTGATTGAATGGTACATGATTTGAAAGGTAAGTAGTTAATTCTGATGTTGTATGTCTCAAAACATGAGTTCTTCTGATGTATCAGTTCAATCACCCACAACATTGCAACACATTGACTTACATGGTAGAGTCTCAGATCACCATAACACTAAGAACTCAGAACGTCAATGTTCGATATCAGACATAATTACTTTCATCTGGCCTCAGTCCCCCCTCCCTGTGACGAAAGTGTGTAAACAGTGATACGACGATATCAATATATTACCACTATTGATCCAAAATGTAAAATATCGATGAGAGATGACAGACAAAACTACCTCTGACCTCCCCTCTCCCAAATGAAAGTACTTTCATCTGATATTGAACATCAACATTCTGATATGATCCCTAACATGATGCTCAAAACTCCATATCACCAAAAAGCACTTTAAAGGAACATAGTCTGTTCATTTTTTTATTTAAAAATACTGTTATAGAGTATAAATGGTATCTATGATAACGTACTGACAGCCCAAATATGTTTTAACGAAGCAGAACCAACTTTAGAATTTAACCGTTCCATGTTTATAAGAATCACTGCGCTGCCACTCAAATCACTGCGCTGTCACTCAAATTCCCGAATAGCGAGCTCGGATAATTTTGAACGTCGTGACCCGACGGGGCGGAATTTCAAATGTCAATACGCTGTCAACATGTCTTGTACATAAACCGACGACCTTTCGATAGATGTAAGATGTACTATGAATTATCGTAAATATTCTGTTTGTCATTGTATTTGTGAAATTAACTGTCACCCACTGTTACTACTGTCAGAAAATACTCAGAAAGGTGACTTACTCTGTTGCTCTGCTGGTGGGGGTGGAGCCCCTGGTCGGTTCCCCAGTGGTCCTGTATGGGGAAGAAACATGAACATGTGGGCATTATGAATAGTACATTTCATGCAACTCCATGTAAGTTTTTCCTTTGTAATGAAGGTTATTTGTTTAGATCATCATATGTACATATAGCGTTAAATGACAGTCTGTACATATTTTACGTGGTCTTTATGATCCAGGGAGGCCTGCACTAAGACCTGAGAGGTCACTACCGTGCAAGCTCGCTATGACTGCATACAGTAGTTATTATAGTGTCGTTTGATTAGAGTGTAAACAAATGTGGAGTTGCAATATGTGTCAACAAACATAACAGTGCTAACAGCACTAACTTTACAGCAAAAACAAACAATCTTTAATATGGAGTGAGTGTGTAAACAAAGACCTCACTAGGGAAGGGCAGGGATGAAGAGTCAAGAGTGGAAGAAAGCCGTGGAAGATCTGGATAGGTGGTGAAATACGACAGAAATGGCGGAAGACCAGGTGGTCTAGCCCCCATCTTGCAACGGAACAGACCTTATGCAGGATCTAATAATTCTTACAAAAATGTCCCGGAATACATGTGCCTAGATATACAATCCAGTCCAAACGTGCATATATATATATATGTATATAAATACATATGTAATGTATACAATAATACATGCACACACACGTGTTTGACATACATCTTAAAGCATAGTGGACTCGTAACAGTGAGAATCAATAACATTTATTTTCACAAATGCCAGGACTGACAGCTCGTCATCTGATTCCACCCCGTCCAAAACGAACCCAGCCCATCCAAAAGACGGGTGGATGGGTCTCTAGATACGGGGGGAAGAAACTCACGAAGTGCTGGTGGTGTGTCGCGCACATCTACGCCCGAGTCGCTCTTATTGCTTCCTGTTGAAGTCCGTGGCGACGGCCTATCTTCTCGAATGACTGTCTGCGTTCTCTGGCCAAACAGGGCAGCTTTGGCATGGAAGTCTACAGTGCAGGGGTCTACGTCACTCAGTTCCGTCTTCGGTGGTGCCCTCTCTTCAAAGACTGTCCGAGCGACTGGTCGTAATCCACACATGGCTTTATTCAACCTTAACGAGTTGAGTCCTCCCACCATTTGAACGCCTTGGATCTTGGGTTTTGGTGTCGGTAGCAGTTCACGTGTCGCTGTGATGCAGAAAATAACTTCAGTTATTATTATTAAAATTCATACACCACTATATATGATAGGTGCGTACGTACTATTAAGACAGGTGGAATCAAAAGAAAAAAGTTACAAACAGAATTAATGTATGTATTTAAATAATATGACATCAGGATGAATCTGTAGAGTAGAAAACAACCTATTTTATCATTATTATTAAAATTCATATAGCACTATATATCATAGGCACATACACACCATTAAAACATACAGGGAACCATAAGAAAAGTAAAGAATGCAATTAAATATATATGTATATATTATATATATATACACATTTTATATATATATATATATATATACGTGCATATAAATAATATTATGTTAAGATTAATAAATAAACAAAAAATGTATAATAAATAACTAACATACATGACAGCTTTATAATATTAAAATAATTAAGTTGATTTCATAACTGAAAGATCTTACTTAGGTTACTTCAAAAGGATATAAAATGGTGCTAACAACACACAGAACATCCAAACAACCTACATTTTTTCAGCTGCATCCCCTGTATTTGTTTCTGCATAGACGATATCTGCAAATAAAGTAGATAGATTTTGTTACAATAGTTGCCAACAGTCAGAACTTTCCTAAGCTCAACAATCCTGGCAATGCTTACACAGCTGTGTTTATTAGCAATGAGATGCATGTTGTATGGAAACCTGTATGACATAAATGATAGAAAACATTTCTCCCTTAATTTGTTGTGATAGGCGAGAGTACAGGTTAACCAGCTATGATTGATTTTTCTTAACTCTTTAGAACTGGAACGCCTAGAAATGTCTAGACGCCCATTTCCTCAAGTGTCTGAAAGTGTCTTTTAGCTTTGACAAAGTGTGGAGGAGGAGTTATCTTCTGGATACTTAAGTAACTTGTTTCACTGGATTCTTTTGCGTATCTGCTGCGAGCTAGGAGTATTTGTTATATGGTTTTATACTGGAAATTTTTGAATGACCGCTATTTGAAAATACCAACTGACAAAGAGTTCGTTGACATGCGTTGCATTCTATGCAAACACACCCAGGCACAGTGTATTGCGTTTCACATGTTTAATTTAAAAGTTGGTTAGTATGATTAGCTCCACCTTGTGTGTGGAATTAAATTATCTTTAAGGTAAGTACAACTTGCAATGTTAGGAAACAAAGTACAAAAAGTAAAATGCAAAAATCTAGATTTTGCGTGCACGCTGCAACGATTCAGAGCCCGTTTCATAAAATGACGTAACGTCTAAAAGGGTGAACACAAACTGGGTTAAAAATTGGAAAATATTGTACTGTGGATTTTTTGTTTTCGCCATCCTCGTAAGCCAGTGCTGTTTGCCATGCAAAACTAGCCCTGGCTGTTCTCCTACGTGAAGTGCGGAAGTTAGCTGACTCAAACTAGTAATAGACTTCGCCAGTAGCGACTGCATCACCCGTGAGAACAGCGCAAATACCCACCCCAATTTGAAGACGGATAAACGACTTCTGGGAATCCCAATATATAATGACCCGTTCGCCCATTAGCACGAGCAGCTGAGCAGTGTTGTATATTTGAATAATTGCTTCTACTTCCTAAACATTGCTTGTAACATGAGCCACGGTTGGTTGAAATTAGTTTTATTATGACCACCTGACCTGCCGCCATCCACTGATCTAGTGAGCGATTTCATAGGCTAAGCTTAAATTCAGAGTTTCGTAAAGCGATCAGCCAGGGGGTACTGCTGGCTGGCACTGAAGTAATCGGCAGCAGCGACCCCTGGCATGTGAGGATGGTTTTCGTGAAAACAAATTGCATCTAATTATGTACACTTACTTGGCTTTCTTCAGAAGCATCATTCATTTCTTGATATATATCTGTGCAAAAATACTGTTTATTGAACATGTGTTAAAAGGCAGGTTCTTATATAGCAGCGCATCGTTAGGACTGCGTAACATGTTTCTCCGGGAAGTATTCAGCCATGCTGCAATTACTGCACAAAACTATATGTTAACATAATATCCATGACTGTCTATATACCCATGTTCTCATTTATGCTACTGAGTGAAATGAGGCAATGTGGACAAAATAGCCCAAGCTTCAAGATGGCAGCACAAGGATTCGGACATGCATTCTCTCGATTGATAGTATGATGTTCAAAAACACTACACAACAAACACCACTGTTACACATTACCTGTGTGGCTGAATACTTCCCAAGGAAACCAAGATTGACAACATCTATCACGGTCAAGTTTGCAGAGCATTTCAACAGGCCAACTTATTTACAAAGCCTCTGTTTATAGTCTATCTGCTTTCGGCCAATTAATTATAAAACAAATGGTAATAATAATGCATTTATATAGCGCTAATTCCCATTTTGCGTTGTACATCTAATAATTCAAATAAATCTAAAACTGTGAATATAAGTGATAGAGTATAATAAAAACACATCCAGTCAAAACAAAAACAACGTCTATCACTGGTTTACTTAATACCATCACTGTAAATTAGTGGTATGTTGCAGTGAATTTTTTTAATAAAAGGTTATAATTATAGTGCAGTATCCAGTTGTTAAGTCCGCTCAAAACACTTTACACCTTAATCCTTGGCAGACCTGTTCAATCGAACACCATGTCAACTTCTCTCGTAAGCATCCAGCCACGCTGCAATTAATGTGCAAAAACTATTCGTACACAAATATTCGCCTGTCTATTGCCAGGTACTCATACATTCAGCTGAGTGAACTGGAGCAACGTAGAGTGAACAAATTTGCCCAAGGTTCGACACTGCAGCACAGGATTTGAACCCGGGTTCTCTCGGTCGAGAGTCCGAAGCTCTAGCCACTGCACCCCAAAAACAACAACACACACAAAATTGCACAGGTGAACCAGAATGTTATATTGGATATTATATAGTTTTGCATTTTCATTAAATTAATTTGAAACAAGATGAACGAAAAAACTAACCAGGGGAGCACCTTTAAAGTGTGGTAAGATTGCATTATTTTCTGCCACTTACCATCTGCTGATATCTGAGGTGGCAGTGGAGTGTTGTGGTTCTGGTTTGGATCTGTTCCCCCATGGATCTCGCTGTATTCCTCCGTAGGACCAGCCCCTACTCCAGGTGCCAGGTACTCATCCTGGTGCTGCATGGGGGCAGGTAATGCTGGACGAGATATGGTCTCATTCTGCACGACAACAATTATGACATCACTCAATGGCGGTCTGACGCAAGGAAAAAGTTCTGGTCTGACACCAGTAAAGAAATAGTGGTCTGACACCAGTAAAAAGTTGCAGTCTGACACCGGTAATACGTTCTGGCCCGACACCAGTGAAGAAATTGTGGTCTGACACCAGTAAAAAGTTGCAGTCTGACACCGGTTCTGGGCTGACACCAGTAAAGAAAGTGTGGTCTGATACCAGTAAAAGTTGTGTTCTAACACCAGTAAATAAATTATGGTCTGACACCAGTAAAAAGTTGTGGTTTGACACCAGGAATAAAGTTTTTGATGTTACATGTGATGCATGGAACTAATACTAATTGCACTGTCCAGTGTAAAAGACGTTTTGCAAAGCAAAGAAATTAAAATAATGCTGTATGCTTATTTCTATGTTTAGTTGACATATTTTCGTGTCACAAATATTTGTTCAGAGTATTGCATGCTTAATTGGATTAATACAGTATGCACGACAGAGACAATTCACAACAATAATACAAAATTAATCCAAATAACTTTGCATGAAATATGCCATATAGGAAATAGTCAGGGGGCTTATATCTTTCTACAAGCATTATTTTTGGATCAGCAGTAGATATGGCCATGACATTTCATTTTTTGCGGGAGCCGAGCTGAGCTCCCGCTGTGGCGGCCATATTGGACAAATTCAATATGGCCACCGTCCAGAGATAGGCTGTGTAGTAACTTGAGAACCAAGAATAGTAGAACCATAAATGAGACCACGTTTTTGGGGTTTTCGAGTATGGGGAACCCATTTCTTATTTGGCCAATTCAAGGTCAAGGTCACATGATAAAATCACATTCAAGGCTATTTTGGCTCAAAATAATTTTTTTTTAGCATATATAATATAAATATATGTTTTGACAATTGACGCTCCTGGTGGAATATGTACCTTAGTCACTGTCGGCTTAAGACATAGGCATACGAGCTTGCAGTATGCTTATTCTGCGTCCATTCATATACTCATTTGTCATGGCACATGTCTCTAAGTTCTGTTATAGTGATTTTTCTCATCTATGTCATTATAATGAGTAAAATGTTCCTACGTCCCGGGTACCAAATGAAAATGTACTTAAGTCCTAATCTGGCCAATCACCTTGCTACATAAGGTCACGTGATAACAAAACGGCTGATGCAGAAAATGTTGAGGTGGGATAATGTGGCAGCTGAAAATGATTTAAATAAGAGACAAAACGGCCAAGAAGCACTCCCCTGAAATTGTCTACAAAGAAAATAACGTTTTGTCAAGATAGCTAACACTCTATTGCAATCCCTTAGCTTTGAACAGATTGAAGCAGATTGTACTCGGAAGTGATCTCAACATATAACGCTTTACTGATTTCTCAGACATATTTATGCAATAACTTCGAGTTAACAGTAAAAGAAAAGGCAAGTTCTTATATAACGCAGTGTCCAGACCTCAGGACTGCTCAAAGCGCTTTATACTTTACTCCCTGGCAGATCTGTTCAATCGAACATCATCTCGACTTCTCTGGGAAGCATTCAGCCATGCTGCAATTAATGCGCGAAGACTATTTGTACACAAATATCCATCACTATCTATAGCCAGGTACTCATTCATACAGCTGAGTGAACTGAAGCAATGTAGAGTAAATGAAATTGCCCAAGGTTCGACACCACCGCACAGGATTCGCACAGTGCTTTAGGCAGCAACCTTGATATTTCCATTTTGCACTGAGACAAGGTGACGGTTCCTCTGTCAGACACAATAAAAAGAAACGTGTTTACTTTCGCCAACCGTCCAGACACCCGAAAGAAGGGAAGCAAAGTCGGGATACTGAAACAAAATACCGAGCTTGTCACCCAACTTTTCCTTTCTTTCCAATCAGGTTCGTATGCGGATATGGGCGAATTCTTCAATTCGAGAGCCAGCGAGAATCTCCTTCTCTATCAGGCCGAACTTCGCTCAGAGCTGGGACCAAGTCGGACATCCTCGCGTGCATCAACCCGCCAACTTGCAGCGCCAATCCAGCGAGACAAGCGACAGTTCAAGTGTTCGACATGGCTGCCGTCATCCACATGGTGCATCCAACCAGAACGGCAACATTCGCTGAGTATGTACACCTACACATTGCGCCTGTCCTGAAAGCTCACTTGACCGCCTTGGTTGAACGCGTCGATGCAGACTGGGACACCTACTCTGATCATAGCCTGAAATCACTGACACAGCAGCGGCGTGGGACAGGTGCGCGTACTCGAGTCAAGCCAGATGGTGACGGCTGCACTCCCATCCCCAAAAGGGACTGGCATCGTACTTGAAAAATGTCGAAAACAAAAATGAGCTATTTTCCTTGATCAATAAACAGCTGGTCAAGACTGACATGGATGGAAGACTCCTCCACAGCACAGAGTCTGAGGTGCTACTCTCCAACAAGCCACTTCGTGAGCCAGCACTCCAGCCCTGCTACCATGCAGAGGCAGTAGGCGTATCATCCTGTATCTAGCTCATGCCTCGTCTCAGGGACATGAGAAAGCATACCTGTGCACTGTCGACAGCAACATCGTTATTCTTGTCGTCGCTTTCTTGGAAGAACTTGACCTTTCAGAGCTTTGGATTGGCTTTGGTAGCGGCAAGAAATACTGAGATATCCCGGTGCACAGCATCCACTCCCAGCTCGGTCCATCAAAGTCCTTGGCTCTACTCTTTCACGTCATAACGGGCTGCAATACGACCTCTCAGTTTCTCGGTTGTGGCAAGGCGTGGGCTGCAAGCAACAGTACACCAGGACTTACAGAGACGATGATCTCACTAACCGAAGATCCGGAGTCCTTCACTGTGGAATCTGTTCACATGCAACGAATCGAGCGATTCGTTGTGCTCATGTACAGCAAGACATGTGGTTCTGAAACTATCAACGATGCTAGGCATCATCTGTTCTCCAATGGCAGTCGTTCACTCGACAATATGCCGCCGACCCAGGTCGCTCTCTTTGAGCATGTCAAGAGGTCCTTACTCCAAGTCAGTTTCATCTGGAAGCAGTCAACCACATGCCACAAGGCAATCCCTGTCTTTGATCAATGGGGATGGGAACAGGATGAACGCAGCAAGCAGTGACTCCCTTTCTGGACCACTCTCACCGATGCAAGTAAAGCTTGTGCTCTGCTCCTAAGCTGCGGCTGCACGAAAGTGTGCAAGGGGAATTGTAAATGCTGCAAGGCAGATCTTCGTTGCACAGCACTGTGCAAGTGCGAGGGTGGCTGCCTAAACAATGATGACAACGATGTGAACAATTGAACTACTACTAATGGATGGATGGGTAGATAGATAGATGGATGATGGATGAGACTGTCTGATTATACGAGTAGAGTGAAAAGTAAAATGGCGGTACAATTTTTTTGAATTTGAATCATTCATGCAGTTCATGTTCAGTTCATGCATTTTGGAGTGGGTTACATTCCCAGTTGTGCATAATGAAAAGTTTCTATAATAAACGATCATTGTTCTTGACCTTGATTATATGACCTCGTCATTCCCCTTTCAATATCGGTTCCAACATTATAATAAATATATTAACCTTTGCTCATGCAGTAAGATCAATTGAATCAACAACAGATACATGGGTTTTACGCATTTACGGGCAAATTTAACCTTGACCTTGATTGAAGAGACCTGTATCCATCCACAGCTCATTCCATGTTCATCTATTGTCCACCTAAGACATGTTTAGATGAAAGTGACACCAGAACGGTGAATATCTGATATAGTACGTTTATGGCTCAAAATATAGGTATTTTGAGCCAAAATGACCTTCGATGTGACCTTATCACGTGACCTCGACCTAGAATCAGCAAACTACCACCGAAAATGGATTCTCCATACTCGAAAATCCTTAAAAAGTGGTATAATTTATGGTTCTACTACTTTTTGTTCTCACTTACTCTGGATGGCAGCCATCTTGGATTTGTCAAATATGGCCGCCACAGCAGGAATCCAGCTTGGCTTCAGCAAAAAATGAGATGTCATGGCCATATCTAGTGCTGGTCCAAAAATGGTGCTTGTAGAACGATGTGAACAATTTTATGATTAAGCCCCCTGACTAAAACACATTATTAAAAATAGGCTGTCTGTTCGTTTCTATCATAAAATCACGTTGTACTGTATAAACTATAATATAACATACAGAGGCTTTCAGTTCGTTTCTATCATAAAATCATGTTGTAGTGTATAAACTATAATATAACATACTGAGGCTGTCTGTTCGTTTCTATCATAAAATCATGTTGTACTGTACAAAGTATAATATAACATACTGAGGCTGTCCGTTCTGTTCTATCATAAAATCATGTTGTACTGTACAAAGTATAATATAACATACTCAGGCTGTCTGTTCGTTTTATCATAAAATCATGTTGTACTGTACAAAGTATAATATAACATACTGAGGCTGCCCGTTCGTTTCTATCATAAAATCATGTTGTACTATATACTGACTGCCCAACTGCGTTTTAATGTTTTTGTTGCTGAACATTAAGTGTTCTGGGTGGAAGAGTTTAGTTATACGGCAGTGTGCCGCTTTTTAAGTCATGTCCTCAGGTGTGATTACTAGGGCGAATCATTACTAGCGCGATCAACATGTACATCATGTAATCGTCACCATGTCCCCGGTGGGTCACAACCTTCCTCAGAAGTATCTGAGCTTGCCATTCAAGGATTTGAGTGACAGATAAGATAAGATAAGATAAGAAGAACACTTATATAGTGTCATAAATCTAGATAAATCCATTCGAAGGCATTTAGAAAACATAATCATATATATGGAGAACATTAATAAGTTATGAAAATTAATGATATTAACTTAGTTAAAATAAATGACAATGTATAACAAATAAAAAAATATGTTACATAAATATGATCATTAAAGTTAAAGGTATAAATATAATAAATAAGTAGACAAGTTAGCAGTAGCAGACAGTTTAAAAATTAAATAAACTGACTGGTGATGCCTATGTTGCGTAAGCAACCCCAAAAAGATGCGTTTTCAAGTCTTTTGAAAGTTACAAGGCAACAGGTTGTCTTCATCTCGCTTGGAAGTGAATTCCACATTCGTGGATCAGATACCAAGAAAGTTCTGTTGCCGCATCAGCAGCTGTGCAAGTTTTGTAAACACTGAAGTGTTGAATTCAAAAGCTGTTTCTGCTTCACTGAACTTTGGCAGTAAATACATTAGAATACAGACAGCTTATACCACAGAACATGATCACAAAACTGAGCTGACAACCTCTCTTTAAAAGCTAAAGATCAATCACGACCTAGCATGCGAGGTGAAGGAATATACCTGAGTACTACTTACAAAGTCCTCGTACACTTCCTGGGGTTCTTGCTGAGGCTGTGAAACAGAGATGACAGTGACAGATTTGACCATTAAGAACTGACAGAGAAGACATGTTTTTCAATAGTGGTGAGGCTGGTCGTAACAGTTCACAACTTCCCCGAAAACACGTCGTTATACATGTGTGGGCAGTGGTTTGGTCACCACTATGTATGGCGCAGGATAAAACCCCACTACAGTGGCATCACCTATCGAGTGGAACATGTATTAATGCACGCTGATACTACTGTGGACATAGAACAAGCAGTCACACCAGTTGAATGTGGTGGGTACGGGCTGTGGTTTTGGAAACCATTTTGAATCGTTCAATATCGCATGTGCCACACCACGCATTGGCAGGGTGGGTGTTACTTTGGGCCAAAATGAAACAGCAGAAATATTTTTGGACTGCGAACTTACAATGGCTTTCCTAAGATATCGATTGTTAACTATCACTTAATACGTGTTGTTTGTTCTTTTATTTAAAGAGCTGTGGTAACAAGACAAATTATTCTCAACTAAACATTAGTTTTGACCGCAGTGGCGGTGTCTTCAAGAGCCAGTCGTGGTACCATTGCTTCCACAGAACTGATTTTTAATTAAAAGTTCTTATATAACGCAGTAACCAGTCCTTAGGACTGCTCAAAGCGCTTTACATTTTACTCCCTGGCAGACCTGTTCAATCGAATACTGTCTTGACCTTTCAGGAAAGCATTCAGCCATGCTGCAGTTACTGCTGGAAGACTATTTATACAAAAATATCCACCACTGTATAATGCCAGATACTCATTTATACACAGCTGAATGAACTGAAGCAACACGAAGTGAACAAACTTGAGACTTCATATGGTAGCAAGAGAATTTGACCCCTGAATCTCTCGACTGAGAGTCCGATGCTCTAACTACTGTGCTACTGTGCTTTACAAATTAAATTGAGATAGCACAGCAGATTAATTTGATAGGATAGTTTTGGCTCTGAATTCATCTGACATATTAAAACCTACTCAGAAGCAGAAGGTGAGGTCAAGGAATATATTCGAGTAGTAATAATAAGAATAACTGCTTTATTCGCAGACTCCATACAACATACGCCTACATGGTTCTATAGTTGTGTTATAAACAATAGTTACAATGTACAGAATGAAATATCACAGTTACTTCACCCATCAACAAAATGTATACACAGGGAATTGAACCAGCACTTCCATATTCTAGCCATGTATTTCATGTTGCTGTTAATAATACTGCAGATCAAGATATTCTTTGAGAACTGCAGTCGACATATAAATCTATGTCAAACAGCAGCATAGTTAGGTCAATTATTGTAAACAAACATTTCCCTAGCACTACAATATATGTCACAACCTAACAGCATTTGGAATATGTTGATGAAAGAGACATACAATTTCCCAGTAGTATAGTTATGAAAATTCCACCATTAATGGGCACTATACGTAGGTGAACAAAAGGTAGTGCACTTACCACATCCTCATACGTCTGTGGTTCCGGCTGGGAAACAAAGATGGTGATAGCGTGTTTGACAGAATAACAACTGACAGGGTGACATAGTAGAACCAAACATATTGGCTGATATGGAAGATTTTGTTCATGGCTCCAAGATTAAATTTTAATAGCAAGAATTAAACTTACATTGGATCTGTAGTTGAAACTTCCGAGGTTTCGATCCGTCTACAGCGGATCTTGACGAGATCAGTGCGTGATCAAGATCCGCTGTAGACGGATCGAAACCTCGCAAGTTTCAACTACAGATCCAATGTAAGTTTAGTTCTTGCTATTAAAATGTTGGTTGATATTGAACCAATCCCTACAAGCCTACCCCCACTCACGGCACAACAAACCACGGGTAACAATTATCACCACCAGAATATTTTGATCTTAAACTCGTTCCCACAGACTATTTAATATCTGCTGTCTGCAATTACAATGATGCAGAGCGAACATAACACGACAGTCAATAACTACGAATAACTACTGTTGTTAATAATAATAACGGAATGACTTCTTTAGCACCTGTATCCTAGGAAAATCCGAGCTCAGTGGCGTAACAAATTCAAAGGATTAAGTGTTCTCATTGTCATGTACAGAGCAAACGCTGTTAACAGACGGATGAAATTGCTAAGAAGCTATGGAGGGCATGCAGTATTAAAAAGATAGGTTTTTAGATTACAGCAAAATTAAACTATATTTCTTACTGACTTAACACCAACAGGGAGTAAGTTCCACAAAGTGGATGGAGCAACCGAAAAGACTTGAGTTTCAGCATTCGTCATAACTATGAGAATAAAAAGTAGAACAGAGTCTGCCGACCAGTTTCTTTGCTGGAGTAAGCATAGAATAAAGGTTGTTTGGATGACAGGGCTTGATGAGTAAATGTACAGATCTTGAAAATTATATGATATCACACAGGTAGCCAATGCAGTGATTTTAGAAGTTGATCAATACATCGCCAATGGGTTAAAAAACAACTGCAGATATTTAAAAGAACTACTTATCTAAGTCAGTTTCACCATCATATTTATGATCAAACATGGCCAGTCACAGCGAAGTGGTTATTAAGTTGCAAAATTGTGAAATGCAGTTTTGTACCTTTTTGAATGACACGTATCGTGAGCTTCAAAATTATAACCCATTTGTTAATGTCACGTCACTAGTTTTTGATTAATTTTTGGACTTCTGAGAAACGAGGTCATTTTGACTCCATTGTCTACTATTTTCTAATCTGTGAGTTCATAATTGCACAAATTTCATTAGTATTGGACTGCTTTTTGAGGGAATTAAAGTGGACCTTGAAAGATTACATTGTAAGATATGCATTTCTGCCAAAATCACAAAATTGATGGGACATGACCGGGACAGCTATTTTTGGCTCGCGTGCAGAATAGGCCTGTGTCAGTTAATACCCGGTTCACTGTGGCGGGTCACAATTGTGGCGGGTCACAAAGATTCCATTGACATTTAAATTATACTTCTGACAAAATAGAGACTTTGAGTCACTTACTAACTCCTCGTAGGTTTCAAGTGGTCCTGATGGAGGCTGCAAAAGAAAACACCACATTTACGATAGGTAAGACGTCACACAGTGAAAACTCTTATAATAATACTAGGGTAACTTCAGTTGCGCCTAAGTCCTTAGAAACCAAGCTCGGAAGAGATGCATCAGAAATACTGCATTGGAAAACAAATACAGCAGTGATAACATAATACTCAATGGAAGGATGCGTAATACTGAAGGCAATCCACCCTCATTCATCAGTCAAAGCGAAATTAAAACTAGAAACTCTTTATCTACTTCTATATGCTTTTGTCTATGTGAAGACCTCTACAATATATGGCAAAAGGTACACACTGTTTGTTATATCTAATGCACTTGTATACTACTTGTTTTTCTATGTAATTCAAACCTGTTGAGAACATTTTGGAATGTACGATGAATTCTTAATCTGAGTGTCTTGACAGTGAGTAAGTCAAGTGACATACCCTACTCAGTACTGGCTTGGGTAGGGTAACCACCCCTAGCAACAAACAACATGCTCTTATTTATCACATATTGCACCTCAGTGAAATGGGGCAATGTTGGCAAGAAAAAAGGATTACAAATCTGTTTGTTTCAACTGAGAACTATGGCAGAGAAACCTGGTCATAGCCACTGAGAAAACTAGTCCTTCATACTGGGAAACCTAACCCTCTCGACTGATACCACTGACCCCCTCTCATCTCAGAACCATGGTCCTCTCTACTAAGAACCCCGGTCCTCTCTACTAAGAACCCCGGCCCTCTATATTAAGAACCATGGTCCTCTGTACTAAGAACCCTGGTCCTCTGTACTAAGAACCCCAGTCCACTCTACTAAGAACCCCGGTCCTCTCTACTAAGAACCATGGTCCTCTCTACTAAAAACCCTGGTCCTCTCTACTAAGAACCTTGGTCCTCTCTACTAAGAACCTTGGTCTCTCTACTAAGAATCCTGGTCTCTCTACTAAGAACCCCGCTCCTCTCTACTAAGAATCAATTTCCTTTATAGAATGAACCCCGGTCCCCTCTACTAAGAACCCTGCTCCTCTCTACTAAGAATCCCACTCCTCTCTACTAAGAATCCCGCTCCTCTCTACTAAGAACACTGGCCCTCTCTACTAAGAACCCCGGTCCTCTCTACTAAGAACCCTGATCCTCTGTACTAAGACCGGTGGTCTTGCCAAATGTGTTATCCCACCCTTCCACTACTGTGTCAGGTGTGAGTTATCTGCCCATACCGGCTGGTACTCCAGATCATCGAGGGGTGAGGGTGGGGCGACAGACGGTTTCCGGTTGGGTGGCTGTCGCGGTGGTTTTGGTTGCTGCAGGAAGAAAGACAATAAATTAATAAGATTACTTGATTTAAGCAAAATTTTTTACCGGATACATTTAGATAATTGCAAGTATACTGATGACTGGAAAATTTGTGCCAGGTCAAAAATCGTTCCACTGAAATCTTGTATCTTAACGTTTTTGGCCTATTTCAATACACTGCCCGATCTCGCACCGACTCACGTGACATGCTCTGTCCATGACAAGGTTTACACAGCACAGATAGGATGACATGCTCTGCCCATGACATGGCTTACACAGCACAGATAGGATGACACGCTCTGCCCATGACAAGGTTTACACAGCACAGATAGGATGACATGCTCTGCCCATGACACGGCTTACACAGCACAGATAGGACGACATGCTCTGCCCATGACAAGGTTTACACAGCACAGATAAGATGACATGCTCTGCCCATGACAAGGTTTACACACCACAGATAGGATGACATGCTCTGCCCATGACACGGCTTACACAGCACAGATAGGATGACATGCTCTGCCCATGACAAGGTTTACACACCACAGATAGGATGACATGCTCTGCCCATGACACGGCTTACACAGCACAGATAGGATGACACGCTCTGCCCATGACAAGGTATACACAGCACAGATAGGATGACACGCTCTGCCCATGACAAGGTTTACACAGCACAGATAGGATGACATGCTCTGCCCATGACAAGGTTTACACAGCACAGATAGGATGACATGCTCTGCCCATGACAAGGTTTACACAGCACAGATAGGATGACATGTTCTCTGCCCATGACACGGTTTACACAGCACAGATAGGATGACACGCTTTGCCCATGACACGGCTTACACAGCACAGATAGGATGACATGCTCTGCCCATGACACGGCTTACACAGCACAGATAGGATGACACGCTCTGCCCATGACAAGGTTTACACAGCACAGATAGGATGACATGCTCTGCCCATGACACGGCTTACACAGCACAGATAGGATGACACGCTCTGCCCATGACAAGGTTTACACAGCAGATAGGATGACATGCTCTGCCCATGACAAGGTTTACACAGCACAGATAGGATGACATGCTCTGCCCATGACAGGGTTTACACACCACAGATAGGATGACATGCTCTGCCCATGACATGGCTTACACAGCACAGATAGGATGACATGCTCTGCCCATGACAAGGTTTACACACCACATATAGGATGATATGCTCTGCCCATGACACGGCTTACACAGCACAGATAGGATGACACGCTCTGCCCATGACAAGGGTTACACAGCACAGATAGGATGACATGCTCTGCCCATGACAAGGTTTACACAGCACAGATAGGATGACAAGCTCTGCCCATGACAAGGTTTACACAGCACAGATAGGATGACATGCTCTGCCCATGACAAGGTTTACACACCAGAGATAGGATGACATGCTCTGCCCATGACACGGCTTACACAGCACAGATAGGATGACATGCTCTGCCCATGACAAGGTTTACACACCATAGATAGGATGACATGCTCTGTCCATGACACGGCTCACACAGCACAGATAGGATGACACGCTCTGCCCATGACAAGGTTTACACAGCACAGTTAGGATGACATGCTCTGCCCATGACAAGGTTTACACAGCACAGATAGGATGACATGCTCTGCCCATGACAAGGTTTACACAGCACAGATAGGATGACATGCTCTGCCCATGACAAGGTTTACACAGCACAGATAGGATGACATGCTCTGCCCATGACAAGGTTTACACACCACAGATAGGATGACATGCTCTGCCCATGACACGGCATACACAGCACAGATAGGATGACATGCTCTGCCCATGACAAGGTTTACACAGCACAGATAGGATGACATGCTCTGCCCATGACATGGCTTACACAGCACAGATAGGATGACACGCTCTGCCCATGACAAGGTTTACACAGCACAGTTAGGATGACATGCTCTGCCCATGACAAGGTTTACACAGCACAAATAGGATGACATGCTCTGCCCATGACAAGGTTTACAAAGCACAGATAGGATGACACGCTCTGCCCATGACAAGGTTTACACAGCACAGATAGGATGACATGCTCTGCCCATGACAAGGTTTACACAGCACAGATAGGATGACATGCTCTGCCCATGACAAGGTTTACACAGCACAGCTAGGATGCACGTTTTTTGATGCAAGCGTCTTTTACAAAATTTGGATATTGCCTGTATGTTTTTGTAATTCACTCAAAACAACGTTTCTGACAGCTTATTTGCATTAAAATTGACAGAAGATGTGTTAGAGACTTAGCACATAGATCTTCCAGAAAACTTCCATCAGGTTTTTGTTCAAATGACACAAAACGATTGGACACACGACTTGTGCCTCCATCAGTATACCAAAGTGAATCATGAATAGATTGGATGGAGCTTTCGACACCCTCACGGTGCCTTTATCAGCATTGTACATTGTACTCTCGGTAGTCATGTGACATTAATGGTGATTTCACACGACAGCAGTTCCAAGAATATCATGGGAAATTGAGATTCAAGAGAGGCGACCAGTGATCAACAGAGACACCGGCTACAGTCTTCCTGCAATATTCTTGGAACTGCTGTTACGTTGATGATAAAATAAAAATATGTGACCCATCTTAACGAAATGAGTCGGATGTCGGCAAATCTGATTTTCCGTAAATGCCGTTTATGTGAACAAATCGCGAATCCACCGATTTTGAGATTTCCCCTGTAAATTATTCTTTGGTATTCATTTTATCGATTGCTACTCTAGCTACCCTCTAATTAACTCTGTTTTGTGTATTTTAAAGCGATTTTTGTAGAGCTGTGCGATGTGTTCCGCTCGATTTCCTTAAAATAACTCCGAAAATGCCAGTAATGGCGCGCGTTCGCAACTGCTAATTTTGGGACGCTCCTAACATATGAGATATCACCACGAAGCTTGACGCGTCATCCTCCCATATATGGGCATAAATATGCTAATAACTACATTCTGTGACCTCCAGAGCTTGGAAGACGCCCCCTGTTAGGCCAGCTGTGTAAACAATTCTGATCATGTGGTAGCAAATGCAACTGCGTGACCCAGGCAGCTGTTGTCATTGGTTCAGTGATGGGTCATTTACATAATCTGTAAACACACCCATGCGCACCATGTATTTCCACCGCGTCACTGCTGACCCAGATAGCGATTAAGAAAACGCGAAAAATGGTTTAACGTAGCGAAGCTGTTAAATTCGGATGGAAGTGATTGCGCACAGATTTACAGTTTGATTGAGGAGTATTTTTTGGAAGACTTGACGGATGGAAGTGAGGCGGACTAGGACGAAATTTTAGCAAGATCTGTCCACGTTAACTAAGGTACATTTCACGAAACATAACGAATATTTTGCATCAACTTTGACGGCTGTTTTCTGAGTTTGAAGGTTTCTACCCCACATGTGTTTGTTAAACCATAACTTAAGTTAGAATTAAGATATCTTCTTACATGATGCACCGTGTGAAAGCAGAGATTCTGCTCTTTCCAACTCTACTAGTAACTCAATATTAAAAATGTCCGACATGCGACTCATTTTGTTAAGATGGGTCACATATCAACTGACAAAGAGGTTACATTTCACACATTTAATTTAAAAGTTGATTAAGATATTTAGAACCATCTTAAGTGGAATTCAATTATCTTTAAAATAGGCACAACTTGCAATGTTAAGACATGAAGTATAAAAATACAAAATGCTAAAACTCAGATGCATATATATCTTGGTGATTGTGTGTGAACACTGCAGGGACATGGAGCGCGTTTCATACAATTACGTGGGGATTAAAGGTTTAACGTATGTGAAGGTTCGTTCACTCACCTCCTCTCGGACCTCACTGTAGAACTCACCAGTTGGTGCCACAACAGGAGCTCTCGACTGCTGCAAACAATGACCAACTCTAAATGTTCTTGTACATAAATGTGCTCATAATGTAATGGTAAATTCTTATATAGTGCAGTATCCAAACCTAAAAGCTCAAAGTGTTTTATACTTTACTCCCTGCAGACCTGTTCAAATCGAACACCATCTCAACTTCTCTGGGAAGCACTCAGCCATGCTGTAATTAATGCATAAAGACTATTCGTACACAAATATCCACCACTGTCCATAGCCAGGTACTCATTCATACAGCTGAATTAACTGGAGAAACATAAAGAGAACAAACTTGCCCAAGGTTCGACACCGCAGCACAGGATTTGAACCCAGGTTCTCTCGGTCGAGAGTCCGCTGCTCTAATCACTGTGCCCCTGTGCTCCACATCTTGTTCATCATAACTATGATTTACTTAACCATTATTTATTACTTACCCTAGCCTGCTATAGTGTATTACTATACATAGTCGTTTACTGTATTTAACACTGGTACGTGGGTCATTATAGTTGCACTTTACTTTACAGAAAAATAGAGGGAGTCATGGTGGACAAACAAATTTCAAAAAGCTGAAAGGGAAAGTCTTGAGAGAACGTGTTACACCGGCATGCATATATGGGCAGGAGACAGAGGCGCTGACAGAACAACAGAAGCTGCAAACAACTGGGTTTGAAGAAGAACAAGAACAAAGAGTGTAGACAGAAGGTTGATCGACCCATGGAAAAGGTTGGAATGCCCTCAGCCTCACAGGAGGATTGGTGAGAAGCTGGATGATATGGATAGGCCGGATGGATGCCGGAAAACTAGCAAAGTGATCAGAAGGAAACATCAAGGATACAGAAAAAGAGGGAGGATGAAAGACGGAGAGAGGGGGAAAACTATGGAAAGAAAGAACACAGCGAGTGGTTTGGCAATATGGTATTTGACCCTGTACAACAAGGAACAAGGAGCAGAGCACAACATAGGCAGGGCATCATTTTTAAAACAACCGATCGCTCTCGCTCCTTACCGCTCCACTAATCACTTATCTAGGGAGTGATTGATCTCTCCCGCCAATTGCTGCAAATCACTCGCTTCACCAAACCTGCTGCATGTGGCGCCCATCACCGCTAGTACTTCCTGTGTCCAATGTATTATCAGCATGCGACTTTTCAAATTATGCCAATGCTTGATGTCCCGAATTAACCAGCTCGAATTAACCTCATGTAATGGATACGCCCGTGGCCTGAATCATATCTGCACATTAGTCCGAGGGGAAAATACTGCAAGTGATGTGACACATTAGTTATTTATATCCCTGGTGCACCTGAGGTATTGTTGGAACTTTTATGGGTATTCTATGTAACAACCAATGGTGCTTTTGCTTTTGCATTTCTAACAGTGTATATGCTGTGGAAATAATTAAAACTCGCTGATGCCAACATACTAAGGGCAGCTGTTATCAACATTATATATTTGGAACTGTGGCGCCACCTAAGGTATGCCCGAGCACTGAAAAAGTAGGTAACTCTAAATAACTACTTTTGTGTTTTTTAATGCATCTCCAGTTGGTCAGAGGTCAATGGCCAGGGATGTGAATGAACAGGGAAAGAGATGATTGGACCTTCCTGGTGGTCTAAAAACGAACGTTGAAGTACAATGCCATCTTGTCCTCCCAATGGTCTAGCAGCGAGAGAAAGAATGCACATTGCATACTGAATATATGGAATCACACAAGACGAATTCCACACATTGTATTCACACACATGGAATCTTATCTTATTAATTTATTAAAACATGGAATCTTATCTCAATTAAAACACATGGAATCATATCTTATCACCTTAACATATGTAATCTTATCTTAATTAAAACATACGGGAATCTTCAGGATATATCGAAATGAGTATTTGTTCTGCTTACCGCCTTGACTCTTGGGGGTGGGATGGCTGGGGAGCCATTACTTTGCCCTGGTGAAGGGGGTAACTGGCGCCCCCCTGTCGGATGTCGAGGGGGTAGACTTGGTTTACCTGGAGCACATAAATAAGCAAATTAAAACTTAATGTCACTGACACAAATGTGTGGATATCCATATAAAATTACTCTGTGAAGATAATATAATCTATTGTTAGGGACAGTGGCATAAGTCTGAAAATATGTGAAGCATTACATGGGGGGTCTTCGTGGGGGGTGAAAATAAATTTGGTACAGTTGTGCCACATAGTGAGTGAAACTAATGTTTATGCAAATTCAAGCTGATAGCCATTTCGGATCGTGAAAATTGCAAGTTCCACATTATTTGTGGGGGAGGGGGTTGTTAAATACATTTGTGGGGGAGGGGGGTTGCTAAATACATAATATTTGGGAGTTTGCACACTGATGAGTACATCCCTTATAGCACTAGTTTTAAAACGTAGTGCTGAGTATTAAGTAGATCATTTGTTGCTAGTCTGTGTTCGCTGTAATAATCATCTTGACAAAACCACCCTTTGATTACATATGATTATCAAGCAAAAACCAAAATGTACCAGCCAACTGACATCGACTGACGGAAAATATGTCTTCCAATTTGTTTGGCAAAATTAAAGTACAACCACGGTAAGATTGGATCATTATGTGATAAAAATATGTCACATAATATAATTTAAATTCCATATTTTATAGATAGTTCTGGGTGTGTTTGTTTTAGAGATACTTTGTAATTTGCATACCTTAGACGTTTAGTTTTAATTTTGTATATTTTAGAAATGCCCTAGTTTTTATTTTTGACTTTTTGTATGCATGAGTTGTTTTATTGGACTTGTAAACTACCTCTGAGTAATTTAAGCTGAATAGGATGCAATATAAATATTCATATTATTATTATATATTTTTATCTAATACAAATGTGGTTCTTTTTTCAAATATAAATAACTGCTAATTTAAAATATCATTTACGGATATACTTTTCAATTACAAATATTCTCTATCAAAATTGCATGTAAGTAACAAGACGTAATGGTGGAATAGACGCACATGTTTGGTGTAACACTAGATAACAGTACAGAGCAGATACTGTCCTTACCTCCTATAGGTTCTGTGGGAAAAGAAAACAGGTTTAAGTTAGTGAACAAGATTAGAAACTAAATAAATGAACAAAATTAGAAACACCAAATTGAAAAACTCAACACTGAAAAATCCGACCTTACAGTAGCCTTAATATTACAATACTGAAACCCAATTAAATACCTTGGTAATATTTCCTTTAAAGCACTGAAACATACAAATAAATACCTTGGTTGCCTTTAACAATGAAATATCCAAATAATTACCTTGGTAATACTAGCATTATAACAGTAAATACCTTTATTGTCCTCATATCATATTACACTACTGAAATACCCACACAAATATTTTGGTAACCTTGGCATTATAAACCTTAGCATTACAACATCAAAGCATACAAGTGAATATTTTGGTTGCTTTCATAATAGTAATATTACTGTAAGTTTCTGTGTATAATACATATTTTTTTTCTTCACTTTTTACTCAAAAGTCGGGGAACGTATTATACATGGTGCTAAGGCTAAACCAAATTTTCTCTGACCAATTTATCAATGTTTGCAGACCAGGATAACGCTGCTGGAAAACTAGTAATAATTATTAAAGTTGGCGTAATGTCACAATCACGTAAACTACCGCAGAAACGCAAACGAAAGGCAAGAATCGCACTCCCGTAACCACCTCTCTGGCCCTAAACTAGCAGCGAATAACACCAATGAGCGGGAAGCGTACGAGACCGGGAAGCGCAGCCCAGCAAGAACCCTTGTTTCTCCCTGAGCGCCAAGGCATTATGATTGGTGTTCCTGAATCACGTGAATGATGCCCGCGTCACGGGTCGAGTGTCAACAAGTGTGACTCCATGTTTAAAGTTGTGAATGCAAGTGTTGTAAATGTAAATAAAAACGAATGTAGAGCATGTATGCATCGCAGTTGAAAGTA
>CM034534.1:64036901-64109401 GCA_020002185.1 Paraescarpia echinospica | reverse complement strand
TCTCGACTTCTCTGGGAAGCATTCAGCAATGCTGCAATTAATGCGCGAAGAGTATTCATACACAAATATCCACCACTATCTATAGCCAGGTACTCATTCATACAGGTGAGTGAACTGAAGCAATGCAGAGTAAACAAACTTGCCCAAGGTTCGACACCACCGCACAGGATTCAAATCTGCGTTCTCTCTTTCAAAAGTCTGGAACTTTTTCCTTTGCACTACTGCATGCGTTCCACACTCAGCATTCAGGTGCAGTAGAAATTTTATTTGTATTATTTAAAAGTAATGTGCAACAATTTTCATTGGCTGATTTATTGGATGGTCAAAATATACAATTATGCAGTCTTTATATGTTACGAAATTTGGTTCTTTTATTTTGTTGCCAAATTTAGATTTTCTGCATCACAGTATAGTACCAGTAACACATTTTGCACAGATATTACAGACATTTGACAAAAACTATTATAATCAATGCTGCAAAGTTTGGCTGTAAATCTGTCATCACTCAAACTGAAATAGATGAGGCCAATCGGTAGGTACTTATGTGGATTCATTTTGTTGGACAGCATTTTCAAATTACTGTTCATGAAATGCTGTGTTCAAAAGCGGTGTGCTGCTAAGTAAATTATTTAAACAAACTCTCTGGAAAACACTCAAATTTCAAAAACAAACAGTTCATTAAAACATACTTTGCGGTCTGTATGTTACAATAGATAATTATACTCTATACATGTAACATGATGTTACAACAAATACGTCCCTTTAAACACACCGGACTTTACTTTTGGAGATATGTGATGTCTAAATCAATTTGATTTGGTCACTTATATCTTATATCACCCTTCAACTCAGTCATAGAAACTCCATGTACATTACCTTGGGAGGCGGACAGGGCATGGCTTCCTAATTAAGTCCTGCATATCAATTGTGTGTCACAGAAACAACCACTGCAGTGTAGAAAACAGTTAGTCTGGTCACTGCATGTGATGGAGGAGGTTAAAGGTTAAACCCTGTCAGTGAGGTTAAAGGTTGAGTACTCTACAGAGCACAGCATGAGTCACAACATTTCTGCATTAGAATAGAACTGTGACATGTCAGTCACAGTCTGCAGACTTGCATGACCTCCTTGCTGAGTGTGTGACTGTGTGTGCTCGAGGCACAAATAAAGACACTCACCTTTTGGTAGCGGCCTCCTAGTCCGGCCTGCCATCGGAAATATTCTGAAATGAAACACAAAACTGTAAATATTAAAATGTTCATGCAATGGGGTCTTCAGGCTTCAGTTTTGCAGGCTTCAATTCTGCCCATCTTGAAGGCTGGCAAATGACTGGCCAAGATGGGTAATTACAACAGATATGACTGGTGGAATTTAGAAGGGGCCAGCTGGTCACTAGATTAACCAATAGTTCCATGTCTACAGGCCCACATTAAGGACCATCATTGGGACAATTGGTAGTGAAACAAATCAAATTGATCACTATCAATTAAATAAATGGTTCAAATGACACTGGTTTTCTGTTGAGAAAAAGGTCAATAGTGGCTGTAATTGATGTGAATAGCTTCCATGCAAGCCGTCTGTGTGCTAAAAGGCACACTTTCAATTAATTCAAAACTGGCAAAAATGATTTCTAGCTAAAGGTCTGGGCATCAGTCATCTGTAGTGCAGCCACTGTGCATGGTTAATCAAAGTGCATCAGAACATGGTTGAGCATTCTGCTGACTGCTGATGATATTCTCACTGGTTTCATTTAATTAGGAATGAATTTCAATTTAATATAATTAACTCAAACACAGAACTAACAGCCTCAGATTGGGGAATTAGAATACAATGAGAGACAATTTTAAGGGTGAGTGTTGTACATTTCTACTCAACTGCTGGTGCAACTTATTCTCAATGAATTCCTTTCGGAGTAATAAGTTTCAGTTGAACAAAATTAATCAGATCACTGCACCATCACATGATAACAAAGACAAACTGGGGAAGAACATAACATACATGCGTCAGTGTAATCTAAACTTCTAAAGCAAGACATTTCACTTGGGGCGCTGACCTCATCCAAGTTAACACTGCCCCACAATCATAGTAGAACGGTGTGTGTATTTTGCATATGTGCCTTTCAGGACCATATTAAGGACCTCCTTTCCATGCACCCATCTGTCAGTACGTATGTGTTGCTGCAGACTGACAGATATCAGTGACTACAACAATTTACACATAATGCTTCTATAATTATTTAATATATGTGGAAAATTCCAGAAAACTTGCAGGTTCTTCTACTTTTAGTATGTGTCTATAAAATATGTAAACACTTTCAGTAGTCCATTGCTTAACCATGGAGTAGTTAAGGGGTAAATCACTGGCAACATAGTAAGTACTGATCAATTTCTCGGCCTCAAAGGCTAAACAAAAGATAAGTACCGACATACCCCCCACTTTGTGACCACCAATTTCACTGACAACCATCGGTAAATATTTCCACGTGCTTTGTACCGATTGCCGCTCACACAGACCACTTGGCGAATTCCCATTTCGTAAAGACAATTGTTGAAAGGAACAAACTCAACGAACCTGAAGGTTCAGACTGAGACAACGGAACAACTCAGCTGCTAGCTTGGTTCTGCCCAGATGTATAAGAATTAGGACAGAATTAGAATAGAATACCTGTCATCAATGCCATCTGAAAATGCTGGGTGTTTATCAAATGAGAACACACACACCATCATGACACAATATTAGCTACTAGACAAGTACCTGCCAATTCCTTGCTGACCTTTGAAGTAGCAAAAACCTTTATTGTCCTTTGGGCTCACACTGTTAAGGTATAAACATAAAACAACGGTTAACATATGAGAATGAGAGCAAGATAGTGTAGTGGTTAGCACATCCGCCTGGCATGCCAGTGCTCTGAATTCAAAACCCAGATCGGGCAGGCATGATATTTAGTGTAAAAATGGGCCAAGTGGCCCTGAAGTCCTTTGGACTAATACGTCTATAATCTATATGTGACCCCGGCTGACCAAATGAGTGATAAGTCAGAAAAATTGTAACATTGTTTTCTTACATCCTTGTAAAGGTTTAGTAGGGTGCTTTACACGGTTTCAAAAAATATGACTGCTACAAAAATTTGCAAAGTTATGGAGCATTGAACATGGTAGGGATCAAAAAGTGAAAATGAAGAAAACGGCTGTTGAAGTTTTACATTATATATGCAAATTGATTGCATGGAAATATTACATGCACAACATTCAAATGTGGCACACAGTATGTAATATGTATGTTATGTTGCAATAATACACTGGAAGTACAAATGTGCTGCTACAAAGACTTATCAAGTTATGCCAGATTATGTCTTCACATGTAAAACTAGGAGGACAGATTATCTGAGAGCAAAAGGTAGACTCATTGTTTGACAGTTTAAAATCTACAGACAACTGTCCAGTTTAACAGGGGTCTAGTGGCTTAATGCTGTCTGTTGACACAATCTACTGCCAGTGACCAATTACAGATTAGTCACAGTTTCCATCAAACAATAGCAGGAAGAGAATCTTAGCTCCACAGCTGGGTGTAATACACAATCAGAGCCACCACTGATACATGGTCAAGTAGATTAGCTCAATGCACCAACTAAGACAATACACAACAATGTGAGTGACAGTGTCCAGAGTGAGGCCTAAGCAGTGTCATCATTGCTGAATAGATTAATTAAACCTGCCAAGTGGGTGACATTCTGCACAAGTGTTCATTAATCCTTAGTGATTGTTCAGAACACCAGACTGACCACATACCTAAACAAAGTGAAGAACAGGCAGTGTTCAAATAGGGGTATTGGTTGAATTGTATTTGTCTCGACGCAAAAGGCTTTATTGTGCCTTCATCGATTATAAGAAAGCATTTGATTTAGTAGAGTTTCTACAGACAATACATCTTTAACCAATAGACACCACAGTCACACCATTTTATAATAATTAAATGAACATCAAAATAAACACAACTTGCAATTATAGAAAATCAATAGTTTTTAAGATACAGTTTAAAAGTGTTAGGCAACTGTTCAGTCTAACAGGGGTCAAGTGTGTCTAGTCTGCCTGGGTGCTGTGACCAATTAAAGATTAGTCAAGGTCTCAATGGACTGGGCTGTAGAGATTAGTCACAGCTGTTGATTTTGTGGCACAATACACAACACCTAATGTTGGGGGTGGTCTCAAGGACCCTTCTCAAAACCACATCACTAGATAATGTAAACCTTTTGCATTTTGGGGGCCCCTTAGGTGCCCTTAGAATGATTCAATCAAATACAGATTTCTCGTGCATAGTGGCAGTGCCCCAAGATATGTCTACGCAAAATTAGGACTAAAAACCTGACACTCAACAGAAGAACCACTCAACTCAACTCAACAAAAGAACCACTGAGGATGACAATCGCCCTGGCAGTGACCACCCTCAGTGCCAGCATATCAAGGTCAATATGGCAATAATGTTCTGAAAAAGACTGACTAGTTGAATGAGACCTCATATAAGACCATAACATTGTAACCACAACATATACAGACTGTAGTCAGTTAATAGAATGTTGCTGAACACCGGAACGAACTAGAACTAGACAAGTAAAACACAAACATATAAAACATCTAAATATATAAAACATATAAATATATAAAACATATAAATATATAAAACATCTAAATATATAAAACATCTAAATATATAAAACATCTAAATATATAAAACATCTAAATATATAAAACATCTAAATATATAAAACATCTAAATATATAAAACATCTAAATATATAAAACATGTTTGTATGTACTTTACACGTTTAATTATCACATCATTAAATTTCAACCCTCTCTCCCACACACACTACTGCACAAATGGCCTCCTCTGTGACTTACCATGATATATAATTGCAAGTTCAGACCTTGGAAGTTAGAAATCAGTACAGTGTATGCGTATATTGTGGATGGAACAAAAGATCTGTTGTAACAGTTTTAGTGTGTAAGGGGCGTTTAAGAGAGGAGGATAAACTTGGGCAATATTAAAGTCTTGAAGGAAAACGCAGCCTCTTTCTGATGTGAGCCAGCCATATATATAACTATTATTGACTTAGCGTATGCAAGTATTCATGTATGTATTTAAACAGTCATGGTTTAGTCTATGACCGTATTGACCAAAAAGTAACACCTTTATTTTTCAAAACAGCCCACTGGTTACAGATTATTACCACTTAAGGTTTCAAACTGGATGTCAGAAGGACGTTAATTGATTGCTTACATTGTTACGTGAGTTTACTGCGATTGTTTCAAGCTATGTACACCATCCGCTGATCACCTGTGGATGTTTTATGTAACTTGCAATTAAAAAAACTGCTCAAATTTATGTCATAAACAAACTTATTAAAAACTTTGGGACACCATCGCCTGTGTTTGTGACACCATCTGGAAGATGGGTATTGTTTCTAGTTATAAATAAATAAAATAAACTTGTCTCCACAATCATATGCAATGGGCAACATAAATACCCATAACATGTCGAAAAAATAAACATTACAACCAACATTTGAAGAATACAGTGAATTTCACTACTTTGTTCAGATTCATACTGTTTATTACCAAGTAGCATTTAAAATGTACGAGGAATTCTTGGCGTTGTGGCATCAACATACATGCACACTTGTCTCCCCTGCCCCCCATCATGCACACGCAAAATATACAATCAGAAACACTATGAAACTATGCTAAAACTAGTATAAATTTAAACCAAGGCCAACTGCCAACATATTTTAAGACAGTTGTACATCTATTGACATGAAGTGAACTTGATAACATAATATTAATATCGTCTGAACATTACCTAAAAGTTAAAAAGTACACACAATCATCCACCGCCACAATGTGTCGCCATGCACCGGCACCATCTTAGACCATGTCACCCTTGGGACTGGACAAAAGTTACCTTAATAGCAAGGTGACCTGAATAGCAAGGTGACTGTATTAATTAGCGGGATTAATTACCTATACTTTACTGTTATGTAAATAATTTGGGACTGTCCTAGAGTGACCTTATTGCAAGGTGGCTGTATTTCCAGGGTGAGCATAAAGCAAGATTTGACTGTAATTAAAATGGCTTTGATGTGGTCAGCATCGTCATAGGTGTATTTTCAAGAGATTACAGTATTAGCACTAATAACGTGGAAATAATATCACATGCTTTCTTGCCAAGCAGTCAAAGTTTGGCCCTTGTATTATCGGCATACAATGCAGCAAGACATGGTTTGTCCTTGTGTTAAAATGTCAATTTGTCAACCTTCTTCCCTGTCACCACCTGTTTGTGTACGTTGTGCTGTGTTTGAAAAATGATTAGGGTGTCATTCATGTTTTTACACTGTGCTACAAGTGCAAGAGGACTTTGGGAGGGTCTTAGTGCAATGGATGTATGGTATCCATTTCCCTTCCTCATTGTGTGAGTTCAATAGTAATTTAATTTACTTGAGTGTAATGGGCTGTTTCTTGGTGCTACTTTGCGGTTGTATATTTACGTCACACACAGATTTAGCTATACGCATTCCCATGTAACGGTACATGTCTTTAAACCTGGCTTTAGTTTTGTAATAAAGGTCTGTTTCAACTTATGTTTTTCTGCTTCAGCAAATAAGCTAAGATGCCTGGTCACAAGAATTGTGTAGTACTCCTGTAAAGATATATATATAAATTATGTATCCTTTTCCTGTGCAGTTTTTACAACTACATCTTTTTTGTAAACAATCCAGGTGTCAACTATAGGTACTCAGACATAGATCACCTAAAGTACAGCTAATACTATAAGAAAACTGTTATATTTCAGCCACAATTACTTATAATACTATAAATAAGTAATAATAACGCTCGTGAGAGCAGAGAGACGAAAGGCAGACAGAGCAGCGTATCATGGGATCATCTGGGCAGCTACGTCTCGCAGAGATATGCTGAACTGAAGAAGAAGTAATAATATAATATAATAATATATAATAATACTATAAGTAATTGGGGGGAAACATTACTCCAATCAGGTAGAGGTTCACTGTAGTATGAAACACCTGTCATTACAAACCACCCTACACAAGAACACTACAAATAAATGTCATTCGTAACGCACCAACTAAAATCCCTCTAACCAAGTTCTTTCAGGGAGAACGAATGAAACCACAAGTCACGACTGTGATGACTAATGCAAGGGGTAATTAAAGAACTACCCGGGTAGGGTAAATTGAGTGATGTGCTATAATTAAAGCTCACTGGTGTTTGCCCTGTCAGGAAGTAGAGGGACTGAACCCTGCCATGTGATCAGCCTTCATAAATATACTACAACCTAACTCATTTTATATCAGTAGGAAGTACAGCACAGTAAGAAATTAGAAATACGTGTCCTAGGGGCCATCTATGTTACACAAATTTTTATTTTTTGGAGACCCCCACACCCTTATAAATTGCTTTGTCAATGCTGGCCCCTAAAAGTATATATTCGTTTTAAGCAGAAACACCTTCCACTCCACTATATGTTATGCACACTTCAATTTTACACTTGTCACATATCTGTATTGATTTGTAATACACAGGTGTAATACAGCATATCGTAACTATTAATTATATTTAAGCCACTGGGAGTTCCTTTTTGTATTAACATGATCACAAGAGTCGAGATACTAAGATACACACATGCACGCACAGTTGCACACACACACGCACAGTCGCACACATCATACATCTTACTGCAACTGACATAACAATTATTATTATCAGTCTAATACTAATGGGAGCAGGACATCAGCCACTGGTTGGAAGACGACATCGTGACAGCAGGGAGACGAATGGTAGACAGAGCAGCGTATCGTGGGATCATCAGGGCAGCTACATCTCGCAGAGATATGCTGAACCGAAGAAGACTACTGACAGCAAAACAAGCTAACATATTTTCGTTGTTTGTTACACAATGTCTGCCCAGAGACTCCGCACCTCCAGGTAATGTTTTGTCACACTGACTCGAAGACCCCTACCCCCTATGTCTGACATACTTCAAGGATAATACCCTGAAACCATAGGTCAATTTCACTATTTGAACCAAGGGAACCTGTCATGGGCTGGATCAATGAGGTGACAGTTTAATTTTTTGGTAAATTTTAAACCTGCCAACTCATAGCCTGAACATAGAGCTGCTTTGTGTGCATTTTACGTTGATGATACACGTTATTCTAATATACCTGTAGGCAAAGCAGGATTTCGTAATGAACAAATTGAGAGATGAAACACTGGTCATGCACACACGCACTCACACATACAACAATGCATACAAATGTACATGTACACACACTGCCCAAATATTATTAGGTGACCAAGGTACAACATATACATGAAGGAGTAGAAAGACCTATATAAACAGACCCAGGTTAGCCAGCACTGTTCTGTACTGCTCACTCTTGTGAGCATGTTAATAACGATATTTCCAGAATTTCGGCATCTACGTAGACAGACATCTGAACATGAACTAACAGGTATCACAAACCGTTAGTGTGTGCGCATTCCACATACGCCACATTAATCAAATCAGCCGATTTTTTTCTAAAACAACGAAAGAACACATAGGCAACGCCATGATAACATCGCGGCTGGACTATTGCAATTCAATCACATACGGAACATCTGCAAACAACATCGCTAGTCTGCAACGAATTCACAACTCGGCCGCTTGTCTGATATTGCGTCGCCCTCAGCGTGATAGTGTTGCTCCGATGTTGCATGATCTGCACTGGCTACCTGTTGCTCGCAGAGTCGGGTTACATATATTGGTGTTCATGTACAAGGCAATGCATGAAAATGCATCCGTCTACTTGCGTGATCTCATATGTCCTTAGAGACCGACAAGATCACTGCGGTCTGCTGACGACATGTTGTCCGTGATGCGTACTCGTGTCAAAGCTACTTTTAGCTAGTGACAGTTCGTTCGCGGTGGCCGCTGCAACTCTCTGGAACACTGTATCTGTATATTACGTTGACCGATCAATCTCGATCAATATACAACGGTTGGTTTATTGTTGGAGGAAACAAAAAAGAAGAAAATGTACAAAAGACCACAAGTATGAGAGGGAAGAAAAAAGTTTTCATTGTTTTTCCAATGCTCTACCTAATTACATTAAATCTTCAGACACTCTTGGCAGTTTTAAATGTCAACTAAAAACACATTTATTTAGAATATCAAATGTTGTAAACAAACACTAGAGTAGTTTGTTTGTGACTTCCCTCAGTGATCCAGTGGACTTATTTACATTAGTAATATTTTAGAACTATTCATTTATTTGATTTTATACTGCTATATATTAGTGATTATAATTTATTAGATATGTTATATGGTACTGTGTTTATTTTAAGTTAACGTCTTATTACCATATTCCAATTGTTTTGTTCCCTTTTACTTAATTTATTTATTAATATTTTATTATGATTGTATGGCACAATTTTTTGTTTAAAAGACTGTCTTAGTACTAATATTTTAGTTTAATGATCATGACGTATGATGTATTGTAAAGTGCCATGAACAATTGTGGATCTGGCGCTATAACAAATTAAATATATTATTGTTATACTACTCTCTGTCAGCTAACACAAACAGGTCACACACCAACACGACACTGTCAGCCTGTCACGCACACAACACACACACCTGAACAACATACCTGCACAACTCCACACATACAACACTTGGCTTCGCACAAAGCACGTCAGGATAAATTCCACTCCACCAACTGTTCCACGACTTGCAGAAATCAGCAGTAATCCAAGATTATATCAGTGACAAACTGAAACATACAGCTACTGTAAACATCTGCTAAACCAACTCAACACCAACTATCAGTGAACTAGTCGGCCAATGTCTGAATCATTCTTTTGAGTGACTGTCCTCCAATCAGGCAGAGGTTCAGTGAACTGGGACAGTCCCTAGGTCTAAAGAAAGCACGGTCGATCAGGCGTGATGTAGACACACAGCAAAGGTACCCACTGCAGCAGGAAAGAATGGAGTGGGGAGACAGGGGGGTGTTGTGGTCACTGAATCACCCTCAAGTGTGTCTATTGGTAATTCAAGAACAATATATACACCATGATAGATGATGTGTCATGTCCACTATGACAATTACATACCCTAGGTATGTCATCAAACTGACATCTATAGACAAGCAGGTCAAGATTTAATAAGATTTAACAAGATTGCCATCCAGAGAATTAACTCTAGATGGCAGGTGGACAAGGAAGTTTAGATTCAAGACACAACAACAATAACCATTGCAGGTTGCTAACTTTAAGTGGATTTAGTTATTTATTATTTTTATTTGTTTAATATACTATACTAGTTTACACCCACCCGTGGTGCAACAAGTTAGTTAGCAAGTTAGTGAGTCAGCAACTTCAAAAAAATCAAAAAAATAGAGACCGTCACCTCGGTGATCCAGCCCATGATGACATTTTGAGCTTAAAAAAAACTTGTTCCCATGACCATTTACGTTTAATTTGTTCACCAATTACGGCAATGCATGCAGCAGATAACTTTAACGTTGCTTCAGTGGCCCCATTTGAGGAATGACTGACACCCTGCTAAAACACTCAAGCTACTGTTGTGTTTTAATACATCAGCAACTGGTAGATTGGGCAAAGATTCAAGGAAGTGACCAGACATAGAGAGAGACACGTGGACCTTGGGGCTGGGGAGTAGATACATTTACAATACTCCAAGATTAGCATATTACCCTGCTAATACGTGTATATCAATCATATAAAGAACAAGGAAATAGAGCACTAGTCCATGACACTAAATCACTGGTACTACAGTTACTGGGTACAATTAATTTTCATCTTGAATAACAAACCAAATGTTCAAACTGTAACCATCTAAATGGCTAACCCTATACAATCAAAGGTTAAAACTGACACTGCATGTCTGGCAGTGCTGAATTATAATTTACCAAACAAAACATTAAAAAACACAAACAAAAGTAGAGCAGTTTAGAGATACTTTCAAAGTTGACACAAGTCAACTCAAGCTTACGTCTATATTTTAATGACCTGTACACGCCAATTACACCCTGTGGCAACACACTTTGCTATGTGTAATAAATGCATTCATGTGTTAATTACTCTATAACGTGGCTACTTAATATTTAATGATATTGTATTTAAAATATTTTCTTTAGATAATTATATTTATTACAAACTCGTTTTTAACTAGTACGCCATTTTTTCTATTTAGTTATTTTTCCACCTACCTAAAAAAATTACTGACATTACCCAGCATGCAACAGTTTATCCGGTAAATGTACATTCAACCACCACAGTTACTACAACGGCATTGCTAACACCCTTATCAAATATTTTACATCTACACAAAATGATATCAACAATCTATGGAAGTCAGGCTTGTGGTCACATACATTATTTGTTTTTAAATGCGCTGATTTTGCACAATTATATATGTACGACTTTCTGCAGAAGCACAGTTACATTACATACAATAACTTGCATTTGGCATATTTGAACTCCATGGACATGCACATGTTGAATCTTAGGTACAGTGTATTTGCAAATGCATATCTACAGGTATCTAAACTACCACACTTGTTCATAATGAACATTTTTACAGATTCTCAATTTTTTTAGCCATGCATATAATAGACACATCATTTGCTTGCTACAACATGTTTGAACTGAATGTTGCATATTTTTAAATTTGACTATAATGTATTAGATCACTTATTAACATCTCACATAAATCTGAAAAAGCATGTATTTGTTCATGTATATTTATGATTTTTAATGCAATATATTTGTGTTTGATAAAAAAAAAATTATGAACCAAGTTTGATCAATACCTGCTCAGTGCTGCAGAAAATCGGGATCCCAAACTTTGAGAGTCTGTATCAATATTCCGCTGCATCGCATCATCGTTTTGTTCAGTGGCATTGTCTACACGTAACACTGAAAATGGCTTCTTCAGTCGATCTCTCAGCTTCTTCAGGTGTCTCCGACCATTACCCTTTCCCCTCTCAGCACCCTCAGCTCCACCAGGACTCTTTACCCCAGCCAGGGGTAAATCTGATTCTGGCCATTTCTCATAATTGGAACTGTTGTCTGATCCTGACAGCGATTCGGCCAGCAACAAATACCCTGGTGATTCCATGTGTTCTGGCTGATCAAGACAGCTTGTCGACTTCAGTTACCTGTATTTTACATCAGCTGCGATTGCCATCACTTGACAATATGTGACGTGCATCACACTGTTTCCGGTTCCATTCAAGCACTACTAAAATTAACTATTTTATAAAATAATATTATATATATCCAAGCTTTGAGGATTATTTTGATGGTTGAGCAAGATTTCAGGAGCCAGGATGTGACATACGTGTGTGTGTGCCTGGCCTAGATCCTGCTGTAATCTACAATGTATATTTGCTGACTCCTCCTGTGACCTGAGACAATGACCCCAGGGGTGACTCCACTGCGCTACGGTGACAACTCAATGTCCAGTTGGCATTTTCACTGCCAGTCAACACATAAACTATGTAGTAAACTATGTCATCCCTTCAATAGCCAAGTCACTTTCGCTCAATCTTTTTGAGTCTGGATGCTGTGTGAGGACAAGTCGGCACATTGACTGCTGTAAACATGTGTGAATTCAACTGTTGGCCTTAATAGGAGGCCGAGTCACATACGATGTCTTGGAGTAGATAGAGGTAGACTCAATTGATGTTGGTCACTTTTGTTGACGTCAATGTACTGAAGGCTCCGGTCTGTGATGGTGTGATATCCATAGAATGCACGAAGGAACACACATACTCCAAATTGACTCGTGTGAAGACAATGATGACAATGTCACCGCAAACTGGACCAATAATCCATGTACAGGTGATACTGATAACACGTGGGTCGCTTTATAAGTGAGCGACATCCACTAATCTCTTCAGTTAGTAAAACTGTGACATCGCGCAGAGTCCACACGGATGTAAGCACGGTGATCTGGATCAAAATCACTGGAACCCACAGAGAACACCTGCCAATGTGGCCCCATCCACATCCATCCACAATGTGTGACAGTTGACAGAGTGATCCTACAAATGACTGTCACAATTTACATGGCTAACCACAACTGTCTAGGTCCTCCTCCAGTGTGGCATGTCACATTGTCACCGCTTGTTGACACAAATCTTGCAGACTTTACTACATGTATGTCCACCCGAAGTATGTGTGTTGAATGACCGACTAATAAACTCTTGCTATCACTCGGCAAACAACTGAAGAGTTTGAGCCAAACGGAAATACCTTTGCAGTTTAAAAAGTGTGTCAAAACTCCCCCTGCAGGTGAATCATAATGACACAGACCTGACCAGCATTTACTTGTGTGACCTCGTATTGCTTTACGAGGATGCGACCTGCCTTTGTATTGCGATTGATGCTGCTTCCTGCTATATCTCCACTCATGTTATTCCACTGAGTTCTGTCAGAGGAGTCTGCCTTGACTAACGTTTTACCAAAATATGAGTCTAGAAACTAGAAACGTGAGACACCCTGCTGAGCCAATCTGAGCTTCTGTCATTAGTGATGATTATACCAAATTTCCGGCTTGACAGCAGAGCCAATTTAAGGTTGTAATCAGTTGATTTAAATTATACCAATGTAAAATTAAGTCATGATTAAGTGGACTGGTCACTGTCAACCCCAAAATAACTATTATAAGCAATGTATGATTTGGTTGATTATTTATTGATTGTTATTGTATATATTTAACAGTTAAATTATTGTATTTTTCTTGTACTTCTGTATATTTTTAACATTGTTTGTCAATGTCACCAATTTCTGTTTTGCTGTTGGGACAAATAAGTTATTCCTAAATCATTATCCTCATATTTGACACTTTTCTAGTGTCAAAATGAACAAATAACGTTAACTTTCTTCAGCATGAAGATTACAGCATTGGATACAAACTTACTGGCTGATAATGAGTACTTACACTAACCATTCATTACCAATTTGGTTAATAGCTAAAGATATCACATTGGGTTAGATAAAATGGAAGACCTTTCCCTAATTTGGCTGGCATAATTAGTTTGCTACTAAACAACAATCAGAGGCACCAACAAATCATCAGTGTCAGTCCAGGATTGTATATTAATTGTGTTACCAGTGAAGAGCATTATCTCTATGTGTCCACAAACTCAATATGCAGGCAAGTGTACTCAGATAAGATCAGTAGCAGCTATTATCTACTTATCTACTATTATGGCCCAGGTTTAGTGATTTGATGTGATTGCCATTCAACAGCCCTGTCACTGTCATTTTAGAGAGCAGCCATGCAGTGACTAGAACTTTGGACTTTCCACTTAGAGAAACTGGGTTCGAATCCTGTGCTGTGGTGTCAACCTTGGGCAAGTTTGTTCGCTCTACATTGACAATATTCTCCCAGCTCAACAACACTCTGTCAGTTCTATAATACTCTCAGCTCGACAATACTCGTTGTTCTTAATACTCTCTCAGTTCTATAATATTATCTCTCAACAATACTCTCCCATCATGACAACACAGTCAGCTCTACAATACCCTCTTAACTTGACAGTTACTATCTCAGCTCGATAACTGTCTCTAATTAGTAAGTTCAACAAAACCTTAGTCACAAACATGCACATATGGCTATAATAAAAACCAGTGTGAAACATCCCGTCACATAGAAATCATGATCCAATCTAACCTGAAGAAATATCTTACACCCTTTTCCATAATAGCAACTGATGTTAACAGTGTCCAAGTTTTATCCTGACTGGTATTGGCGTGGTGACATCAATGACATCTCCTGGTGTCTTATACCTCACTCACACACATACCACACAACACAAATGTCACAGATTCACTTCTAGTTCCTCAGGCACTCCATTTGTTTCATGAATTAATTGCTGCAGAACTGCCTACATTCACACAAAGCAGAGTGCAGAGTATGTGATGTAATTTCTTGATCCACCATTAACAGAGCCAAATGAGACCCTGCCACATTGCTGCAGGTAGACACTATCCATTCTGCCAGGACACCATCAAAAGTTAATTACTGCATCTGTGCCTTGGAGCTATGTATCTGTCACAAGATGATAAGGGGTGATCTCATAACTTCATAAGTTTAAAAAACATATTTTCCATGGCCACAAGATTACCTAATAGTTTCAAGTTTAGAGGCCCACATTAATGACTATCTTTGGCACAACTGGTAGTGAAACAAATCAAATAGATAAATATTAATGAAACAAATTGCTCATATTACACTGGTATATCATTGAAAAAATTAAACTGGCCACTAATGGCTTTGCTTGATGTGAATCGCTTCCACGCAAGCCGTTCACATGCTTAAAGGCACACTTTTGATCAATTCAAGACTGACAACAAATTATTTCTGGCTGAGGGCCTGGGTGGCACCAATGCAGTGATTTATTGTCTCTGTGATATGTGCTGAGACCTAAACCAACACCCACCCACATGTGTAATGGCACATGTTATAGAGAATCTACAAACTTGTGCAACTGCCTCTAAGGAAAACACATAAAAAATGTGTTAGACCGATATTTAGTGCAATTACCTTCTGGCAGATGGTCATAAAAGTTTACCTTTGTAGATGACCTTACACAGATCGTTAATTACCATTTAAAGTTTATATACATAATAAAGCTTGCGTATGTGTGTACTGTGTACATATACATGTATTAAGCTTTTCCACCCAGACATTTTGTATTTTGCTGATGGGTCTCTGGCTAAGCCCATGGCACCAAACTTGCAGGGGTTAACTTCATCTATGACCTATCAGATGACAAGTAACGCCTTTATTTTTTTTAATTTCGCATTAGTTAAGCCCAGCAAACACATAACGTAACAGTAATGTTACCTGAAAGTTATATGTGCATTACGGGGTAGCATGTTATTAAAAAACTTTTACATAACGTTATAATAACGTTACCAACATATTTTAAATATATATGCATTCATTAAAATTTTTGTGTATCTACAGCTGCCTTGATGAAATGTTAATATCAAAACTTAGTTTCCCGTTTACCCCAAAAGTACTTTAAAAAAAATTTGCATAACTTTCTCATAACATTAGTGAACGTTATCATGAACCCACATGGTCATGTGAGGAAAGTTTATTTTTGAATGTTTTTTTCTTATTTATAATGATATTTCTATAAACCTTTGTCTAAAATACATAGACATAAATGTTAAAACTTATTTTAAAGAAGTAATTGAATAAAACATTCTTTACGTACAAATCAAAATCATTTTAATAAATATGAAACTTACTCTCGATTATGCCTAGCTTTGTTGAGTCTGACATCTTGCTTACTAAGCATTTTGATCTGTTTTTTTAAGACTGAACTCCACATTTTGCAAGTTTCAAGTGCCAAGGTAAGTGTGCATTAAATCTAAAAATATTACAAACTTGTGATTCTTCATAATACATAATCACATGGTCAGCATGTGAAATTCACACTGGACCACAGGACATTGTCTGATTAAATGTCAGCCAATCGCGCGTGAACGTTTTCGTGCTACCCGCGATAGTATAAAGAAACTTTACTAATCGAGACATGATTGGCAGTGTACCTTCATCAATTTTAGAGCTAGAGCAACATAGGAAAGCTTCTTTGAAAGCTCTAAATGAGGGCTATGCACTTGAATTGTTCATATTGCTCCACAGTGGTTAATTCCCGACCACTACAGTTAAGCACGTCAACAAAAAATTAAAGATCATGCTAGAACATTGGGAATGGGCTTAAAGTAAAGGTAATAGCTTAAGGATCACATAACTATTTATGTTATTAAGATATATTTAATATATCAAAAGATATTGCAATGTTAAGACCCATTGCAAAACAGCGTAATTCTTGTTTAACTCTTACAATGGCAAAATGGACTCACTTTTGTGTTTTCTGTTGCTAAATATTTGCTGATTTGTTCTGTCTTATTTCTTCATGGTAGTTCATAATATGCCTAACCTTTCTATTTTATGTAGAAGCAACAAAAAGAACTCAGAAGAGTGCATCAGCAACAGAGGTGGACACAAAAATTCTAGAGACGTTGAAGTTGGCTCCCTACAGAGAAAAGCCGTATTAGGTAAGCAATCATTGCAGTATTGCTGTCTCTAACATTGTATTTATGCACACGCATATCTCCTTTTAAAAATTTATATAGATGGTCAAATTAATTTATTTTGGAACCCCTTTTAAGGTTGTTGTGTGTGGCTATACTTCAGCAACTAAAACAATTTTATCTAACAATTACATTGAAATCGCCTTGAAGGGCCAAGATTTGCATTACCAATTCGATGTTTTGATGCTACTACATTGGACAACATGAAATGTTCAGGCAACATAATATGAACACCCCACCATGATTGACCCATATTGCCATTGAATTGCTGCATGTAAAGTATATTTTAGTTAACCCTTAAACAGAGGGGTTGGCATTTATGCTGACATCAGGTGAATTTTATGTCAACGAATGACTCCAGTGTAAAGTAGCTAAGCATACACACTCATCGTAGGAAATATATAACTGAAACCTATAATGTTAGAAAGAGCAGATTTTGGCCTTTATTTTGATATACAATATGTGCTATAAATGGCCAGAGAGCTGGAATAATTTACATTAGAACCGAACGGACATCTTTTTTATTGACGAACTGGCAAAGAGACCCATACTGCTAGCCAAACAGGCAATACACGTTTTATTGTATGCAGAAAAATACAGAGATTCTCACCATATATAATATACCCAACAAATCTATGTATTGATTTTTATGGTTCGTAGAAAACGAATTCAAGGCACCGCTTCATGTTAAAATGCTGTGTAGAAATGGCCGTTCAACACGGACGCCTGTAGAAAGCAGAAAAGTTTACAGCTTTGTGGTGCCCCAGCAATTCTCAGATTAACACATGGGGTAGAAATACCATTGCTAGAGGGTATACAGTTGTCTGAAGTCGGCAGGTATACAAACAGGCAAACAGCGTACACGTACAATGTCCTCGGCCTGTTGCCCTCTGTATTTCTACACAGTCAAAAGAAAACAATAATTGAAGTAGAAAATTGTTTTATACACATCTATTGCTTCATAATCTGAAGAGACTAACACTTGAAAACTTTACCTTCAAATATGATGGCGATACACGACCAGCAACTAACCTTATCAGCTTACAAACTGCACTTAAAAACTGAAAGTTTGACAATTTGACAACACTGAGGAGAATTCCCCCACCGATAAAGGGTTAATTAAGAAGAAACAAAGCATTTAAGTGGTAGTATCGGTCGATCATGGTGAAGTGTTCATTTCATGGACCATTTCATGCCATCCAATGTATGATGCAGACTTTACATAATATCAAATGTGTAGATTAGGAGGCTTAACATACAGATGTGGGTTCTTGTATTTAAAAATTCAATTCATTTTTTCCAGACAAGGTTGGATATCTAGAGTGAGGCACTGAGGACGACACCATCATTTGTGAGGGCGACAGGCATTCCCATCTAGAGTGAGGCACTGAGAAAGACACCATCATTTCTGAGGGCGACAGGCATTCCCATCTAGTGAGGCACTGAGAACGACACCATCATTTGTGAGGGTGACAGGCATTCCTATCTAGAGTGAGGCACTGAGGACGACACCATCATTTGTGAGGGCAACAGGCATTCCCATTTCGAGTGAGGCACCGAGAACACCATCAATTGTGAGGGCGACAAGCATTCCCATCTAGAGTGAGGTACTGAGGAGGACACCATCATTTGTGAAGGCAACAAGCATTCCCATCTAGAGTGAGGCACTGAGGAGGACACCATCATTTGTGAGGGCAACAGGCATTCCCATCTAGAGTGAGGCACTGAGGACGACACCATCATTTGTGAGGGCGACAAGCATTCCCATCTAGAGTGAGGCACTGAGGACGACACCATCATTTGTGAGGGCGACAAGTATTCCCATCTAGAGTGATCAACGAAGAAGAAGAAAATCATAACTAATGTCATTTAGAAATGCTTTGAAAAAATGTTGGTTGTATCTGTGTGTATCTAATGTCATCCAGAAGGTGGACATTTATGTTAGTGTTATTATTCATCAAAAATCACACCATGTGTTTTTAGGAGCACTTTGCCTGACTGATATTTACATATTTTTATTTTAACGTGTTCATGTTATTACAAATATAAAATGCTTTCTGTGGGGAACAGCTATATTACTCTGTCGTGTGTTCTTAACAAACAAAACTCTATTTATGTTCCACCTCCAGTGCTTGTAGCATTAAATCATGTGTCCTGCTAACATAAACAAACAGTGTCTTCACCAGGAAGTAAGCTGTGTCTAGCACTAGTTTTTTCCAACAGACCCATCAACTATGTTCAATAGAATGATATGGCTATCACCTGTGGTCATGCACACTGGCTTACTCACTCCCTCACCCAGCCAGCCAGCCAGCCAGCGACTAACTCTCTTTCACTCATTAACTCTCTCTCACCCACCCACCCACCCACCCACTCACTCACTCACTCACCCACCCACCCACCCACCCACTCACTCACTCACTCACTCCCACCCACCCACCCACCCACCCACCCATCCACCCACTCACTCACTCACTCACTCACCCACCCACCCACCCACCCATCCACACACTCACACACTCACCCACCCGAGTCTCTGGCACTGCACCAGTTTTTGGTCAGAGCGTCCATCTATATTTACTGATGACATAACACCAACAGAAACCAGCCAGTGTGCCTTTCGGGTCAGACCTATTATAAGAAGTGTGCTGATTGCTGTAACCCCAGATAAACCCCGTCACAATGATGAAAGGTACACATTTACTCAGGAGTTACAGGACTGCTCAACAGGACAAAGGACCACTTGATGATAACTTTCCAGACCTGAGGCAAAACATAAAATGACAAAAGCTTGAACGTGCATGCACGAGAGCATTGAGGCATGAGTGAAGTTGGTGAATGAGGAAGTCATGTTTCTCTCTGTCAAAGTGTCTGCAGGGGTAGAATGGGGAATGTTGTACAATCTTCTTCCCCTGTTTTTATTATTGTACAGGACTTTGGTTTGTACATATGTCTTTGGGAATTATCACACAAACATCACACAAGCAAACTTGAATGTGATGCTAATTATAAAGGTGCTATGTCAGTTCCTCATTTATTAATTATTATGTGTTGTTCTTAATACTAGAATAAATACAGTGAAGGTAATGCTGCCACCAAACTGAGTCTAGTATGCCTGAAACAGTGCTCATACACAACATTTTCCAATTGTATAATTGGTTCAAAAATCTACAATACTAAACAGCCTGTAATATTGGCACTTACAGCAGAGGCACACTTCCGTACCTTTGAAGTTGCCTGGTTCCCACATACCAAATCATAAGTTGGGGGAAGTACAACTGATTCAGTGGACTTCCTGCTAATAATGACTGAACAGACTACCTCCCTTTAATTGGAAAACTGGAAAAAAGCATGCAGTTAATCTGAACAGTTGCCAGGTGTTATATTATTTTATACATCGTCATCCATTTAATGCTCAAAACATATATATGCTTAACGTAGGATCTCAGAACAAGACTCAGTTCAGTAGCTTAGGAGGATTTAATGCACTAGTTCCCGTTGATAAAGGATGACCTATATAGAATAATGCATTATGCTCGGCATCAGATCTGTGAGTGATTTGGACCGACAAACATCTACCACCTCTTGAAGGGTCCATAATACACATGTACTATATTTTGTTAAACGTCACCCCAGGTCTATAACAGTTTCCATGAACAATCTAATTATGACTTTTGTCAGTTACATAAACTGTCCCCAACTGATGACTAGATGATTTAAAGGGAAACAAAAGTTATATAAACAGTACCCAACTGATGAGTAGATGATTTAAAGGGAAACAAAAGTTAAATAACTTGTACCCAACTGATGAGTAGATGATTTAAAGGGAAACAAAAATTACATTAACTGTCCCCAACTGATGAGTAGATGATTTAAAGGGAAACTAAAGTTACATAAATTGTCCCCATCTGATGAGTACCGGGGTAGATGATTTAAAGGGAAACAAAAGTTACATAAACTGTACCGAACTGATCAGTAGATGATTTAAAAGGAAACAAAAGTTACATAAACTGTCCCCAACTGATGAGTAGATGATTTAAAGGGAAACAACAGTTACATTAACTGTATCGAACTGATGAGTAGATTATTTAAATGGAAATAAAAGTTACATAAACTGTCCCCAACTGATGAGTAGATGATTTAAAGGGAAACAAAAGTTACATAAACTGTCCCCAACTGACGAGTAGATGATTTAAAGGGAAATAAAAGTTACATAAACTGTCCCCAACTGATGAATAGATGATTTAAAGAAAAACAAAAGTTACATAAACTGTCTCCAACTGATGAGTAGATGATGTAAAGGAAAAAAAGTTACATAAACTGTCCCCAACTGTTGAGTAGATGATTTAAAGAGAAACAAAAGTTACATAAACTATCCCCAACTGATGAGTAGATGATTTAAATGGAAATAAAAGTTACATAAATTGTCCCCACTGATGAGTAGATGATTTAAATGGAAATAAAAGTTACATAAATTGTCCCCACTGATGAGTAGATGATTTAAATGGAAACAAAAGTTACATAAACTGTACCCAACTGATCAGTAGATGATTTAAAGGGAAACAAAAGTTACATAAACTGTACCCAACTGATCAGTAGATGATTTAAAGGGAAACAAAAGTTACATAAACTGTACCCAACTGATCAGTAGATGATTTAAAAGGAAACAAAAGTTACATAAACTGTACCCAACTGATCAGTAGATGATTTAAAAGGAAAAAAAGTTACATAAACTGTACCCGACTGATCAGTAGATGATTTAAAGGGAAACAAAAGTTACATAAACTGTACCCGACTGATCAGTAGATGATTTAAATGGAAACAAAAGTTACATAAACTGTACCCAACTGATCAGTAGATGATTTAAAGGGAAACAAAAGTTACATAAACTGTACCCAACTGATCAGTAGATGATTTAAAAGGAAACAAAAGTTACATAAACTGTCCCCAACTGATCAGTAGATGATTTAAAGGGAAACAAAAGGCATCTTTTGGACATATTATGCATCTGAGTTAATAAAAACTAACCACTAACAACTACAATCAAGAATATTACACCAGCAACTTACTAGAATAAACTTGCTGAATACACATCATTTAAATTGCACAGAGAATGATCTCCAACAGGATAGTCCACTGCAACTGTATTTAGTGGACAGTAATCCTTTGTTGTTCTTCTTCTTCCATTAATGACCATTGGTCAAGTAGTTGACCATTATTGTCATAACATTTCCCTGTGTGGGGTCTTTAAGTTCCCTTAGCATAGAAACCAGATAGAAGGGACCAACGGCTATTAGTGTCTCTTCCAAAAGACACGGCAATGTAGGGTGAATGAAATTGCCCAGTACCAAACCACCGCCTCGTGGCACCAGGGTTCAAAACCCAGTTCCTTTGAACGACAGTCCGCCACTCTAACCCCTCAACCACTATGCTCCACAAAACATGTCATTGTTCTTGATAAGTAGGTAAAAGCCATTGTAATAGAAAACCTGAGGTCACCAATGCCTACTCTTCCAAATTCGCCAGTTGCCAAATTGAGAATATTACTCAAGTTTGAGCCGCCAAATTTGTTTTGGCACAGTAACTACTAAAAATGATACGTCAGCATCCATTATGTACTGTATGACATTATAAGAGTTGGTGCAAGTGGAACTGTGAATCGAAACGAATATAAGAAACCAACACACAAGCTGACATATTCATATATATATATATATATACACACACATATACGTGTCAAGGAAACAGACGCATTCGACACGTCACCACAGTGTCACGGTCAAAGAAGCTCTAGGTGCTTACTGGTCAAGCATTGGGGGTGTGTCTCAATAAGTCACCCGACGGGAACTGTGAGATTTCACCAAAATCTCCGACGTTGAAAATAAATTCTGAGTAAACCATGCGTGTGATATTGTTGAATATAGTTGCAAATAGTTAGATTATATTAAGTCATTTAGGTGTATAGGTTCACACAATTGCTTTTTGCTTCTCTTTAATTAGCCTGTAGCAATTATAGACGTTATATATAACACTGCCGACAACCATTCAAAGTTACATCGTCTTTGTCAAACAAGTGTACACTGCCCCTGACAGACACAGCAGGGTGCAAACTTGTTGTGGTGCAGTACAAGTACCAGGGGCTTAGCCAAAGACCTGTCTGCCTGTCTTCAAGACTGGTAGATGACTGGCCAAGACAGGTAATTACAACTAATAGGACAGGTAGAATTTAGAGGGGGCCAGCTGGCCACTAGATAAACTAAAATTATAACCCTAGGGACCCACATTAATAACTATCATTGCCACAACTGGCAGTGAAACAAATCTAATGGATCAGCATTAATTAAATAAATGGCTCAAATAACACTGGTTTGTCATTGAAAAAATGACCAAAATGGCAGTGATTGAAGTGGATGGCTTCCACACAAGACGTTCACGTGCTAAAAAGGCACACTTTTGATTAATTCAAGACTGGCAAAAAAACATTTTTGGCTAAGGGCCTAACAATAACCGCATGTTTACAAAGATAAGAAGACACATTCAAAGGTTAAATAGTTCATTTGATGTTAACTATAACGGGAATAGCACATAGCGTTTACCTCACTTGAGTGTTAACTGGTGCTATCGCACTCATGGTGAAATTATTCCCTTAAAGACTAAGTGAAATGAAATGTTAAATGTCTCTGAAACTTTGTTTACATAAGCTTAATACTCTTGTCAAGTAATGTGCCAAATACGAAGCCTGTTCATTGCGAACTCATGTCACTAAGCCTGCTCAAACGTGGTAATTTGCATGTCACAGCCCATCAGATGTTGCTGACATCATCACAGGCAGGGCCGCAGAGTGCACCATATCCTTTAGCATGGCGAGCAGCAGTGCGGTCTGTTGTTTCAGACAGTACGTGAAATTGTGTTAATTTTTTAGTTATCGCCATTTGAACATCGCGAATGCTCTTGAAACCTTGCATTATATCCACTACCGCATTTATATATTGTAGGATTAAGCATTTGTGATGTTCAAACGGCAATAACTCAAAAACTAAAAACAAATCCTGGGTACACCCAGCGACAAACTTGTAGATAAGATTATTATCTTTACTGTGATATCAAGAAATGTGAAATCCCATTGCAAGTTTCAGCATTCACAATGTCCAACCCACATAGATGCACTCCATGTTAATGCTGTGTTCCAATGGGCTCGTTTATACCATAAACACTGGAAAGTTCATGATCTCCTCGAGTTTACCACTTGTAAATTTATGCAACTGGGTCAAGTAGGGGTTACGAAGTCGTGTTCACGATATACACGAGGTGAATGAAACGCAGCATAAATCCTAGTAGTGCTACCTGCGGTGACGTCACAACGATCGCTAGGTGTCGCAACAAATATACAGAAAAGCACGACCAAAAGAGGTCTTGAAAAGAGCGACGGAGGGGATTAACAAATTATTCGAATATCAGGACTATTTTAGATTATATTTCATTCAGATTGGGAATAAAAAAAGTTCATTTTACTTAGTCTTTAATGACAATGTCAGTGGCTCAGTGTTAAAAAATTCCTTCACAATCCTGACCAATCACTCAGATTCTGTGGGTCCACAATCACCTCTTCGCAATTGCGGTTTCTTTGTTACACTAGGAACTGATTAAATAAAACTTCCATGTGATCGCCAACAAGATAGTCTTCCGCAACTGTATTTAGTGGTCAGTAATCCTTTGTTCACGACAAGTAGGTAAAAGCAGGTAATTTACTGCACAAACCGGTTTATCTGTAAACAACACACAAAGCCATTGTCCAACACTCAATAGAACTGTTTATTTTTAGCATTTATAAACATAATGCATGAGAATGCAAGTCAAGAGCTGTACTGGTGTAGCTGTGTTAGTGTTTCTACACTGGAGATAAGGAATGTGCATTAATACATGCTAAGTATTTAAGTCTGTCTCTTAGCATGATTGTTGTACATTTTCAAGAACTGGCACTACCTTCATGATGCTCAAATCCAAGAGAAATGATGTCAGTGACCTCACAATTAGCTTTATGACTAAAGAAAGCTGAAGAAAGCCGGCCACATCGCGGACTGCTGGACAGCAGCAGGGAAAGTGATGATTAAAGACAATGCTGGACTCAGTGCATATGCTCAAGTGTGAACTGTGTGTCAACCACATCAATAGTTAAACACTAAAATGGCTGTCAACATAACCAATGGTGCGATCAGTTCACAACATAACGACAGTTTGATCACTCGTATTAAAAACAATCCATAGTCTACGCAACACAACATTTAGAGCCTACATGACATCAGTCCTCGAGTTACATAAGAATGTTAAGGAAGTGTCTAAATGTCCATTTGAGCATATATACCTTCCATCTCTAAGTAACAACTGATTCATAGATATATATATATATACACTGTATAGAATACTTTAGAATGGCCAATGCATTAATCTTTTGGTTGTATTAGCTATTACTGTTTATTATGTGAAATCGTTCTAGCTGTTTCCAGCACTTGGAAATGTTCTATTAACTGACTAATGTATGTCTATATTGTGGTTACAATGTTATGGTCTTATGAGGTTTCTTTCAATTAGTCAGCCTTTTTCAGAACATTATCGCCAAGCCGACCTTTTTCATGCTGTCACTGAGGGTGGTCACTGTCAGGGTGCTTGTCGTCCTCAGTGGTTCTATTACGTTCCAAATTGAGACGGGACCAACATTAACGTGATCTCCAAGTGATGAGGGATACAGTACCCATTGTTAAGAGCGAGATTTTTACATCAAATGTACCAAATATGCCTGGCTTGTCCGGGGTTTGAGCGCTGGCATGCCAGGCAGATGTGCTAACCACTGTACACTAATTTCGTTTGCCCTAGACACCTTCAAGGGAAGGTCGGCCACTCAGGATGTTTAGGCACTTTTATCTCGTTTATGCAGCACTACAGTGTAGCACTGTTTTTTTCCAGAACTTAACCTGATTTAAAAATTTTAACCTGTATCACATCCATGTTGTACACAGTCGCCAACTTGTATCACATCCATGTTGTACACAGTCGCCAACTTGTATCACATCCATGTTGTACACAGTCGCCAACTTGTATCACAACCATGTTATACACAGTCGCCAACTTGTATCACATCCATGTTGTACACAGTCGCCAACTTGTATCACATCCATGTTGTACACAGTCGCCAACTTGTATCACATCCATGTTGTACACAGTCGCCAACTTGTATCACATCCATGTTGTACACAGTCGCCAATTTGTATCACATCCATGTTGTACACAGTCGCCAACTTGTATCACATCCATGTTGTACACAGTCGCCAACTTGTATCACATCCATGTTGTACACAGTCGCCAACTTGTATCACATCCATGTTGTACACAGTCGCCAACTTGTATCACATCCATGTTGTACACAGTCGCCAACTTGTATCACATCCATGTTGTACACAGTCGCCAACTTGTATCACATCCATGTTGTACACAGTCGCCAACTTGTATCACATCCATGTTGTACACAGTCGCCAACTTCATCACATTGTGTATAATCATAACAATGCAACTATATTCTAGAGTGGAATTATGCATTTATATGGAAGAGGAGTAGAATAACATTCTAAATATCAAAAGCTGAAACTGGATTAGTTTTAAATTGTAAATTACAAACTGTAGTGCTAACCAAGTCTGTATAAAACAGGCTCCTTTACTCAAGTTTCCAATGTCCTTTGTGCACTTACCATCATCCTCGCAAGCCAGGGGTCGCTGCTGCTGGTTATGTCAGTGCCAGCCAGCAGTATCCCCTGGCTGATCGCTTTGCGAAACTCTGAATTTAAGCTCAGCTTATGAAATCGCTTACTATATCAGTGGTTGGCGGCAGGTCAGTTGGTCATAATAAAACTCATTTCAACCAACCGTGGCTCGTATTACATGCAATGTTTAGAAAGCGAACGGGTCATTATATTGGGATTCCCAGAAGTCGTTTATCCATTTTCAAATTGGGGCGGGTATTTGCGCTGTTCTCACGGGTGATGCAGTCGCGACTGGCAAAGTCAATTACTAGTTTGACTCAGCTAACTTCCGCACTTCGCATAGGAGATCTGCCAGGACTAGTTCTGCATGACAAACAGTCCTGGCTTACGAGGATGCTTACCATGAATGTTATGTATTTTGTAAATATATTTCTAAAAATAGTAATTAATTTCATATTTAATTTTCACAGCTTAATTACCCAATTTATAGTGTACTGTTTTATTATGTGTGGGTAGATTATTCTACACTTGCATTTTGTACTTCTTCAACAGATGTCCGTTTGTGCACTTGTGCACAATGCAATATAGAATTGAACTCTGAGGCTACGAAATTGTGCAGTGAATGCAAGAAGTAGAGAGAGCACACTTTTCCCACATCCTTGTAATCATCACAGCAGTTTACTCAACAAAAAGTATAATTTGCTGCTGTTATAAAGAGTTTTCTGAATACTTAATAATGGATTTTTGTGGCATTTTTGTGAGGTTATATAACGACGTATTGGGAGTAGTCGGATGAACCATGACATCAGGAGTGCTGCTGAAACAGCCCTGGACATAATGCTGTGTAACATAAACATATGAACTTACCTTTCTTGTGGTTCTTGTTTCAACCGAATTATAGAAGACACAAGGTTGTTGGTGCGCTCCGAAAATGTGCTACAAAGAAAAGTGTGCCGTTTATTAGAATGTCGGGAAAATATATCGCTGATATCTTCTACCGTATATAAATGTCCGCAATGAATCCCACATCAAACAACAGGGATATTGTTGCTATGAAAGTTTGACACAAGGAAGTAATGTTCCATTCTGACTATATTAAGTGGAGCACAGAGGCACAGTGGCTAGAGCATCACCCTCTCAATCATGATAGAACCCAGGTTCGAATCCTGTGCTGCCATTTCAAGCCTTGGACAAGTTCGTTCACTCTACGTTGCTCCAGTTCACTCAGATGTATGAACAAGCACCCGGCTATAAACAGTAGTGGATATTTCTGTATGAATAGTCTTTGTGCAGTAATTGCAGCATGGCTGAAATCTTCCCAGAGATGTCGAGATGGTGTTTCATTGAACAGGTCTGCTAGGAAGTGAAATGTAAACCGCTTTTAACAATAAACCTTTATTTTAGTCTCATCAGTTAGAAAACTCCAAAACAGATACAGTGTTACATATTAGTGCAGTTCCATCGTTAGGAACGTACATTTCACAGATTTTTTAAACTTTGCCAAGATACACAATAAAGCACTATAGAAATAAGTGAATTTTAAAATAGGCCTAATGTGTAACCCACCTAGTACTATTACCATCACAAATGGCAGCACTCCAGCTTTACCCTTTTTTGAGAAATGTCATAAAAATAGCACTGTTATGGACATATGCAGAGAAAATTTATTTTGGGTGGTTGCTTCAAACATTTAAAAAAACTGTGAAATTTGAATACATAAAAATTTAACAAAATTATGAGTTTGTGCAATAGATGTTAAGATTCTAAATAAAGTAGAAATTAATTAATTTCCTGTCCATATGTAGGTCACAGGGTCATGTGTCTGCGGTTATGGACGTACAGTTCTCCTGTTATGGTTCTCTGAATGTTATGGACGTACACTTAACATTTGCAAGTTTAAAAAGCAAACATAACATCATTTCAACTTTAAAACATTATTAATTGGAATAAAGCTTCAAGATGCATTATATGCAATATTCACAAATAATTTTGTTCATGTTTTATGAATAAAATATCAACTTTCAACACTTTCCATAGGTGTTCAATATGTTTTCTTGCTGTTTAAATGTTTTTTTTATGTTGGGCTTCTCGGAAAAACTCTTTGCCGCAAGACACAAAGCTAAATTTTGGAACATGTACAGGGCTAGTGTGTATGTTGCAGTGGTGGATGTGTTAATTCACTGCTCAGTGTTGCCAACATAGTCAATGTCCATTATCGTTAAGATGTATTTTTCGTATTTTACTCAAAGTTGACACTCTGGGCTCCTAGAATAAAATTATGTAATTGTGTGATAGATGTAGGTTTGATGGATGCCTTTTGAGGGTATATATATATATTAGATACATCAGACATGTGTATGTAATATGGAGTGTCCAAGATGAAGGGCACTTGTTAAGGACACTTGTTGAATTCCCGAAACTGACTGAATACAATTTATTTCTCATTCTGGGATGTCTATAGCTTGACAGTGGCTACAGCTGCATCATTTCTGAAGGCAGATTCTGAAAGCATTATTGCCAGTTACAGGCTTTATTTCAGTCTGTATTCTGTGGAAATATATCAAACATGATTAAAAATATAAAATGTGATTAACTGGTGCAAAACCTTCATTGTACAACCAAAGGTATCTTAATAATTATAGGCTTTTTTCATTGAAATCTGGAAGGGTCACATGGGCAAATGTCTGAAAGTTACGTGAGCTGACATGGAATGAAGCTGACATGAGGGTAGAAGGATGAATGAGTTAGCATTGAAAGACAAAGTCAAAACTTGGTACATAAATACTATGCATGCAGCTATATACTGTGTGTTAATCATATTAAAGTTCCCTATGCTTGGTAACTGCCCACATAGTCAAACCATTCCTGATATGAGGGTTTTTTCACATTTTATATTTTATTCTGATATTTGGACCCTAGCCACACTTTAATAGTACTGTAGACTTGATTCATGTTTTAAAGGTTTCTTTTGTAGAAACTGCTACAGGTATACTACAGGTAATATATTTCAAATCAAATAACATTTGGTGTCTGTGATGAATGATCAGATAGTAGTTGTCCCCAAAATCTGAAACATTTTATTCCCTAATGCTCAAAACTCCAACTTTATGTGTCTCCACCTCTGAAACTATCATAGGAAGGCAAAACATGAGCTTAGAATAAGATTCTCTGTGTATGAATTAGGCACTTTAGCAACTTGTAGCTTAATTGCTTCAATTTAAGCAAGTTATTAGCATAAAAATTGTCTGAAACCACTTATAGCAGTTGTAAGTACGAAAATATTTAAACAAGCCATTCATTCAATCAACAATAAATTCATAATTAATTGGAATTTGGCACTGAAATGTTGAATACAGTCATCACTTAGATCTATGCACATTTAGGTAAAATTTCATATAAGTTGGTTATTGTCACCCGGGAAGATGTCTAGAGTTTGGCTGATTTGGTACGGAAAGACCGATATAGTACTTAGTTTTCCCTTATAATGGAACTACGATTGAGTGAAAATTTAATGGCTGCTGAGCCACATAATGAGTTTTATGTGAGATGGACCTAGTTAAATTATTTAAAAAAAAATTAGAAATGTATTATGCAAATACAGCGTTATGGAGCGTCATAAAATGTGTGTATGTCTATAATGCAGAAAAACCATAAACTGTGTGTACAAAAAAGTTAAGTACTTGTGAACACTCAGGACTGAAAATGTACTTTGCAAAATTTTTGGATTTTTTATTAAGCAATTATTAGAGAATACAAACAAAAACTTGTAAATTTTAACATTATGGACGTACATGCCTGATGTGACCCAAATTGGACCCACGTTACCCAAAAACATGCTGAACATAGCGAAATTAAATTTGACAGCTAGAATGTTATATACCTCTATCGCATTACTACACAAAAAATTGTCTTAAAAAAGAAAATGTGCTGAAAAACTACTAATCTTTTAAAGCGTTGAGTATATCTGAAAACGCTATAGACTATGCCACTGTCTTTGATCCCAATTAGTTCACAATTCCTGCAAAGATATAATAAATCCATCACATTTCCAGTTAGTACAGATGTTTATCTTTAAAATGATACCCTATCTGTATGGATACTTAATTTGAAAAACATGATGTTAAGGTTGACCATTTGACGGAACTGCCCATTATTGGTTCAGACCACAGCCCCACTCACTGACAGGTTGCATGGCACTTGTGATCCAAAACTGCAGCCAAAAACAGCCGTATTACACTGATATTATGACATGGTTGTCAAGACTGTCTGTTAAGACACCCAAAATACTGCCAGGTTCCGATAGCCACATTCCCATCAATGTGCATTAATACATGTTCTACTCAACAGATGGTGCCAATGTAGCAACATATTTTCCTTACAATATGTGGCCTGGTGTCGACCATGTGTTTCTGGGAGTGTGTGAACTGATGTGACCACCTCTAAGTCATATTTCTACCTCTACACAAATGGATATATGCCTTTTTTATAAATACAATGGAATCTCACTATTAAGGTCACCCTTGGGACTGGACAAAAGTGGCCTGATTAGCAAGGTGACCGTATAAATGAGACTAATTTCCTATACTGTACATGGAAAAAATGGGGACTATCCTAAGGGTGGCCTTGCGAGAAGGCTGTATTACTGGGGTGATCCTAAAGCAAGATTTGACTGTACAAAGACATGCTGCTGACTAATAAACTCTTTGTGCATTTAAGTCGGTTTCTTAGCATGACTTGTACATTTTCAAGAACTGGCACTACCTTCGTGATGCTCAAATCCCAGAGAAATGATGTCAGTGACCTCACAACGAGATTTATGACTAAACAAACATATTTAATCTGTTAAAGGTGTTTCCTCAGCTCAAATTTGTAACAGCCAACAGTTAAAACCTGTAGTAGTTGTTTGTACTGTAACAGCTGACAGTTAAACATGTGGTAGTTGTTTGTACTGTAACTGCCAACAGTTAAAACATGTGGTAATTGTTTGTACTGTAACTGCCAACAGTTAAAACCTGTGGTAGTTGTTTGTACTGTAACTGCCAACAGTTAAATCTGTGGTAGTTGTTTGTACTGTAACAGCTGACAGTTAAAACCTGTGGTAGTTGTTTGTACTGTAACTGCCAACAGTTAAACATGTGGTAGTTGTTTGTACTGTAACTGCTAACAGTTAAAACCTGTGGTAGTTGTTTGTACTGTAACTGCCAACAGTTAAAACCTGTAGTAGTTGTTTGTACTGTAACAGCTGACAGTTAAACATGTGGTAGTTGTTTGTACTGTAACTGCCAACAGTTAAAACATGTGGTAATTGTTTGTACTGTAACTGCCAACAGTTAAAACCTGTGGTAGTTGTTTGTACTGTAACTGCCAACAGTTAAATCTGTGGTAGTTGTTTGTACTGTAACAGCTGACAGTTAAAACCTGTGGTAGTTGTTTGTACTGTAACTGCCAACAGTTAAACATGTGGTAGTTGTTTGTACTGTAACTGCTGACAGTTAAAACCTGTGGTAGTTGTTTGTACTGTAACTGCTGACAGTTAAAACCCGTGGTAGTTGTTTGTACTTGTAACTGCCAACAGTTAAAACCTGTGGTAGTTGTTTGCACTGTAACAGCCAACAGTTAAAACCTGTGGTAGTTGTTTGTACTTGTAACTGCCAACAGTTAAAACCTGTGGTAGTTGTTTGCACTGTAACAGCCAACAGTTAAAACCTGTGGTAGTTGTTTGCACTGTAATTGCCAACAGTTAAAACCTGTGGTAGTTGTTTGCACTGTAACTGCCAACAGTTAAAACCTGTGGTAGTTGTTTGCACTGTTACAGCTGACAGTTAAAACCTGTGGTAGTTGTTTGCACTGTAACAGCCAACAGTTAAAACCTGTGGTAGTTGTTTGCACTGTAACAGCCAACAGTTAAAACCTGTGGTAGTTGTTTGCACTGTTACAGCCGACAGTTAAAACCCGTGGTAGTTGTTTGTACTGTAACAGCCAACAGTTAAAACCTGTGGTAGTTGTTTGCACTGTAACAGCCAACAGTTAAAACCTGTGGTAGTTGTTTGCACTGTAACAGCTGACAGTTAAAACCTGTGGTAGTTGTTTGCACTGTAACTGCCAACAGTTAAAACCTGTAGTAGTTGTTTGTACTGTAACTGCCAACAGTTAAAACCTGTAGTAGTAGTTTGTACTGTAACTGCCAACAGTTAAAACCTGTGGTAGTTGTTTGTACTGTAACTGCCAACAGTTAAAACCTGTAGTAGTTGTTTGCACTGTAACAGCCAACAGTTAAAACCTGTGGTAGTTGTTTGCACTGTAACAGCTGACAGTTAAAACCTGTGGTAGTTGTTTGCACTGTAACTGCCAACAGTTAAAACCTGTAGTAGTTGTTTGTACTGTAACTGCCAACAGTTAAAACCTGTAGTAGTAGTTTGTACTGTAACTGCCAACAGTTAAAACCTGTGGTAGTTGTTTGTACTGTAACAGCCAACAGTTAAAACCCGTGGTAGTTGTTTGTACTGTAACTGCCAACAGTTAAAACCTGTGGTAGTTGTTTGCACTGTTACAGCCGACAGTTAAAACCTGTGGTAGTTGTTTGCACTGTAACAGCTGACAGTTAAAACCTGTGGTAGTTGTTTGCACTGTAACAGCCAACAGTTAAAACCTGTGGTAGTTGTTTGTACTGTAACTGCCAACAGTTAAAACCAGTGGTAGTTGTTTGCACTGTTACAGCCGACAGTTAAAACCCGTGGTAGTTGTTTGTACTGTAACTGCCAACAGTTAAAACCTGTGGTAGTTGTTTGTACTGTAACTGCCAACAGTTAAGACCTGTGGTAGTTGTTTACAGTACAAACAACTATCACAGGTTTTAACTGTTGGCTGTAACTGCTGACAGTTAAAACCTGTGGTAGTTGTTTACAGTACAAACAACTATCACAGGTTTTAACTGTTGGCTGTAACAGCTGACAGTTAAAACCTGTGGTAGTTGTTTGTACTGTAACTGCCAACAGTTAAATATGTGGTAGTTGTTTGTACTGTAACTGCCAACAGTTAAAACCTGTGGTAGTTGTTTGTACTGTAACTGCTGACAGTTAAAACCTGTGGTAGTTGTTTGTACTGTAACAGCTGACAGTTAAAACCCATGGTAGTTGTTTGTACTTGTAACTGCCAACAGTTAAAACCTGTAGTAGTTGTTTGTACTGTAACAGCTGACAGTTAAACATGTGGTAGTTGTTTGTACTGTAACTGCCAACAGTTAAAACATGTGGTAATTGTTTGTACTGTAACTGCCAACAGTTAAAACCTGTGGTAGTTGTTTGTACTGTAACTGCCAACAGTTAAATCTGTGGTAGTTGTTTGTACTGTAACAGCTGACAGTTAAAACCTGTGGTAGTTGTTTGTACTGTAACTGCCAACAGTTAAACATGTGGTAGTTGTTTGTACTGTAACTGCTGACAGTTAAAACCTGTGGTAGTTGTTTGTACTGTAACTGCCAACAGTTAAAACCTGTAGTAGTTGTTTGTACTGTAACAGCTGACAGTTAAACATGTGGTAGTTGTTTGTACTGTAACTGCCAACAGTTAAAACATGTGGTAATTGTTTGTACTGTAACTGCCAACAGTTAAAATCTGTGGTAGTTGTTTGTACTGTAACAGCTGACAGTTAAAACCTGTGGTAGTTGTTTGTACTGTAACTGCCAACAGTTAAACATGTGGTAGTTGTTTGTACTGTAACTGCTGACAGTTAAAACCTGTGGTAGTTGTTTGTACTGTAACTGCTGACAGTTAAAACCCGTGGTAGTTGTTTGTACTTGTAACTGCCAACAGTTAAAACCTGTGGTAGTTGTTTGCACTGTAACAGCCAACAGTTAAAACCTGTGGTAGTTGTTTGTACTTGTAACTGCCAACAGTTAAAACCTGTGGTAGTTGTTTGCACTGTAACAGCCAACAGTTAAAACCTGTGGTAGTTGTTTGCACTGTAATTGCCAACAGTTAAAACCTGTGGTAGTTGTTTGCACTGTAACTGCCAACAGTTAAAACCTGTGGTAGTTGTTTGCACTGTTACAGCTGACAGTTAAAACCTGTGGTAGTTGTTTGCACTGTAACAGCCAACAGTTAAAACCTGTGGTAGTTGTTTGCACTGTTACAGCCGACAGTTAAAACCTGTGGTAGTTGTTTGTACTGTAACAGCCAACAGTTAAAACCTGTCGTAGTTGTTTGCACTGTAACAGCCAACAGTTAAAACCTGTGGTAGTTGTTTGCACTGTAACAGCTGACAGTTAAAACCTGTGGTAGTTGTTTGCACTGTAACTGCCAACAGTTAAAACCTGTAGTAGTTGTTTGTACTGTAACTGCCAACAGTTAAAACCTGTAGTAGTAGTTTGTACTGTAACTGCCAACAGTTAAAACCTGTGGTAGTTGTTTGTACTGTAACTGCCAACAGTTAAAACCTGTAGTAGTTGTTTGCACTGTAACAGCCAACAGTTAAAACCTGTGGTAGTTGTTTGCACTGTAACAGCTGACAGTTAAAACCTGTGGTAGTTGTTTGCACTGTAACTGCCAACAGTTAAAACCTGTAGTAGTTGTTTGTACTGTAACTGCCAACAGTTAAAACCTGTAGTAGTAGTTTGTACTGTAACTGCCAACAGTTAAAACCTGTGGTAGTTGTTTGTACTGTAACAGCCAACAGTTAAAACCCGTGGTAGTTGTTTGTACTGTAACTGCCAACAGTTAAAACCTGTGGTAGTTGTTTGCACTGTTACAGCCGACAGTTAAAACCTGTGGTAGTTGTTTGCACTGTAACAGCTGACAGTTAAAACCTGTGGTAGTTGTTTGCACTGTAACAGCCAACAGTTAAAACCTGTGGTAGTTGTTTGTACTGTAACTGCCAACAGTTAAAACCAGTGGTAGTTGTTTGCACTGTTACAGCCGACAGTTAAAACCCGTGGTAGTTGTTTGTACTGTAACTGCCAACAGTTAAAACCTGTGGTAGTTGTTTGTACTGTAACTGCCAACAGTTAAGACCTGTGGTAGTTGTTTACAGTACAAACAACTATCACAGGTTTTAACTGTTGGCTGTAACTGCTGACAGTTAAAACCTGTGGTAGTTGTTTACAGTACAAACAACTATCACAGGTTTTAACTGTTGGCTGTAACAGCTGACAGTTAAAACCTGTGGTAGTTGTTTGTACTGTAACTGCCAACAGTTAAATATGTGGTAGTTGTTTGTACTGTAACTGCCAACAGTTAAAACCTGTGGTAGTTGTTTGTACTGTAACTGCTGACAGTTAAAACCTGTGGTAGTTGTTTGTACTGTAACAGCTGACAGTTAAAACCCATGGTAGTTGTTTGTACTTGTAACTGCCAACAGTTAAAACCTGTGGTAGTTGTTTGCACTGTAACAGCCAACAGTTAAAACCTGTGGTAGTTGTTTGCACTGTAATTGCCAACAGTTAAAACCTGTGGTAGTTGTTTGTACTGTAACTGCCAACAGTTAAAACCTGTGGTAGTTGTTTGCACTGTAACTGCCAACAATTAAAACCTGTGGTAGTTGTTTGCACTGTAACTGCCAACAGTTAAAACCTGTGGTAGTTGTTTGCACTGTTACAGCTGACAGTTAAAACCTGTGGTAGTTGTTTGCACTGTAACAGCCAACAGTTAAAACCTGTGGTAGTTGTTTGCACTGTTACAGCCGACAGTTAAAACCCGTGGTAGTTGTTTGTACTGTAACAGCCAACAGTTAAAACCTGTGGTAGTTGTTTACACTGTAACAGCCAACAGTTAAAACCTGTGGTAGTTGTTTGCACTGTAACAGCCAACAGTTAAAACCTGTGGTAGTTGTTTGCACTGTTACAGCCGACAGTTAAAACCCGTGGTAGTTGTTTGTACTGTAACAGCCAACAGTTAAAACCTGTGGTAGTTGTTTGCACTGTAACAGCTGACAGTTAAAACCTGTGGTAGTTGTTTGCACTGTAACTGCCAACAGTTAAAACCTGTAGTAGTTGTTTGCACTGTAACAGCCAACAGTTAAAACCCGTGGTAGTTGTTTGTACTGTAACTGCCACAGGTTTTAACTGTTGGCAGTTACAGTACAAACAACTACCACAGGTTTTAACTGTTGGCAGTTACAGTACAAACAACTACCACAGGTTTTAACTGTTGGCAGTTACAGTACAAACAACTACCACAGGTTTTAACTGTTGGCTGTTACAGTACAAACAACTACCACAGGTTTTAGCTGTCAGCTGTTACAGTACAAACAACTACCACAGGTTTTAACTGTTGGCAGTTACAGTGCAAACAACTACCACAGTGCCTCTTAAATATGTCACCAGTATTCATGCAGTAACAACAAGCTCCCAGTGAGAATGCTAACTACAACGTACTACAGTGTACTACAACGTACTACAATGTACTACAGTTCGTACACTTAAGAGACACTGCACAGACAGTAATATAACAAGAATATTAAGGATACATACCAACAGATTTTATCCCGTCGCTCTGCCAGCAAAACATTCTACAAAACTACCTGGCCTTGCACAGCCAGGTTCATTTCTGAAGCACCCAACCTGTTCCTGCCTTGGGTCAATGCACATGAATCGTTTGTCAACTTATGTCATATCAAACTGGTTGACAGCTGACACAGAGAGGAAACTGTGTGAAACTAGATATGTCAAAAGCAGCTTTACAACCCTGGGGTATATGCAACAAAACAGTTTTGCAGGAACTGCGTGATACGCTTTCTTGTTTTATAACACAACACAGTGGCAATATTGGCAGGAAGTTGGCTACAGATCAGTGTTTCCCTGCACTGAAAGCCAATGTTAAAAGTCAGACAATGCCACCATGTGCGGAAAGTTAATATTCGGTTTTCATAAAAACTCTACATTTTGATGTTTGCCTCGTCACCGAACAGCAGCGTTTTTGTAAAATCCAACAATTTTGTTTTCTATCAATAAATTCATCATGAAAGATACTGCCTGTCGTTTGTCACCCAAACAAGCCAGACTCTTACATAGGCATCCTTCCATCACTGACACATTATTATGCAGCCAACAACTAGCAACTATTACAGCTAACTAGAAATATGTGCACAGCAAATGTGCCACTCCGGACTCTGAAAATATGCACTTTTCACTGCTCATAAAAATTCAGGGTGCTAAAATAATAGAAAGGGGTGCCATCTCAAAACCACTGGCCCTTTATTTGTCTACCTGAACGGAAGTGAATTAATGATCTATCCCCAGTTATGAACTTGCTCTGTGGCCAGGGGACCATTTCACTAAGGTAATGAGATCAAACTGAAAATCCATCATTAAACAGAATCAGTTATGAAATTTAAAGGGACACAGTCTGTTTGTCTACCCGAAATTAGCTGGCGTAGTAATTCATAACAGGAAATCTGCTGTGTTCAACATGGGAAAGTTGTACGTCAAAGGGTGTAGCAGTTAACTCAGTCCGACTCGGCCGTATTGCCAATAAAGGTTGTTTTGAAACTGGATGTTTTGTTTACTATTTGAACATGCACCCATGCCATGGTCGTGCCTTCAAATTGTGACCGTTGTTACAGGGTTACTCAACATAATTTGGCGGGCAGCAACATTCAACATAGTTACTATACTAATAGTCTTAAGAATATTAATTAATAAATTAAAAACTAGGAATAACCTGCCTCCTTTTAAGCATTATTAAAATGCAAAAAACACATCGCTGTGTCACAGAGGACACTATTTCTGTGATACACTGGCAAAAGTGTTCTGGTGCTGCACCCTGGTGTTAAAAAGTATACAAGATCACTGTTAGGGAGAGAAATCAATTTTAAATAACAAAATCAGGCTTATAGGCTCACAAGAATGTTAGTGAAACAGTGCACAGATGCTGACAAAATCCGAGAACGCGCCAAGCACTACACAGGGTGGTCACCACGTATCACGCAAAAAATATATTGCTACAGTGGCACCACCTAGCGAATAAAACAAGTTAATGCAAATTGCCGCTGATAGCAAATTTGGATTGTAATAATCGGAAGGCCCACTGTGCATATTGGTGGGGGTTGAGTCAATGCTAAATACACAACTTTTTTAATTTGCAAATTTATGAGACTATCCCTAAAAGTGTCCGTACATTAACATTAGCATTTTCTGACAGCGGACGTAATATAACTATGCGGCCTCCCCCAAATCTCCATACAAAACTCACCCACTACAAATCAAGTATATTTATATCCAAATATCTAGTGCATGCCATATATTATCCACTCATTAATAACTAATCTAAGTACTTATTTCTAGCAGTGTGAACACGATGGGAAAAAGCCTACTGTTATTTCGGGCACTTTTGTAGAATTCGAGCCCATCTCAATTTCTTCATTATACCTATATTTTCGCCAAAATTTTATTCATCAATTCGTTAATACCATCATTCCAGGTATATAACGTTACAATATTGTGTTTTAATGCACATTTGCATAGCAGACAAGCGCAAACTGGATCGCTATTTGGTCATCAAAAAGGACCCCAAGACGCAATATTTATTAAACTTCAAAGACATAAATATATTGTATAATCTGTTTCTTCCGTACTCTGTCTTAAACAAAAACATGCTTCAGCATATCTGCAAAATTGCTTCCAAGATCATAGGCATCCCCACGCAGCCTGTCTCTCAGCTGTGTGAATGAACAATGATCAGAATTCCACATGCCAATGACCCCCCCCCCCCACCCACCCACTGCACACAGAGTTTAGACTACTTTCACATTTGTATTACTTCTATTAACCTGTTTCTTAGATGAATTACCTTTATTAACCACATTTACTAACACTGCATTGCATTCTCTCAGGGAGCAGAAGAAAACTATCCAATGTATATATTATTATTGGACAATAAATTCATATTGTATTGTAGTTATAATAGGAAAACCGACAAGTGCCCCATTTTGAAACTTGAGCAATTACACTCACCCCCATGTTGCCTGTGCCTTTCCATTGTCACCGAAAGTCACTGCTCCCTTATCCAGTGTATGTCACCGGCTAGCAAACTAAAACTAACAAGTCCCACACAGCGGGTAAATCACTAATGTGTAACTTGACAACTCACAGCGTTGGTATCTAAATTGCCACTGGCACTGAAGCCCGGACACATAGGATGCTGCAAAATACGAAAGTATAAACTGACACACACACACACAGGCACCACTCAATACTGCACAAGCAGCAGGCCCTCAGCCAGAAATAATTTGTTTCCAGTCTTGAACTGATAAAAAGTATATCTCTTAGTGCATGAATGGCTTACATAGAAGCCTTTCATACCAATCACAGCCATTATTGGTTGGCCAGTTTAGTTTGCTTATTGACAAACCAGTGTCATTTGAGCCATTATTTTAATACTGATCCATTTGATTTGTTTCACTAACGATAGTCATTAATGTGGGCCCCTAGACTTGGAACTATATTAATTAATCTAGTGGTCAGGTAGGCCACTTTTAATTTCATCTGTCTTATCAGTTGCATTTACTAGTCTTGGCATGTCATCTGCTAGTCCTGAAGACAGGCAGACAGGTCTCTGGCTAAATCCTTGATAAGCGGTAAATCTACCTGTGGATTTGGCGCAATGAAACTCGTACTGCAGTTGCGAGGGAAGGGTGTGTGGAAAAATGAACTGCTCCATGGCCAGATAATTGTTTAAGTTTATGGAATCTGCATGTTTCCTTATATTGGTGCATTTTCTACATGACATTTTGGTATAATTTGACTGAAAGCAAGTTTTTTAAACCTTAAACTTCACCCGGTTTATAAATGTTTAAGGTCTGGCAGTAGATTCTGGCACTAAAGCGGTAGACCGTGAGATTGTCCCAAACAGAAAAAGGTATGAGTTTACCACCAAAGCTACAGATAAAACACTTTCCATACATTTAACACCATTTGCACCTTTGTCCACCTGATCCAAAGCTATAGATTTGTATGAAAATATTGTTAAATCACAACAAAACTCACCTTTCCCTTGTTCACTCAAGTAACAAGATGATTATCCTTGAATGGTGTTGTCTGAACTACAAAACCTCCGCTGCACTGAGTGGCGTATACGGGGGTAGAATCATATGGTCTATGCACAAGAAGGAAGTATGCCCCACAACCAGGAAGGTCTGCCGGCCATCCACACATGCAGGTGCATTATTGGTGGGTATTGTTTACGCCAAACAAGTTACCAATATCAGCCTTATCAATGCTGGCCTCCATACCAGATCTTGACAATAGCTTGTAGTGTGATGGCGAGAACTTAGAAGTTATCGGCCACTGGTCATACTTAGACATGTATAACACTTACTATTTCAGGGGGTTTGACACACGTGTCAACACTTTCAGAAGTTACATTAATTTTTTGCAAGTTTTCTTAATCTTGCCAAAGAAGTCGCCACCATGCTGCAATGTCAACTAACTTTATACAAGAAAACATGGTTAAAATATGTCCTATAATGTACACACATGATTAATGTGGTGTTTGCTGTCAGTATATGAATGCATTTATTATAAATACTGAGTAACTTTGAGCTACTTCCTGGTTCTGACAGCAACATCAAAGTGAAACATAAACATTGCGTGAAACTTACAACTGAATAATATTTTCTCCTCGTATAATCAAATACTTCTTGATGTTATAAATCACACAGTTCAATATCAATATGTCAACTAACGTTAAGCGAGTGTGTATCAATTTATGTTGTAAAATGCTGGAATTCATTACCTTGCAGTACTACAATGGTGTCAACATTTCATGCATAAAGAAACCTAGGCTTGAGTAAATAATGGTTCTATTCAATTAGGGAGGCTTCCTCTCTCACATAAAAGGAATTAGTAGGCAGGTAGCCCTAATTGGCCTTTTCAGTAAATAAGCATTGCACATTGTGATATACAATGAGATAAGGCCAGACTAATCTGACTTTGACTTTACTGTCCATTGGCAGAGCAGCAACTTAGCACTTGACGAATACAGTATGCTATAGTGAGTTTAGTGACATCATTATTTCAGTGAAAAACTAACTGTAAGTGCCTGCAGTGTAAACACGTTACAGTCTAGACAGTAAACATCATCTAGGAATTAATAAATAGCTAGTTGTAGTTAAGTCTGAGGTAAATAAACTGACAGGAAACATGCATTAACTGTACTGAGTATTCCGGTCACAATGCTTTGGAAATGCCAGTAGATAATTCAATGATTACATTACTAAGACATGGTTGTGAAACTATGAATATATTTCATGGGTCATATTTTATATAAAATATCTACTTACCTCTATAAAAGAATTAACCCTATTGAGTACAAATATTCAACAGAGTACACACAATTAAATATGAATAATAATAAATAAATAAATAATACTATTTAAATGATTAAAATTAATAAGTTAAATAGAAACATTAGATATAGTTTAAATAATGATACACAATGTTAAACTATTTCAATTAGTAAAGTTAATAAGTTAATTGTACACCAGGTTACGAAAGTGAGTCTTCAGTTTGCTTTTAAAAACACCAACACTGTTACAGCTGCACACATCTTTAGGTAGTGAGTACCATCATTTAGGTAGTGAGTACTATCATTTAGGTAGTGAGTACCATCATTTAGGTAGTGAGTACCATCATTTAGGTAGGGAGTACCATCATTTAGGTAGTGAGTACCATCATTTAGGTAGTGAGTACCATCATTTAGGTAGTGAGTACCATCATTTAGGTAGTGAGTACCATCATTTAGGTAGTGAGTACCATCATTTAGGTAGTGAGTACCATCATTTAGGTAGGGAGTACCATCATTTAGGTAGTGAGTACCATCATTTAGGTAGTGAGTACCATCATTTAGGTAGTGAGTACCATCATTTAGGTAGTGAGTACCATCATTTCGGTGCAGCAACTTTGAAAGTAAATATGATCAATTTTGCAGTGCACGTTTGTACAAAGATGCTGTACACAGCATGTTTGTACAAAGATGCTGTACACAGCATGTTTGTACAAAGATGCTGTACACAGCATGTTTGTACAAAGATGCTGTACACAGCATGTTTGTACAAAGATGCTGTACACAGCATGTTTGTACAAAGATGCTGTACACAGTTGGTCATTTTTCCTCATTTAAAAAATCAATAAAAATGTCTTACCCATATAAAAACATCACCTGCTTGGATGACGCCCTGACACTACGTATCATACAAATTATATTAAATAATTGTGCTTGAGTACTTTCAAAAGTACTCATAGAAGTACTTTAAAAAGTACTCGTACTCGTTACTCGAGTACTATCTGGGATGAAGTATTCGTTACTTGTACATATCACAGTACTCATACCCATTAAACTCGTAAATTATTTGAATCTTTAACATTATCAAGGGCTACCATTTTCTTTACAACGTGTGCCAACAATTTGGATTTAAAAAGCATCACTCAACTGAGATGCTCATATTTCTATTAAAAGAACTTTTTCAGCACTACATAGTGAATGGCTCTTCTATGTATGTCACTGTGTTGGATGCATCCAAGGCCTTTAACAAAGTGAATCATAGCAAGCTATTCACTAAACTAATTGACCGTGGCTGTCCTGCTTACATTGTGCGCATTCTGTATCACGGATACAGTACCCAGAAATTCACTGTCAGATGGTGTCAGAGTTTTTCTACATTTTGTACTGTCTCAAATGGTGTTAAACAAAGTGGAATCCTTTCTCCCCACCTTTTTAATGTGTACATGGATGACTTAAGTGTAAATCTTAACAAATTACAAATTTCACCATAATGACTCATTTGATGTATGCAGATTATCTCTGTATTTTTTCACCACCTAGTGTTTCTGGGTTGAGAAAACGAACAGATTGTTGTGCCAAGTATGACGAAATGTTTAACATAACATATAATGCCAACACATCATATTGTATGGTTATTGACAACAAACCTCAGGACATGAAAAATATTAATCCTGTCACTCTCAATAATCGTCCGTTACCTCACACTATTAAATGCAAATATCTGGGTCATATAATAAACAATAATCTTACTGACGATGATAACATTGCCAGACAGAAAAGAAGCCTATATGCTCAGGCCAACGTCTTAGCACGAAAATTTTGCCTTTGCAGCTCTACCATTAAAACTTACCTACCCCCAGTGATTTCTCTCTTACTGTGGTACTATGTACACCTCAAGTCTTTGGTGTAAATTTAAAAAAACAGAGTTTGAAAGGTATTACTGTTGCCTTTTAACGAACGTATGCGTTCATCCATATACAGTGTATAGTTTATTATGTCATCTTCAACAGTGTGAAAATCCACTTTTTTGAATTATTTTTATACTGATATACATTTTAGAAGTCCTATATTTAAATATTGGACTACCCAATTGTATACTTAAAGTTGAACGAAGTTTATATATATCTTATTAACCATCTATTTTTATTTCATGTGTGTCTATATCTTTGTATTTTATTTATTTACTATTTTTTATTTACTTATATTGTATGTACAGACTTTTGTCTGAAATAAAAACATTATTATTATTATATTATTATTACTCAAGTACTTTAGTCGGGTACTTGTCCCAACCTTGCCACAAAGTATGCTGTATGATAAGATGTAATCATGAACTGTGTGTCACTTGCGTACGACACCAGTAGTTGTCAAGAGCACAAGCCAGGCATTTCAACAATATTCACAATACTGAAAGGCACAGAGGCGTCTTTTGATAGTAACTACAATTATATTGTAGATAACACGCTAAAATGGTAGGCATAAATTGAGGTAATGCATAGTACATGATGAAACAAAAATGGCATGCATAGTAGAATGTATATCTTGTGTCACCAATTGTCATCCTACCCCCCCCCCTACAATAACCCAAATTTACACAGGCACAGATCTTTGTTTGATAGTGTTCAAACAATGCCATACGTCAATTAGTTGGACACTATTAATTTCGCTGATGTACACACTTTTTTGGAAACAAGAGATACTGCTGGCAAAATAGTTAATTTCAGAAAGGAACAAACGTTTGACAGGGACATCAAAGACAGATGGTAATGGCTGCAGACAGTTGTGGCATCCAATATCGCTGTAAGTCCATCAATGCGTTCATTGTCCTAATCATGTTTTATTCAAACATCACCAAATTCTTGCAAGGGTACTAAAAATATTTCCAATGTTGAATATACGAATAGAAATACAAAATACCAGTGAAAAAAGCAGCTTCTTATTAGAAAAGTTGACGTAAGCCTATGATTAGCTTAAGATGTCTCGTCTTGTGCAAACTTCAGTATAATTTGATTAAATTACACTTAAAAAGTACATGTCCATCGATAATGATTGCACGCCAGTCGATGTAGAAAATTTCAACACATGGTACTTCTGTTAGGTGACCAGTTTTAATTTGTATGGCTGAAAATGAACTAATTCAGATCATTGTGGTCGCTGCATATTTGGAGAGTCACACCTCGTTATGATATTCTCAGTCACATTCAGGGTATATTTAAGTAGATTCTCAATTGTTCTTGATGTCTCAGTTAGTGCATGGATGCTACTGTAATAAACAGGTGCTAGATACCTGATTGGTAGAAGTGTGTGGACAACTTGCTTCCTACGGTGGCCAACTTTTTACATAAGGGGATGCGATGGTCAGAGCACTTTTTTTTTATTATTGAACTTAGAGTTGAAATTTTCAGAGAGTGTGAGTCATGGTTAGAAACTGAGTGGGGATTTTTTTTGGATTTTCCCACGGTACGGCGGCCATCTTTGATTAAACTACCATTCCACTTATCTCAGTAACCACTAGACATAGACAGCCCAAATGTAGTGTGTACTTACTCCATAGTACTCCAATAAAAACTGTCAAGAGTTTTCAACAATATTTCAAAAAATGTTTTTTGGTGAATTTTTGAAATGTTAGATTATTTTTTTCGGAAAAACGGAGGGCAAATTTTACATTCTAAATCCATTATGCAAAAACTAGGCAATGTTTTCAGACTAACTTATTAAATTACATATTTTACGACACTCAATTTTATGACAGTATAAAACACAGAGTTGCAGAGCATTATAACAAGTCAGTAACTTGGATAATGCTGCCAACTGCAAAACAGCTGAACTGTCCCAAAAAGGTATGAGTGCATAGAATGGGCCAAACAAAGGGTGGATATGGTCTATTTGCCCTGTTAATTAAGGTCATATGTCACACAGCCTGAAAGCACCCTAGTGTTTGTGTCCAAGACAAGTGATGACAACTCCACTATCCTCTGAGATTTCACAGAATGACAATGTATCTCCTCAAGAAAAAATAACCTAATGTAAGAGTACAAATGTATCAGGTTTGTTAGATGACAATATCTTTCATGACTCAGCTGTAACAAAGTACTTCCCTCGATGACTAAAGCATCTTTGAGTCACTGGTCATGCATCGCCACACACAAAGAGACGCTAAAATTCTTAACCTAAAAAATCTAGAGGTACTCCGGTATGTTACTAGCCTATTATAACAATTTGACACATGATATGATATATACACCTGCACACCCGTTTTTTCTCTGGGCCCTGGCAGTACCCGTTAATGACAAATTAAACGAAACAAGTTGTGTATGTGTAAACCTGTGTCATCAGTGACATTGCTACAAATTGTTCCTAATATGCACACCAGGGGCGGGTCCAGAAATGGTAGTGTAGGGGGGGCCCAAAACCTCAAATGAGGCTTGCCAAAAAACTTCCACTGGCAGCTGAACCAAATGAATATTGGGTGTGCTGAGGCTGAGTCTGCTATCAGATGATGACATCGAAAGACAGGGGGAATGGGGTGCACAATTTGTTAAGCTCACCAAAAACCTCCAATTGCAACCCCCCTAGAGACTCGACTAAACGGGGGCACATTCCAAAATTTTAGGGGGAGCATACCACTTTAGAGCAGTCATAGCACAGCAAAATTCCAAAGGTCTTGGGGGGACGTGCCCCCTGTATCTGCCTACTGTATGCATACAATATACAGGGTGTATGTCACAAATTTGTCATCAATTTCTGCACATTAGCAGTTTTAAGTGTATAATGTTATGATGATAACCGATACAATTGTTAGTATACAATTATCTGCATGGGGCACTAGTTAGATGTAGTCACACCACCACTTGAACAAAGCTCAAATGGTATATATATATGTGGGTAACGTTGCCGGCTATATTCAAAATGTACAATACACTGACCTAACCATGTGACAAACTCAGCCAATCACAACAGTCAGCCTCTCTTTCATTCCTGCTCTACTTGCAAAGGTAATATTTTCTACGCCATTACGGTTTTAAAAAAAATCCCACCCTCCAGCCCCTACTATACCTGTTTTTTTGTCATATATTCTCGGTTAGGTCGGTTTGCTAGAACAGGATTATAAATTATATTCTATGAAAAATATTAGGCTTCTACACAGCCAATACACTATATGTTATTTTGGACAGTATGTTGATAATAAGTTCAGACAGTTACACAGACATTGGGGGCTGTTTTGAAGAGGATATTATGCAAGTTGCTGGCGAGTAATGTCGCCGGACATCGCTGTCTCGCACCCGGACTTGGACCGATTCGGCTGGCCTACTCGGTCTGCCAGCGAAGGATACGATGCATTCAGAGTTTAAATACAACATGTCCTATAACCTGATGACATATGTGTAATTAAGAACTGTAGGTATTACTTATTTTATTGATGTGTAAGGAAATTGATAATAGATACGTCATGTTATCGGACAGGTGCGCCACGGCGTGCAGCGGTAGGCCTACGAGTATGAGGCCTATTGCCGTATCGGTTGTATTTGAACATTCTACGAAAAATATAATAAAATGAAAAGTTCTGAATATATTTGAGTCTAGTTTTCATTATCACGCAGCTGAAATGTATAGCTACATTTGTCACACTGCATGCATGAACATACAACCGCTCAATAATTATTTTGTCACTGGGCAAACTTGGGTTTCTTTTTGACCCTCGATCTGTCATCTGACGTTCATGAAGAATAGTCTAAATTTTATATGGGTCTACCTAAAAAAAATTATATAAAAAAAAATTCTGAGTATATTTGATTAATTTTTTCTATACTCATTAGCTGATGTGCATGGCTACATTTCTCTAATTGGACATTAATGCATACAACCACTCATAAATTAGCTAGTAGTAGGGGGAACAAAATATTTTTTTGCATTTATTTTTGATAAATTTTAAACAGGTATATCTTCATGATTATTTGATGTTATGCAACTATCATTGCTGCATAATAATTAAAGGTCTTTTTGCCAACAAAATGATAGCTCAATCATATTTCTGTGATTAGTATTAGCAAAGGTGTGATTTTTTAAAAGCATCCCTACAAATAGCTCCAAATAGTGTACACCGTAGAAGTTTACTATTGGTCACCTGTAGGGTTAAGATAGTTAGTGGCCTGCATATGGCGACTTCACAGAAATCGTGAAGAAGTTGGTGTTGTCTCTAACATGCTTCAAGATGCAGTACTAGTGCTAAGCAAACCCACCAGAAAGTACCCAGAGTACATGTTTGAAGATATTTTGATGATATATAACCCACTAGTCCGCTAGTCCGTACACTAGTAAAGATTACGGCGGACTAGTAAACCCGGCCTACCAACTAGTCCGGCTGTCTAGTAAAAATCAGCGTGTTGCGTGGCGCCACCAACCGTACAATTGACAAAGTAAATCTTCACCTAATGTGAATCGACAGTGAAACGGTACTTTTGATTGGTTGTTGTGTGACATAGAAATCTGAAACGACCGTTTTGTTTGGCTTAGCGTATCATGTAGAGGGGTACCGGCTAATGAGCGCAATTGGCGTCCATTTTCGCGTCTATTTTCTAATCTATTTTCAAATGCGCGAATTTCGAATACGGTTCACATCTTCAGTTCTACATCAATTATTTTGTTAATTCATTACTAATTATTTTGTTACGTTTACGCACGATGCATCGTTATTTAACTGGGGTTGCAAAACCAGAAGTTAAACGCAAGGTGGAAAAGCGAGAACGGGACACGCTGTACGACCAGCAGAAACGACAGCGTGGCTATTTGAAGGTTTGGGAACGAGACCACACTTGGCTGTCCTACGATGACGACAACGATTTGATGTTTTGCAAAGTGTGCAGGACACACAACGTAACTGGTGTCCGTGGCAAGAATGCGTTCTTGACTGGCACGGACAACTTTCGTCCAGACTCGCTACGCGCACACAGTACAAGCGAGGCGCACACACGAGCTGTCTTCCGGCAAACTGCGTTCGAAGCCCGTCCCGGCACTGCACCTGCCCACCGAGCCATCCAAGCGCTGAACACGGCCACCATGGACCGTCTGACGCATTTGTTTAGGTAATTATGTTACCCATGTGATATAATGTTATAAAATGTAAAAAAATATTGTGTTTGATTGTACTTTGTTAGGGTTAGCACTATATGGTTTAAATTATTATCCCTCATTTCTCTGTTATCTCTCATTTCAAGCGTGCCGTGCAGTAAACAATGCCATGGGAAATTATTAATTTGCATTTGATGTAGATCTGTGTTATAACTTGCCTGGATCTTCGGGTTCAAAAGTAATACTATTTAGTGTTGTATTTCCCGCCTTTATGCATCATATTTTTGGTTTTGAGAACGTGGCTTGTCTTGTGATTTTTGTGCTTTTATTAAAATTTAAACCTGCCCATCTTCAAATCTTCGTCAAGTTTTGTTTTGAAAGCGAGGATGTTTTTAGTATTCACTGTTTGCTGAGGAAGGTTGTTATGTTGTGACTATACTCAGTATTTACTTAATACTATGATATTTAATATTTCCTGCATTGGATGTTTCAGGACTTGTCACGCGATAGCAAAGCACCGGCGTCCGTTCACAGATTATGTGTGGCAGTGTACCCTGGACGCACAGAAGGGCCTTGATGTGGGGAACACTTATCGGAATGACAAGGCATGCAAGCAGTTCGTGCGTGCCATCGCTGAGGTTGAGCGCCGTCACCTCGCACAGCACCTGGAGAGTGCTCACTTTCTCGCCCTCATCAGTGACGGTACGACAGATGCGTCCATCACGGAAGCGGAGATAGTGTACGTGAGGTATGCAGTGAATGGTGTCGTCTCTACTGCCTTCGCTGGTATTGAGAACGTCGGCAAGGCAGATGCTCCGTCAATCAAGCGGGCAATTGACGGTGTCGTGGAGCGCTACCTCCACATCCCGAAAGAGACACTCATGAAGAAGCTTGTCGGATTCGGCAGTGATGGCGCCGCTGTTATGACCGGATCAGCCAACGGTGTCGCCACGCTCTTCCGAAATGAGCAGCCGTGTCTGCAAGCAATCCACTGCTATGCGCATCGCCTGGAACTTGCATATAAGGACGCATTGTGTCGGTTGCCCATGTACACAAAGTTGAGCGGTCTCCTCCTGAGCCTCTACTTGTTCTACCATCACTCGCCACTGAACCGTAGCAACTTGAAGGCAGCATTCGACACATTGTCTCTGCCATGTGCCCTTCCACCACGTGTCGGTGGCACTCGCTGGTTGCCACATCTGCTGAAGGCACTGCAGGCCCTTGTGAAGGGATATCCAGCATATGTCCTGCATCTGACGCAGATGCAAGTGCCCGGGGGCTCCGGAGATGCCAAGGCAAAGGCCATTGGCTTCTTGGCGACACTGCACCGACGAGACATCATCGAGATGGCACACTTCCTTCTCGATGTGCTGTTTGTTCTGAGCAAGCTGTCGCTGGTGGCTCAGACAGTGACTGCGACAGTTGCTGATGTACATGCCACGCTGACATCCGTTGTGGCCACCCTTGTGATGTACAAGACGACCACAACTGCCAAGGAGCGTGCCCTGGCGCGCATGGAAGACTTCCATGGTGAGACACTCACAGGTGCTGTCTTCGCCAAGCAGACCCGACTGCAGATCTTGGGCAACCTGGTCAGCTGTCTGGAGGGTCGCTTCGTTGACAGCAATTCGGACGTTGTGCGTGCATCATCAATCGTTAGCTTCAAGCTGTGGCCTGAAGCTGCAGGTGATTATGGAAATGACGCTGTGGCCACACTCAACAACCATTTTGGCCCTGTGCTTCGCGACGCTGGCATCGATACTGCCAGTGTGGAGACGGAGTGGACACTTCTGAAGATGATCCTGTATGAACAGTCCCCAGACGTGCGACAGCTGACATGGTCTAGTGTCAATGCAGCCCACCAGGCAGAGTATGGAAACATACTTGGGCTTGTTGACGCCATTCTGACTCTGCCAGCCAGCTCGGCTGATGCGGAGAGAGGCTTCAGTCAGCTGAAGCTGACGAAGAGCAGCATCCGGTCAGTCCTGAAGGCAGATCGACTGACTGATCTGTTGACCATTCAGCTGAGTTCACCAGACATCGCTGCATTTGAACCGAAGGAGGCAATCGAGCTGTGGAGTGCTGGTGGAGCCCGGAGGCCAGACACTCAGCCGCTTAGGCCAAGGCCCGACTGTAGTAGTTACACTGACAGCAGTGACACCGACTGTGATGACAGTAGTGCCTCCGACTCTGAGTGACACTGACTGACTGACAGGCAGTGTTAACGCCAGGCCTGGATGACACTGGTTTTTTGTGTTTTAAATAAAATTGTTGTGACCTAAATTTGTGCTATGTTTTTTATTTGCAGGACTAGTAAACCTTTTGGCGGACTAGTAAACTTTTGTCTTTACTAGTCCTGCTGTCTAGTAAAATAAATGCTGAAGTTCTACCCCTGTTATTATAACCAAATGGGAGGCAAAAAACATTATATAGTATGTTGTTAATACTGTTGAAACAACAAGATATTCATGTTTATTACAATATCCAAATGGTAAACTTACATCATTTTCCATTGTTTCCACAATCATTCAACAATGAAATTGACATTGTAAGTATGTCTTGTGTATGCATCAGGCAACATGTTTGGTAAACAACAGTTATTTTCCCTTACCTATTAAACGTATATATATAGAGAATTATGTTTGGTCTAGTTTGAATAAAATGTATAGTGCACAAAATATGCTATCATTAGGAGTTGAGTATTTATTGTGAAAGCAAAAACAACCACTCCCCTTACATGTATTGTTTTACCAAAGGTAATAATACTGGAAGCATTCAAACACATTCCAAACTTCCTTTAAGTATTATCATACTTGGAGAAAGAAAAACAATGTACATTGTCCCTAAGGGTGACGAATGTTGTAATAAACATCACCAACAGGTTTTGAAAGAACTCAGATTTGTTGGCGTTCGCCACACAAAAATGGCAATCCGAGTGTACCTATCAAGAAAGACACAATATATTGCCATTCAGAGCATGGAAGACTTCTGTCTCCAACATTTCACACTATCATGTGAATGCAGACTATGGAGAAATCATAAATTATTTGTTGTTGACTTCGAAGCCCAGTGCTGATGTTAAATAAACATACAATAAAATTCTGCCAAATCACACGGTTGTCGATATTTTGGTGATATAATAGCAAATGGAAGGTGAAAACATGTTTTATAAAGATTTTGGTACTGTTGAAACTATGAGGTATTCATGTTTGTTACGACATCCAAATGGAACATTCTAAAATGTAACAGTTGTTTTCACAAATATTGACCAATGATATTGACATCGTATGTCTGTCTTGCATATATATACACCAAGCAAGATATATGGTAAGCAATAGTGCTTTTTGCATATCCACTAAAAAGATATAGCAAGTGACGTTTAGTACAGTTTGTGTAAAGTATGAGTATGTGTCATGCATAAAACATGCTATCATTTGGCATTGAGTATTAGTCATGGAAGCAAGAATAAGCCCGTTCGGTTGTACGGTTTTTCCAAAGGTAATAGTATTGTTTGCATTCAGATAGCATTAGAAACTTTCATTTTATGTATTTTCACAACAAACCAGTGTACTTTGTTACCAAAGGTGGCGGATGTTAAAACAAGTATGAGTTTCCAGCGGACGCCACACAAAAGTTGTTGAAGTGGTGTTCACAATAGTTTAGACTTATGAACTACACCATTTTAGCTATCTGAAAACAAAGGAAATGTTAGAGTTAGACAACATTTTTATTTTTTGGTTTGATTTATCCACTTTGCAAATTTGCAATTTTTATGTTTATGCATCCTCGCAAGCCAGGGCTGTTTGTCATGCAAAACTAGCCCTGGCTGATCCCCTACGCGAAGTGCGGAAGTTAGCTGAGTCAAACTAGTAATTGACTTTGTCAGTCGCGACTGTATCACCTGTGAGAACAGCGCAAATACAATTTGAAGACGGATAAACGACTTCTGGCAATCTCAATATATAATGACCCGTTCGCCCATAAGCACGAGCAGCTTAGCGGTATTGTGTATTCGAATAATTGCTTCTACTTCCTAAACATTGCATGTAACATGAGCCACGGTTGGTTGAAATTAGTTTTATTATGACCACCTGACCTGAGTAGATCTACTGATCTAGTGAGCGATTTGATAGGCTGAGCTTAAATTCAAAGTTTCGCAAAGCGATCACCCAGGGGTACTGCTGGCTGGCACTGACGTAATCAGCAGCAGCGACCCCTGGCGCGCGAGGATGTGTTTATGTATATGATTCATCGGTTTTTTCTGTGAGCTATGCTGCTTCATCTATTGAACTACTGTGGGCTGCGGTGCCTAGCTTTTCGCGACTCAAACCACTGGCCGCTGGATACTTATGGTGCCGCCCAGTGCCGATAGTGGCCAAGTTTGAAACATTCTAATATTGTGGCACTGTTCTCATCAAATCATGATGACGTACTGTAAATGGTATGTTCTTATGTTTGGGCTATGGTTGCTCAAGCGTAAACGTGCTGCCACCTGACGGCGCTTAAGTAATCCAGGTTAAAGTACGAAATGGATACATGTCGGAACGCGGCGGAGACGAAGTGCTAAGTTAAGGCCCAGCCACCAATATTCAACTCGTTCCGACGCAGACCTATCATGCAGTAGTAATAGTCAGCTAGTTGTTTACTGGTAATAACAGTTGCAACTGTTAAAGCCATGTACAATAAATTCACATAATGGAATGCCGTTTACCTTATTACCCCGGGCCCAACGCCGCAGCTGCTCCGAGCCTGTGGCTGTGCCGTGGTTCGTCGATCGTCGCACCTCCAATAACTGTAATGGCGCGTTGGGTTCTTTAGACATCGCAGTAACATGCACACACAGACGCGCACGATACCTGGTTGTTCCGCATCACCAGGTAGCAACAATTATGGGTTGAAAAGTATCGATATTCAGCACCCTTCTATTCTACCAACTCCAAACTAGTTTTTACTACGTTTCCCCTTACGTCGCCCCCTAGCGGCGACTGGTAAATGTCGTCTGCTCGCATAGTTGGTGACTTGCCACATTACATTGGCTATACTATTAATTGTCTTATAGCAAAGACTAAACTTTAAAAAAATTGCGTTTAAAACGTTCCATAGATATCTTAGTAGAATATGAAAACAACCACCCAAAATCAACCCTGGGGAACCTTGATTTTTTTCAAGAAAAACACGTCCCTTTTTGTAGATTTTTATTTTTATTGGCTGTCCATACGTTTATGCTAGTCCATTGAATATAATATATTATGTGGAATGGAAAGCAAAACACATACCTAGGACATTTGTTCAAAATGTTGTGGCCAACGCCCAACGATAATCTATATTAAGCCCCTTAAAATAAAACATGTTCTGTATGTTAGTGTTGTCATCTTTGTTGCATTGTTTACAACCTTATGTACATGTTACAGTAGGGGAAGGCGGGGCAAGTTGGCGAAGCAGGCAAGATGACGAATTTGCATTAGTTTAAAATTGTGCACTAGATGGTAGCACTGATGTCCCCCATTGACGTCACCAAGTGCGCGCGCAACTTGTCTGCAAGTTTGAACGTGATCGGCATGATACGGACAATTTTAGCGAGGTAAATTCATTTGGTTGACTTTTGTACTAAGAATTAGAAATTAGTTAATAAGACTCTACAACTGATGATCGTGTAGTAAGCGTTTCTCAGACGTGTTATATTACAGCGGTATACTGTAACGCAACACCCCAGAGTAATTAGTCGAAATTCCCAAACATCTGAACGGGCGTGGAGGGGGTGCTGTAAAAATGGCAGTGCGGGGCAAGATGACCAGGGAAAGTTGGCGAATTCGTCATCTTGCCCCACTCCGTCCCAAACTATGAATGTATGAACAGGAGCGGATCTAGGTGCCAGAGAGTATAAATCGGTAGTTTTATTGAGGTGGGATATATATAAAACCTATAGTAGCTATGCGCCCTATTTTGTCCTTTGACCACCATAACATTAGCCACAGGGGAAGGAGACCCCTCAAGAACACCCCTCCCCTCCCGGGTCCATTGCTGATCAATTTGATTTATTTTCGTAAATAATAAAATGATTTTAATGTTTATTCTAACCTATATTTTCAGATGGTACGACATTACCAGCGAAAAACAAACAGGGGGTCATGGTCTGAAGATGGGATGATTGCTTCCATGCATGCCGGTCGTGAAGAAAATATGTCGTGCAACATGGCGGCAGCGAATTATGGCATTCCAGAGTCTACGCTGCGTCGTTACTTGAAAGCAAAGGCAGAGGTGAACAAAACTGAATTATAATTGCACATACAATACAATAGGTATAACTTTATATTGGAGTTTTAATGCTTAGCTAGGGCCTAAGCTGAATTCAGGGGCGCATTTTTTTCGTGAACTGTCAGTTTTTGTGGCTTGGGGGACCCTTATGTGTTATTTTGTATTCCTGCCCCCCCTGCCCCATTTTGTTAGTAGCCGCAGTAATGTGTTTATTCTTTTGTAGGATCTGCCAGTTCACGGGGGTCGTTTTTGGAGTGTCTTTACCGTAGAGAAGCTGAACCAGTTGAGAGATTATATCACCGAAATCAGTGACAGAAGTTTCGGTCTTAACACCACCCAATGCAGAAGGCTCGTCTACGACTTCGCAGAGCAAAATCACCTGCCGCACAACTTCAACAAGCACACCAAAATGGCTGGAATGGATTGGTTACGAACATTCAGGAATACATACAACATTAGTCTCAGGGCTCCAGAGGCCACATCAATTAGTCGAGCGATGGGATTCAACAAGGTTGAAGTGGGCAAATTCTTTAACATCCTACGAAAGGTTAGAGAGGACAACAACTTCACTGCTCATCAGGTATTCAATGTTGACGAATCTGGTCTATTCACAGTGCCAACAAAGTTACCAAGGGTGTTGTCACCTAGCGGAGCGAAACGTGTGGCGAAAATAGTGTCTGCTGAAAGAGGAAAGAACATCACGTTGGCCTGTGGCATCAGTGCTGGTGGTGTATACGTTCCACCATTCTTAATCTTCCCAAGAGTGAGGATGAGACCGGAATTGATGAACGGATGTCCGCCAGGGACCAAAGGTGTAGCACAACAGACAGGATAGATGACGACTGACACCTTCGTCCTCTACCTCGAACATTTTGTGGAACATGTCAAGTGTTCTCGTGATAACAAAATGCTTTTGCTCGTAGATAACCATGCATCACACATTTCCCTAGCCAGCATAAATTACTGTAGGGAAAACGGGGTCATCATGATGGGTTTCCCGCCTCATACGACGCATAGACTACAGCCCTTGGATGTCGCTTTCTTCGGTCCTCTCAAAACCTACTACAGTCAAGCATGTGATAACTACATGGTGTCACATCCTGGCAAGGCGATCACGGACAGAGAGGTCGGTGCTTTGTTAGGTGCAGCTTATCTGAAAGCAGCCACCATAGGAAACGCTGTCAGCGGCTTTGAAGCCAGTGGTATTGAGCCATACAACTCCATGACATTTTCGGATGCAGATTTTGCGCCTGCTGCAACTACGGATCGCGACCTTCTGCAGCAGCCACAGCAGCCCGCGCAACCAGGGCAGCCACACCAGCCCGCGCAGCCACAGCAGCCACAGCAGCTACAGCAGCCAGCGCAGCTACAGCAGCCACATCAACCAGCGCAGCTACAGCAGCCAACGCAGCTAGTGCAACCAGTGCAGCCACAACAGCCACAGCAGTCACTGCAGCCAGAGAAACCACAGCAGCCAGTGCAGCCACAACAACCAACGCTGCCACAGCAGCCAACGCAGCCACAACAGCCACAACCGCCAGAGCCTCTAACGCAGCCACAACAGCCAGCGCAGCCACAACAGCTAATGCAGCCACAACAGCCAGCGCAGCCACAACAGCTAACGCAGCAACAACAGCCAGTGCAGCCACAACAGTCAGAGCAGCCAGGACAATCAGCGCAGCCACAACAGCCACGCCAGTCGCAGTCACCAGCGCAGCAACATCAGATACAGCCGATATTACACCCTAGCAAAGATGTGTCACCTTGGGGCATTCGGCCTCTTTCGAATGTGCAACGACCTGTAGGCAACAGGAGTCGCAAGAAAATTTCCTCCTGCGTAATTACCGATTCCCCAGTAAAGGCTGCTCTTGAGACCAAGGAGAAAGAACAATACGAGAAAGAACAGAAAAATAAATTAAAACTTGAACAGAGACGGGCAAAGAACACTCAACGGGAGAAGGACCAAGATGAAAAGAAAAACAGAAAGAGGCAGAAGCGCGAAGAGACGACAAACCAGACTCGACGTTCAAGCAAAGAAAATAACGAAAAACCGCATTCGTCCAGCACGAAAAGGGTGGTGTGCCCCGCATGTTACACGGAATATGGAGAGCCGCCGTTTGAGGATTGGATAGCGTGTGCAGAGTGTGAGCAATGGTGGCACGAATCATGCTCAAATTATGAAGGTGTCGGCCAACATATATGTGATTATTGTTAAACTGCACCTGGCCTAAAGATTGAGACATTTTCTTCTAGTTATAGTGCCACGCACTATAGGTTTGACATTCAATTTTAAACTTACAGCTACAGGTTAACACTACGTTACATGGATTTTATGTTTAACAAGATGTGTTTTAAAATATTTTTTATTATACAATGATTCAAGTAAATTTAACCTAGCATAGGCCCAGATTTTATCCAAACGTGCAGTCAAATGTATATTTTTCTTGTCGTTCAGATTATAAATGTAATGTGGATAATGTAATCTTTTGTATGCTGTCCACCTCGTCAATTTGCCTCATGGTGGTTGTCAACTTGCCCCAGGGGTGGGGCAAGGTGGCGAATTTGCAGACCATTTTTATTTGTCAATAGCTAAAATAAACATTGAAACTTTTATATTGTGTTCGTTGATGTCTAAGATAAGGAAGTTTAATTTGGTGTAGGAATTGTAATAAAAAAATGTAATATTGACGTTCAGCTCTAAAAAAAGCCTTAACATCGTTGACTTGCCCCACCTTCCCCTACACATAGGAAAATATTGGTGTATAGTCTAGCAACCCCCGGCAATATCTTATAGCAATTGATTTCGACCTTGCCAGTTGGCTGGTGAATGTACACTAGCTGTATATATGTAGTATGATCATAACTTTTCATTTAAAGCAGCAGTATTTAACCTGTGGGTAGGTGCGCGCGTGCGTGCGTTATGTTTGCACGTATATAGGTCAATTGCATGTCTAATACAAATCTATATTATTATAATATACACATTTTACAAGTGTATATCTTACACGCATTCACACACAGATACCCATACAGTGACACCACCAAACACATTTCAAATTTAATATAATCTCACAATATCACATACAATTTCTGCCACCCCTTCCCCAAATCAGTCATTTTTATTTCAGTATTCTACTACATGGCTTCCACAATGACATAAAGTTTTCCCCTCTCTCTTTTGCCACTTCTGTGAATAAAATATGACGAGAACAAGGCATAAAAATGGAAACCCAAACAGCACGTACTATAGATCATGTACTTTATCATAGTCGAGTCGACTGGGTAGAATTTGTAATTTGAACAAAAAGTCCATACTAATTTGACATATTGCGCTAAAGACATCACCAGTCGGAACTATATTTGTCAATGCATAGGTGTAAGAACATCGCAGTTGTAATGGTGTTGTGTTTGGGTTGTTTTACTGTGAGTTTGACAAACACCGAACACGCCGTGTGTGAAAAGGATAGAAGCGGAAGTTCCACAATGTATTCAAAAGTAAAATACAAATATGCGCGTAGTAAACGGCTACATTACATTCCTCCCTGTCTCGGAAGAATACTTGTGACTGTAATAAACCGAAACTAAAACTAAGTGTCCTTGTGATATACGCATAATAAAGAGCAGTAAAACACCTTAAATACAAGGATACGAGTTGCTACTCTAAACGTCCATCACGAAATCTCTAAACCTCGTAGGTGCCTTCACCCGTCTCACGGGTCTCTGTGGAACATTCGCGTGCGCAGCTTCGTCGTTTTGCTGATCGCGAACTTCTCGCGTCAGGTAGTCGTCTAGTTGGTCGAGTTGGTCGTCTTCACTGATGTCGTCGAACTTCACGCGCGGCACTGCCTTGAAGTGCGAGACGTTGGGTGTTATGGAGTAGTTTCCACGACTCGCAGTGACCATGTTGCCTTTCGTGGCCGACACTTTCAGTGGACGAGGGTCGAACGCAGCTGACAGTTTATTCTTACGCGTCTGTCGGACGAGTACAATGTCGCCCACGCGCAGATGGCTGTCGCTCGCATGACGTCGCTCGTCTGCGTTTCTCTTCATCTTGGTTTTCTCTTGGACATCTCGATTCTCTATCTCTCTTCTCTATGGATTCTTCTCGTACATTTGGGGTAGCAAGACTTTCATCTGTCGCCCGTTCAGTAGTTGACTCGGTGACCCGCCTGTCGAAGAATGTGGCGTTGCACGATACTGACGCAAGAACGTGTAGAGATCTTGTTTCCAATTTCGTTTCTCGATGAAAGCTGATCTGATCGCTTTACCCAGAGTTTTCATGCATGAAACGTTCCACTTCGCCATTGGCGCCTGGCCACAGCGGAGTGACGCGTCTGTGATTGAAACCAAGATATGATGCAAATTTCGTGAATTCATGTCCATTGAATGGAGGTCCATTATCAGTTCTTATTTTTTGGGGAATCCCTTGGCGAGCAAATATTGCGTCTAGCTTGGGAATTACCGTGTTGCTGCTTGTTGAATTAATGACTTCGACTTCTGGGAAGCGGCTGAAGTCATCGATGACGACGATCAGTGACTCTCCGCTCGGAAACGGTCCGATGAAGTCGAGCGATAGGTCTTGCCACGGTGCGTCTGGAAATTGAGACATTCGCAGCGGTGTGCAGCGCTCGGAACCGTGCGTGGTCGTGGCTTGGCAAGACAGGCATGCCTTGATTTGTCGTCTACCATGATATCGATTCCAGGGAACCACACCTTCTCTCTCAGTAGGATTTTCGTCTTTACGACTCCTTGATGCCCACGATGTGCAAGATCGACGGCACGCTCGCGGAGTGAAAAAGGAAGGACGATGCGTGTTTGTCGCAGGACCATGCCTTGGTGTACAGTTAGTTCGTCCTTGAGCTTCAGGTAGGGTGACACTTCCTCATCGGTCCATTGACCGCTGTCTGTGGCGTGCAGTAGCTTCTGCATGACGTTGTCTTGTAGATATTGTAGTTTCACCTCCTGCAGCGTCATCGCCTTGGGTATGCTGTTACTACAAATGTAGTTGACGGTATTTTCTACAGCATCAGTTGCCGGTGGTTCAACAGGGTGGCGACTCAGGTAATCCGCCGGGTTCTCGTCATCTCGTCCTGGACGGTAGAGGAGTGAGTAGTTGTACGGCGAGAGTCTCAATCGCCATCGCTCCACTCGTGCAGACGCTTGTCTCTGACTGGCGAATATTCCTAGCAGCGGCTTGTGATCGGTGATGATCTCGAATTCCGATCCATAGACGTAGAGGTGAAAGTGTTCTGCACCCCACACGACAGCCAAAATTTCTCGTTCAGTTTGCGAGTATCGCTGTTCGATTGAAGATAGCGCTCGGCTGGCGTAACTAACGACCTTGTCGTCTTGACACAATATCGCGCCGATGCCGACAGGACTTGCATCGACCAGCACTTTTGAAGGTTTCGTCGCATCAAAATACTGTACAGTGCACACACTGGCTAGCTTCGCCTTCAAGTTGTCGAGTGCCTGTTGATGCTTGCTTTTCCATTCCCATGGAATGTCTTTGTGTGATGCAGTGACATCCGAGTAGCCAGGAATGAATCGCGACACGTATTGTGCCATTCCCAACAACGAACGTACTTCACTGGCATTCTGCGGTGCAGCTGCATTGACGATTGCTGACGTCTTCTTTGGATCCGCCTCGATGCCAGTCGCGCTGAAGATGTGTCCATAGAAGCACACTTGTTTTTGAGAGAATAAACACTTCTCTCTGTTGAGTTTGACGTTCTTGTTTTTCAGTCTCTCAAGCACAGCTTTCAAGCGTGTGTCGTGTTCGCGCTGTGATTTTCCATAGACGATGATGTCATCAGACATGTTCTTGCATCCAACTAAACCAGACAACAATTCGCTGAGTGTGTTTTGGAATATTTCAGATGCTGCGTTAATTCCAAGCATCAGTCGTTTGTATTGCCATAGTCCCACGTTTGTTGTGAATGTGGTTATGTATCTGCTTTCAGGACTCAATTCTAGCTGATGATACGCAGAGTTCAGGTCCAGTGTACAGCTGAAGACAGATGAGCCATTCAGATCGGTGATTAGCTCGTCGATTGTTGGCATGACATGTTTGATGCGTTGTACAGCTTTATTTGCTTCTCTCATGTCTACGCAGATTCTGACTTCACCCGATTTATTAGGCACCACGACTATTGGGCTGACCCATGGTGTTGGTCCGTTTACCCTCTCGATGATGTCTACCTTTTCTAGTCTATCAAGTTCTTTTTCAACGTCACGTCGGATGTGAAAAGGAATGCGTCTGTGCTGTTGCTGTTTTGGAGTGACGCTCTGGTCGATGTGTAATTTCACTTTCACGCCATCCACTTTTCCAACACCATCAAAGAGATCTGTGAACTGATCTACGATTTGTGGTTGGAAATGCCATTTGTTGTGACGTTCTGTCTTGTTGCGACGTTTTGAGCGATGTGGAGGATTCCCAAGTCCTGTGCAGTTTGGCAGCCTAGCAGATTGCCTGTCGTGCCCTCCACCACATGAATGTTTGTGTCGATGACCGTCGAGCGAAACTTCATTTTCGTGATAAGCACGCCGATCACAGGTAGTGGTGTTTGTGAGCCATATGGATACACTTTCGTCGTAGGCTGTTTGAATAACATACTGCTGGATTGTCTGATCATTTTGAATGTGCTGTTGTCAATTATATTAACTGACGCCCCGGAATCTACAGTCATTTTGATAGGATTTCCTTCAATCTGCACTGTGCATGTGGGCAATGGGTTGTGCTCGTTTGTTTGTTTGATTGTAGAAAAAACATAATCATTGTCAGATTCAGCTGCTAGACTTTTTGGACTGACTGCGTTGGTGCTTGTGAAAGTGTTAGTTTGCATTCGATTACCGTATTTAGATCTCAAAATGTCCATTCTTATGGCAAAAATTGCACGTTTTGCCTTTTGCAGCGCATTGTTTAGTCGGCGGATGCGGATATTTGTCCCCACAGTAACGACATATTGTTGATGTCTGTCTACTCGCAGTGTTCATTGATGTTGCGTTATTGAACCGCTTATTTCGAGTTGCCTTTTTCTTGAAACGTTTGCTGACGATGTTAACTTCTGCTTCTCTTGACGTTTCTCCTGATGTTTCCATCCCTGACGCTTGTTTCTCAGACAACTCCATCGCTCTGCCTTCATCCAGCATTTCAGTGAGCGATATAGTGGCATCACGCAACACACGGCGTCGTAGTCTTGACGACGTACAATTCTGCACAATCTGTGTCTTAATTTCACGATCAGTGTCAGTGAATTCGCAAGTTGCAGCAAGACGTCTTAAACGCGTATGGTACGTGTCGAGTGATTCACCAATTTCTTGTTTTTCTTTTCTGAATTGGTACACTTCGTACTCAATGTTCTTCTTTGGCGAGAAATATGCAGTGAGCTTTTCACAAGCTTTGTCAAAATCGTCAGACGCGCCTGTATCTGGCAACGTTTCAAATATTTCGTACACCTGCTCGCCAGCATAATGTAGCAGCAGTGCTCTCTGACGTGCGCGACTACTAACGTCCATCGCCACCATCATGTTTGTGAAACGAGACAACCACTTCTTCCATCGGACGCCCGTATTGGCACTGTCCGTATACACGTCAAATTCGACGAAATGCGGCAAACCGTTTGAAGCCATGATATCTTAACTCACTTACTCATGCTCGTCGCCAATGTAATGTTGTTGCGTTTGGGTTGTTTTACTGTGAGTTTGATAAACACCGAACACGCCGTGTGTGAAAAGGATAGAAGCGGAAGTTCCACAATGTATTCAAAAGTAAAATACAAATCTGCGCGTAGTAAACGGCTACATTACAGCAGTGACACTAAAGTAGTCTTAAAACACGAAGCATACTCTCGCCAGGCAGCGTCACTTTGTCAGGAAGGAGGGGCGAGTGTTGCCACCTCACGGCGCTTGGATAATTGACGCTATAGGGACAACCGTGAACATTATCGTGTATTTTCAGATCTAACCTTGCTGGATGTTGTTGTTGCTCTCCTCCTTGTTCCCTGTTGTATACAGGGGTGAGGGTCAGGTACAGCATAACTGAACCACTCGCTGTGTCTCCTCCTTGTTCCCGGTTGTATACAGGGGTGAGGGTCAGGTACAGCATAGCTGAACCACTCGCTGTGTCTCCTCCGTGTTCCCTGTTGTATACAGGGGTGAGGGTCAGGTACGGCATAGCTGAACCACTCGCTGTGTCTCCTCCTTGTTCCCTGTTGTATACAGGGGTGAGAGTCATGTACGGCATAGCTGAACCACTCGCTGTGTCTCCTCCGTGTTCCCTGTTGTATACAGGGGTGAGGGTCAGGTACGGCATAGCTGAACCACTCGCTGTGTCTCCTTGTCACGGATTAGCGAGGTCTCCGTACACTAGATGGCTCAGTCTAGTAGGGTTCTTATATATCAAGGTCAACGCATATGAGAAAGAACGGTTATCGTGAACAAGCAACAAAGAACGAGGAAAATCTAATAAACTTTATTACAAGATATATTCCTTTTGGGTAAATATATCGATTAACAAAATAAACAGAATAAAGAAATCCCGTAACCAAATCTTAATAGAACATAATAAACAATAACACTGAATGTTTCGATTATCAAATTCCACTTCCTTTCTAAGGTGGATTATACCGCTACACGACCATACACTAGGCGCCAAGTGTTATCTAAGAATAACTTCCATAATATAAATACACAGTATAAGCTAGTCCTCGCGGACTCTCATTACAGTAATCTGTTACAACACACACATATATATATATATATATACATATACATGTGAATACTTCAAGGGTAAAAATACCTCACTTCAAAACACAAATAACTACCAATCATAATACAGCAAATAATAGATACGTTCAATCAGAAATTAGACATTTACACTAGGCTAGTCCCATCTCGAATATATACGAACGTTTGTTGAAGTCAACACGCCGAGCTCAGAACACAATTAGAACGGTGTATCTCGGCCGCACGAGTGATGATGTCGGGCACTTGACGATTGCCGTCATACGCCGCGAATTCTCGAGTCGCGTCCGTTCAATGATCGCACGGTCGCAAACGATTGCGAAGTCAGTTGAATACGTTCAACTGAAAGACGAAACCGGGCAGTAGACGCTTACCGCCGGCCGCTACGAATTCGATCGAGATGTCTTGCCCTGTCGCAAACGATCGAGAAGTCGGATGAACGGGTTCGCGCGAATGACGACGCCTGGCAGTATACGTTTACCGCCGGCCGCTACGACTCGCATTCGGTCAATCTTTCTGACGTTGTCGCTGTGAGACCGCTGTGTCTCCTCCGTGTTCCCTGTTGTATACAGGGGTGAGGGTCAGGTACGGCATAGCTGAACCACTCGCTGTGTCTACTCCTTGTTCCCTGTTGTATACAAGGGTGAGGGTCAGGTACAGCATAGCTGAACTACTCGCTGTGTCTTTTCCTTCTAAAGTTTTCTGTCCATCTCTCCATCTTTCACTCTCCCCTCATGTTCTCATGTCCCTCCTCACGCAGTCTTCCCGGCCATCTCAGCTGTGGCCTTTTTCTGAGTCCTTTATGTTGTTCCGCCTTTGTTTTCCCGTCATCCATCCTTGCTAAGTGGCCAGCCCATCTCATCCGGCTTTTCAATAATCCTACTGTTACGCTGCATTGCATTCCAACCTCTTTGCTTAGGTTATTCGTTCTTTTTTGTCTACCCTCAGTAGTAATAGAGGTGGTCCAGCGTAGAGGTTTTCCGTTCACTTGAGCAAATCCCATGTTAAGAGATAAGGATTTTCCTCCAGTAGAACGGCCGGGTTAAGAGATAAGGATTTCACCATGTTAAGAGATAGGGGTTTTCCCCCAGTGAACGGCCGGGTTAAAGATAGGAAATTTCCCTATGTTAAGAGATAGGGTTTCCCCAAATGTTGTCTTTGACTGGTGCTCGATGACGAAAGTAGTCACAAAATGGTTTTCGAGATACGGATTTTGCACCAGTGAACGGCCGGGTTAAAGGATAGGCCATTTTCACCATGTTAAAGCATAGTGAATTTTTACCCCATGTTAAAGGATAGCAGCTATTATCGTAGAGGTACGCGACCACTTTTTTTGAATAAAATAAAATATACCGAACATCATTTGAATATGTCACACACGAGATTGCTTAGCCCGGAGGCCGAGGCTTCGCCAAGGACCGAGCCTTTATTTGTTTGACGATGACATGTCGAAAATGTGGTGTTAAAATAAGGCGTAATTTACAATAAAAGGATTACAAATTCAACGGAGACCGTTTTATCTGAAGTAATGTATACGAAATGTAGATTACATATAGGACTATGTTATATCAGAACCTATAGCCTCGTTTTTTCGAACAGAGCGACCATTTTGGAATTAGACCTTTGGTGTCTTTTATCAAACCCGTACTCGAGACGTGTCTGGACATGTTTGTTTGTGACGAGCGTGAGCGCGCGCATCCTGTATGACGTCATCAAACTGCTACGCGCCGTGATTTTGTGCACGAGGTGAGTTGGTCAAACAGGTAGTGCTTTGGTTAGTCAACATTTTGAGCTTTCGCACTTGAATGTAATTCCATCATGTGATGTCATGATGCAGTGACATCATGGTCAGTGACGTCATCAAACTGCTTCGCGCAGTAATTTTGTACGCGAGGTGAATTTTTACCCCATGTTAAAGGATAAGCATTTTTCACCATGTTAAAGCATAGGAGCTATCGTTAAACTGCTACGCACAGTAATTTTGTATGCGAGGTTGACTTAGTTAAACAGATAGTGCTTTGGTTAGCCATTGTTTTGAGCTTTCGTGCTTGAATATAACCCCATCATTTGACGTTATGGTCATTGTCGTTATAGCGAGTGAAAAATTACCCTGTTAACCGGTATGAACTGGTATGAACTCGTAATGGCTGCTCTGTGACTGTGTGTTGGAAGAACATCTCGATATTCGACCCGTGATAAAACATACGAGAAACCGGTATTTGTCATACGAAATTAGTACTTACCAGCGGTCACAGTGGATATCCTGTTTGTAAACTGTTTTGAAGGGGTATTCCCTGTTCAAGTCTCATCTATTTAAATAAATAAACACAATCGACACGCTATGCGCGATGCACTATCGGCGAACCGCGTTAAATTCGTGTCTTTTATAAAACCCGTACTCGAGAGGTGTCTGGCCTTGTTTGTTTGTCGCGTGGGTGAGCTTGTCCATCCTGTATGACATCGTTAAACTATACATTGCTACGTATAGTAATTGTATGCGTGATGTGAGTTGGTCAGTGGTAGCCATTTGGTTACCCATTGTTTTGTCCATTTGCACTTGAATATAACCCACATGTTGTTTTAAACAGGTAGCGCTTTGGTTAGCCATTGTTTTGAGCTTTCGCAGGTTCTTGTAGTTATGAAGCGTGACATGTAAATAGGTTTGTGTTGTTCACGAATAAACTGTGCAAACCTCATCTTGTGTCTTTTTCATAGTGTAACGCAAAGCATATGTTGGGAACCTTACTAATAGCCTTACACTTCACAACTAAAGAGACTATCCGTATTGTCAACAGCAAGGATACCAAGGGCAGTGATCACAGGGACAGGTATAGAGACATACATATACATAAATACACAGGTAGTTTCAGGCAAATTCAGACAAAATTCAGGCAATCAACCAAGATACACAGGTAGTTTCAGGCAGTTTCAGGCAATATACACAGATAGTTTCAGGCTGTTTCAGGCAAATTCAGGCAATCGACCAACATACACAGGCAGTTTCAGGGAAATTCAGGCAAATTCAGTCAATTCGACGTGTTATCGCGTCAAATCCCTTTACTTTCAGGCAATTCGACGTGTTATCGCGTGACATCTCTACCAAACTTAGTGCACGAGACTACGTCCGAGACATTGCACGAGACTACGGATGACACATCACACGAGACTTCGGATGACACATCACACGAGACTACGGATGACACATCACACGAGAGTGCGGACGAGACAAGAGACGAGACTATAACCGAGATATGTCACGAGACTACGGATGACACATCACACGAGACTACGGATGACACATCACACGAGAGTACGAACGAGACAAGAGACGAGACTATAACCGAGATATGTCACGAGACTACGGATGACACATCACACGAGACTACGGATGACACATCACACGAGAGTACGGACGCGACAAGATGTGTGTGTGTGTGGTGGTGGTGGTGGTGGTGGTGGTGTGTGTGTGTGTGGGTGGGTGGTGGTGTGTGTGTGTGTGGGTGGTGGTGGTGATGGTGGTGGTGTGTGCGGGGTGGTGGTGTAGTGTGTGTGGGTGGTGGTGGTGGTGGTGGTGGTGGTGTGTGTGTGTGTGTGTGTGTGTGTGTGTGTGTGTGGTGGTGGTGGTGGTGTGTGTGTGTGTGTGTGGTGGTGGTGGTGTGTGTGTGTGTGTGTGTGTGTGTGTGTGTGTGTGTGTGTGTGTGTGTGTGTGTGTGTGTGTGTGTGTGTGTGTGTGTGTGTGTGTGTGTGTGTGAAATTACCTCCATAATCAAGGTGTGCAAAGCTGAACACTCAAGACGACACTCATGTGTAGTATCAAGTGTTGGTTCCAAGACTCTGTTTCGAAACAGTGGCGAAACACTATGAAACATATGGTTCTGTCAGTAAGGAAGGGTGAGGTTGATTAAAGACTGGTTGACTGTCTGGAACAGTACCGCAACCAAGTATCCGAACCGACTTTGTTGGACCCGCAAGGGCTCCTCGCCGTATGGCAGGCAAGACTGAAGTAGTGAGGTGCGGTATCGTCTTGTACACGATTAAACTTTGCAAGACTCTGTATCAATGTCTAGTCTCTGGTTCTTGCAGTTATGGAGCGTGACATGTAAATACGTTTGTGTTGTAATAAACTGTGCAAACCTCATCTTCTGTCTTTTTCATAGTGTAATGCAAAGCATATGTTGGGAACCTTACTAATAGCCTTACACTTCACAACTAAAGAAACTATCCGTATTGTCAACAGCAACGATACCAAGGGCAGTGATCATAGGGACAGGTATAGAGACATACATATACATAGATACATACATTCTGGACTTGTCTGTTTGCTGCGGGCGTGAGTGCGCGTACCCTGTATGTAATCATTAAACTGCTACGCTCAGTAACAAGAGACGAGACTATGGACGAGACAAGAGACGAGACTACGGATGACACATCACATGAGAGTACCGACGAGACAAGAGACGAGATTATGTCCGAGATATACCACGAAACTACGGATGACACATCACATGAGAGTACGGACGAGACAAGAGATATGCCACGAGACTACGGATGACACATCACACGAGACTACGGATGACACATCACACGAGAGTACGGACGAGACAAGATATATACCACGAGACTACGGATAGCACATCACATGAGACTACGGATGACACATCACACGAGACTACGGGTGATACATCACACGAGAGTACGAAAGAGACGAGATTACGGACGAGATACGCCACGAGAATACGGATGGCACATCACACGAGAGTACGGACGAGACAAGAGACGAGACTACGGATGACACATCACATGAGAGTACGGACGAGACAAGAGATATGCCACGAGACTAGGATGACACATCACATGAGACTACGGATGATACATCACACGAGAGTACGGACGAGACAAGATATATGCCACGAGACTACGGACGAGATACGCCACGAGACTACGGATGACACATCACACGAGAGTACGGACGAGACAAGAGACGAGACTACGGATGACACATCACATGAGAGTACGGACGAGACAAGAGAGGAGACTATGAACGAGATACGCCACGAGACTACGAATGACACAGATATGACAGTCACTTATGTCTGTGTATTGTTCAGTAGAGATGACAGCCAGTTATGTATGTATAGTTCAGTGTGAGTGACGTCGTGATATACGGAACTAGTACCCTGCACGAATTGAACTCAGACCAACTAGTTGCGCAAACGAAACACTATGCTTTGACCAACACGCTGCACAAATTGAACTCAGACCAACTAGTTGCGCAAACGAAACACTATGCTTTGACCAACACGCTGCACGAATTTAACTCAGACCAACTAGTTAGACAAACGAAACCAACTAGTTGTGGAAAGGAAACACTATGCTTTGACCAACACGCGGCACGAATTGAACTCAGACCAACTAGTTGTACAAACGAAACACTATGCTTTGGCCAACACGTGGCACGAATTGAACTCAGACCAACTAGTTGTACAAACGAAACACACTATGCTTTGACCAATACGCAGGCAAATTCACGCAATTGATCAAGATATACAGGCAGTTTCAGGCAAATTCAGGCATTCGACCAAGATACACAGGCAGTTTCAGGCAGTTTCAGGCAAATTCAGGCAATCGACCACGTCAAATTCCCTCAAAAGGGAGCAAATAGACGTGTTATCGCGTGAGATCCCTCAAAAAGATGGAATTCCATCAGAATAGACGGGTTACTGCGTGAGATTCCATAAATTTGATGGAATTCCAGATGGAATTCCATCAGAATAGACGTGTTATCACGTCAAATCCCTCCACATTCAGGCAATTCGACGTGTTATCGCGTCAAACCCCTCCACATTCAGGCAATTCGACGTGTTATCGCGTCAAACCCCTCCACATTCAGGCAATTCGACGTGTTATTGCGTGTCATCTCACTCCTTTCAGGCAATTCGACGTGTTATCACGTGTCATCTCACTGCTTTAAGGCAATTCGACGAGTTATCGCGTGACATCTCACTGCTTTCAAACAAATCGACAGTTTACTGCGTGACATCTCTACCAAACTTAGCGCACGAGACTACGACTCAGACATTTTTAGTGTTGGTAGGAGTTACATATATACACTAGTTTTTGGCGTCATCTCATTTACATAATCAATCAGACCGAACGTACATCACGTGACTTCCCTTAACTCAAAAACTGTGCGCGTTCACGAGATAGGCGACATCCGACACCACTCGACGGACACCAATGTAATTAGTCAGAGTATTGCCATCTATCGGCCATGATAGATCTCTATTTGTTGACACACTTCCGGGAATATCCGAAGCACAGAGGCCGCCATGTCAGTCAAGTAACATCCGGTGCGACATCACTTCCGACGTAGCATCCCTAGTAGAGACTGCCATAGCAAGCGAATTTGAAAACTGCTATGGTCGAAAACGACTATGTCAATAACATGTAAGGACAACCACCTGACAGGACTTCATTCAAAGAGGTGACCATCATGGTTCCCAACGCCACTCAACGGACACCAATGTAATTAGTCAGAGTATTGCCATCTACCGACCATGTTAGATCTCTACTCATTGACGCACTTCCGGGAATACCGGAAGCATAGAGTCCGCCATGTCAGGTCGCCATGGCATTCAAGTAACTTCCGGTGCGACGTCACTTCCGACGTGGCATCCCTAGTAGAGGCTGTCATGACAGTCAAGTAACTTCCGGTACGACGTCACTTCCGACGTAACGCCACCTATTGGATAATCGGAGTACTACGTCACATGATGGGGCCATCTAGCGGGTAAAAATATCTAATTAGGTTAGCTAGAGAAAAAAAGTTGGGGTTAACCTTACGAAAATTTATACAACCACACGGTGATTGTTTAAATTTTCGCGAGGTTAACCCCAACAACACGTCGAATTGCCTGAAAGGAGTGAGATGACACGCAATAACACGTCGAATTGCCTGAATGTGGAGGGGTTTGACGCGATAACACGTCGAATTGCCTGAATGTGGAGGGGTTTGACGCGATAACACGTCCAATTGCCTGAATGTGAAGGGGTTTGACGCGATAACACGTCGAATTGCTTGAATGTGGAGGGTTTTGACACGATAACACATCGAATTGCCTGAAAGTGGATGGATTTGACGTGATAACACGTCTATTCTGATGGAATTCCAGATGGAATTCCATCTTTTTGAGGGATCTCACGCGATAACACGTCTATTTGCTCCCTTTTGAGGGAATTTGACGTGGTCGATTGCCTGAATTTGCCTGAAACTGCCTGAAACTGCCTGTGTATCTTGGTCGATTGCCTGAATTTGCCTGAAACTGCCTGTATATCTTGGTCAATTGCGTGAATTTGCCTGCGTATTGGTCAAAGCATAGTGTTTCGTTTGTACAACTAGTTGGTCTGAGTTCAATTCGTGCCACGTGTTGGTCAAAGCATAGTGTTTCGTTTGTACAACTAGTTGGTCTGAGTTCAATTCGTGCCGCGTGTTGGTCAAAGCATAGTGTTTCCTTTCCACAACTAGTTGGTTTCGTTTGTCTAACTAGTTGGTCTGAGTTCAATTCGTGCAGCGTGTTGGTCAGAGCTTAGTGTTTCGTTTGCGCAACTAGTTGGTCTGAGTTCAATTTGTGCAGCGTGTTGGTGAAAGCATAGTGTTTCGTTTGCGCAACTAGTTGGTCTGAGTTCAATTCGTGCAGGGTACTAGTTCCGTATATCACGACGTCACTCACACTGAACTATACATACATAACTGGCTGTCATCTCTACTGAACAATACACAGACATAAGTGACTGTCATATCTGTGTCATTCGTAGTCTCGTGGCGTATCTCGTTCATAGTCTCCTCTCTTGTCTCGTCCGTACTCTCATGTGATGTGTCATCCGTAGTCTCGTCTCTTGTCTCGTCCGTACTCTCGTGTGATGTGTCATCCGTAGTCTCGTGGCGTATCTCGTCCGTAGTCTCGTGGCATATATCTTGTCTCGTCCGTACTCTCGTGTGATGTATCATCCGTAGTCTCATGTGATGTGTCATCCGTAGTCTCGTGGCATATCTCTTGTCTCGTCCGTACTCTCATGTGATGTGTCATCCGTAGTCTCGTCTCTTGTCTCGTCCGTACTCTCGTGTGATGTGCCATCCGTATTCTCGTGGCGTATCTCGTCCGTAGTCTCGTCTCTTTCGTACTCTCGTGTGATGTATCATCCGTAG
>CM034534.1:63949401-64034401 GCA_020002185.1 Paraescarpia echinospica | reverse complement strand
GAATTTGCCTGAAACAGCCTGAAACTGCCTGAAACTACCTGTGTATCTTGGTTGATTGCCTGAATTTGTCTGAATTTGCCTGAAACTACCTGTGTATCTATGTATATGTATGTCTCTATACATGTCCCTGTGATCACTGCCCTTGGTATCCTTGCTGTTGACAATACGGATAGTCTCTTTAGTTGTGAAGTGTAAGGCTATTAGTAAGGTTCCCAACATATGCTTTGCGTTACACTATGAAAAAGACACAAGATGAGGTTTGCACAGTTTATTCGTGAACAACACAAACCTATTTACATGTCACGCTTCATAACTACAAGAACCTGCGAAAGCTCAAAACAATGGCTAACCAAAGCGCTACCTATTTAAAATTATCAAAGAATCGTCTAGAATGACATTTTACAGGGGAATTTTTACTCGCTGTAACACCACGTCACTGACCATAACGCCACAACATGTGGGTTATATTCAAGTGCAAAAGCACAAAACAATGGCTAACCAAATGGCTATCTGTTTAAAATTATCAAAGAAACGTCTAGAATGACATTTTACAGGGGAATTTTTACTCGTTGTAACATCACGTCACTGACCATAACGCCACAACATGTGGGTTATATTCAAGTGCAAAAGCACAAAACAATGGCTAACCAAATGGCTACCACTGACCAACTCACATCACGCATACAATTACTATACGTAGCAATGTATAGTTTAACGATGTCATACAGGATGGACAAGCTCACCCACGCGACAAACAAACAAGGCCAGACACCTCTCGAGTACGGGTTTTATAAAAGACACGAATTTAACGCGGTTCGCCGATAGTGCATCGCGCATAGCGTGTCGATTGTGTTTATTTATTTAAATAGATATCGATATGTTCTTCCAGCACACAGTTACGAGTTCATACCAGTTCATACCGGTTAACAGGGTGATTTTTCACTCGCTATAACGATAATGACCATAACATCAAATGATGGGGTTATTTTCAAGCACGAAAGTTCAAAACAATGGCTAACCAAAGCACTATCTGTTTAACTAAGTCAACCTCGCATACAAAATTACTGTGCGTAGCAGTTTAACGATAGCTCCTATGCTTTAACATGGTGAAAAATCCCTATCCTTTAACATGGGGTAAAAATTCACCTCGCGTACAAAATTACTGCGCGAAGCAGTTTGATGACGTCACTGACCATGACGTCACTGCATAATGATATCACATGATGGAATTAAATTCAAGTGCGAAAGCTCAAAATGTTGACTAACCAAATCACTACCTGTTTGACCAACTCACCTCGTGCACAAAATTACGGCGCGTAGCAGTTTGATGACGTCATACAGGGTGCGCGCGCTCACGCTCGTCACAAACAAACATGTCCAGACACGTCTCGAGTACGGGTTTTATAAAAGACACCAAAGATCTAATTCCAAAATGGTCGCTCTGTTCGAAAAAACGAGGCTATAGGTTCTGATATAACATAGTCCTATATGTAATCTACATTTCGTATACATTACTTCAGATAAAACGGTCTCCGTTGAATTTGTAATCCTTTTATTGTAAATTACGCCTTATTATAACACCACATTTTCGACATGTCATCGTCAAGCAAATAAAGGCTCGGTCCTTGGCGAAGCCTCGGCCTCCGGGCTAAGCAATCTCGTGTGTGACATATTCAAATGATGTTCGGTATATTTTATTTTATTCAAAAAAAGTGGTCGCGTACCTCTACGATAATAGCTGCTATCCTTTAACATGGGGTAACAATTCACTATGCTTTAACATGGTGAAAATGGCCTATCCTTTAACCCGGCCGTTCACTGGTGCAAAATCCGTATCTCGAAAACCATTTTGTGACTACTTTCGTCATCGAGCACCAGTCAAAGACAAGATTTGGGGGAACCCTATCTCTTAATTTAGGAAAATCTCCTATCTTTAACCCGGCCGTTCACTGGGGGAAGATCCCTATCTCTTATCATGGGATTTGCTCAAGTGAATGGAAAACCTCTACGCTGGACCACCTCTATTACTACTACCCTCTTTGTTCTTGAGGACGCTACTCCCTCCAGACCATATAGGCATGTCTGTGTAACACATAATCTCAGGATTTCCCTTTCAGCTATTTGGAGATTTTGTTGTCCATCACGACTCTGTCTACCTTTCCCCAAGCATTCGCTCCTGCTTATTTTCGAAGTCGCACCTCCACCTCTGAACTCCCACCCACCGTAACCACTCCTCTAAGGTACACAACGTCGTCCACTTGCTTAATTTCCTTTCCATCCGACCTGATGTCCCATTCCTATCTCTGGTGTCCAACATCACTTCTGTCTTCTCCAGGTTCCTTCTCAGCCCTTGTTTCTTGAATATCCTGTTCCAATCCTCCAACATGTCTTGTAACTCTTGTTTGCTTTCTGCTACTATGGCCAGATTGTCTGCATGCATAATATTTCTGACAACATCCTTCGTGCTGATCTTCCTGCAGATTAGTTCCATCACCATAATAAATAGTAATGGGCTTACGGCTTCCTTGCCTCAAACCGATATTAACTGTAAACTCTACTTTGTACCACTGACGACATCACGGCATAGACGCGGGAACAAGGGGCAGGGGGGATTTCTCTGGGGCGGGGGCAGACACATGGTTCTGCCCCCCCATTAAATGTGAGCGGGAATGATGTTTTGTTTTTGTGGCTGGCGAGCGTCAATGCCGGGTGGAAATGTAAATTTTATGAGACGATTAATGTGTATTTTTGTCGACTGTGAAACATGTGCGTAATTGGAGGGTAGAGTGACTTTGTTTTCTGCCCTCTAGTAATAGGCGACGTGGTGCGAAAACATTTTCCAAAGCAATACCCCCCACCGTCCCGTCTTCGGATGTCACCATTTCAGCGGAGACAGCGGAGAGAAGCTGGAGTAAGTAAATTGACAGCAGCGGCGCGACGTAAATAATAAACATTTTCAACAGCACTGTTCCCAGTGTTTGTTCGGATGTCATGAATTCTCAGCCGATACAGCGAACAAGCTGAAGTTACAGCAGCGCAGCGGCGAAAAAAATTCAACAGCACCACTCACTGCGTCACGGTCATCTGCGCGTAATAAATGAAAGTCTTTTTTTTCCCTCCCTCCCTCCCTCCTCTGTCTTGTTGTCTTTTGTCTGACTGCCTGACTGCCTGCCTGCCCGCCCGTCCCTCTCTCTCTCTCTCTCTCTCTCTCTCTCCCTCTCTCTGTTTACGCACACACACTCACTCTCACACACACACACACACACACACACACACACACACACACACACACACACACACACACACACACACACACACACACACACAAGTAGTAGTCATGTGGTTGAGGCCCCCGTGCATGCAATCAAAATCAAAGGAACATCAAAGGAATTGTGAATCAGTCATTCCATTTGGAGCCTATACTTATAAAAACTGAATGAGTAATGGCCTGTCAAAGAAATGTACTTGTAAAAAATTTCTTATCGTAATTGGTTTTTAACACGTTACCTGTAAAAAACGTTTGTTTGATGTATACCGCCAGTGGTTTGCCGCCAGTAGTTCTAAGTACATTGGAGCTGCCCTCTAGCGGTTGCGCTTTCGTTACGTTGTTAGAGTCGCGCCTCTAGTGGTTGCGCCGGTACTAGCGGTAGTACATATAGTGGTTATGCGCGTGGCGGCGTAGTCAGTAGATCAGCGGTATGGAGTCTCCTATACCAGGGGTTGAACTACCCACTAGTCCGCTAGTCCGTACACTAGTAAAGATTACGGCGGACTAGTAAACCCGGCCTACCAACTAGTCCGGCTGTCTAGTAAAAATCAGCGTGTTGTGTGGCGCCACCAACCGTACAATTGACAAAGTAAATCTTCACCTAATGTGAATCGACAGTGAAACGGTATTTTTGATTGGTTGTTGTGTGACATAGAAATCTGAAACGACCGTTTTGTTTGGCTTACCGTATCATGTAGAGGGGTACCGGCTAATGAGCGCAATTGGCGTCCATTTTCGCGTCTATTTTCTAATCTATTTTCAAATGCGCGGATTTCGAATACGGTTCACATCTTCAGTTCTACATCAATTATTTTGTTAATTCATTACTAATTATTTTGTTACGTTTACGCACGATGCATCGTTATTTAACTGGGGTTGCAAAACCAGAAGTTAAACGCAAGGTGGAAAAGCGAGAACGGGACACGCTGTACGACCAGCAGAAACGACAGCGTGGCTATTCGAAGGTTTGGGAACGAGACCACACTTGGCTGTCCTACGATGACGACAACGATTTGATGTATTGCAAAGTGTGCAGGACACACAACGTAACTGGTGTCCGTGGCAAGAATGCGTTCTTGACTGGCACGGACAACTTTCGTCCAGACTCGCTACGCGCACACAGTACAAGCGAGGCGCACACACGAGCTGTCTTCCGGCAAACTGCGTTCGAAGCCCGTCCCGGCACTGCACCTGCCCACCGAGCCATCCAACCGCTGAACACGGCCACCATGGACCGTCTGACGCATTTGTTTAGGTAATTATGTTACCCATGTGATATAATGTTATAAAATGTAAAAAAATATTGTGTTTGATTTGTATTGATTTGTTAGGGTTAGCACTATATGGTTTACATTATTATCCCTCATTTCTCTGTTATCTCTCATTTCAAGCGTGCCGTGCAGTAAACAATGCCATGGGAAATTATTAATTTGCATTTGATGTAGATCTGTGTTATAACTTGCCTGGATCTTCGGGTTCAAAAGTAATACTATTTAGTGTTGTATTTCCCGCCTTTATGCATCATATTTTTGGTTTTGAGAACGTGGCTTGTCTTGTGATTTTTGTGCTTTTATTAAAATTTAAACCTGCCCATCTTCAAATCTTCGTCAAGTTTTGTTTTGAAAGCGAGGATGTTTTTAGTATTCACTGTTTGCTGAGGAAGGTTGTTATGTTGTGACTATACTCAGTATTTACTTAATACTATGATATTTAATATTTCCTGCATTGGATGTTTCAGGACTTGTCACGCGATAGCAAAGCACCGGCGTCCGTTCACAGATTATGTGTGGCAGTGTACCCTGGACGCACAGAAGGGCCTTGATGTGGGGAACACTTATCGGAATGACAAGGCATGCAAGCAGTTCGTGCGTGCCATCGCTGAGGTTGAGCGCCGTCACCTCGCACAGCACCTGGAGAGTGCTCACTTTCTCGCCCTCATCAGTGACGGTACAACAGATGCGTCCATCACGGAAGCGGAGATAGTGTACGTGAGGTATGCAGTGAATGGTGTCGTCTCTACTGCCTTCGCTGGTATTGAGAACGTCGGCAAGGCAGATGCTCCGTCAATCAAGCGGGCAATTGACGGTGTCGTGGAGCGCTACCTCCACATCCCGAAAGAGACACTCATGAAGAAGCTTGTCGGATTCGGCAGTGATGGCGCCGCTGTTATGACCGGATCAGCCAACGGTGTCGCCACGCTCTTCCGAAATGAGCAGCCGTGTCTGCAAGCAATCCACTGCTATGCGCATCGCCTGGAACTTGCATATAAGGACGCATTGTGTCGGTTGCCCATGTACACAAAGTTGAGCGGTCTCCTCCTGAGCCTCTACTTGTTCTACCATCACTCGCCACTGAACCGTAGCAACTTGAAGGCAGCATTCGACACATTGTCTCTGCCATGTGCCCTTCCACCACGTGTCGGTGGCACTCGCTGGTTGCCACATCTGCTGAAGGCACTGCAGGCCCTTGTGAAGGGATATCCAGCATATGTCCTGCATCTGACGCAGATGCAAGTGCCCGGGGGCTCCGGAGATGCCAAAGCAAAGGCCATTGGCTTTTTGGCGACACTGCACCGGCGAGACATCATCGAGATGGCACACTTCCTTCTCGATGTGCTGTTTGTTCTGAGCAAGCTATCGCTGGTGGCTCAGACAGTGACTGCGACAGTTGCTGATGTACATGCCACGCTGACATCCGTTGTGGCCACCCTTGTGATGTACAAGACGACCACAACTGCCAAGGAGCGTGCCCTGGCGCGCATGGAAGACTTCCATGGTGAGACACTCACAGGTGCTGTCTTCGCCAAGCAGACTCGACTGCAGATCTTGGGCAACCTGGTCAGCTGTCTGGAGGGTCGCTTCGTTGACAGCAATTCGGACGTTGTGCGTGCATCATCAATCGTTAGCTTCAAGCTGTGGCCTGAAGCTGCAGGTGATTATGGAAATGACGCTGTGGCCACACTCAACAACCATTTTGGCCCTGTGCTTCGCGACGCTGGCATCGATACTGCCAGTGTGGAGACGGAGTGGACACTTCTGAAGATGATCCTGTATGAACAGTCCCCAGACGTGCGACAGCTGACATGGTCTAGTGTCAATGCAGCCCACCAGGCAGAGTATGGAAACATACTTGGGCTTGTTGACGCCATTCTGACTCTGCCAGCCAGCTCGGCTGATGCGGAGAGAGGCTTCAGTCAGCTGAAGCTGACGAAGAGCAGCATCCGGTCAGTCCTGAAGGCAGATCGACTGACTGATCTGTTGACCATTCAGCTGAGTTCACCAGACATCGCTGCATTTGAACCGAAGGAGGCAATCGAGCTGTGGAGTGCTGGTGGAGCCCGGAGGCCAGACACTCAGCCGCTTAGGCCAAGGCCCGACTGTAGTAGTTACACTGACAGCAGTGACACCGACTGTGATGACAGTAGTGCCTCCGACTCTGAGTGACACTGACTGACTGACAGGCAGTGTTAACGCCAGGCCTGGATGACACTGTGGTTTTTTGTGTTTTAAATAAAATTGTTGTGACCTAAATTTGTGCTATGTTTTTTATTTGCAGGACTAGTAAACCTTTTGGCGGACTAGTAAACTTTTGTCTTTACTAGTCCTGCTGTCTAGTAAAATAAATGCTGAAGTTCTACCCCTGTATACAGTTCGGTGGGTCGGCGTCGTTCCTGTCGAATTTTTACCCGTGTCGATACGCGGCGTACGGTCAGGAGTTCAGGTCCGTAGAGCACGCTTATCAGTTTAGAAAAGCGATGTTTAACGAAGACGTCAAATGCCCGGAGTACATCAAAAAGTCGTGGTCGGCTTATATCGCGAAACGACGAAGTTACAGAATCGAGAAAAAGAGAACGGGAGCCGAATGGGACGCCGTTAGGGTCGAGTGCACGAAGAGCCTGCTGATGAGCAAGTTTGGAGGGACAAAGATGTTGAAAGTCGCCCTATTGGCTACCGGGGAAGCCGAATTGGTGGAGTGGGTGCCGTCGTACGAAGCCTTCTGGGGTATGGGCCACGGAGGCAAAGAGGGGCGAAATATGCTCGGTAAATTGTTGATGGAGATGCGCGAAGAGTATAGAAGAAACGAATAAAAAGTCATCGCTCGTTTTCCCGCGCGCCAGTCGTGAATATGTGCGCGCCTTTGAAGCACCCCTTTACGTGTATAGTAGCCGGCCCTACGGGGTGCGGTAAGACTACTTTCGTCGCTCGCCTAATACAGCACGCTTCCTCTATGATCGAGCCGTCGCCGGAGAAAATCCTGTGGTGCTACGGCCAGTAGCAATCCGCCTATACCTCTATGACACCCAAAATAGAATTCGTAGACGGATTACCGGATCCGAAGCTTTTAGATGCCGAAACGAGGACGCTTCTAGTACTCGATGACCTGATGGAGGAAACCGATAGCAGGGTCACGACCTTGTTTACTAAAAAAAGTCATCACTGGAATACGTCCGTCGTACAACTTCTGCAGAATATTTTTCCAAAATGGAAAGAAAACCGCACAATTAGTCTAAACGCTCAATACATGGTGCTATTCAAGAGCCCCCGGGGCGCCGGGAAAGTAGGTCACCTAGCGAAACAGATGTATCCGGGCAGGATCAACTACATGATTGAGGCTTTCAAAGATGCCACGTCAGCAGCGTACGGTTATCTCCTCGTAGACCTGAAACAGGAAACGGAGGAAAACATGCGCCTGCGAATGTGCATTTTTCCCGATGATCGCCTTCAGTACGTCTACGTAAGGAAGAGAGTATAAAAAGAGGAAGGCATCACCGCGCGTGTCATTCGTTTTAAGGATGACGGACCGCGTGAAGAGTCACATCCTGGCCCTGCAGATGTTGAACAGATATAAGAGGAACGACGATCTGAGAAAAGCCGTATTCGCCCACGCGGACTCCGACCTCAACTGTACTCTGTGCGATTGCGCATACAACATTCTGAAAGGGAATGTGAAATTGTCGAATACACAGAAAAAAGTACGGTTAAAATACAGGAAACACTTGCATAAGCTACCGGCAAAAAAAGTACCCGTCAAACAGAAGCGGGTCATCCTGCAAAAGTGAGCGGGAGGGTTTCTGACGGCGCTGCTAGCACCGTCCTTCTCCCGCAGCTCAGACCGATTATCGGGTGAAGATGCAGCACGCGAAGAAGATGGCGTTGTTCGACCCGCTGTTGGTGGAGAGCCTCCTGCCGCTCATCGACCAGCCGCCGAGCACGACCCGATCACGCGCGATGAGTAACCTGGAGAGCGACATCAAGGACGATCTAGACCGGTCGGATTTGTCCGAGCGCGATAAGGTGGTGTTGTACAATGAACTGCTGAGTCGTTACAACGCGATAGAGGCGACTCGAGCGGCGCAACCAGTACGCGTGTCGGTGGTGAACAACGAGACGGCGGCGGCGGCGACGACGACGGGTGAGACGGAGCCCTTGAACGCTATAGAGCGCGAGATCGTGGAAAGCATGCCGAAAACTCTGAAAGGGAAAGCCCACCTCCTTATCGCGAAAATGAAAACCTATCAGTTGTGTCGATGGAGCGACCGCGGCGAGTTCGTGTACGACGGCCAAACTATCGCGGGTAGTAACATGGTCGATCTCGTGAACGACCTTATGCGAACGAGAAAGAAGATGGCGCCACCTGTAGGGTGGGAAGCGTTCGGGGAGCGTATGAGGCGTCTGAACGTCCCTATGGAACTCGTCGGTAACCCCTGGCGTCGAGCGTACATGCAGCAGCAACAGCGGCGGCCGAAGCAGCCAGAGGAGGCGACGCCGGGTGGAAAAGGTAAACGTAGTCGCCGTCGTCGTCGTAGCAGTCCCGTGGTGGAGTGGGATACGTATTAAAGTGGATGAAACGTCGCCGTCCGAGCCACTTACCGCAATGACCCCTCGAAGAAGAAGGTCGGTAGTCGTCATCGTCGTCATCGTCGTAGCGGATGTCGCTCTCTATATGTGTATATTAGTCGTCGTCGATCGTTCGTCGCCGTCGTCGTCGTCATGGTGTCTCGGCGGCCTCGTCGTACGCAACGAAAGCGTCGAAATCAACGAAACGACGACGACGACCGCCGGAAGCTCGTCTACTACAACCCGAAACAGCGGGCAGTTACGGCGGCGTCGACGCGTTGCACCGGGGGGCGGCAGTAGTACGCAAACCGATCGTCAAGCGGAGGCTAGAGGCGCAGGATACGTACACCCTGCACAAACCGGTTAAACGACATTTCAAACGACGTTGCGTTATCGTAGGCGGTTGAAACCAGCAGTGGCAAGCCGATCTGGTCGACATAGCTACACTGAAAAAGCACAATGACGGTATAACGTTCCTATTGACGGTCATCGACGTCTTCTCGAAGCGGGCGTGGTGCGTCCCGTTGAAGAGTAAAGCCGGCCCGGCGATCGTCGCGGCCTTCGAGACCCTGCTGCAGGAGCAGCAACCGCCGAACGCGCAGCAGACCAATAAGGGGATGGAGTTTCTCAACAGACCCCTACAGAAACTCTTGAAGGACTACGGCGTCCACCATTTCGTGACGCATAACGAGGAGACTCAAGCGAGTGTCGTGGAACGATTCAATCGGACGTTGAAGACGCGCATGTGGAGGTACTTTACGAAACATCAGACGCTGCGGTACGTAGAGCCGTTGCCGGACCTCGTGCGGTCGTACAACAACGCCTACCATAGAAGCATCGGTAGGACACCGGCGAGCGTTAACGCCGCGAATCAGGAGAGCGTATGGCTACGATTGTACGGCGGCGGCGGCGGCGGCGGGGGCAGCAAACCGAAACTGCGAGAGGGAGATCGCAGTTTCAGCAAGGCGAAGGGTCGGTTCAAAAAATGGTACATGGCTAACTGGAGCGAAGAGCTCTTCACCGTCGTAGAATCGCACCCGTCCGATCCGCCCGTTTATCGACTGGAGGACGTCGGCGGGACGCCGCTAGAGGGCGCCTTCTACGAACCGGAACTGCAACGCGTAGTCGTCCCGAAGGATAAACTGTATCGCGTGGAGGCCGTTCCACAGTGTCGTCGTCGTAAGGGTGGTGCGGCGGAGGTGCTCGTGAAATGGAGCGGTTATACGGCTTCCTTCAACAGCTGGATCGACGCCAAGGCGCTCGTGGACTATAAAGGGTAGGATGTCGTAGCGTTGGACGGTAGTCGTCATGTTGTGGACGCGACACTGGGGGTGTTCTCGACTACACGAAGCCGGGTTGTGCAACGGCTTTTCATTCTTCTATAAGAGACCGCAGTGGCGCTACGATGACCGACGAGGAGACAGTCACCGCCGCAGACTGCTTCAATATCGACGTCGCCGCAACCGCAGACTTCGTCAACGCTACCGAATCTACCACCACCTCCGTCCGCGAACACGTTCCATGGCGTTTCTGCGGGAACGACTGCCCTAAAGCCGAGGTCATCTTCCTTTGTCAGATCGTCGTCCTGTACACGGTTATCGTCGTGAGTATATACAATCTGACGAGAGGCCAGGGCGACTCCAACCGGTGGACGACGCTGTTGAGTAGCTGTCTCGGTTACCTACTCCCGAGTCCGTCTATGAGACGCGATGGCGGCGTCGTCTGACTTTTACCTGACGCTGCCGAGCAACTCGTCTATGAAGGCGCACCCCGAAAACACGTTGACTCACTACAACACGAATCTGCCGCAACGCGTCGACCTGTCGGGGCTATGGGAATGCGGACTGGTGACGCTACAGTATCCGCATACGTGTTACAACGTGAGAGCCGAGGACGCGTACTTCTACTTGACCTGCAAGACGGGGGATAGAGGACTGTACACCTCCGACGACGACGGTAGTCCGATTTACCGACAGGGCGACATCCCTCACGGCTTTTACAACAGCGCTTACGAGTTGATGCATAAAATCAACGAGGCACTGATGAAACTGAACACCGATAAAGTCAAGGCCCGCATGGAGTACAGCCCCATCTCCAAACGGATGACGATGCATCTATCGCCGGGTGTCGAATTTAGCATCCTCCTTCGGAGCCATCTGAAAACCGTACTAGGTTTCGATTCGGGCATCATCGCGAGCCCAATCTTCAAGGACACGGCCAGCGAGGTCATCATCAGCACCGATCCCGTCGCGTATACCTACGAGTACGAGGGTCGGCGTACGGTGGACATGAATCGGGGAGTCGACACCCTGTACGTGTACACTGACCTCGTGGAACCGCGCGTCGACGGTGACGTGTTCGCCCCGCTCCTTCGAGCCATCCCCGTCTACGGGACGAACGGACTCATTATTTCGGTGGACTTCGACCGCGTCCTATACGTACCTCTCCTGCGGCGACAATTCGATTCGGTCGAGATAGATATAAGAGACGACATCGGTCAACCGATACCATTCGAGCAGGGGAAACTCGTGTCGACGCTTCACATCAGAAGCTGTAAATCTAAACTGTTTTGACGATGACGGTGGGACGCAACGCGTACGAGGACTACTACACTCGACAGGTCGGCGGCAATCTACCGGTCTTCGTCGGCGGTCGAGGGCAGCGAGGTCACGGCCTGGGCAATCTCTTCTGGAGCCTGTTTCGAAGCGCCGTGCCGCTTTTCAAGAGAGGCGCTGTGAAAGCGCGCACTTATTACGGGCGTACGCGTGGCGCAGGACGTCGTTGCCGGCAAGAATTTAAAAAATTCGGTAAAACGACGCGCGAAAGAGGCCGGCGCCGAACTTCTCGACGGGCTGCTGAATAAGCCGCCGCCGAAAAAGCGACGTATAAAACCACCGGGTACGGCGGCGACGTCGAGTAAGAAGAGCAGTCGTGCTAAGGTCTAAAGAGCGAAATGGACCTGTTCGCCTTGCCGACGACGCTGACGAGCATCGAGAGCGGTCAGTGGGTCGATCACCAGCCGCTGATGGCCCTCGACGCCGGCGGGACTATCGAGTTCCTCATCCCGGGATCGGGAGATGACTATACGGACCTGGCGTGTATTAGACTGTACGTCCGCTTCAAACTGACCCAGTGGGACGGTACCGATCTCACGCACGACTACGTCGTGTCCCCGGTCAACAATTTTCTGCATTCGATCTTCAGTCAAGAAGACGTATCGCTGAACGGCACGCTCGTGACGCCGTCGACCAATACGTATCCGTACCGGGCCTACATCGAAACCCTGCTGAGTTACGGTACCGACGCGAAAAGGAGGCAGCTCCAGGGTGCTCTGTGGTACAAAGACACCGCCTGGTTCATGGAGGCGACCGCGAATGTTAACGACGGGTACGCGCAGCGGCGCGAAATTACGCGGGACATTCGCGAGGTGGAGATGATGGGACGCCTGCACGTCGACGTGTTCATGCAAGACCAGTAACTACAGAACGGCGTCGACGTGAAGGTACGAATGGTGCGCGCGAAGGACGCCTTCGCGCTCATAGGCGAGGAAGCCGATCCGGAGTGGAAAATCTCGCTGCTAGAGACCTACCTGGAAGTGCGAAAAGCTAAGGTGAACCCGTCCGTCCAGTTCGGTCACATTAAAGCGTTGGCGCGAGGGGCGGCCAAGTACCCGCTACGTCGAGTCGACTGCAATGTGTTCTCGATACCGCAGGGCACGATGTCTCACACGCACGAGAAGGTCTACCTGGGCGTCCTCCCGAAAAGCGTGATCCTGACCCTGATCGACAACGACGCCTTTAACGGGACCTACGTTAAAAACCCGTTCAACGCGAAGCACAACGACATAAACGTCATCGCGCTCTACGTTGACGGACGCCAGGTACCGAGCAAGCCACTGCAGCCGGCATTTGGGCACAGACGTTACATCCGAAGCTACATGAACCTCTTCCGGGAAACGGGAAAGGCGTACGAGGACGAGGGGAACGACTTGACGCGTGCCGACTTCGGTAACGGCTACACCATCTTCGGTTTCGACCTGACGCCCGACTGTTGCGACGGCGACCATTTCAACCTCGTGCATAGGGGAAACCTGCGCGCCGAGATACACTTCTCAGTCGACCTGCCCCAAACGGTGAACGTCATCGTGTACGGGAAGTTCGAGTCGGTGCTGGAGATCGACAAGAACCGGAACGTCGTGTACGACCAGTAGCATGGACACGTTTCAAATGATGCGCCGCCTGAAGATCGACCCGTTCGCTAAAAACATCGTCGTCGGTGTCAGGCCGAAAGACGGGCTACCGAAAAGACGGCTCACCGCGCTCCCGACGACCTTGATGTGCAACTCCGACGACGGCGGCGAACCGGGGGAGCACTGGGTAGCTCTCTACGTGGACGTCGACGGACGAGGCGACTATTTCGATTAGTATGGCCTACCACCGCTGCACGACGACTTCCGCTCCTTCCTTCGCCGTAACTGCGGCGACTCGTGGACGTACAACAACAAGAGACTGCAGAGCGGGGTATCTAACGTATGCGGACAATATTGCGTCGCCTACCTGCTCTTCCGATGCCGCGGTATGCCGTTAAAGGGATTCCAGTGCCCATTCGGCCCCGATAGGCTTTCGCTTACTACAAAAAAAAACGACGAAAACGCACACTTGTTTCGTACTTTTTTTTATTATCCCTACCTACCTACCTACCTAACCCTAGGGAGGGGGCCGTCCCTAGTCCGCCTTATAGGCATAGTCCGCCTTATAGGCGCCGACCCTTATACGAATATAGGCGCCGTGGTGACGCCGTCGTCAAGCACGCGACGTTTAGCGTAGAAGTAGCTCAACGCCGCGCGCTCTTGAATGTACGTCAGCACGGACGACTCTTTCACTTGAAAGCCGCGGTTCCAGCCGCCGCCGCTCCGTTGGTCGCGCAGCAGGGGAGGAAGACGTCCTTCTCGATGTCGTTCTGTCGCTAACTGAATCCCTTCGTGCTGTACTTATCGCCGGCGGCGCCGCCGAAACAGTAGTAGGTTTTACTGCACAGCGCGATGATACCGCGTCCGGACCATTCCTCTTTCAAGAGACCCGGCGTTCGCTTATCGTACTTGCGACGTCGCACGCAACATTCGGCGGGCGCGTCCCACGGTCGCCCGGCGAGTCGGCATTGCACGTACGCGTCCGCGTGCGCGTCGCAGCACTCGGCCGGAAACCAGGCGCTGCGGTGACGAAAGTAGTGTTCGCGCTTAACCGCCGCCACCAGTTCGTCGAAGTTGCGGACCGCGAGGGCTATGTACGCCGTAACCGTGTCCATCACACAATACTGGAACAGGGGACGCGGAATGTAGGCGGCGATGAAATCGTAATAAAATTCCAGCATCCTCAGTTTGGCGTACTGATAGACGAAGTAGCCGATCTGAATAGGCAGCGCGTAGCGTTCGGTGCGCTTGTTCAGCGCCACCTCGTAGAGTCCATCGGGTACGACGACGTCGAGCTGCCGGAAGCGCCGGTTTTTGACGAGCATCGTGGCGCCGGCCGTCGTTCAGTATTTTATTTCCCTGTGGAGATCGAAGCGCGTGATAGTTTTCCCGTAGGAACTGTTCCCGAGAAGCCGTGTCGCCGAAGCGGCGAAATCACGCGATCGGGACGTACTCGACCATCTGGTAGACGCGGTCGACGACGAGACCGTGCGCCAGATACCACCGTAGTAGGGGCGTCGCGAGTAGAATCTTGGCGCCGAAAAAGCTACCCACGAGCGTTCGCTGAGGTCGGGTCAGAAGGTGGTGCGCTTCGGGGTAGCGTCGCATGAAAGGGCTGAGATCGTTGCGACCGATGTAGGCGTTCTTGAAGACGGGCTTTATCTCGGAGAAAGCGTCGCGCTGCGCGTCCGGGACGGCGATATCGCACTCTACCAGGCCGAACAGAGCGCCGTCGCGTACGGCCTCCAAGATCGTCGACCGCGTAACGGCGCGGCCGCCGGTCCACCGAGAGGAGCTCTCCTCGGGCGGCAACGGCGGCGACGGCGGTTACACCTCACGCCACCGACATTCCCACATTTCGACGACGGTGACGAAACGGCGAAGGTAGGTCGTAACGGCGTTCATCGCGGCGTACAGTTCGGTCATCGGCTTCCCGTTAACGTTGTTCGTCGGCCTCCCCGTGCACGGGCAGCCGTGGAAGTAGCAGCCGTGGATCTGGTACGCCGTTCGCGTCTCGCAACACCAGCCGTCGACCCGGTACTTGCCGATGCGTTTCTCGCGCCCGTTGAGCTGGTGTTGTATGCGCACCCCCGTTCGTTCGGCCTCCCACGTCAGCCACTACACGGCCATACGGCCGTAGCGGTGCACGCGTTCCGGCCGAAAGGCGTTCTCCTCGCGGCGGCGCGTATTCCACCCCGTCGGCATCTGTTGCGTCATAGCCCATAGGTAGAGGCCGTTCGCGTCAAATCCGACGATCGAGCGACAAGGCCGCGCGGCCGACTCGCCGTACTCCTCTCGGCGAAGAACGGTCACGTCGACCTCGTGATGACGCGCGAAGATGATCGAAGGACCGCCGACGATCTGCGATTGTATGAACCGGTGCAGGTCCTTATTAGGCTTGTTGAAGAGGGTGAAGTTAATCGACGACGGGAGATCGTTGAACAGGTACAGCAGCGTTAGGCCCGGTACGCTGATGGCGTCCTTGAACATGTCGATGCGACGCTGGCGGTAGAAGGCGAACTGTTTGTCGACGGCCTCCAAGAACGGCACCACGTCTCTGTTATTGTACCACACGAGGAAGACGCGCATCGTCGTCATCCGTTCGTCGCGCCATACCGTCACGCAACCCTCGTACGCCGCGGCGGAGATCCCTTCCCGTTTCAGGTAACTTTAGAACGCCTCCCGCGGCGGCAGTTCGGTGTCGTCCAATTTCCGCAAAGCGTCGAGGTACTCGTAAGGAAAGTAGCCCTTCGTCGCCTCGCAGCCGTACGCCTTCAGAAACTTCTCGTAGCTGACGTCGGGGGCCAGGTAATTGGTGATGTCTAGGAAATTGAGCGTCGCCGTCGTTACACAAATGAAGTTGTTCTGGCGTTTGATGGTGAACGCCAACGACGTGTGCTGTCCGTTGGTCATGAGCAGGGGGGTCAGATACTTCTTGATGACGTTCAAGTCGTACTTGCCCGAATTGAAGCCGAGAACGGGAAGCTGGCGTAGATAGACCCACAGGCGCTCGGCGAGTGTGGAGTACGGTGACGACTTGTCCGCCTCTTTCTCGGGGGCGGCGCGCCGCCATTCGGCGTCGAGCGCGTCGAGCGCTTCGAAGGCCGAGTCGTACGACGGTCGCAGAGCCGCGCACGTCGCTTCGCTCACGGCCTCCAAGGCGACGATCAGGCGCCTTGCGAGATCGGCCGAATGGCCGGTCGTGACGAAGCATTGCGCCGCCTCGTGGCCGGGGACGTTCCAGGCGATACTCAAGTTGAGTAGTTCTTGGCGGGCTAGTCACCGGCATTTGCCGGTATCCGGCGGCAGGTCACGATCGACGAAGTAGCACTCAAAATCGAACGTCGCTCTGTACGGGTAGTAGCGCAGGGGCTCGTCCACGTAGACGCCCTCGTCCTCCAACTGCTGGAACACAGACGGTGTCGGGTGGTAGACGCCGCCGGGGAAGACGTGGCGAACGCCACCATCGCACGTCGCTTCGTGACGCTGCAATTCGTAGGCGCTTCGCCACAGCGAGTTGCCGCACTTGCCGCATACGTACGTCTTCTTGAACATCGAGACGTCGCGTACGTAGGAATAGTGCGCGTCGTATACGTTGACGTTCAGGATAGTGGGGTGCGTGCGTTCGAACGAGCGGGCGTCGGTAACGAGCGCGGGGACTTCCAAGTACCGGCCGCAGCAATTACAGGACGAATGATAATACCAGTAACGCCCCGACTCCTTCTGGCGCAAAATAAATCCAAAACTTAAATTTATCTTAAACGCGCGCGTTTGCTCCTCGAACATTTCTCTTAGTCGGGGTTCGAGTTCTTTAGTGTCCAAACATTCGGTCAACTGATAATTATAGCGGGATTGGATAGGACCGCGCGACACCGACGTTCGTATATTGGACAGTAGTAGTAATGTAGGTTAAGTACGATGGACGCGTCCGTTCACTGGTGCAAAACCCATGTTAAGAGATAAGGATTTTCCCCCAGTGAACGGCCGGGTTAAGAGATAGGGGTTCCACCATATTAAGACATAGGGGTTTTCTCCCAGTGAACGGCCGGGTTAAAGATAGGCGATTTTCCTATGTTAAGAGATAGGGTTCCCCCAAATATTGTCTTTGACTAGTGCTCGATGACGAAAGTAGTCACAAAATGGTTTTCGAGATACGGATTTTCCTCCAGTGAACGGCCGGGTTAAAGGATAGGCCATTTTCACCATGTTAAAGCATAGGAGCTATTATCATAAAGGTATACGACGATATTTTGATTTTTCGGCGTGGATCAAGCGACGCTACTGTCGACGTATCTCGACATGTTTATTTGTTGTGCGCGTGAACCGCAGTACGATTGCGCAATCCCAATGCTCGTTGCTATCAATAAACTCGTATGCGGAGACATGTCTGGACATGTTTGTTTGTGACGAGCGTGAGCACGCGCACCCTGTATGACGTCATTAAACTGCTACGCGCCGTAATTTTGTACACGAAGTGATTTGGTCAAACAGGTAGTGCTTTGGTTAGACCTTGTATTGAACTTACGCGTATGTAATGTAATCCCTTCATGTGACGTCATGATGCAGTGACGTCATGGTTAGTGACGTCATTAAACTGCTACGCGCCGTAATTTTGTACGCGAGGTTGAGTTAGTTAAACAGATAGTACTTTTGTTAGCCATTGTTTTGAGCTTTCGCACTTGAATAAAATCCCATCATTTCATGTTATGGTCAGTGACGTTATAGCCAGTGGAAAATGTTCCTGTTAACCGGTATAAACTGGTATAAATGCTCTGTGACTGTGTGTTGGAAGAACATCTCGATATTCGGCCCGTGATAAAACATACGAGATACCAGTATTTGTCATACGAGATTTGTACTTATCTGCCGTATCACAGTGGATAATTTGTTTGTAAACTGTTTTGAAGGGGTATTCCCTGTTCAAGTCTCATCTATTTTCCTCGCTGTCAACATTAACGAAGTAAACACAATCGAGGTGCTATGTTCGAGGCGCTATGGACAAGCCACGTTGTCAACTCAGCGGCCTTGACACCGAACTTGGCAAACCTCTTTTTTCGAAACAGGCACGTAACAAAGTGAAGCGTTCTGATAGAACAGTACAGGCACATAATAACCTCCCAGATAAGATGTACCAGTATTTATATAGTTTACCGTATTAATGGTCAAGTGTATAAATGCCTATTTGAACGGTCATACTGTAGTCTTTAAAGTCATGCTTCTTCGGTAAATCCTTTCAAATTTGCTTCTGTCGTAAAACACCTAACTGGGTGTTGGTATAAGTAGGGATTAAATTCGTGTCTCTTACAAAATCCGTCCTCGAGACGTGTCTGGACATGTTTGTTTGTTGCGGGCGTGACCGTGTGCACCCTGTATGACATTGTTAAACTATACATTGCTACGTATAGTAATTGTGTGTGTGTGATGTGAGTTGGTCAAACAGGTAGCGATTTGGTTAGCCATTGTTTTGGACTTTTGCACTTTAATATAACCCACATCATGTGGCGTTATGGTGAGTGACGTGGTGTTACTGCGAGTGAAAAAATTCGCCTGTAAAATATCATTCTAGAAGTTTGTATTAGCTATCATTTGTAAGAACTATATCGAACACAGGCTATAAACAAACCGGTATAAGCCTTTGAACTATAACATTAGCTAACATACGACATTTGTAGTTACCCAACTTTGTCCTTATACCGATATAGTTAATACTCTTTTGTGAGAATGTGGTTGGCTCTGAAAAGAACCGTTTAAACAACTAAAACTGTTAAAACATAATTGGCAGCGTCACCTCAAGAAGAGGTGGTACCAAAGAAAACAACACAAACAGCAGCGACGATAAACATCCGTTGAAGAGATAAGCACGTCGTTAGTAAGAGGACAAAGGCAGTGCTGTGATATTCCGACATCCGTTGAAGAGATAAGCACGTCGGTAGTAAGAGAACGAAGGCAGTGATGTGATATTCCGACGGGTACCAACAGCCACGGCGACATGTCCGACACCAGTACCATCTCTGTTACAAGAATCATACTGTGAGATCCCTACGGGACTACCTCCCTCACTTGCGACCTTCATCTGTCCGGACTGTGGGTCGTCGTTCACACGCCGAGATAACTGGAAGAGACACATCGCTCGCGGTAGTTGTGGCCGACCAAAAAGAACAAGAATAAATTACTACATCACCGAGTGATGTATTCATATCATACTGAAGGCACCTAATAATGTGTATAATTTCTTTTTATAGCAGTTCGATGAAACATAAAGGTCACGTGGGTGTGCTGGAATGATTTGTCAGAACGTTATTTGTAACTTTGTTATATATACGAAAGAACATAAAGGTCACGTGTCCGTGCCGAAAGATCACGGATTGTAGAAAATTCAAATGCACGGACTGATGAGTAGAATGTACACATTCGTGTGACGTTTGTTGTAAGATAAAACCTGTGCGTTTGATTTGTTCTTCAGTTTGTATCGACGCAAGAAGTGTGAAATATGGCTCCAAAGACAATAACGAAAGGTTGCAGATCGTACAGGGGACAAGAATCACCGTCAATGAAGGAGGGAGATCGATAAAAACGTTGGTAGAGAGGGGACAAAGGAAGTGACGAGATATACCAGCACACGCAAGGTTCTCTACACTGTAAATCTAGAAACAAAACGGCTCTTTTAAGAGCCAATGACATTTTCACAAAAGAGTATAATGTAAATGAATTCAGATAAGTATGTCCTTTACTACTATGTCTGTTTATTGTTCAGTAGAGATGTCAGCCAGTTATGTATGTATAGTTCAGTGTGAATGACGTCATGATATACGGAACTAGTACGTTACACGAATTTAACTCAGACCTACTAGTTGTACAAACGAAACACTATGCTTTGACCAATACGCTGCACGAATTGAACTCAGACCAACTAGTTGTACAAACGAAACACTAAGCTTTGACCAATTCGCTGCACGAATTGAACTCAGACCAACTAGTTGTGCAAACGAAACACTATGCTTTGACCAACACGCGGCACGAATTGAACTCAGACCAACTAGTTGTACAAAGGAAACAACAATAGACGGGTTATCGCGTGAGATTCCATCACTTTGATGGAATTCCACCACAATAGACGGGTTATCGCGTCAAATCCCTCAAAAGTGAGGAGTAGGAGGAATAAGGATGGACGGTTTATCGCGTGAGATTCCATCAAAAAGATGGAATTCCATCAGAATAGACGATTTATCGCGTGAGATTCCATTAAAAAGATGGAATTCCATCAGAATAGACGGTTTATCGCGTCTAATCCCTCAAAAGTGAGGAGGAGGAGGAGGGATAGAGATGGACGGTTTATCGCGTGAGATTCCATCAGTAAGATGGAATTCCATCAGAATAGACGGTTTATCGCGTCAAATCCCTCCTCTTCGTGTCTGTTCACTCACTCACACACTCATTCACTCATTCACTCACTCACTCACCCTTCGTGTCTGTTCACACACTCACTCACTCACTCACTCACTCACTCACTCACTCACTCACCCTTCGTGTCTGTTCACTCATTCACTCACTCACTCACTCACTCACTCACTCACTCACTCATCCTTCGTGTCTGTTCACTCACTCACTCACTCACTCACCCTTCGTGTCTGTTCACTCACTCACTCACTCACTCATCCTTTGTATCTGTTCACTCATTCACTCATTCACTCACTCATCCTTCGTGTATGTTCACTCACTCACTCAATCATCCTTGGTGTCTGTTCACTCACTCACTCACTCACTCACTCACTCACTCACACACTCACTTCACAAATCTTCGGTCTTTTCATTTCCGCAGGTTTTCGACACCCTCAAATGTTTCAACATATTACTGCGCTGGGAGAAAGAATGACCGCATTTCGGGCATTGCGGCTTACAAGAATGGCCCTCCAGACGGTCGACGGTTCTACCGCATACGGGGCAGACTGGCATGGTTACGGACAGGTGGCAGCGCCTGTGTTAGCGCACGCTGCTTTTGCCAGATGGCGGCACTGCGGTGTACAATTGCGTTGCTTGGTCGGCCTACAATGGCGTTGCTTGCTTGCTTGCTTGGTCGCTTACTCCGTTGGCAGCGCAAACGATATTAACTACGGACGTATCTCTCCACCGACTATAAACGCTAGGAGTGGTGGTGGTGGTGTTGGTGGTGGAACTAAATAGCGGTGGTGGCGAATAGCGGTGGCACTCGCTAAGCTAAGCGGTGACACTGCCGTGATCTTTGGCCTGGTTACACGGCTCGCGGTTGCCGTGAGGCGGAACGAGTGGAGATAACGGGCGCTGGTGGCTTGGTAGGCGGATCGGATTAAACGTGTTGTTTTCGCGCGGGTCGTGTATGCGGGATAGTTACGAGGAAGATTTTTCATACGTTTTATTAAGCGACATTTCTGATTGTGTTTTTGAACGTGTCGTGTATGCGGGAAAGTTACGTTCATAGTAAACAGGAAGAATACGTTTTCAACGTTTTATTAAGCAACCAAAGCTACAACATTTCAACGGTTTATCATCATAGAGTCGGACCCTTTTCATAACATTTAAGCAGTAGGCATCGCTAGTATAGCCGATTAAGCAGCCATCACTATTATAGCGTTCAACGTTTTATAACCGTCTCTTACGTTCATAGCACGCTCCCTAGTATTAAGTGTCTAAATTAAAGTTCAGCCAACGTTTTATTAAGCAACCAAAGCTACAACATTTCAACGGTTTATCAACCGACTTTTCATAGAGTCGGAACGTTTAACACAATACATTGAAGCAGCAGGCATCACTAGTATAGCCGATTAAGCAACCAAAGCTACAACATTTCAACGGTTTATCAACCGACTTTTCATAGAGTCGGAACGTTTTCATAACACAATACATTTAAGCAGCAGGCATTCCTACTATAGCCGATTAAGCAACCATCACTATTATAGCGTTCAACGTTTTATTATTATAACCGTCTCTTTTCATAGCACGCTCCCTAGTATTAATGTTCATCTCACAATTTAAAGTTAAGCGTTACATCGCTAGCGTTTCACAGATCCAGGCTGCTCCTTCTCACCAGGTACGTATGCGTCGCCGACTCGAGTAGCGCGTTGTTGACGCAGTCTCGCCAATCAGTACCGAGGAGCCAATCGGACACGAACTGCACGAGTGCAATTTCCTCAGCTCAACCCGGCTTGTGCACCTTTACTTGATCGTGCATGATCAATATCAGCCTCGTAACGCACGGTATTAACGACCGACGGAGATACGCTTCGAGCACGGGCTGAAAGAAGCGCGTGATTATATCACCCACTTCGTGGTACATACGCCGATAGCGTCGGTTCGGTCTCCCCGCACGGTAGCCGTACATGTGCACGAAGGGGCACCCTTCGTCCGGCTCACACTCACCGCAGTAGTGTCGGGCGCGCGTCAATATCGTTTCCCCGATACATTCGACGAATGCGCTCATCAGGTACTTCTCCTGCGATTTGACCGTGCTCAGCAGGTGCGGATGATGCCTGGTGTAGTGTTCGTAAATCGGCAGGAGCGGCGATGGGTGACTCTGCGCTCTAGGCACCGATTGCGTGGCCGGGATCAACGCCGGTAGCCCTTCCGACAACGCCGAGGCGGATGAGATATTCACCACGGGGCATAAGGTCGCGTACGTCGGTGGTGGTGGTGACGGGTCTTGCGCGCACTGGGGTTGACTCGATGGCGACGAAACGTTCACCACTAGGGGGGCGTCGACTCTCATACGCTTCGAAGCCGGCAGGGGTTCTAAGTCGCGCTTGGGCTCTTCCGCCATCCCCAAAGCATCCGCTATTATGGCGTCGAGTACGCAATCTCGCGCCTCTAAGTCCTACAGCACAAAAAAGCGAGTTATTAGTCAATGTTCTGTTTTTTATTCATCGGTCGTCTTCTTGGCGCGCTTCGGGGCGCGATGTCCGTCTGCCGACTCCAGCAGGGCCTCGATGAAGGCGGCGGCGAAGTCGCGCTTGGCATTTCGCACTACGTTAATTGATTTTATGACGCCGAGTATACGATGCACGTCCTACAGCACAAAGAAAGCGCGTTATTAGTCAAATGTAATTTTATCCACGCATTTATTCGTCGGTCATCTTCTTACTCAGGCCACGCACGGTGTACGTCGGCATTCCGCCCCATCAGGTCTTACGCACACTAACCTCCATGACCGTGCCGACGAGCATCAGCATAGTGTCACGCAATTCCTCTGGTCCCAAAGAGGCCAGGTAGTCGGCCTGATAAGAGACGAGCCCCGACATGACGTTATCGAATAGACTTAACCAAATGTCATCCTCGCTTTCCGAGCCATCCTTTATCATTAGATGCACCGAAAAATAGTTTTTCGGGACGTCTTGGATGCCATGAGATAGACACATCATAGGGTCTTGTTTGAAGCGATGTACCTTGCGACGGCATTGCACGCACCCCTCATACGTGCATTTATCGCGCCAGGAAATTGCCTCAATTTTGACGGGCGTTGCAATTTTATACAGGCCATCTTCAGCCTCGATAAACTCCCTCACACTCACCGACGAAGGCACAAATACCACCGCGCCCTCTGCAGGTGCCGCAGCCGGAACTGGTAGCGGCGCCGCCGATCCCTGCGCAGCGTGAACGAAGCGCGTGCTCCTTCGATTGTCCTTCGATTCAAGGCGCCACCTCCGGCTAAACCCGGTTTCACTCGCGGGGACACCACGCCTCCTGCACTAGGGCGCGACCACTGCTCGACCGTCGGGCGCTCGGTCAAGACGCCACCGCCTCTAGAACCGCGCAGGACGGTATGCGTGACAGCCACGGTGATCGGTGTGCCACGCTCTAAAAAAAGCACCCGGCTTTGGTGGGAACGGTCATCATCGGATGAGGAACCATGGACTACGCCTATACCAGATAACGAGCCGCCACGACATGGCTTTGGAAGACCACCTGAAATGCGCACAGTCATATACGGCCATCCGCCGTTACCGGACAACTGGGAGTAATTCACCTCACAACAACAGCAACAACAACAACGGTAGTTGGATGATTAATAAAACACTTACATAACTAACCGTCTGTTCGTATGTTATTCCAACTACACGGCGCCCTATTACAAAACAGTAGCACTCTCCTTTCTGCGCTCCAACTAGTCGGCGCTTTATTACAAAACAGCCTTGTTTATGAAACGCTATAGTGCACGCCGTTCTATGCTATAAATGCAGCTTACAAGAAAACAGCATTCTTCCGCTAGCCGTTACGCCTCACGGCGAGCTAGGCACGTTGCCGCTGATTACTAGCGGCTCACACCAACAGCGCTGCGGCTGTTTAATTAGGAAAAGAGATCACAAGTCACCAGCGCTGCGGCTCGCTCAGCAGCTAGACTTCACTAGCATACCGATATCATATTTCATCAGCAGCACCGACGTCAGACCTACAGCCGCCGCATCACACAGCTGAGATATGGTTATTTAGTGCTTATAAGCGTAGGGCGATTACGCTGTGGTTACACGCATAGGGCCATTATGTAGTGGTTATGTAGTGGTTATACACTTAGGAAGATTATGTAGTGGTTATACGAATAAAATATATGGCAGACTGACACCGGTACTCATAACGTAGCCACTAGAGGCGCGGCTCTAACAACGTAACGAAAGCGCAACCGGTAGAGGGCAGCTCCAATGTACTTAGAACCACTGGCGGTATCATTCAAACTTGGCGGTATACATCAATCAAACGTTTTTTACAGGTAACGTGTCAAAAACCAATTACGATAAGAGGGTTTTTTACAAGTACATTTCTTTGACAGGTCATTACTCATTCAGTTTTTATAAGTATAGGCTCCAAATGGAATGACTAATCCACAATTCCTTTGATGTTCCTTTGATCTTGATTCCATGCACGGGGGCCTCAACCACATGACTACTACTCACACACACACACACGCACACACACACACACACACACACAGGCTAGGTCTGAATACAACCATGACGCTCTGGCTGATGGCTCACGACATATAAAGATGTCTGTACGTATCACCGAACTATACCATTAGCGTCCATCCTCACAAGTCAGGTGTGGTTGTTGCTGCACTAACTCCGGCTGAAATCATACGCAATGCGTGGACGTTATCTGAATCAGTTGTTCTAGTAATTGACTGTGTCGTTCGCAACTACAGTATACCACCCGCGAGAACAGGGCAGACACCTGCGCCCCTTACTAACAGGCGACTCCAGGGAATATAATCAGCTCTCCGACCATTCACATGGTGTTGCGTTTTATAATAATTACTTCTTATTTCTGAACATTACATCTAACATTATCCACGATTCAAGAATGGCAACGAGATGAGTGGATAACAGGCTCAGTTTGTCTTCAGTGGTTGGACAGTACGATGTGCCTCTGGGTACTGAAGATGTAGAGTAATGAAGAGTGTCCCTGTCTAGGTTGCTAGCGAACATAACGTTGGTTTTAACACATATCAACATCGAATTCCAAAAGCAATACTTGTAACAGGCGTCTGACTGTAGGTGCTTGTACGGTTGCAGTAAATTGATTCATCCAATGGTCTTCAGAAAAATCAATCTGAAATCATAGTTCTGTACTTCCGGTCATAATTGCTTCAAAATGAATCAAGCCAACGAGTAAAGGGGTAACATGTAAACACATGTTTAATTTGACGAACAAACACAATTGTCGATTTCAGTAACGAATGTCATATAACCAGAGTGAGTTGATCGTGACATTATATCTCAATAGTTATATAAAGAGATCGTTAGGGCAGTAAGATTTGTCTCCATTGAGAGTTTCCTTCTGTCTATCTTTCACTCACCAGGTTCCAGAGTACGGAGACAAACTGGCGATCACGCAAAATGCATGATATGTTTAGAATCTGGATCAGTCGCGACAGTCGACAACTGTCGCGCACGACAACGATGTTTGTGAAACACGTGTTAGAGTCACACTGACATTAACAAAAACAAATAACTAAATCACAAAACGGCCCAAAGTAAGACGTTCGCAGACGAAAACCGTGTTAAACAAAAATAAACAATGGAGCCACACCGAAACTGTGAAATGAAGACACGTCAAACCCACAGGGGCGTGTCCAGAGAGGTTAGTCTAGGGGAGCACAACAACCTACAATGGCGGGCGAAGCAAATGCCAAATGGTGTAGAAACTTCTCCGCTGTATCGGCTCGACTGGTCGGAAGACGGGAGGTGGGGTTGCTGTTGAAAATTTAAATTTGTTGACCGTAACTTCACTTTCTTCTTCTCGCTGTCTCGTTCGTACTGTCTCCTTTCTCGGCTCGGCTGATGGAATCAAAAGACGGGGTGCATTCAAAAGGGTCTACGGAGCATCATCACGGAGGCACATACAAAAAGGTCTGGGGCAGTACTGAGCTCGCAAATTAGATTTTTTTTTTATTATTACAGTCATGAGTGGAAATAACACTTCTTCCACCCAATCTATGTGTATTTCGGATAAACGACGATACGATTAAATACATTTTATTTAAACACATTAATTGAAACACATCATTTAATTATACATAATTAGCTCCCAAACTGGCTCTCTAGAACAGCCAGACGACCGAAAAGAACAATTCCACATCCACATGTCATTAACGAGAACGCAACATACACATTAAGGGCCCAAATTGAAAAAGGACAATAAAGGAAGGGCAAAATATTGAAACAACTCCAGAACAAAACTGAGTCAGCTTTGGATCAGAATACGATGTTGTGTACATTATATATTTCACAAATCATCCGTATCTTTTGTTTGTTATGATACTGCGAAAGCTCAGTAAACAAGACGTACGTCCGCTACTAGCTAACAACATCCTCACGCGCCAGGGGTCGCTGCTTCTGATTACGTCAGTGCCAGCCAGCAGTACCTCCTGGCTGATCGCTTTGCGAAACTCTTAATTTAATTTAAGCTTAGTCTATGAAATCGCTCACTAGATCAGTGGAAGTCGGCAAGTCAGGTGCAGGTGGTCATAATAAAACACATTTCAACCAACCGTGGCTCGTGTTACATACAATGTTTAGGAAATAGAAGCAATTATTCGAATACACAATATCGCTCAGTTGCCCGTGCTAATTAAATGGGCGAACCGGTAATTATTTATTGGGATTCCCAGAAGTCATTTATCCGTCTTCAAATTGGGGCGGGTATTTGCGCTGTTCTCACGGGTGATGCAGTCGCGACTGGCGAAGTAAATTACTAGTTTGACTCGGCTAACTTCCGCACTTCGCGTAGGGGATCAGTTTTTTAAATGTGCCGCTAAACGTGAACAGTAATCCGCACGTGGTCAAAGGATTATGCTTACGGTTTTGTTGCTTTTATGAAATACACCCGTTTTATGTGTATTGATAATAACTAACACCTCGACCAATGTTAAAAAAAAATAACGAAAAGCGCACCATATGTTTACTTTTTTGTGAGAAAATTCTAATAAGCCACGATTTATTTTTATATAGCTTGCTATCGCCATTAGGTGATCAAATGCACACTTCGAGTCACACAAACAAACACTAGTACGTATGCGTAACTAGAACAGTGTTTTAATAAGAGAACACAAAACTGCAACTCACAACAGGAAGTATCCAAACATCCGAGGCCGTGACCCGGAAACTAGGGGTCACGACAATATTACCATTGAACAACAATCATGGAATAGTAACTAATAGCCATTGGCGTGACTTCTTTCTTCTCATAATTATGTATGCTACTATGAGATAGCTATCATATAGACATACGATAATGATTATAGAGATAAAGGTTCATGAGATGAAGTCTTTCAGATACTCAGGAGGCTTCCGAGTTCTTGTAGAGCGTCTCGGAGGTTCCTCGGGCGGACAGCTATGTTGATCTGGCTCGTATGACATTGTCGATTCGTTGTTGACTGTCGCCGTTTCTTGTCGATGAGACTCGGCTGTTGATGGTTCTACGGGCTGAGCTGCTGTGACTGGAGGGTACGAGAGTTGAACTGGTACGTCTGGAGGTTTCTCTGGAGGAGCTGGGTCATCTGCGGGTGTTAGTTCGTCATACTGGTACGACACTGGAAGATCGTGGGTAGCTTCAGCTGCCACCTTGTAGCACTCTGTTCGCTTCACTCTGTATGACGTGGCACGCAACTGGTTACCGGCGAATTTGCTGATGTTGATCCATTCTCCTTCTGTGCTCACTACGAGATATCGACACCTGCAGCATAGTTTACTCTTGTCTGAGTACAAGTACACGATGTCGCCAATGTCGATATGTTGGGGTCTGGGTACTGAACCGCGAGGAGACTTCGATATTTGACTGTGTTCGTGGTTAGCGTTGCGCGAGGCATGCTGTTGTTGAATGATGCTATAGTCGTTCAGCGGTAATTGTTCGTTGGTGAATTGGTCACGCTGGGTCCACAGCTCACGAGCTGACATTCCTCTGTTTCGTACTCGGGCGTTGAGGTTGGCAGTAGCGACAGACAGTAGCACCTGCGTGATGGCGCCGCCTGTTGGTTGTTGGTGTAAAATTTCACCCTCGAGTTCCCGAATGGCTTTTTCGGCCACAGGGTTTTGTTGATGTTTTTGACCCGTCCTAGTTCGATGGTGAGTCGATACTTGTTCAACAGTGCGTCGTTGACGAGAGCTGCGAATCCAGGAGCTGGGTCTGTGCGTATTACGGCAGGAGGTCCATCAAGCGGTCGGAGGCCGATGCAGAGTTGAATGATGGAGTCCCGTAACGTGTCGCGTCGTTCGTCGTTGACGAAGCATGTTACCGTGTATGATGTTACACACTCGCGTAGCACCAAGATCAGTTGTCTTTCTCGTTTGATGATGTCGGCTGCATATGAGATACCCACTACTTCTGGGGGATCGTTGGTAGATTGCGTGATAGTTAGGTTTGGGGTGTTCCGTAACGACGTACAGTGATGACAGCTGCGCGAGGTGGACTCGACAGACTTGTCGAGGTCGAGAGCGAATACATAGCGATGCATGACTTGCTTTAGCTGGTACGAAGACGGGTGATCCAGTTGGATGTGCAGGGCCGTTACTAGTCCGTCTAGGACTTTTCGCGGTACGATGATGCACTCTCGTGTAGGACTCAGTGGGTCGTTACGTTGTACGACCAGTAGACCGTCACGAGCGATTGATGCGACGTTAAGGTATCTTTTGACGTCTTTCGCGTTTGTCACCTTTTTGGATGGTCGTGTTCCTTGTGTAAGGTGTGAATGAGTCCTTCGCAAGTCTTGGCAGTCTGCTTGAATGCCGAGCCATGCTGAACGATTGGTGAACGGAAGTCGAGCTTTCCCAGATGTTATGTCGTCTGTTGTAACGCGTTGCATCACGACTGACTCTTCAGTCTGTCGTATATAGGAGCACACTTGGCACTGTTGTTCCCGGCATGTGGGTGCGTTGCGACTTGCGAAGTCTGATGGAACATTAGCTGAACCGGCGAGATGGCGAATAGTTGCCTGGTACCGACTGACGACTGATAGGAATGTCGATACGCGCGGGCTGACGGAGAATTCACCGCGACAAAGCTTCTCGTGGGCTTGTACGCAAGGCTTGCTGTCTGTGAGTATCGCTGTGTTGTGCGCTGACTGTACGATATACGGGCTGAAATGTCTGATAGCGGCTGCGATGGATAGTGCTTCTACTTCGCATGGCGACCAGGAGATCTGTCGTCCGCGGAGTTTTGCGCTGAAGAATCCGGCCAGCATCAATTTGCCATTGCGCATCACGTACAAGGTGGCTCCTAGACCGCACTGTTTGACAGCGCCGTCCGTCACTAGCCATAGTTCGTCACTTGGCCGAGGTAATGTGATAGCCTTGTTAGTCTGAAGACTGGTTTGTGCGTGTTTGAAGGCTTCTCTTAATGCATCGGTCCATGTGACGCGATCACTTGACTGTTTGCCACCCGTTACTTCGTCGAACGGGGCAAGCAAGGCGGAGCATCCTGGTATGACGCGTGCTAGCATTTTGTAGGCTCCGACGAATGCTCGCATCGCTTTGACTGTGAGTGGAGCGTCGCAGCTGGCTAGGGTGGCGATGCGATGTTGGCTTGCATGGATGGAGCCGAGGTTCCACACCCAGCCAAGTATCGTGGTCGTAGTAGGGCACATCGTTGTTTTGGCAGCGGACAGGCGCAACCCGCTGTTGGCGAAGCTTTGGAGCAATCGTCTTACGTTCTGTTGGAGTTCGGCGATGGTGTTTCCTCCACAATATATATCGTCTGCCAGTTTGGCGATGACACCTTCTTCGAGTAGATCTCCCAGTACGCGGCACAACAGCTCTTCGAGTGCGGTTTCGGACCCGGGCATGCCCATCGCTGAGCGAGCGTATACGCGTACACCACGGAACGGAGTGACTACTCCGCAGTACTTCATTGATTCACGCGATAGAGGGATTTGGTAGAACGCATTGGACATATCGGTAGTCGCTATGTACCTCCATTGTGCGATTTTTCGTAGGGTGTTGTCGACATCAGGCATCAATGAAGGCTGCGGCTTGCTATAGCGGCCTACGTCAGTGAAGGCAGTGACGAGTCGGCGTCCTCCGCTTTGCTTCTTTATCAGGAATGACGGGTTGAGGTACTCGACGTTGACCGGTACATCCTCAGGCCGGACGAACACGCCCATCGTCTCGAGTTCATCGAACTTGTTTTGGAGTTCTAGAGCTGGTTTCGTGCGTATTGGGGTAGGCGTCCTTTACGTTGGGGCGGTTGTACTGGGCCCATGTTGACAACAGCTTTGAATGGTCCCACGTGACCATTGTATCCACTGTAACGTGGGTCGAATACGTCGTTATACTCTTCCACGATCGATCGGAATGCCGCTCGTTCGTCGGGGGAGAGCGCGTGATCAGGATCGATGGTGACCGCTGTTGAGTGTTTGATGGCAGTAGCATTCGAGCTGCGTGTGCGTATGCTTACGGCTACGCTGGTGCATTGACTGTCTGGTATGGATGTTGCCTTGTCGGGTACGAACACTTCTCTGATTTGGCAAAAGTGTTCGTTTCTTTTCAGTGTGCGAGTGGAGTTCGTGAGATTTGGTATGCGCAATACACCTTCTACGCTGGTGATTAGTGAAGGTTGTGGCCACACATCGTTCTCGTGTACTCCTTTGTTGCCGGTGGTATCGTGACGTGGTTCCAGAGCGAATGTGGCGTCTGCGATATACGCGTCTGAAGGCAGGTCGACTTCCACGAAGTCGCCTGGCCACACAGTGATGTTGGTTGGTGGTGCTCGCAGTATGTGGGCACGGCGGACTGCATGCCTGTTGAGGGCCCTCTGTGTTGTACCATATGTGTACGTGGTGCCATCTGCGAGGGTGATGGTTCGTTTGGCGGGACGGATGGTAATGTCGTTGACTTCCATAAATGGTGTCCCGGCCAGCATCTCGACATCCAGATTCTGTACCACTAGTCCACAGAACTGGAATGATTTATTTTTGCGGGCGAGTGATATGGTAATTTCGCCAACTATGGTTAGAGGCGATGATCCGTCAGCTTGGTGAGCCGATTGGGAAGAGTTCTTGATAGTACACCCCAATCTCACTGCCGTGTCATGACGGATCATATTGCCCGTTGCACCGCTATCGATCGTCACTCGAACGGCGTGATGGTCGTGGAACGCGTCGAGGTAAGGCGATTGTCGTACATCGATACGTTGCACGGTAGTGGTGTTTACGGGGCGTTCGTCATAAACTTCGTAGGTATCGTCGTCGCCTTCATCGACTCCGTCGATGATATCACTGACTTGTCGTACCTTAGCCATGTAGCGGCGATCTTGTTCCGGAAGGTACGAGCACTCGCTGAGGAAGTGGTGTACATCACTGCGGCCTACTTGTTTGCAAAGAGGGCAAGTCTTCACGCTCGTGGGACGCCTAGGGTTGTTAGATGGTGCCGGTTGTCGTCTTGAGAACGCTGGTCTTTGTCCGCGTAGGTTAGGCCTAGTCTCGGTGCGCATAACCTTTGCGGTGTCAGCAGACGCAATCTCGTCTAGTAGTGATTCGAGTGCCTGTGATATTTCTGGCTTGATCGATGCTAGTGTTCTTGACCTCAGCTCTGTGCCATATCGTTGCTTTATGAGCTTAGGCAGTGCGGGGTTGATAAGTCGTAACCAGGTCAGTACTACCATGTTCTCTAGGGAAGGAGACATTTCTTCGTCAACGTGTATGACGTCACCGTGGTGCAGAATGACACTTCCCTCTTGTAGCATGTTGTCTTCAACGAAGGCCACTAGGCGCTGATACAAGTCTTCGGGGCGTTCGTCAGCTTGTAGATGGATATCAGCAAAGTCCAGGAAATGGGCCCCTGTAGACTGGAACCCATAGTGCAGTCGGATAGTTTGCCAGATACCGGATAAACTGGTTGAGTTTTTGGCGATCGTGTTGCGCGATATGACTGGGCAATAGTTCGCTATTTGGCCTAACATTAGATCGAGCATGTAGGCTTGCTGAATGGCTGTATGATCATTCTCGTCGGTGAAGCCGCGGTTTGGATGTGCTGCACATCGCTTCTCCCATTTAGCATCAGTGGCGATAAACTGGGCGAAGTTTGGGTCGAGTGAGAGGGTGTAGACGAGGTTCTGGCGCCAGTTCTCAAATGTGTTGACCGTTTCCGTTTTTGTGAGGCACCACTGTCTCGGTGCGCGTTGCATGTTGTTAGCCAAGTTGTTACCACACCTGCTAGTGATACAGAGCCGTTTCGGCTAGCTGTTTGCGCCGTGAGGTCGGCGGACTGTCAATGTGTATCTGCTTTTATTGCGCCCGTTTTGGTGAGCGGGTTCGTTGTGAGCGCTGCCACCACGCCATTAGGTGATCAAATGCACACTTCGAGTCACACAAACAAACACTAGTACGTATGCGTAACTAGAACAGTGTTTTAATAAGAGAACACAAAACTGCAACTCACAACAGGAAGTATCCAAACATCCGAGGCCGTGACCCGGAAACTAGGGGTCACGACAATATTACCATTGAACAACAATCATGGAATAGTAACTAATAGCCATTGGCGTATGGTAATATAAATGTTAGTACTTCTGTGGGCACTGGGTCGTAAACTGCCTGAACTTCCATCGCAGCTTTTGTTTTGTTGCTTTTCAATTTTCCTGTGTAAGCCTAATTGTACGAGTGTAGACTTGCAGCAAATAATAATTAAAATGTACGTGATTATTACGCATATTGTTAAGATCGAGCTTTGGATCAGTATACGTTCGGTTGTATAAATTATACAAAAAAGCGAAGGCTCAGTAAACAAGACGTACGTCCGCTAGTAGCTAACAACAGCCGAACAGTCTAGTACCGTATACGTGTTAATTGTCTTTGTCATTTTGGTTTCGGTTTTATACAGCCGTTTTAAAAAACACGAACAGTTGCATTATTTTAATTTGATTTACCTTACTATTTATTGATACTAACTAAAGTTCAGAAGTTTTAAACGTCACGTTAGTGCAAGGTGAACAACATAATAATAATATCATTTTACGACTATATCTTAAAAAGGGCTTCGCGAAACGAGATTGTATGTCGAGTATCCCATCCGAAATTAATAGTCTAAACCCGAATTAAATGTGGCAAAAACTGCAATGCACAGAAAAAAATGTGTTTGTAATTATTGAATAATGAATGCAATTTTAAGAAAACCACAAACACTCTTGTTTAGTGAGCGTATCTAGCACCGTATACGTGTTAAATGTCTTTGCTCGCGTGTTCGGACCGAGGGAGACACGAACACTGAAAAACAACAAGCAGTACACTGCACCTAGGGAAAGGCGACTGTGCCTAATTTTGCTATGTATACGTATGTATGTATGCATGTATATGTATGTATGTATATATGCATATATATATATATATATGTATGTATCAGGCATGAGTTAATTTAAATTGTTAATATTTTAATTCAATTAACTAAATTAATTTAAGTTAATTAGACTTAATATCGCATGCCCATAAAATGTAAACCAATGAGAAAAAATTACTTAGGAAGATGTTTAGTTGAACAAATGTAATATGTACATATCAAATAAAAATTACTTATGAATCATAATTGTTTTTTAACAAAGAATAATAATTTATGGTTCTTTGTTAAAAAAAACACAATATGATATAAAATTCGAAAATTTTGTAGTTTATGCAATGCTTGGTAATAGTGACTAGACTAGTCAGGGTCATCGCCATGTGACTGAGAATTACATGTACAAACACTATATGCCACATTGCTCAGATTTACTCAGCTGTACGAAGAGTACCGGCTACAGGCCACAATATTTTTGTACGAATAGTCTTCGCATATTAATTTCAGTGTGGCTGAATGCTTCCCACATAAGTCAAGATGGTGTTCGATTTAACAGGTCTGCCAGGGAGTAAAGTGTAAAGCGCTTTGATCAATCCTGGATACTAAACCATATCAGAACTAACTTTGCTCAAGTGTGGTTTATAACATAATTAGTACAATGTGTACAGGTGTATAATCATCATGCGAAGTGAAAATGTAATGTAAATTATTTGTGAAAATATAAACCCCTGATAAAAAAGAATAATTTAGAAATATGAAATGTGGCATGAAAAGTATAACAGTCCTCATGATACATAGAGAACTTAAACAAGTAAAATGCTGCTGTCAGTGTATCAACAGATTGTTGTTGAAAAATGTGAAAAGGCTTTCAATACCATTACTTCATTACAAACTTGTGTTGTACATAACAAGTACCTGGTGTATGTTGCAAGAACTCAGCTGGCTGTCACTGCATGACTATCAGCAACACAAAGACAATGAAACCCTACCACTGTAACAATGCTGGATAATTGATGTATTTTTTCATGAACACTGCTAAAAGTTAAGGTTGAATTGAATAAAAATACAGTGTATTATTGACTTTTGATAAATGTGTCATCACATATAAAATATAATGCATGTCAGAGCCATGCTAATTGTCACTTTGTCTCCGGTATAGGTACATCCGGATGTACAGCAAAATGTCAGGAAGCTGGTATGCAGTACCATCAAAGACAGCGAACACATACAGTGATGTCATCGATATCCAAACCGATGTAGTTCACCGAAGAATGCTCGACACTGAACCTGTCTCACAGCATCAAGAGTTGTTGTCCAAAGACTCATGCTATATCTGCTAGATCCTGGCACCCACCGTTCAATCACCAACTGCTGAGCTAGTCAGGCGTCACCATATTCGAATGTCGAGCAACCTGCATTCTACATTGGTTTTTAGTCAGTTAAGCTAACTGTCTGACCTGGAAGCCAGTGTACACCCCATCGGCACTGGGGAATCTGTCACGGATGCAACACATGACACAACTGGGATCAGTCGGTGGACATTCACATGACAAACCATTAATATGCAGCATGCTGCATGGCTGTAGAATCTTGTCCGAGATCCTGGACAAATACAACTGCCCAGTATGCCATATTAACTTGGAGAACTAGTGGTACTAAGCACACTGGTCCAATCTCCTATCAAGAAAAGCATATATTCAGTAAACAAAAACAGGTATCATTGTAGTGTTGGGAGTAAATAATTATGGAATGTTCATTCTCATAATCAGTAAATATAAAATAATGTTTTATGTGTGACCTGCAGCATTTCACAAGAAAAACAGCAGCAAGAAATGTGCTACTACAACTGCATCTATACATGTTGATATCTTAGGAACAGTGGGTTGTTCCAGGGGAGGGAGGGGGTGGGTTGATACAGCATGCAGACATTAGTAGAATATGCTCTTTTTAAAAAAAGATGAAAAATTTTAACTATTTTTTCTTTACAAGTTGTTCATTGTCATTACATGAATTAAAAAAATTTCAATTTCATTACAGTGATGCCTGATCTTAGTCAATATTATAGACTGATTTGAATTCTGCTAATTAGTAAAGTATCAGTAAAGCGCATTTATATTTTTTGTTTTCTTTTCAGTATACAAATTCATGTCAGTGTCCGCCATGTGTAACTACTACACATATTCATGTTTGACATTTTAAGGTTCTGCCTGAGGTTAATGATCAAGATGAATGTTGGAAATGACGAAATGAGGTGTTATTGTGATGCTAACAGTATATTTTCCTCACCAAGTATTCAAAGGTTCATAACGTGTTTACCTTCTTCAAAAATGAATAATTTATTTTATAAACTTATTTCTGAGTCATCGCCATATGCTAAATAAAGGTGTATTAATATGTCTGTGGGTATAATATAAGTGCAGAAGTCAACTTAGTTTTCCATGTCCAAGATGTTATTATTAAAATGTGTATGAAAACAAATATATCTGTAAATGTGCACATTAAAATTTTTTGATAATTTATACGTGGTTGATTTTTATAAATTTGGAATTACCTGGATTGATCAAATGTGGGCCTCCCGCAGACTATGTATCCTCCCTGTGTCTGCCTGACCCACGTGACCGCCTTAGCTCCTCTTCTGCCTCCTCTCATTCCCATTCTTGGGTTGCTGTGTGGCCTCTAGTGTCATCATAATTCAAGTTAAGTATTATGCAATATGCATGCATATATTGCTGTGATGAGATATATACACATATTGGTAAATACACAAGAATAGCTGGCATATGTCAGTTGAAAGGTATCACAGGATACCAATTACATAAACTATAGCCAGGCACCAAGGACCACAATGGAAACAAGTGCGAGTATTATCTTGTGTAATCCTTATATCTGGTGTACTCTAGCTGTATTTATATTTTATGTATTTACACATTTACATTTTTATATTGAATCAAATCATCATTGAATAAAATCATGATAACCATTATCATATACAAATTTCAATTATTTTGCATAAACTACAATGCAAATCAACAACATTCTGCAGTAATAGTATCAAAATGTGAGTCACAAAACACTGTTTTAATAATTATGATCACCAATATAATACTCTCGTGTTTGACGTTCTGTTGCACGAAATTACGGATGCTCTCTGACTAAGTTACTTGCACGATCAACAGGGTCAGGGGCCTACTGCCAAACCAATGTTACTTGTCAGTTCGCACCCTCACGTCATCTATTCTCTATAATGTATTGTCGCAATAACATAGTTTATTAACAAAATCCTACGTAACCAAATACAATGCATATCAAATATTATGCTCGTTGTCACAGCCTGTGACTGAATCTCTGGCTGATATGGTCATGGACCTGTCACCTGGTGACTGGCTTAGTCAGCCTCGAGTCGAGTGTAGACGTTCGCAAGTTGCAATTCTCGTTGAATTAATACAAATTGTTGTTAACTGCGATAGTGTAATACGTACCTTCGTACAACCACTTTGGAATTGTCATCTTGATACGCCAAAGCACGTGTGAGTTGTTATTGTTTTCGAATGCGTGAGATGCCGATCTCGCGTAAAGCACGTGACTGAAATGGCGCAGGAGGTCGACAGCGCAATTGGCTTTCGCCAGCTATACCCGGTGTAACGACAAATCCTTTTTTTTACGATTAAAAAAACAAGTACGCATTTTTTATTAAACCGACTGTGCGCACTAGTTAAACTATTCACACATTACACATCTGGACCGAAAAGAACTGGATTGGCGATGGATAAACGAATTGGTTGCGGACCTTTAATAACTGCAGGATGTTATTGCTACTGCGTCAAACTGCACTAAACGATTGTTACACTACAAATGGTGGCGCCACCTGACGCAGTTAGCATTATCGAGACTAATACATGCATGTTGTAACATGTCCTTACAAGTTGCGGTTATAAGTGTGGTTATGAGTTATAATGTTCGTATGTATTCCATTCCACGACATTTGTGTTGTTTTTTGTATAAATATATATAATCACTAGTAAGAAAATGATGTATAAAACACGCATCACGTGAATTTCCATTCTCTGAGTCACTCCCACATATCCTGCACGGAAGTCCCCAATCTTGCCATGTTTACGCTTTCGTTATATTTGATGTTGTTCCCTGGTGGATAGATTATGAACTTCTCGTTTAATACATCATTATTATAAACGAGAACGAAGCATTGACGAGATATTTTGGTTCATAAAGCAAATACAATAGTTGTTAGTAACCTGATCAACAATCCATTGAATTAGCATAGGCTATAGCATCTTTCATGTTGAATACTACACTGATACACTTATACTAGTGGCGCCAACTATCGTACGAATGTTGTGTGCAATTGATTGGACTTCCTTCCTATTTTTAGTCACAAAGATGAGTCCGACGATCAGTTCCATTTTGATGCGGATGTAGGTGGTATGTCGAGTAATTTCATTCTTGTTCGCACATCCAAGAAAAGACACCAATATCCCGCTAAGTGAAACGTGGGTCATTGGGTTCCTGAAAAGATGGCCGGACCTGAAATTATCGAAGCCAAAAAGTTTGGCAATGGTCAGAGCAAGCAGTGCAACTAGAGAGACCGTCGATAACTACTACAAGCAGCTGCTACTAATTCTTCAAAAATATGACCTTTTTGGAGAAACCACAGCGCATTTATAATGTAGATGAGATGGGCATCTCATTGAACATGTCCCGCCTAAAATAGTAGCTGAACGAGGCCACACTCCTTTGGCTGTGGTTTCTCAAAGATCTGCCACAGCAACCATCATCAGCTGCATTAATATCACAGGCCAGTCTCTCCCACCATATCTTATATTCAAAGGGAAGAAAATGTTTGAAGACCTGGATGGAGCCCTCCCCGGCACTCAAGGCGTAATTTCCAACAGCGGGTGGCCAAACAGTCGAATGTTTCAGGTGTACCTCATTGAACATTTCTTAAAGCATGTTCCAACAAACAAAGACGAGCCTCTATTATTGCTCTATGACGGCCACAGCTCACACATAAATGTGTCGTTGATCGAATGGGCTCAGAAACACAACATCATCTTGTTCTTGTTGCCCGCCCATACTATAGCCACTTGTTACAACCTCTTGACATCGGCGTATTCGGGCCCTTCGAGGTCGCCTACTACAGCGAATGCAGTAAATTCCTCAGAAAGATTCCTAGTCGAATGGTTACGCGATATGACGTGTGTCGCCTAATTGCCAGTGCTTTTAGTCTCACAATGAGTCCAAGGAACATCAGAGGCAGTTTCAGACGCTCCGGCACATATCCATTCAATGCAAGTGTGGTCACGAATGAACAGCTTGCTCCGAGCATCGTTGTCAGCGCATATCCAGCGCAGGACACCAGTGAGCATCAGCTACCCAGCACCGTCGTCAACTCGCAGCCAGTCCAGGACACAGATGAACAACTATCGTTGCAAACATTCTTAAAAATTAAGAAACCTCATTTAATTCACCCATTCAAACGCACGCACACACGCCACATAACAGTTACAGTGGGGAAGCAATTTCAGCGGGTGGGGGCTGAACAAATCGGACAACACAAACAAACAAAGCAAAAACCAAAACAAAAAATGGCAATGCTACCATAATTTCAGATGATGTTTGTTGTGTGTGCCGTATGTAATTTCCACCAAATTCCACCACCGAAGTAATAGACTGGGCGCAATGTTGTCAACGGTGCAACCACTGGGTGCACCTTAAAATATGCACCGACGTTACTGAGGTGACACCCACACAGTGTTTCCACTGTCCTTGTTGTCAATTTTCAGAAGAGTGATTCCCACTTCAAACCATGAAGATTTTTGCTAATGGATTATCACAATAAGAACTGACACTTTGATACCCGGGAGGACAAGTTAATTTTCATTTGCCCTGTGTTTACTAAAATACCCTTTCACTTGTAAACATGAACTTTTATAATAAATGCTTTTCTGTGTATCACTACAATTTTTATATCCGGGAGTTTCTTCATCAAAATACTTATACCTGGAAATTACATTAGCAGCTCATGTATTTAATTTGTAAATCGTTACGGTATTTAATAACACTGCTTTTTCATTAATTACATATGTTTCTTTAACATCACGTGTAATATAAATAAAACGCACGCACTGCGTAAGGTATGCGCAGCAAAATAATTACGGGCACTGCAGTGTGTATGACCATCAGATTGCTAATAAATACTTTCTTTTACATAAATGAAATGTCGTCTTTGTAATTCAATAGCTACAATTTGCATAAATGTTAATTACAAATTAGCTTCAGCAGTTTATAATGTACGCATATATTTACATTAATCAACCCATGAAAGTTATCGACAAGCGACGACAGCCCTGTGAAGTTTACGCATTAAACTAATTTATTGCCATCTACGGCTTGCCATATCCATGAGGCTGAAACCGAGTGCTTTCGTTTGACGCGTGAGGTGGTTATTGTCTTACGAATATTGTAAGTATTTCACTAAAAAGAACTCATTTGATACTTTGCTTGTATGCTATTGATGAAATAAGTAGTTATCGTTGATAATATTGATACGTTGCTGAACAATTTGAAAAATTGTTGGCCAAAACTGCATATTATGGTTCCGTAAGACAGAAACCAAGTGATCCAAAGTTCTACTTTACTGGCGTCAGTATGTGACCGCGCTGACGACGTCGTTGCGACACTGCGCCGTTGGTCTTGTCGGTGGGGAGCATAGATATAAATAGAACACGCTAGTTGAACTATAGGGAATGATTAATGATGTAATTCTATGGTGGGGAGACGTGTACAGTGCTAACAACATTTGCGGCGGAATGGCGAATGTTACCAGGTTTCAAGAATGAGTACACGTCTTAATTATGATGACAACAAACTGAAGGTGATAATAACAGTCGTTTGAGTGTATTTAGGATACCCATAGTCAGTCCTAGAGCACCTATTTCTGATTTTGTCAATTACAATGTGGCTTTGGCAGTTTAATTGTTCATTAAAGCTTAGCTCTAGGACATTGAACTCATATATATACTCTATCAATATTTGTTTATCTATTAGTATTATTTTAGCTGCTTTGAAAATAATATATTTTGATTTATTTACATTTATATATCATTTGTTTAGTTTAATTTTACCAAGTTCTGAGTTGGTTAGAAATTCTACATTTTCATTATTTTGAGATTGTACAACATAATCTAGTGTACTTGAGAGTCTATGTCATCGGCATACATAATAAAGTTAAATTTTTGACTAGATTGTGCAAAATCATTAATGTAAATTATAAACAACAAAGGGCCTAGAATTGATCCTTGGGGTACACCTGTTGAGATAGTAAGCATTTCTGATTGGGCTTCTTCAATGTCTACATATTGTTTTTTGTTGTTTAAATAGTTTTTGAATTGGTCTAAGGCTACACCTTTTACGCCATAAAACTAACTTATCTATTACTATTGAGTGGTCCAGAGTATCAAAAGCCTTTTGACAAGTCCACGTCAATATTTATAGGTATTTCATTATTATCCATGTGTCAATATCCTATCAATTAGTTCAAGAGCGGCAAATTCAGTTGAACGTTCCTTTCTAATTCTAAACCATATATTGATTATCATACATAAGTTTGTTTTTTGAAAAAAGATTTGAGCAGGTTGTAAATAATTGTTTCTATTCTATTACTTTTTAAATCGCAGGTAAGATTATTATTGGTCTGTAGTTGGAGAATAGGGTATCGTCACCACTTTTAGTCCTTTGGGCCGAATGTCCAAGGGACTATTGCCATCACTCTGCGTCCGCCGTCCTCCGTCCGCAGTTAGCTGCCGTATCTCGGAAACTGTTTAGTAACTTTTTTCTAATTTTGCATAGATGTATCTTAGGGTGCTGCCACTATACACGAGAAATCTGTATTTGATTGAATCATTCTAAGGGCACCCCAGGGGCCCCAAAAGTGCAAAAGGTTTACATTATCTAGTGATGTGGTTTTGAGAAGGGCCCTTGGGACCACCCCCAACAGTAGATGTGTATTGTGCCAGAAACTGCCAGGGCCTCTCTCCACTCTGCATTGTTCCATTGAGACCTTGACTAATCTTTAATTGGTCACAGGCAGTGCAGACACATTTGACCCCTGTTAAACTCAGTTGCCTGCAGCTTTTAAACTGTATTTTCAAAACTATTGATTTTCTATAATTGCAAGTTGTGTTTATTTTGATGTTCATTTAATTATTATAAAATGGTGTGACTAGCATTACCACAGCGGCCGCCGCGGCTGTTGGATCTGGCCAGTTTTGACGCTAAACTACGACAGGTCACCGGTCACGCAGCCCTTACATCATTATGTCCGCGTTAAATAATACATATTTAATATCACTGAAACGACAAGATAATGTTCTTTACAATGGCATAAAGTTGTTAAAAGTATTCCTTTATTTGACGAACGTATCGTTCGTGATTGAGCGATGATGCGCGCCAAAAGTGTCATGCCGACTGCGCTCCGCGACGGTACGGTTTTCGCAAAAACAGGTCGCGGTAAATTGAAAACCCGCACTTGTAAACCTATTTGGATCGTCATGAGATCTACTCGACCAATTAGAAGACGTGTTCGTCTACACTGCAGTCGTTGCACGAAGTTTCTGCGTTAAACCAAACGAAAGTTATGTCGTATTATCGTATAAACATGAATTTTTGGTAATGTTATCGCCTAAAATTCAAGTTCGTGTATATACACACCTATGTGTCAGTTTCAGACTGTTCAGATGATATATGTTATGCTATATTTTAAAAAGGTTACAAGTGCGGAAATCGCATTTTGTGCGACCTAGTTGCACGGTTTTCGAGAACGCCACCGCAGACGGTGACACTGTGCTAAAAATAGTAACATCCGCCTGGTAACGTCAGCATTCCGCTGGATATCCGCCAGGCGGACAACCACGTTGCGCTGGTTGTCCGCTAGGCGGATTTGGCGCCTAGCTGTCATACAGACAATCCCTAGTCACAGTACGCTGGCTACACTTAATAATTGATTTTAAACTTGATATTCAGGAACTAGTATTCCAACTTTACTGTGTTAAATATAAAATAAGAACTTATTACATTTGTTGTTTGCTTACTAGTAGTAATAACTAGCCAGTTTAAGATTGGTATTTCCACCATTATAATATTCGTTTATTGCCACAATTATATTATTGGTGTGTATAACTATATATTATTTAATTAATAATTATACATTTATATAGCTATTGTAACAACAGAGACAAACAATAAAATTTGAGTTGTTGGTGCAATTATTCATTACTCTGTGTATTTAAATGCAGGTATCTCTCAGGTCCGGGACACTTTCTGCAATTCACATAGCTAAGTATAACAAGTATAGACATTAATTATGCAAAGTGGGAATTAAGTGACATCTAATTATAGTAATTAAACTCTTTATGTAGTATTATGATAAGAAGCGCTAAACGTTAAATGATAAATTGATAATGCTTTTAAAATTTGTTGTAACATGAATGAGGATTCCACATTTACTATATCCGCCATTTTGTTTTATGATAATTACATAATCAATTATGCAAATGGAAACTAAGTGAGTTCTAATGAAAATTTTTGTGTTGTACTATTTTACAACATGCCTCAAATATTAATGATGTGCTTTTGGAAAAATATGTATTCAAAAATTGAGATTCTACATTTAATATGTCCGCCATTTTATTTTATGCAAATTAGTCCACAAATTATTCAAATTGTGGTAATTAATTGATAGCAATGAAACAATTTATGCCGTACTATTGTAAACACCATTACTGAGTTAATTACATGCTCAGAATAACAATTTGTTCACAAAAAATTGGGAATCCTCATTCAATATGGCCGCCATTTTGTAATAATTATGAAAATGATGCACCAATTTTGCCAACAAATTGGGATTGAAATTAACTATAATGAAACAAGATATGTTACACTTTCTAATACCCTGTAAATATACTCTAAACAATTAATGACATGAAATGAATTGCATCTTGTTACAGTCTATGATTCAATTTGTCGGCCACATTATGCTAATAAGGTCATGAAATATACAAATTAGGTCAACGAAAATGCAAAAAATTAATTCCTCGTGTGAAAATACCTATATAGGCAACATTTGAAGTAATTACCTCAATTAATTACTTATCTGTTGTGAAAACAATGACAAAAATGATAAAATATGGGTACACCCTGGAAATACTGTGACCCTATTCTTTCTGTGTTATTTTTCATGTTCATCGTTCCAACGAAAACCCCTGGGGTAGTAACCTTTCCAACTTAATAACTTTGTCAGTAGTTATCCAATTTTCATGAAATCAAAACCATTTACTTCAGAAGAAAAAGTTCCTTACATGCATAACAAAACATGTTTAGGTAATGCAGTTTTTATTTTTCATGTGGTAATGCTAGTGTGACTGTGGAGAGTGCCCTTGAAAATACCGTTTTGGTGTCGTGTGAATTTTTTTCGAGCACCTGTCAGTCCAGTGAATAGTGAATGTACTACTGCATTAGATCTTTCACGAGGTAGCAATAAACATACGCTAGTCGCTCGCGTATTCGCACAGTGGCTATTTTGCAGAACGCACCAATATTTCAAAATCCGTCACCAGATTGAGGCGAAATTGAGGGGTGTCAGGTTTGGGTGGATTTTTCTGAAAACTGAGGTATGAGAATTTTACGAGTTTTCCACAGCACTTGTGTCAATGGAGGTTAAATATGCTGTGAAAGTTTCAAGAAAAAATTTAAATGTGGTCTTACCCCAAATTAGAAATATGCCCGTTTTATCACAAAAACTGTCAAAATGTGATTTGAGCGACGGGTGATGGTTTTTCGGCTGTATTTGGAAGCTGGTGTAGACCAGAATATCGTGCAGCTATTGCATACTGTTAGTATTACATCTAAAATAAGTTTTAAAAGTAATTAATAAGCCAGTTATTAGGTGATATGCATGGAAAATTGATAATTTTGGTGGTGTGAAAGTTAAAAAGTACATTCCAAGCATGTTCTATGATACTGAGTACCACAAAAGCTTGTGTAAAAGTGTATATGTGTCAGGGTGTGGAGTTTCTTTTAAACCTACATCATGTGCAACAATATTGACATATTTCCAGTAGGATGAATTTCACCTTAGTTATATCATTTATATTTTTGTAAGCGACATCTATAAATGCGTGTTTCTTAACTCCAATACTAATGTGGGTGTTTCTGCTGTTCCAACTTGTCCTTCCTAATTATATGGCACAATATATCATACTTGGATCGCACAATAAGCAATAATGGGCAAGCAGGTAACATTTTGATTCCACCCCCCCTAACACAGCCCTAATTTTAGTGAAATGTTGGCCACCATAGGAAGCAAGTTGTCCACGCACTTCTAGTAATCAGGCATCTAGCACCTATTTTTATAGCAACCCCCATACACTAACTGAGACAACAAGAACAATTGAGAATCAACATAAATATACCCCGCATGTAACAGAGAATATCATAACAGTGTGTGACTCTCCAAATACGCAGCGACCGCAATGATCCGAATGAGTTCATTTTTAGCCATAAAAATTAAAACTGGTCACCTAAGAGAAGTGTCATATGTTGAAATTGTGTACATGGACTGGCATGCTATCATTGTCAACGATCATGTACTTTTTAGCTGTAATATAACCAAATCATACCGAAGTTTGCACAAGGCAAGGCAGTTTAAACTAACTGTAGGCTGACGTACTCTGACAAGAAGCTGTATTTATTACTGGTATTTTGTACGTTATATCCGTATATTTAACATCACAAATGTGTGTTAGTACCCTTGTAAGAAGTTGGTGATGTTTGAATAAAACATGATTAGGACAATGGACTCGTTGACGTACTTGGAGAGATACTGGGTGCCACAACTGTCAGCAACCTGTATCACGTGTCTTGGATGTCCTTGTCAAACGTTTGTTTCTTTCTTAAATTAATTATTTTGCCAGTAGTCGAGTCATTTTACAGCCAAAAAAGGCTCAACCTGCCACTAATTGCAACAGAAAGTTTGTTATGTGGAACATACTCAGTTATGTGTCCACTATGACATATCAAAAATAGAAATGAATCGGATGAGGGCAACCCCCTTGTACTATCGTGACAGTAAAGTGTCGCCACCTATAATACTTAGCTGCTATAATATTTACGAGGACAATTATTACAGTAGGACAGCCCCCGTATAATGGCGGAGTGGAGCATGTTTCTGTTTGCGTTGCCATCAATAAAGTATACAAACCACCTCTGTCTGACAAACTATTACACCCCCCAAAAACGCAACAAATGTAGACCCCCCCAAATCGTCATAATACACTACTAATCATCATAACTGCACTTGATGTTTAGATGTACAGATAATCTTACCTGGTTTTCTTACATATGTGACATTTGCTGATCAGTTAGAAAAATTATCATGTGCATTGAATCAGCCAGGTATTGGGTAATAATAGTTTAATGTGAATATTTTGAAAATAGATGAAGCATAAAATGATCCCTTTGAATGTAACGTCCCCCGGAGCCACGGCCAAATCGTGCTATGCCTATGCCATATGTAGGTACCTATTCCCGGTGAGGTAGCTTAATAAATTGGTCATATACTGTTATTAAAAGTTGATGTTATATCTTATAAGTACAAACATGTTATTGATTTGTAAATATTAAAATCGTTCACGCATGCGAAATTTGAAGAACGTCTAAGAACTACCGTCGTTCGGCCGAGCCGCTTCGCATAATATGCAGACGAAACTTGAATAATATATTACATTAGCTGTTCTGTTGGTGATAATATATAGTTTGACACATATGCTATCTATGTAAACAATAATAGACAATGCTGTGAGCTAAATATTGCATAAAATGTTAATATATGACTTAACTAAGGTATGACAATTTGATTATTACGTAAAAGTGGGAGCAGTCATTTTTTGGGTTCCGTGCTCTGCAGCAATTGTATTCCTGTTATCATCGGATATCAGGCTGCATTAAATCAAGTCTGGCTATTTTTGTTTCAGAGATGGAAGTAAGCCTGACAGAATATTGTGCAATATATAAAAAACATTTGACTGTGGTGATTCAGCAAAAGCTACCCTTGGTAAAAAGGGAGTGAAAGCATTAACAAAGCGAGCGAACAAACGAAAGATAATTTAATCACTGTACCTGGACAACAAGTCCACCGCTATTGCAGACTCAGTTATTGTAATAATAGTGAAATTCGTCGAGTAACTAAAGTGGATACAAATGCGGGGATAGATACCAATGCGTGTGTCCTACGATCGGCAGAAGGACAGTTCAGCTTTGACAAAAACTGCGTACACGAGTGACATAGTTTGTGGGCATTACGTTATACAAAAATTCGTGAAGATTTGCAACGTGCATGTGCAATAAAATGCTACTTAAAATAATGATTTTGTGTATTTTTTGCAAAAAATACATTTTATGAAAAATTACAAAAAAAATTATTTCTTTAATATTCTATATATTTTATTCCCATATCGATACTGTGTTGGCCTGTATGCTGTGCTCAATACTATTCATATCAGGCAAACGTTGTATGTAATATAAAGTACCGAATAAGCATGTTTAAACCAACTCAAGGCGCTGTTTAGCTTGGAGGTGTGCACAGTTTGATGACGCATATTTTAATTGTTATTGAGACAGTGTAAATTTCCCTTTGTGGTTAATCTAGTTATATGAATAGCTTGATATAAATCTAACTTTCGTGAAGATTTGCAAGATTCAGGAGATATGTTTGGGGTAAGACCACATTAAGGATTCGTCCGCCATTACCCACCAAAAGAGTGCCCTTGAAAATACCGTTTTGGTGTCATGTGTGAATTTTTTTCAAGCACTTTGGCATGGCATATGTCAGTCCAGTGAATAGTGAATGTACTACTGCATTAGATCTTTCACGAGGTAGCAATAAACATACGCTAGTCGCTCGCGTATTCGCACAGTGGCTATTTTGCAGAACGCACCAATATTTCAAAATCCGTCACCAGATTGGGGCAAAATTGAGGGGTGTCAGGTTTGGGTGGATTTTTCTGAAAACTGAGGTATGAGAATTTTACGAGTTTTCCACAGCACTTGTGTCAATGGAGGTTAAATATGCTGTGAAAGTTTCAAGAAAATTGTATGTCAAATTTAGCAGGAAATGAAGGAAACGTTATAATGGCCACCTGTGTAAAATTTAAATGTGGTCTTATCCCATATAGTAGAACATACATTTTCAAGAAAATGTCTACATCATCATCACTAAGGTTGTTGTAAATTTCACCAGCTGCCATGTCAAGTCCGTTATAATTATGACTAACAGTGTTCAAAATTCAGGTAAATAGCAAATAACAAAGGAGACAAGTTTTCGCCTTGCTGTACCTCTACATCACATGAGAAGAAGGCTGACACAGCCTGGCCCTGTTTTTTCTAAGTATTCAGTTATAACATTATCAATACCACATGCCTTTTTGTTTTTGAGTTTTTTTATTTGCATTAGGACCTCATTTTGTGTGAATGGTCTGTTTATGTGTTCGTTTGACTAGGAAATCTGTCTTGGATCAAAAGGTATCTCACTAGCTGCAGTTTCACTTTCAGGTTTTTCACCAAGTTTTTCAAAGTGGTTCATATTCTTATCCAGTGAAATATTTCCACATTTTTCACTGCTGTTACTTGCTTTATTAAGTATATCCCAGTATGTTTTAGGTTGCGCAAGTTTTCATGTAACTTTATGGTAGCATTTTGATATTTGTTTTATAAAGCATTTATACCCACTAGCCAATTCTCTTAACTCTGCATTAGCTTCGTCATTTTTAATTTTCTTTAGTCTACCTTTTACTCTCAAATAATCTGTCCTGTTAGTTTTACACATAAAGACATAATCTAGCATAACTTGATAAGTCTTTGTAGCAGCACATTTGTACTTCCAGTGTATCATTGCAACATAACATACATACTGTGTGCCACATTTGAATGTCATGCATGTAATATTTCCATGCAAGCCATTTGCATATATGATATAAAACTTCAACAGCCGTTTTCTTCATTTTCACTTTTTGACCCCTACCATGTTCAATGCTTCATAACTTCGCCAATTTTTCTACCAGTCATAATTTTTTAAACCGTGTAAAGCACCCTACCAAACCTTTACAAGGATGTAAGAAAACAATGTTACAATTTTTCCGATTTATCACTCATTTGGTCAGCCGGTGTCACATATAGACGTATTAGTCCAAAAGACTTCAGGGCCACTTGGCCTATTTTTGTTGGATACCCTCATCAGATGTTTCAATGATCAGTAATATATTAAATAAAGAATTACGGTTAGAACCTCCTTGAAAATAAATAAATGATTCATCATCATCCATTATTCCGTTTCATAGTTATGTTACAAAATATGCAGTTATAACCAATTGTCTGAGCATTGTATATATATTAAACATAATTATATTATTTAAAATACAATATAGAGTCAGCGTGTATGTCATACTGAGAATTATACTGACTGTCTGTGTAGCAGTATACGAAAAATACAATAGTGTTGATACAAACAGTAGTTGGGATTAACAAAAACAAAACAAACACAATAAAAAGAACAGTGTGTACAACAGAGGTCATGTGAGTACCAAGAAAAATGGTGACAAAACAAGTCAAAATACAACTGAGATATGTCAGCCTATCATATTAACAAATGTATTTGCCCATTAAATTACATGTATACATATATGTTGGGTATGATTTTTAATTATGTTGCGCGAGTAAACAAAACAGTTAACATAAAATACCATTTCATGATACCAGCAGTCAAAGAAATAATACCCATAAGGTATTCAATATGTCTGACCAAAAGTAATGTGTTTGCTCAAAATGGCAGACGTGGAGGGATTCATCTTTCAATAGACGTTTAAATCATGCTTGGACTTGATCTCGGCAATGGCGTCATCAAGTTTCTTGACGAGTATCTTTCTGTTGAAAGTTCAGCAATCTCCAATCTTCTTTTCTTTCTTCAATTTTCAGGTTTCGTATGCCAGCGTTGCTCTCCGAGCCGTTAAATCTTCATTAACATAGATGCAGTCTGGTTGATGCTTCTCTAGAAATTTTCTTTGTTGGAACATTCAAAGCGAACAATTGTAACCCGTGGCCAAGTGACCCCATTGCGCTCAAGGCCAATCCTGTGGCTGCGTGTGATGTCTCGCACTTCTAGCAGGGGTGTCACTTCCATGACACTTGTCTAATTCAACATGCATGCTACTGTTCACTGTATCATCACTCACAGCTAGAGAATACCATGCAGTTCTACTTCACATCCCAGAGGCCATCGCAAACTTCTTCTTCTTCTTCTTCTTCTTCCAATACACGCCTAGCCTCAACATGCTGAGGATACAGGCGGTGCCGTGGCATGGCAGGCGAACAGGAAATTTTTGTTTTGTTTTTAGAGTGCAATATATAAGAACACAAATTATCGTGTAAATAAACATAAATACGTGCAGAAGAACTTGTTAACGTCTAAAACATGGGGTACTGCAAAGTCTGGATGTTGCTTTTAAACGCATACAGGCTGTTTTGATTTACAATATATTGAGATAGGGAATTCCAAAGTCGAATGGTACTGGGGAAAAAAGAATACAAGTGGTAGTTGCATCTGGAGTGAGGGATAAGGTAAGATAAGGAATGTTGTTTTCTAGTGACTATATTTACAGGAATAAGGTATTGGTTTGCTGGTATACCCACTAGGCCATTTGCTATCTTGTACATCATACATAGTTTTGCATCAGTTCTTCTGTCTGATAAGGATCTCCATCCTAATGTCTGGAGCATGTCTGTTACACTGGAGGTATTGTGGTGGCGATATAAGACATATCGGGCTGCACGGCATTGAATCATTTCTAGTTTGTTTATTTGTGTAAGGGTATATGGATCCCAGACAGTACAGCTGTTCTCCACGATGGGTCTGACAAAGGTGAAGTAGGCCTGAGTTTTTATTTGAATTGACGGAACTTTGAGATTTCTGCGGAGGAAGCCTACCGTAGTGATCTATTTGCTTTTAGACAAATGTTATTTATGTGGGCATTCCACCGGAGATCTGAGGTTATGGTTATACCAAGATATTTAACAAAACACTTCACAACAAACCATGCATCCCGCTATACAAAAAGCATCAGAATTTAACAGTCAGTGGATAAACAGTTTTTGTTTGTATTATATTGTGAAGACAATGTCTGTAATGGAGAAAGGAGACAACATTAGTTAAAACTATGCATTAACCCTTTCATGTTACATGTACAAAGTAATGCCAACTTGAACATAGTGGTTTAAATCAAGAAATGTGCAATGCACAAGAATTGAAAAACATTAGCCCACATTTCCCATCAAAAATTATGACCTTATAGTTTTAATTACCCTTGAAAGAACACTTGCAACCCAATGTAATTCTACAGACTAACCCTCATGTGTAGTATTGCATAGTTCTATAAATCCAAAGAAATGCTGAAGCCATACATTTGTGTTTTAGAAAACGAAGATGGCCACAGTGGTTTACAGTGATGGGTGGCTTCAGTCTGTTTTGCCAATTGATTAATGGTATTCTTAAAAAAATTACCTATTATTGTTTTGATGCACCTCTGAGCTTGGTTTCCAAGGATTTAGGCGCAATAGAATTATCTAATTATTATTATTAGTAGTAAATGTTACACAAGAAGTCCCAGTGGTTTTAAAAGGAGTTCCCTTTTCACCATCGAAATAAACACATTTTGTGAATAACAGAAAAACCTGTGTGCACCAGCCTGGCATGCACTGAGTATATGTATTATAATTGTATGTGTGTGGGCATATATGTAGTATAATGTACACAGAAAATTAATACATAAATTGCATCCTTTTTCAGTAAAATTATGTTCTTTTTCTATTGAATGTTGTCTTAGATATTATAGTTTCTTGTTATGTATTACAGTGCTACTTTCCAAGAGGTTTGGTTGATTATATATAATTATATGAGTGAAATCACAAAAAGTGGAACATTGGTAAAAATTGGAAGTGAAAAATTTTCTTTCCCAAAATATTTTTTCCAATATAGTGTTGTAGTAGAGGGATGAAAGTGTACCAAGGTGATAAGTAGAAGATAAATTATTGCCTGGTGCTTATTATATAGGATGATGAAATACCTGGTAGACCATTCACATTTTTGTGTCGTGTCTGTCACACTTATAAATCTATATGTCCAGCAACAAATTCTATAGTTACAATTCTTTTTTGCTTGTAGAGGTCTGATGTGATGGTAATGGCAGACAAAAACAAAATTACTAGGTTTTCCGTCGAAATTGTCGAATGATAATGCCGACATTGTAAAATGTTGTGCCTTTTTCAAAATCCGGTTAAAAAAGTTCCACCTAAATTTGTTTTTCGTAATAGAAAAATTTATTAACTGTCTGGGTCTGTCTTACACCTCACACCTAATTCAGTATACCTCTCATGAGGAACTGATTTCAACAGATTCCACTCAAGAGGATGAAAACACCTTTTTGGCTGGCCGAGCAGTAATTGTGACAGACGCGACATAAGCGACAAGGTAAATAAAATTAACCTTTATTTTTAAACTGTCTCATTACTTGGTTGAACATTTAGTTTATATGATCTAACTCACTTTCTTTTTACCATCTGTGATGGAAATTACTTTAAGATAGTACTGTAATACAGTAACTGAAAAGTGAAAATCTGACCTAATAAATTTCAAAATCATTACCAAACATGTGATTTACACAAATCTTAATCAATCACAATGTTTATGACCATCCTGTTCATGATGATTCTCAAGGATTTCATGTTCTCCTTTCAAATGCTATTCTTGATCATCTGACGAGATGGATCTGTGAGGGGATCCACTCCTGTGAGGTCTAGTGGGCTAAAGTAAATAGTATACGGATGGACATCATCTGACTGTTTAATCCTTTCTGGACCACTGGAACAGTCTCCTAATTTGTAATGAGCTGGACTTTCTGTTTTTTCTCCTGGTGGCTTTCAAAACAGTTATCTCCATATACACATGTGTATGTTTGGAACAGGCACTTTGAATACAATCACTCAACCTCGAAATCCCCATATATATATATATATGATTTATAGATGTAATGGCTTGAATCTCAGAAAGTTGTACATGGAAGGCTAGATTTTCATTTTGAAATATTTTGCTTTCCTTTTCTAAGCTTGGTAGTCCCAGAGAGCATGCTAATATCCCTGAAAAGCAGAGAGGACTATTGAAGGAGAATTTCTGCTCTGTGTGTTCTGTGTATTGCCAGGCAAAATACCAGGTATAATTTGTGTGAATTTACGTGATATTCAGAAACATTTAAAAATTTACACCCTTAGGTTAGATGATATTAATAAACAAACATGACTGTCATCAGTCAACATAAGTGAAGAAAATGGTTAAAATTTAATATTCAGATTATATAGATCTAAATACTTCTTTGTTTTACAGGGGTAATTGGAATCGTCTGTTGTGCCATCTGCATGACAAATTTACAGTAACAAAACAACTGTGCAATGCAGACTGTTATTAGTAGATTGCCAGCCAACAGTTGGCAAAATGATGATCTTTGGGACAATACAAATTAAAGCGGTGGAAACCGTCCAGAAGTAGGCATCTGTTTGTATTTTGTTTTAAGACCAGACATAGCAGATAGAATTATTTTTTTATTTATGCAAATGTTGCAATTTTTCTGCCCATAGTATAGATTGGGTGTTACTGAGTAAAAAATATATTGAACTTTTTTCATCCAGACCCCCGTTTCCATGGTAACAAAGAAAATGTCCGCAACAGCAACTCACTGATTAATGGTTTTGTATCTGTGAATTACAAATGGTTCAAGTTGTGTACAGCATATTTTTCTTCCTCTTACTTTCCTGGGAAAATAAGGTGTGACAGACGCGACATAAGGGGACATATTTTGTTTTACAGTTTTCCACTAATTATTTTTTTATGAATTATAGTATTTGTTCAATTTCTTTTTTTAGAAATCAGTTCAGGGTGGTTTGTTAAATTCAGTATAAAAAATAAACGGAGGCCTCCAGGTATTCTTGTAATTTTTGTTTTTTGCTTCGAAATGTTGTCAAAAGTTTTTACCTTTTTATACAAAAATACACCCATTTTTAGGTCTTCAAATAATTTCAGAATAGCCAAATCTCAATGAAAGTTGCTAAAGGTGTCTTTCCTTACAGATAAGACCATGTATTATCCAATAAAAAAACTGAAAATGGGATATTCATTCTAATAACTGTATAACAAAGCTCAGAAGTTTAGAAAATGAAAATGTTTTTTGTGACTTCGCTCATATACTGTACATGAATTGATGAAGGATGTTGGATTAAAAAAAAATTTCAGTGAGCATGTTTTTTCATCAACCAACAGGAAATAACAATGATTATGGGATATCATAATACTAATACTGCCTCTGTGAAGTCTTTGCAACTAAATTATCCATTATTTTAATAGAAAAAAGAAAAGAAACAACAAGTCACTGCTGTAAAAGCTTTGTGACTTGCGTTACGCTACCCACTTTTGACTCATGTTACACGTGACTCGCATTACACATATTCAGTGCCCAATATGATAACCTGTGTACACTAGATATGGGTGTTGTTAATATAATTTTGTTACGTACCTCCTGTAGGAGGAGATTTATAAGTGGCAGTCTTAAGCTATGAGGGGTTTCTGTGTAAAATGTAAAATCTCTAATTTTGTGACTCGCGTTACATCAATTTCACCACCCGAATCTAGAAGCCTTTCCTGAAAAAAATAGAATAGACTTGCAATTTTTGTTTTCAAAATACATGAGAGTAAAGCCTCATGAAATAGTATAAATTAGTCAAACCCACATTGAATTAGAAAATATGGCTTCAAAGGGGCACCTAATTATTTATATTTTGGAGTGAATTTAAGAATTCTGTACATAATGTTTGAATGGTGCGTTTTCACATAATGCAACATGCAAACACTGAAAAAAAAATTATCCGACACCTTTAAGTTGTCCCACCATAACAAATAATGGAAATTTAATAAAAATATTTTTAAAGACCATGTTCCCCATTTTGCTGGAAATGCCCAGAAGTGAAATAATACAAAAGAATACAAACTCATATGTACAGTTGCATACCACATCATGTTTTAATACGTTTTCCTAAACATTTTACTTGTTTTCTATGAAGAATAATGGCACTATCTAACAATAGCTATATTGCATGTCCAGCATCATCAAGGTATGTTCATTCCTTAGCTCACACTTTGCCTAGTTCCAATCCGCGGACACATATGACAGTTACCCGGTAGCACAGCAAAAGGTAACTGATCAGTGTTACTGATTATGTTTCAGTTACACTTCCAAACACTTTTCTGAAAGAGCTGCAGTAATTGAAAATAGGCATTTCCATGAATTAACACAGTGCTATAATATTATCACCAAAGTGCTCCAAATCACTTGATTAAAAATGTTATTAATTAATTTGCATGATAATATGATTGCTTAAATAGCCTAATAAATGTGAACATTACATTTCTTAAATATTAGGCATTTAATCATGTCATTATTGAACTTGTTTTGAATTCTATTCAGGACTGCCTATGCGACATTTTTTGGGGTACAAAATGTACAACCATCAATATCAAAGTGCTCAGAAATGTTCAGGTTTTTTTCAAAATCTGTAACGTTACAAAACTAGATACATTCTGGGTAGGTGTGCCCCATTTTCCGTGGACTGGTCATGCTACTACAGTCTACTGCTCCAAGGATAGGGAGATTCTAACTGAGAAATACGATGCAGCCGTTTGTGACATTGAGTGAGAACGATTCACATACGAGAGAGCACCAACTAAAAATATTCAAAGAATCTTGTTGATTAAACATTAAAAAACTCATTGATACACTGATGAACAGATGTATGGAATAGCCTCACTCAGTCTGTGGTTGTGATTGCATCGGTGCAGTCTTTTAACAGGAAATTAGGTTATAAGTTGTGGGAAAAATCACCCAATTAAATTATCCCAATTAAAGTATACTATACAGTAAGACTATTACATGTAAGACTAAAAGATAGTGTTGTCTTTTTCCCAAAGTTTATGACCCAAGGTGACAGGGGCATTTGTAATGAATGATCTATTTGTGAGTCTTGGTGAAGGAGGCACGATTGGTAAACATGTTTTTTTAAATGTTTATTTTTTGTTTATAATGTACTTCAATTGTAATATTTAGCAAACGTATATGAATTTTAAAACGTGCATATAGTGAAGATGTATAGTTGGATATTATTTTGGATAGATATGAACGGATTGCACTTTGTTCAGCAAGAGTTGAAAGTTGACGGTGGGTGATGATATGGTGTCGGCGGTAACAAACGCTGTTCACGGTGCTCGACTAAAGCTCATAAACAATGTCAACGACGGGCAAGGGGTAGGCAAGACACAAGGGTATTATTGAATGTTCTGTTTGTTGTCCGCGCGGCCGTTGTCTGTGTTCGGGTGCAGATTGGAGCAAGTTACCTCATCAACATATCAAATTTAGGCAGAATTATAGTTAATACAACGCGTCATTGATGCGTTTTCGCGCTCAAAAGGAATCCCTGCGTGTAAATTTAAATGTTCAAATTGTATGTTGTATATAGTAATTTTTGGTCGATGACAATCAAGGTTGACTTCAAGTAGCTGTAATAACAAAAGTAACTCATATTGTATTGGACTATTTATGGAAAATATGTGTCTTTATATATACAATAAGGAAATGTAACTTAATTGTTTAGAATCAAACATTTATTTTTGGACCTGCGAAATCCCATTTGTACACTTTTTGGGACATTGGCCCTTCTGCTATTTAAACTGATGGGATAACAAAGTTACAAGAAGCCAGGTTTACACCAAAGGTAAATGACTCATAATTGTAGTCACCATGAGGTATCTGATAGACAGACAAAATACTTGTAGATAAAAGGGGTGACAGTGGTTTAACAATTATATGAGCACAGAAACAGTGAATTAGGCCATATTGATCAATAATAATTCCTTGTTTATCATCAGAACTCTGTTAACAAGTAAATGAGGGGTGCAGCTTTTTATTTTTAGGATACTGATTAACGTAACTGCAGGCTATTCTCAGCAATCAACAACTTTAGATGTGTAGAGTGTATTTCTTATAAGCTGCCGACCCGTAGACAAATTCATCTGCCTTTCCTGCAGGCGTAAAGGTTACAGTAATTAACTATTCGACACATAACATTTAATTCAAATTCCACATGAAGATGTGTAATTTTCTATTTACAGTACATGTTTTATAAAGGTTTATTAAATTACTAACTGAATTGTGTTTTGTAAAAATAAATTATGGAACTTGCATAACAGATCAAATAAATATAATTTATTAATTGACTGAAAACCAGATTGCAAATTGTAACATTTTAAGAGTTTATTCTAAAAAAAATAACTTGGACACACCTACACTCTTGGTGCCTCGTTTAGTATATTACAGTGTAATATAAATATATTAAAAACAACTTCACACACGGCGGAGGTTTCGAGTATATAATTAAGTTATTTTAGTTATACTATCACTGCGTGTGGCTTTTATGAATAAAATTATATGAGAATTATGCTTAATCATCAATAAAATAGAACAAACCTCCACGGACCATATAACTCTATGTCCCATTTTGTGTGAAAATGCACCCCAGTAGCGCAGCGGTAAGAGCTTCAGACTCTCGACTAAGAGAACCCGGGTTTGAATCCTGTGCAGTGGTGTTGAACCTTGGGCAAGTTCATTTACTCTATGTTGCTTCAGTTCACTCAGTTGTATGATTGAGTACCTGGCAATAGGCAGTGGTTGATATTTGTGTATGAATAGTCTTCGCACATTAATAACAGTGTGGCTGAATGCTTCCCAGAGAAGTCAAGATGGTGTTCGATTGAACAGGTCTGCCAGGGAGTAAAGTGTAAGGTGCTTTAAGCAGTCGTGAGGACTGGATACTGCGCTATATAAGAACTTACCTTTACCCCAAAATTACCTCACTGTGGTCCTGCTGGTGAAACTAATGTGGTGTTTGAATATATAAGAATATGAGATGAAAACACACTTGCACAAGAGGATGTGTAATGTTCTATTTACAGTACATGTTTTGTTATAAAGATTTATTAAATTACTAACTGAATTGTCTTTTTTTTAAATAAATTATGGAACTTTTGCATTGCAGATGAGATAAATATAATTTATTAATTGACTGAAAACCAGATTGTAACATTTTAAGTGTTTATTCTAAAAAAATAACTTGGACACACCTACACTCTTGGTTCCTTGTTTAGTATATTACAGTGTAATATAAATATATTAAAAACAACTACACACAGCGGAGGGTTTCGAGTATATAATTAAGTTATTTTAGTTATACTATCACTGCGTGTGGCTTTTATTAATAAAATTGGATGTGAATTATGCGTAATCAGAAATAAAATAGAACAAACCTCCACGGACCATATAACTCTATGTCCCACTTTGTGTAAAAATGCACCCCAGTAGCGCAGCGGTAAGAGCTTCAGACTCTCGACTAAGAGAACCCGGGTTTGAATCCTGTGCAGCAGTGTCGAACCTTGGGCAAGTTCATTTACTCTACATTGCTTCAGTTCACTCAGTTGTATGATTGAGTACCTGGCAATAGGCAGTGGTTGATATTTGTGTATGAATAGTCTTCGCACATTAATAACAGCGTGGCTGAATGCTTCCCAGGGAAGTCAAGATGGTGTTCGATTGAACAGGTCTGCCAGGGAGTAAAGTGTAAAGCAGGGTTGGCACTTTTCCGGGAAAAAACGGTTTTAGACAGGGCAGTGTGAAAAACCGGTATTTACCGGTAATATCCGGGAATAAGTCCATAACTGATATTACCATTGGCTAGTTCCTGTAATTAAACCTAGTCTGTTTAGAAAGATAGTTAATATCCATCTAAAGCAAACAGGTTGACTAGTTACTAGTTCAGGTTTATCCTTGTGTTTATTTAAAGCATGAAGTCAACCAGATGAAAGAGTAATAACTCTCACAAGGCACAGTGCCAAGTATTGCTAAAGTATGCTGACTGAAGTCAAACAGCCTGACCAGTATTGTCAGGTGCCAATTTGCAATCTGTTCAAGGAACAAAGGAAATGTTGAGGTTTGGACATTGGCAGGTTCTACTACAACCTGTCAACAAACATTAGTTGTGACATTGCCAGCTACACCATGCCTTGACATTTAGACTAAGGAATAATGACTGGACCTGCAAACAGCTGTAGCCATTGTGTCTATGAGCTGTAGCCATTGTGTCTATGAGCTGTAGCCATTGTGTCTATGAGCTGTAGCCATTGTGTCTATGAGCTGTAGCCATTGTGTCTATGAGCTGTAGCCATTGTGTCTATGAGCTGTAGCCATTGTCTCTATGAGCTGTAGCCATTGTGTCTATGAGCTGTAGCCATTGTGTCTATGAGCTGTAGCCATTGTGTCTATGAGCTGTAGCCATTGTCTCTATGAGCTGTAGCCATTGTCTCTATGAGCTGTAGCCATTGTGTCTATGAGCTGTAGCCATTGTGTCTATGAGCTGTAGCCATTGTGTCTATGAGCTGTAGCCATTGTCTCTATGAGCTGTAGCCATTGTGTCTATGAGCTGTAGCCATTGTCTCTATGAGCTGTAGCCATTGTGTCTATGAGCTGTAGCCATTGTCTCTATGAGCTGTAGCCATTGTCTCTATGAGCTGTAGCCATTGTCTCTATGAGCTGTAGCCATTGTCTCTATGAGCTGTAGCCATTGTCTCTATGAGCTGTAGCCATTGTCTCTATGAGCTGTAGCCATTGTGTCTATGAGCTGTAGCCATTGTGTCTATGAGCTGTAGCCATTGTGTCTATGAGCTGTAGCCATTGTCTCTATGAGCTGTAGCCATTGTCTCTATGAGCTGTAGCCATTGTCTCTATGAGCTGTAGCCATTGTGTCTATGAGCTGTAGCCATTGTGTCTATGAGCTGTAGCCATTGTGTCTATGAGCTGTAGCCATTGTGTCTATGAGCTGTAGCCATTGTCTCTATGAGCTGTAGCCATTGTCTCTATGAGCTGTAGCCATTGTCTCTATGAGCCACAAATCAGCTCCAACTTAATGTTTGAACTTGTAGTCTGCTGGGCTCTGCTGGGAAGCCATGTACCCCAGTATCAGTAGACCAAAGTAGACATACACATTCTGTCAGGCATTCTGTTCATGAAGCACTGGTCTGTTAGCATCATGAGTGGCAGAGGTGGAAGACCGGCTGACAATATATGGCAATTTTATTATACAATTGAAGAAGACGGCAAGGTGAAGAAAGCCCAATGCCAACAATGTCAGGCACTTATCATATCAATGTTTGCAAACTTTCATCTGAGGAGGGTTCGGGGATGAGGCCAGATGAAAGTAATTACGTTTGATATTAGACATCAACGTTTTGGAGATGATCCCTTACTATGTTTGCATTGACATTTGGGGTTACCCTTTGTTAATGAATTATGTGGTTATTATCCCTTGTCTGGTTTGCATTGACATTTGGGGTCGCAGTTTGTTAAAGCAGTTATTATTACATTGCCCCTTGTTAGGTTAGGTTGATTTGGGTCACAGTTTCTTTTTGAAGGTTGTCATGTTGCTAGGTTTATTGACATTTGGGATCACACTTTTTTCATGACGGATTTAGTTATCGCCTTCTCGCTAGGTTTGTATTGACATTAATTATTTTGTGGTACGCTTTATTAATGCAAATTTGGTTATTGCCCCCTTGGTAGGTTTGCTTTGACATTTGGGGGTCATACTCTGTTACCACTGGATGTTGTTATTGCCCCCTTGCTAGGTTTACTTTGACATTTGGGGGTCACACTCTGTTATCACCGGATGTTGTTATTGCCCCCTTGGTAGGTTTGCTTTGGCATTTGGGGGTCACACTCTGTTACCACCGGATGTTGTTATTGCCCCCTTGGTAGGTTTGCTTTGACATTTGGGGGTCACACTCTGTTACCACCGGATGTTGTTATTGCCCCCTTGGTAGGTTTGCTTTGACATTTGGGGGTCACACTCTGTTACCACCGGATGTTGTTATTGCCCCCTTGCTAGGTTTACTTTGACATTTAGGTGTCATAGTTTGCTAATGCAGGATGTGATTAATACACCTTTGTTTGGTTAGACCTTTGGGGTCACACTTTGTTAAATTGTTTGTAGAAGTTACTTGATACCAGGGAGTTCTCCATACAAGTTAAAATGTTCAATATTGATTATAATTGATGAGATACTTGAAAAATGATCTTCTGTTACTAAGATAACGTGTTTGAACCAATAAGAATTTCTTAAAAGGTCGTAGTCTGTTCCTAGTTTTTAGCTCTTTGGGCCGAATGGTCCAAGGGACAATTGCCATCACTCTGCGCCCGCCGTCAGCTGCCGTATCTCAGAAACCGTTCAGCAACTTTTTCTCTAGTTTTGCACAGGCATACCTTAGGGCATTGCCACTATGCACGAGAAATTTGTATTTGATTGAATCGTTCTAAGGGCTCCTTATATGGCCTCCAAGGGCCCCAAAACTGGTAAAAAAAAATTACATTTTGCCTATTTTTTCAAAAACTGTTCAGTAACTTTTTTTCTAATTTAGTATAGACGTATGTTAGTGTAACTGCACACAAGACATTTTTATTTGATTGAATTATTCTAAGGGCACCTTAGGGCCTCCCAAAAAAACTAAATGGTCACATTTTCCTTGTATCTGCTTGAGCTTGCTGAAATCTGGATTTGATTGAATCATTCTAGTATCATCAGCATATAGTAGAACATACATTTTCAAGAAAATGTCTACATCATCATCACTAAGGTTGTTGTAAATTTCACCAGCTGCCATGTCATGTGGTACCTCTACATCAAATGAGAAGAAGGCTGACACAGCCTGGCCCTGTTTTTCAAAAACTTTTCAGTATCTTTTTCTCTAATTTTTTATAGACATTACATGTGGTAGTGCCACTATACACAAGAAATCTGTATTTGATTGAATCATTCTAAGGGCACCTCAGGGGCCCCCAAAATGCAAAATGTTTACACTATCTAGTGATGTGGTTTTGAGACGGGCCCTTGACACAATCCCCTAACAGTAGATTTAGTGTGTTGTGCCAGAAACAGAGCCAGGCAGCTATTCCCCTTCCCTGTCACATGCGGAGTCTGTGTCTTGCATGGATATTTTTTTATGCAGACATTTGGGACAACACGTTTATCATGAAGGATTTAGTTATCACCCTCGTGTTTGGTTTGTATTGACATTAATTATTTTGTGGTTACACGTTGATAATGACTGATTTGGTTATTGCCCTCTTGCTAGGTTGCATGACATTTGGGGTAACATTTTGTTAATGATGAAAGATGTTATTGCCCCCATACTATGTTTGGGGAGTCATATATTGCTGTTAGAAGATGTTGCTGTTGTCTTCTAATTAGTTCTATCTCAACACTGGGAATCACAGTGGTTTTACTGGCATTTGACTACTGAGAAATGTTCAAGAAACTCTTGAATAGTTAGTTACATTTCGTGTGTTTGCTTGCTTAGTGTTCTTATTGATCATCTTCTAGAAAGCTTTGGGATTTGATTCCTTTGCTTTTAAATCCTCTACAAATTTGTGTCTCTGCACTGCTTTAGACTTATTGATAACTATTTTTTTTCTTTCCAGTTAATTCCATTAGTTTCAAGTTTTCCTCACTTCAATATCTATATCGCCTTCTTGTTGTATTGAATGCATTTCTTTTGTCATTGCAGTCTGCGTCAAACCAATCTTTATATATATATTTTTTTTAATTTAGATTTTTGTATGGTTTAGTTTTGAAGGTACTGCATTCTTTAGCACCATTTAATTAAAAGCAAACCATTAAAATTTGCAACCAAATCATAAACACTTTCCTTAGTTGCCTCAGTGATATTTGTCAATATATCATCTTGAAAAGTGCTAACTCTTTCACACTCATCAGTGTTCTTACTAATTGCACACTGACATTTGGTTTTCTTGTTATGCTCCCGTCGTACTACTGTCCTTTTGACACCTTGTTTGATTATGGCACTGTGTATTCTTTGTCGCTGTTAGCCCTGTGTCAAGCGCCATTTTGTAGCACACTACGTATGTAAAACTGCTATTGTTTTTATTGTGGATGGGAGGATGACTGATGACTCTAGTGGTAATCACATTTTTTAGAATATCAATAATCGATAGTAGTGATATTCTTAAAAATGGGATTACCACTAGAGTAATTAGTCATCGTCCCATTTACAGTAAGCACAATAACACTTTTACATACCTAGATCTATTAATAGTAGCCCATATTTATTACATTGGGTATCAATATTTTGTGTTTCATAGTGAGCTTCCGTGCCAGTGTTCAAACCTCTTGTGGAACAATTACACCCAAAGTCATTAAAAATATTGTCTTCTACTAGATAACTAAAATCACCTTTTCTGGCAGTAAAGTCACCACGTGTACATACAAATAAATGAATGATTACAAGACAAATTCTAACAATTCTAATTCACAGAATCACACTATTCAATAGCTTCTGCTTCATTTGGAAACTCTTGGTGCGATATATGCAACTCCCAACAATAAATCCTTAGGTAATCCAATAATGGCTTTGTCGACTTTATACCATGATACAGTATTTCTGTGTGTTTTCACTATGTAGGCCTATGTCATATATAGTGAAGCCACCACACGGGTAAACCGGAACTACTGTCATTAATGCAGTGAGTGTTTGGCGGTTACGTTCTTAGGTCTTAGGTGATATACTCCAAACAGCCCAAACTTGAGCTAACGCAGGAGTTTTATGGTGCTTGTTTGTGCGCATGCGGTGTGGGTAGTTTGTTTGTTTACTTTATAGACACTAGATGATTGGATGTGGTGAAAGGGAGGTTCATGATCGCTGTTTGAAATGCTATGGGGCTTTCTAGTTCAGTAATCGGTGGTGGAATAATATTCCAGATTCGAACTGCTCGGGGGTAGAAAGAGAACACTGCTGCATTGATGTGGCACCTAGGGGCTACGTAGTGGCCACGGTTTTTTGACTGTGTTAGTAGACCTGGTGGGGGTGTGATGTTGATTATGTTATTTAATATTTTGTAAAATGTCATGGCTTGTTTAATAACGCGTCGTCGTTCAAGAGTTGACCATCCTAGGGTGGCTATTAGGTCTGCTGCGTTTGTTTGGCGTCTGTGGTAATTTCTGACAAATCTGGCAGCACAGTGTTGTACTCTTTCAAGGTGTTTAATTTGGGTGGCAGTGTATGGATTCCATATGGGAGAGGCATATTCGAGTTTTGGTCGGATTAGCATGTTATAGGCTGTTTCTTTTACTTCAGGTTTGCATGGTCTGAGGGTTCGTTTGATAATACCTAGTACTTTTGAAGATTTGGAAGCTATGTCAGTGATATGGTTAGCCCAGGTTAGTTTAGAATCTAATTTTATTCCAAGATATGTGTGGCTAGAGACGGTAGAGAGTGGCACGCCAAAGAGTGAATATGAATGTAGTCTGGGTTTGGTTTTGTTTGTTATTGGGAGATGCACACATTTAGATATGTTAAATTCCATCTGCCATTTGTTAGACCATGTTTGGAGTTTGATCAGGTCAGATTGGAGAGTTTTGTGGTCGGTTTCGGATGTGATTTTGCAATATATAATGCTGTCGTCTGCAAAGAGACGTACGGAAGATTGGACATTTTCGGTTATGTCGTTTATGTAGAGTAAAAATAGGACAGGTCCTAGGACTGAGCCCTGTGGTACACCAGATGTAACATTTGTTCTGTCGGACAGAGCTCCATTAACTGAGACTCTTTGTTTGCGATTGGATAGAAACGATTTGATCCAGTTTTGTGTGTTTCCAGTTATTCCATAGAAAGCTAATTTGGATAGGAGGCGTTTATGGGGGACTTTGTCGAAGGCTTTGGCAAAATCAAGTAGGATGGCATCTATTTGTGTCTTATTGTCGATAGCAGTCACCCAGTCGTGGACTGTCTCGATGAGTTGGGATTCACAAGACAGAGCTGGCTGGAATCCATGTTGGAAGTGGAGGATGATGTGTTTGTGTAAGTGTTTCCACATATTGCTTAGAATGATGTGCTCCATAACTTTGCAGAGGATGCATGTTAACGAAATTGGTCTATAATTAGCAGGGTCTGATTTGTGTCTTTTTTGTGTATTGGTGTTACTAGTGCTTGGAGCCAGTCATCTGGGAGTTTGTAAGTGTTGTATGACAGCTGGAAAATGTGTGTGATGATGGGGGCAATTTCCACTGCAGTCTCTTTAAGGACTCTGGCTGGGAGTTCGTCGGGGCCTGTAGCTTTATTTTGGTTTAGGTTTTTCAGTTGCTTAATTACTCCGTCTATCCCGATTTCAAGGGAGGGGATATCAGGATAGATGGATGGAGCTAGTTGGGGGATGGTGTAGATTTCTTGAGTAAACACGGAACTAAATTGGTTGTTAAGTGTATTTGCTTTGTCGTGATCGTTTGTGATTGGTTGGTCGTTTGCTTGCATTGTAGGTATGCCAATGTATTCTCGTTTGTTTGGTTTAATGAATGACCAGAATTGTTTTGGGTTTGTTTTTAGGCTGTCTCCAATGTGATTGTTTAGATAGTCTGAGTAGGATTTGGTTGCAGCTTTAGTGGCTTGTTTTCGGAGTTGCCTAAACCTTTCCCAGTCACTATTACGTCCAGTTTGTTTTGCTTTTTTATGGCTTTTGTTGCGTTTTCTTTGCATTCTTATTATTTCACGTGTTATCCAGGGGAGGTGGGTTTTTGCTTTGGTGTTGCGGCTGGGAATATTATTGTTGACTAATGAAGTAAGATTATTCCGGAAAAAGTTCCAGTTTATGTTGACATCTGTTGAATTTGGGTTCGTGTCAAAGTATGTTGTTGTTAGTTGTTTTATGTCGTCTTTAAGCTTATCCCAGTTTGCAGATTTATGTTGGAACACTTTGTGTGGTGGTTTACTGTTGCGGACTGGATTTAGGTTTACGTTAAAGGTCACAGCTTCATGATCACTCATGCCGGGAGTAGTGTGAGTGTTAGCAATTATGGATGGATTTGAAGTGAGTATGAGGTCAAGGATATTGCCAGAATCAACTCGTGTGGGATCGTTGACTATGTTTTGTAATCCAAATTCTCTCATTATTTCTAGCAGTTTGTTATGCTTGCTGTTGTCAGTGGTTTGCTGCTTGCCCCAGTTAATATCAGGAAGGTTGAAGTCACCTGCTATAACTACATTAGGGGAAGTTTTTTGTGATCTGTACAGTTTTGTCAGGGATTCATGGAGAGCTTCAATGGATTGGAGGTGGTCACTGGGGGGTCGGTAGTAGGATGCAAAGTATATGGATTTGTTTCGTGTGAAATGGATTTTTGTCCATACTATTTCACAGCTTGAGTTTAGATTTGTAAGTGGTTCAGCTACAATGTCATCGCGGAAGGCTATGAGAACTCCACCACCATGGGTGTTTCTGTCCATTCGGATGGCGTTATAGTTAGGTGGTAGGAACGAGTAGGTAGGGTAGTTTTCGTCTATTTTGGTTTCAACTAGGAATATGATGTCAGGATTATTTGACTGAATAGTTGTTTTTAATTGGGTTGTCTTTGCAATGCTTTTGACACTGTTGGTGTTGATTAGAATTCCGCTAAGTGTGTTACGTTTGGTTTTCTTACGACGTTCAGGGGTTGATGCATTTTGAGGGTTTGGTCCAAAGGTTGGATCCCAGGTTTGGGATGTACGACTCGTGTTTGTTTGAGAGATCTGTGTGTGGGGGTCAATGTTTTGGTTATTTTGGTCTGTGTCACTAAGGCTGTTATATCGGTTGTAAGAACATTCCAATGAGTGGTCTTGGAAGAAGGAATGACTGTAGTTAGGACGGTCGCAATTCATGCAGTGCCAGGAATAGGAACTGTTACAGTGGAAATTATATTGATCTGGACTTATGTCACAACATTTAATGTGTACCCATTGGTTGCACCGGTCACAGCATACTGCTCGGTGGTTTGAAGCAACAGGCTTTTTACAAAATCCACAGGGGTGTCTGACTGGGCCGGGGTTTGTTTGGATGTCCCCACAGAGAATTAGTTGGACAAGATAACATGTTTTGTGTCCCAATGTAGGGATTGCATAAGGTAGTTTGGTGTGATACTTGTTACGGGAGTCTCTGGTGAAAGCTAGTGCCAGTCTAATACTTGAGTCGGTCCAGCAAGACCTGCCATATGTTAGCAGACCATTTGGATCATCCGTGAATTGGGTATGGTCCAGGTGTATCGGGAATTTGGGTATGAATGCAATAAAGATACTAATCAGAACTACCACTGGTGTTCCCATTTTGGGTGGCACCATCATAAGAGCAGCTATTGCACAAGCTGCTTTTCTTGCACAGTTATGTTAATGCAGTAACAAAAACAAAACAAAAAACAAGAGATTATATTCCACTATAGATGTGGGTATTGTTTTTATGATTAAGTTATATAGCACAGCTAATATAAAATCACAGTAGTTGTAAGATCACAGTAGATGTAAAAGACAGTAATAAAATTTGCCAGTTAGTAGACAGTTTATTGTATATTGTGTTTGCTGTTGATTTCCTGTTTGTTGCTGACAGCTTACAATCCAGATTTGTAACAGTATAATACGTAAGCTTTGTGTGAATGGACTGATTTTGGGTTGTTTTAGGGGCGATTTGGTTTTGGCGCGCTTTGTATAAGTTGTTTACAGTTTCGCCATCTTGTTTTGAACTGGTTGTTATGGAAGCTAAGGCTAAACCTTTGTCAAATCGTGTCTTAGCGTGATTTAATCACACATACAACCATGGGATTATATTCTGGTATATCTAAAACAGTACCTCGCACAGTTAACAGTAATAAAAACGTTTAGAAATCGTGAAAACAATCGATAATAGCGGAGCGGAAAAATCGGAATGGACTACACCTCACGCATGCGCATTGGTCCGTTCTGAGATGGGTTGCAAACTTGCAATGCTTGCCACGTTAACATAATGATACTGGAGCCAATATTATGAAAATATGTCTACATGGTTTATTTGCATGATAAGAAATTTGTTTCTTACTCAAACGAATGGAGATACCCGGGGAATGTTGTGGTAATAATTGCAGTGCCAATCACTCTTCTGTGATAAGTGTTTTGCTAGGAGCGCGGTCAATCAACCGACACGAGAGGCATCACAGTTTGTTAACAAGGGATTTGGGTCACACTTTGTTATTGAAGGATGTGATTGTTGTCATGTTACTAGGTTTGGTATTGACATTTTGGGTGACTCTTTTATCATGAAGGATTTAGTTACTTATCACCCTCTCTCGGTAGGTTTGTATTTGCATTAATTATTTTGTGGTTACACTTTCCTAATGACGAATGTGGTTATTGCCCTCTTGCTAGGTTTGCATGACATTTGAGGTCACATTTTTTAAATGAAGAAAGTGGTTATTACCCCCATGCTATGTTTTTTGAATCACATATTGTTGTTGAAAGATGTAGTTGTTGTCTTCTAGTTAGTTCTGTCTCAACACTAGGAAACACAATGGTATTACTGAAGGGTGCCATGGTTGCGTTCTTGTTAGGCCTTGCTTTGTCATTCATTGGTTTAATGATGCATGCCTGCAATGATGTTGCTCTTTGTTAGCCTGGCTTTGAAATTAGGAGAACACAGTTTGTTTATGAAATGTGAGCACTTGTTGCCTCCTTGTTTGCATTGTTTAACATTTTGTATCACACTTTGCTAATAAGGATGTGAATGTTACTTTCTTGTTAGCACAACTTTGACATTGGTGTAACAGTTTGGTAATGAAGGGTGTAGTTGGTGCTCTTGGTTTAACCTTTGTCCCAGTAGTTTGACAACATGTACTGAAGAATGGCCAGTGTTGTCTCAGTGTGTTAAGACAAGTAGTATAACGGGTTTGAAATTGTTCGTAGAAGTTTCCTTGTTACCAGGGAGTGCTGCATACTAGCTAAGATGTTCAATATTGATTATAAAATTGGTCAGATAGTTGAAAACTTATGTTACAAATATAATGTGTATGAACCAATAGAAATTGGCTTAGTTTGTGGTAGGCACATTTTAAATACACATGAACTTTACCATACTCAAGCACTTAGTATGTTGCATCATGGAAAACAATCACTGTTTGTTTGATTTTAATCACATTTCATTTTAGAACTCGACAAGTATAATGTCAGCAGTGTAATGGATTTGTGCCAATGTGAATTCAAATACTTAATATGTCAAGACAAATTGTTCGACTGGTTTGACATTTGTGTAGAAATGCTACGGTGGAAAGTGCCGTGTATGAAATAATTAAGATGCTAAATGGTGATGTTAATACATTTTTTTATTGAAATTATATGTAATATGTATCAATTTGAAAGAGATGTTGTGACCGACTAAAAATAAGATAATGTGAGAATTATGAAATTTACACGCGCCCAAAACTGGAAACGACTTAAGTATTAAGTGTGTTTTATCGTGGGAGAACAAACAAAAAGTGCTGAATATGATTATATGGATTTTTAAAGATTGTAATCAATACTTCTTCAAGGACGTAGTCTGTTCCTAGTTTTTTTATGTATTAATTACTATATTGTTCATAAGTCTAACTAACTGTGTTGAAGGTATATACTGCCTCCCAAATTGTGTTTAGTAAGCCCGTTACAATGGTCGCAATTTGAAGGCACGATCGCGGGTGCATGTTGAAATAGAAAACAAAACATCCAGTTTCAAAACAAGCTTGATTGGCAGTATACAGCCAAATCGGGCAGAGTTATCTGCTATACCCTTTGATGTTCAACTTTCCCACGTTCAACACGGCAGACTTCCTGTGACAAATCCCGACGCCAGCTAATTCCGGGTAGACGAACAGACTACGTTCCTTTAACCCATTAGACCTCAAGTCGGCCAAACCCGCCCGAGTTCCGACTCCTCAAGTCGGCCAAACCCGCCCAAAAATATTAGCGTCATAGTTTCATCTATTCCAGAGGCGCACTCTGGAGGATACTTTTGAAACACATTCAAAATGTCTCATTAACATATTGGCAATGAATTGTGGGAATTTCTGATGTATGTTGCTATTCGACTTTTCGAAGTTTCATGCGTTTTTCCAAGCTGCTCCAGTTTTGGAGAGAACAAAATGGCGTCTGTTGGTCCTAGTCATTTGTCTGCAGAAGTCGTGTGTCTGTGATGACAGTGATATCGAAGAAAATGATTCAGACATCGATGTTCATGTAATTATATGCGACTTTGTTCGATACTTCGACTGAACGATCGTTGTTGTTGTCAGGGAAGCTGGTCGTTCACGCCCATTTTATAAACACGCTACGAGACCAGTCCCGCATTCTGTATTCCTTATTTTTGCACGAAGTCAATACGCTATTTATATTTCGATTAGGACATTGTATGACGATGTTGTAGTTGTATTATTTCGTGATTGGTAAGTGTTGTAACTTGCGGGAATGTCCTGTTGTTCACTTGTTGTTTTGATCGAGCCCGAGGCTGCCTGGGGTGGTAGTGCTGACCCTTGACAGCTACATGTGCCTGTGACGAGGCACTCCCATTCCACAGTAATGAAGTATATATTATTCTAACCATCAGAATTTAACAATGCAGGTATCATTGTGTAGGCATTTATCTGCTCTTTATAATAAAATAAAGTTGTAGCAGTACAATATTGATCATAAAAAAGTTACACAGCAGTCAATCATTATGTTCGGTGTAGAAATTATTGTCCGACAGGGTTTTGTTTTACCACATATTGTTTGGGCAAAATACTTATGATACAATAACATATGTTGTACCAAAATATTGTTTTAATTACATTTTAGTATCATATAAATTACAGCACTGCAGCATATGCAATATGGTGTGCATTGAAGGTAGACTCCATACAGTGACGTACCCCATATTTAATTTCAGCTTTGCAAATTTGTCAAGTATGGTTCCATTGTATTCCAGTATGTGCAACGTATATTTTAGATATAATAACAATTTTTATACCAAAATGTAAGTAATTAAATTATCTTTTAAATAAACACAACTTGTAGCAGTAAGAAATGAAGCATAAAAAAGTTATGACTCATAATATGACATGTTGTAGTGAACTACCTAAATACTGGCACGCCTACCCAGATATGGACAACTATTGTTATTCATACAAAAGCATATTTACACCCAATGTGAAGAGCATTCTAAGTCCTTTAAAATAGTTACAACTTGCAATAATGGAAATTCAATAATAAAAGAGCTATGCCACAAAAACGGACACTCCCAAAAATGTTCAGAATGTGACCTAATTCTCTGAGGAACCAGGGGCTTTACACCGAAACATTCTGAGGTCTAAAGGGTTAAAGCTGATATTTTTGTTGAATCATTACCAATAAAGCCTTGGGAAAAATAATAAACATTCAGTCAGTATATTAAGTTTTGTTATTATTGTAAACTAGAATGTGCATTGATTATAGATAAATGAAGAAACAATGATTTCTATAAGTTGATTTTTATCCCTGATGTTACACTTGATGAGCCATTATTTTTACCCGGGCCGTAATGCATTCACTGCCACTAGTTTGATTTGCATTGTTATGTGGGGCACACTTTGCTAATGACGGATTTGGTTACTGCCCCTTGCTAGGTTTGCTTTGACATTTGAGGGTCACATTTTGTTTCCACAGGATGTGGTTATTGCCCCTTGTTTGGTTAGCCATTTGGGTCACAGTTTGTTATTGAAAGATGTGGTTAGTGACCCATTTCTAGGTTTGCTTTGACATTTTGGGGTCACAGTTAATTTAACCATCATGCAATCATTGCCCCTTGTTTGATTCGCATTGTCTTTTAGGGGTCACAGTTTGCTAATGAAGGATTATGGTTATTGTCCCCTTGCTAGGATTGCCTTGACATTTGGATGTCGTAGTTTGCCAATGCAGGATGTGATTATTGCACCTCTGTTTGGTTAGACATTTGGGGTCACACTTTGTTTATGAAAGATGTGGTTATATTGCACCCTTGCTAGGTTTGCCCTGACATTTGGGATAACACTTTGTTAATAGTGAAATGATGCAGTTATTGTCCCTTGTTAGGTTTGGATGGGTTCAAACTCACTTTGTTCGTACACAAGCAGAAAATGATTGCCCCATTTTGGTATTTGTGTTACACCAACAACGCATTTTTTATTACTTTCTATGTGATGCCATGTGGCGGATATCATTAGAAATTTGGGTGAAAATATTATGTGATACGTGTATGCAAAAAACAGCGACACTGAAGAAAAGGCTTTGTCAACCTACACTTCTGGCGGCAAGGTCTGTGCGCAGAGGTTCAGCACATACTAATAGCTAAAGAAGCACATTTGGATGAATCTGGCCACAAGCGGTAGCACTGGATTTAGGACTGTAGAGGCCCCTTGGCAGTGATTTGCATTGTATCAGGAGAGAAATAAAATAGTTGTTGTTCAGTGTTTTAAATAGTTTTTGAATTAGCTTGAATGAATAATTTTAAATGTTATTGTTATTCAAAGTTAATGCACATAGGCATATGATAGAGTGAATCGACGAAGATCGACCGATAATGTTACTATATATTGATATTATCATGTCAGCGTTTATAAACTTTCATCTGAAGAGGGTGTGGGTATGAGGCCAGATGAAAGTAATTACTTTTGACATTAGACTTTGATGTTCTGAGATGATCCCTTACTATGTTTGCTTTGACATTTGGGGTTACAATTTGTTAATGAATGAAGTGTTATATAATCCCTTGTCGGGTTTGCATTGTCATTTGGGGTTGCTGTTTGTTAACGCGGAATGCGGTTATTATTGTATTGCTCCTTGTTAGGTTGGCCATTAGCGATTTGTAAGTAATGATTTAGTTACTGCCCTCCTGCTAGGTTTGTTTTGACTTTTTGGGTCACACTTTGTTAATGAAGGATTTGGGTTACAGTTGGTTAATGAAGGAGATGGTTGTTGTTGTGTTGCTAGTTTATTGACATTTGGGGCAACACGTTTATCATGAAGGATTTAGTTATCACCCTCGTGTTTGGTTTGTATTGACATTAATTATTTTGTGGCTACACTTTGATAATGACTGATTTGGTTATTGCCCTCTTGCTAGGTTGCATGACATTTGGGGTAACATTTTGTTAATGATGAAAGATGTTATTGCCCCCATGCTATGTTTGGGGAGTCATATATTGCTGTTAGAAGATGTTGCTGTTGTCTTATAGTTAGTTCTATATCAACACTGGGAATCACAGTGGTTTTACTGGCATTTGACTACTGAGAAATGTTCAAGAAACTCTTGAATAGTTACACTCCGTGCGTTTGCTTGCTTAGTCTTCTTATTGATCATCTTCTAGAAAGCTTTGGGAGTTGATTCCATTGCTTTTAAATCCTCTACAAATTTGTGTCTCTGCCCTGCTTTAGACTTATTGATAATGTTTTTTTTTCTTTCCAGTTAATTCCATTAGTTTCAAGTTTTCATAACTTTCATTGTCCCTATATCGCCTTCTTGTTGTATTGAATGCATTTCTTTTGTCATTGCAGTCTGCGTCAAACCAATCTTTATATTTAGTTGGTTTTATTGGATTTAGATTTCTGTATGGTTTAGTTTTGAGGGTACTGCATTCTTTAGCACCATTTAATTAAAAGTAAACCATTAGAATTTGCAACCAAATCATTAACACTTTCCTTAGTTGCCTCAGTGATATTTGTCAATATATCATCTTGAAAAGTGCTAACTCTTTCACACTCATCAGTGTTCTTACTAATTGCACACTGACATTTGGTTTTCTTGTTATGCTCCCGTCGTACTACTGTCCTTTTGACACCTTGTTTGATTATGGCACTGTGTATTCTTTGTCGCTGTTAGCCCTGTGTCAAGCACCAGTTGTAGCACACTACATATGTAAAACTGCTATTGTTTTTATTGTGGACAGGAGGATGACTAATGACTCTAGTGGTGATCACATTTTTAGTCCTTTGGGCCGAAGGTCCAAGGGACTATTGTCATCACTCTGCGTCCACCGTCCGGCGTTAGCTGCCGTATCTCAGAAACTGTTCAGCAACATTTTTTCTAATTTTGCATATACGTATCTTAGGGTATTGCCACTATGCACGAGAAATCTGTATTTGATTGAATCATTCTAAGGACCCCGCAGGGCCCCCAAGGGCCCAAAAAGCTGGTAATTTGTCACATTTTGCCTATTTTTTTAAAACTGTTCAGCAACTTTTTTTCTAATTTTGAATAGATGTATCTTAGGGTGCTGCCACGATACACAAGAAATCTGTATTTGATTGAATCATTCTAAGGACACCTAAAGGGCCCCCAGAGTGCAAAAGTTTTATATTATCTAGTGATGTGGTTTTGAGAAGGGCCCTTGAGACCACCCCAACAGTATATTTGGTTTAATGTGCCAGAAAGCCAGCAGCATCACTACTCTGCAGCCTAGTGCTATTGTTCCATTGAGACCTTGACTAATCTTTAATTGGTCACAGGGCCCAGGCAGAGTAGACACACTTGACCCCCTGTTAGACTGAACAGTTGCCTAAAACTTTTAAACTGTATCTTCAAAACTATTGATTTTCTATAATTGCAAGTTGTGATGATTTTGATGTTCATTTAATTATTATAAAATGGTGTGACTGTGGTGTATATTGGTTAAAGATGTATTGTCACCTGTAGGTGACAAACATAGACAATTAATATTCTGGACAACTATATAGTGAAATATCCTACACTATTGATATACAATGCATTCTACTGTTCTGTTTACACTTGCCATGCCTTGTGTAGACATGGTACTGTGTAAATCAATTGTATCAATATAAACTAATAATTACAGATTCACAATATGTGTGGCGACCTAAGAAAACAGGTCACATTGACAAAAAATTAATATGTATTTTTATTCAAGAAATGGAAAGCAACACTATTTCCAGTTTCAATACAGTTTACTGTATTCAAATATTCCCACTAGAACCAAAGTTACAAGAATTTAAAGAGGGCACCTATCAAACATTAGTTCAGGAGAAAAATCAGTTTTAAAGTCGAGAGTCATTATTCACATGAAAACAAAACTTCATGATGGTATAACAAAATATCTGCAGCTATTACCATATACAACCCAGTGAAGCAAATGTAGCTGTGTTTGTTAGCTTTAGCTTACAGAAATAATTATTAAATTCTGATGTCTACTTTTAAAGTTACAAGAATTTAAAGAGGGCATCCGTCAAACATTATTGCAGGAGAAAAGTACTCATAGTGTCTGGAATCATCATAATTCATGTCAAAATAAAATGTTGCTGCACTTTTAATATTATAACAAAATATCCACTGCTATTACCATGTCCAATGTAGTGAAGAAAATGTACTATGTATCTTAGCTTTGGAACACTAAAATTATTATCAAATTCTGATGGTTACTTTTAAAGTTACAGTAATTTAAAGAGAGCAACCGTCAAAAAAAGTTGTAGTTGTTTGTTAGCAAAAATGTATATTACTAGTAATCAACATGCAAGAGGTAGTAAACTCTTCCATGAATATGTGGTTAGCTCTGAAAACAACTGTTGTTGTTTGGGTCTGAAGAGAGGCGTTTGTGTTCTCATGTTGCGCCTCGGGTTGTCATAAACAGTTTGACTGTCACCATTGACAGATCTGCTCACTTCCTCTGCCAGCTCCGGTGTACCGGTCTGGAAGGAGGTTCCGGTTTGAGAGTAAGTTCCGGTTTGAGAGTAAGTTCCGGTTCCGTTTTGCGTATTGCGCATGCGATTGTATATGTCAAAGGTTAGCGCCTACTTTCAGCCCGCAGCTATAGGTTCCGGTCTAAGAGTAAGTTCCGGTTCTGTTTTGCGTACACACTGTACATGTCAAAGGTTAGTGCCTATTTTTGGCCAGCTTAAACACGGTGTTTGCCGAAACTATGCGTGACCCAGTTATATTATAGTTTGCGTTAATGATACGGTTACTTTTGTAATTGTTAGTATACATAACAAACCCTCATAATTAGCATAACTTGTAATTATTTGCCAAAAAATTGTTTTATTTTGATGTCATTGTCTCAGAGCGTTGTGTATCTTATGACTTTGTCACACAGAGCTGCAATTTTCACCGCTGTTTATACGCACAGTGGATTTTGTGGCAAACACAAATGACACAAATCTCTGTCAGTTTGGCATGTATGAAGCTGAAATTGTGTGTGTAATCTAGCAGGCCCATTTGGGGTGGTTCGTAGATTTACTTTTTTTAATTCGTCGGAGGTGGAGATCCTGGGGGGGTAACAATTTATAAATGACACATATCTGTCAATTTGGCATGAAACACCGTGGGGGCAAGTAGGTCAGTGGAGTAACGGTCGCTACAGCAAGCAGGGGTCATTTGTCTGAAGCGGCGAGCAAGGGTCAAAGGTGATCGGTTACCTGAGGTCGCGTTGCTCACCACGATGTAACTCAGTCGACACATACTTCTGGCACGGGATCAAAGTTGATTGGTCAGATGAGGTCATGTTGCTCACCGCGGGTCGCATTTGATGTACTGCGCTTGCGCGAGCATGCGCAATACGCAAAACGGAACCGGAACTTACTCTCAGACCGGAACCTCCTTCCAGACCGGTACACCGGGTCAAAGTCGTCCTCGCTTGAATCAGACAAGTCTGAATCACTGTTATCATTGCCGATCGGGTGTGTCACAAACTAGTCATTCACAAGTTCGTTGAGGATGTCCCCACTTGCGATATACTGCATGTTCACCAATGCCAATGTGTTGAAACACCAAGCAACATCGTTAGACTTCGGTCCATCCATGCCCCATGGCCATGGGCATAGCCATCTTTGATTTTTCGAAGATCGTAAACACGAAACGAAATTCATCCCATAGTCTGTATTTCCAACGAAATCCGGTTCGATAACACGTTAAACTGTTAAGAAATATGTACATATATAAACTACAGCAACATCAAACTAAACTAATAATTAATCGAACTACATAAACAACTCCAATCCAACTTCCAAATAAAATCTCATTAACTTTCACTGCGCACTCAATTTTCTTCCATGTATTCATGTGCACTGCTGCTAGGGAACTGCGTGCTGTAAATAGCTTTCGAATGGTATGCCATTTATGGGTATGGGAACTTCTGTCCTAGGTTTTAAGCGTTTGCAAAATAGTGCGCTTTTAATTCTAAAACGCTGCAACCTAGAACGAACTTCACGGTTACAAAAACACAAAAAGTACAACTTTCACTTAGGTAATCAGGAAACTACTTGGTGAACTTATAAATAACTATGCTAGCTAAAAGATTGCAGCGATATCTCAAAATCAACCTAATGACGCAAAATCAACTTTATGACGTGTTTGCGTGTAATTACGCCTGGCGACTTCCGACTGGTTTTCCTAGGCCGCCACACATATAGTTGACACCTGAAACAACCAAATGTCAACCATTAGAAGAGTTGACATAGTTTCGCTATACACAAGAAATCTGTATTTGATTGAATCATTCTTGTGTCATCAGCATATAGTAGAACATACATTTTCTACATCATCATCACTAAGGTTGTTGTAAATTTCACCAGCTGCCATGTCAAGTCCGTTATAATTGTGACTAACAGTGTTCAAAATGATTCAGGTAAATAGCAAATAACAAAGGACACAAGTTTTCTCCTTGCCATACCTCTACATCACATGAGAAGAAGGCTGACACAGCCTGGCCCTGTTTTATACATGATTTAGCATTTTTGTACATGTTGTATACAACTTTAAACACATTACCATTAATACCACATGGAATTATCTTAGACCACAGTGAGGACCGGTCTACTAAATAAAATGCTTTCTTATAATTGATGAAGGCACAATAAAGCCTTTTGTCGAGACAAATACAATTCAACCAATACCCCTATCTGAACACTGCCTGTTCTTCCCCTATTACATTCACTTTGTTTAGGTATGTGGTCAGTCTGGTGTTCTGAACAATCACTAAGGATTAATGAACACTTGTGCAGAATGTCATCCACTTGGCAGGTTTAATTGATCTATTCAGCAATGAGGACACTGCTTAGGCCTCACTCTGGACACTGTCACTCACAGTGTTGTGTACTGTCTTAGTTGGTGCATTGAGCTAATCAACTTGACCATGATTCAGTGGTGGCTCTGGTTACTTTAAAGGATATTTATAACTTGTTGTGTACACCTGTATTAATTATTAAGATTCTCTGCCTGCTATTGTTTGATGGAAACTGTGACTAATCTGTAAATGGTCACTGGCAGATACTTGTGTCAACAGACAGCATTAAGACAAATGACCCCTGTTAAACTGAACAGTTGCCTGTAGGTTTTAAACTGTGTCAAACAGAGAGTCTACCTTTTGCTCTCAAATAATCTGTCCTCTTAGTTTTACACATAAAGACATAATCTAGCATAACTTGATAAGTTTTTGTAGCTGCACATTTGTACTTCCAGTGTATCATTGCAACATAACATACACACTGTGTGCCACATTTGAATTCATGCATGTAATATTTCCATGCAGTCCATTTGCATATATAATGTAAAACTTCAACAGCTGTTTTCTTCATTTTCACTTTTTGACCCCTACCATGTTCAATGCTCCATAACTTCGCCAATTTTTGTAGCAGTCATAATTTTTGAAACCGTGTAAAGCGCCCTACACAACCTTTACAAGAATGTAAAAAAACAATGTTACAATTTTTCCGACTTATCACTCATTTGGTCAGCCGGGGTCACATATAGACGTATTAGTCCAAAGGACTTCAGGGCCACTTGGCCCATTTTTTCAAAAAACTGTTCAGCAACTTTTTCTCTAATTTTAAATATACATTTCATGTGATAGTGTCACTGTACACAAGAAATCTGTATTTGATTGAATTATTCTAAGGGCGCCTAATGACCCCCCAAAAAACTGGTAAATTTTCACATTTTGGTTATTTTTTTTTAAACTCAAGTAACTTTTTATATAATTTTGCATAGACATTTCCTGTGGTAGTGCCACTATACACAAGAAATCTGTATTTGATTGAATCATTCTAAGGGCATCAAAGGTCCCCATAAATGCTAAATTTGCTAACTAAATTTTCTACTGCAGGAGCAGCTCTATCTGGCTAATCCTTTTTCCTACAACATCTGGCAAACCTCCCTGTGGAGGGCCGGCCTGCCTGGTGGAAACTGTGACTAATCTGTAATTGGTCACGGGCAGAGGCTTCCAGGTTCCTTTTCTGGCACAATACACAAAATCTACTGCTATGGGATAGTCTCAGGGGCCCTTCTCAAAACCACATCACTAGATAGTGTAAAAATTTTGCATTTTGGGGGCTGTGTCTGCCTTCTTCTGATGTGATGTACAGTTACCACAAGGAGAAAACTTGTCTCCTTTGTTATTTGCTATTTACCTGAATGATTTTGATAACTCTGTTAGTCATAATTATAAGGGACTTGACATGGCAGCTGGTGAAATTTACAACAACCTTAGTGAATATGATGTAGACATTTTCTTGAAAATGTACGTTCTACTATATGCTGATGATACTAGAATGATTCAATCAAATACAGATTTCTTGTGTATGGCGGAACTATGTCAATTCTTCTAATGGTTGACATTTGGTTGTTTCAGGATGACCCCTTAAAATGTAAGCCCAACTGTCCAGGGGTCTAGTGGGTGCAGGCTGGGAAGCTATTCCCCTTCCCAAAACATCTGTCACATGCTGAGTCTGTGTCTTGCATGGCTATCTATTTTCATGCAGTTGTTTTATATAAGCAGGAAGTTCGTGAAATTATTTATTCTTAGGCCACAGAAAAGTAATTCTCAGTTTCTCACCAATGCATGTATTTAAAAACAACATTTTATTTTCTATTATAATTATTCCTCTAAATGCAAGACATGGTGCAATAAGTGAACAGTAAACATGTAAACATTTTAAAACATTACGTACAGGGTTGTTTGATTTCTGACCGACAAAAATGGCAACAATAGGAAATACATGCCATTGATAGGCAAACATGTTCTTTTTTATAGAAAACGTCAGTTTCTTTCTGTACCTGTCTACATATGATAACCATTTGTCCGCCCTGCTCACAATAAACATCACATGAATGATAAAAAGAAGATCACTGCCACTTAACTTGTGGATTATTATTATAAAACTGCTCTGCTACTGCTTGGTGGACAGTTCATTAGTGGGTCAAGTTAAAATACATCAGGATGTTTTTCACAGCTGCATAGTGGTTTAGGCTCAGTAGTGTGCTGGCAGCCACTAAGCCTACAGACTTGTGTGAAAAGGATAGTTGGCAGAAGAACTAACTTCAAAGCACCATTGCATTCATTTAGCCATGCAGCAGTCACACTGTCCCCGTGTCTGATGCTACCTTTTGCTCTCAGATAATCTGTCCTGTTAGTTTTATACATAAAGATGTAATTTGGCATAACTTGACAAGTTTTTGTAGCAGCACATTTGTACTTCTACTGTATCAGTGCAACATAACATACATACTTTGTGCCACATTTGAATGTCATGCATGTAATATTTCCACGCAATCCATTTGCATATATAATGTAAAACTTCAATAGCCGTTTTCTTCATTTTCACTTTTTGATCCCTACCATGTTCAATGCTCCATAACTTCGCCAATTTTTGTAGCAGTCATAATTTTTGAAACCATGTAAAGCACCCTACCAAACCTTTACAAGGATGTAAGAAAACAATGTTAAAATGTTTCCGTCTTATTACTCATTTGGTCAGCCGGGGTCACATATAGACATATTAGTCCAAAGGACTTCAGGGCCACTTGGCCCATTTTTGTGAAAATACTATTTAACCGATACCATGCAAAATGCAACTTTCTGTGTACATTAAAGGGAGAAATAAATATTCCAATATTAACTATTATATGCAAGGCTTACTGATCATATTCACAATGTATATTCTCTTGCATGAGAAGTTACTGTGTAATTCAGTAGATAGGACATTGAAGGTTAAATCATTTGATTATTTCTCAGGCACAATTTAGAATAATAATTGTTGTTTAATATAGTAAATATTGGTGATCGATAGATAGTATTTTATCAAATTTCCACCCTGACCTTATATCTTGCGACATTCGGTCATAACACCTTTTTGGCTTGCTTGACACCCAGAAGGGATGCAGACCCAGGATTCTGGTCATGTGGCTGCAGTCATATGATCATGCTCAAGTAGCTGGACCAGGACCACGTCCAGTGACATGAAATATCCTGGTCTTGCATTCTGTTCTCAGACTGTCACAGCTGGCTCCAGAGAGATATGGCCGGACTGTCCAATTTTGCCATAATAAAATTTGATGCATTATTATGCATATGCAGAGAGGGTAAAGCCTTGTGGGCAGCCTCCCCACCTTGCAGTAACTGTGGTTTGGGTCCTGATTAGACTGGGGTTTTGTTTTGTTGTTCTGGCATAAACTATGCACAATGATAAGTTGATAACTCTATGGTTCAATTTATGACAGAACCACGCAGCAATCAACTTATCATTGTGCATAGTTTATGCCAGAACAACAAAACAAAACCCCAGTCTAATCAGGACCCAAACCACAGTTACTGCAAGGTGGGGAGGCTGCCCACAAGGCTTTACCCTCTCTGCATGGGGTGACTATCTAATTACAACATTCACACCCTATGCACAGGAGGGTGCTAAATGCTCTCTCTGCACTTCAGGGGGGAATTACCCAATCATAACAAAATACCCTGGGGCTATAGGAATAGCAGCATCCTTGTACAGGGCAGTATTTGTCTCTGAACGTGAACAAAAAAGCATGTCACCCACCAACCAGCTTCATGTACCTTTGTGAATGATAGGATGGTTAGTATCTCAAAGGGGTTGTCTTGACAGCCATATGAGTTCAGACCCAGGATTCTGGTCAAGTGGCCGCAGTCGCCTGACCATTGATCAAATAGCTGGCCCAGGACGACGTCGGGTTACGTGAAATATCCTGGTCTGTGACGCATAAACGGTTTGACACCCAGAGGGATGGAGACCCAGGATTCTGGTCATGTTGCCGCAGTTACCTGATCATGATATCAATTTTTTTAAACAATTAACATTGATGAAACATGAATCAAAACAAATGTCTATGATTTAATATTGTTATTATTCATATGGGTGCAATAATGATATTATGTTTAACAGTCAATAATCTCAAGTAATGTTTTGTGATACTTTGAAGATAGGTCAGGTATCAAATATAATGTTGGGGGAAACTGTTAAATGTGACCAAGTCCTATAAGTATCTTGGTCATATAATAACTGGCACTTTGTGTGATGAAGCTGATATAAAATGTTTTGGTTAGAAAATTTATTTTTTCTAAGCAAGTTAAAAATAAGTTATTCTCTTGCTATTGTAATAATGTGTATTTGTGCTCATTATGGGTTAAATATAGAAAGTTGTCATTTCAGCGTTTCATTGTATCTTACAATAATGCATACAGGATCATACATAACCTGCCTATGAGATGCAGTGCAAGTATCATGTTTGTCACTGTGGTTGTTGACAGTTGTAACACTCGTAGTAGAAAATGCATTTACAATTTTGTGAACAGGTTATCTATTTCCACAAACTTAATTGTACATTGCACTCTTACATACATGTGATCACAACCAGATACATTTTACCATTAAAATAAAATCAGAAAGAAATAATAAAAAACAGTTCAGGAGAAATTTCCACAAAGGAAGATATAAGGAAATGATGAAATATTTAGCAAAGATAGACTGGAATAACACACTGAAGAATAAGACAGCAACAAAATGCTGGAATATCTTAAAGAATGAAATAGAGTGCATCGTAGATAAATTTGTTCCCTTCAAAAAACAAGGGAAACGGACCAGAAAGAAATACTTATCGAAAGAAGCCATTAGAAAAATTAAGTATAAACAAATGATGTGGAAGTCATATAGACGTACTGGAAATGACGAAGACTACAACATTTATAAAGAAGCACTAAACCAAGCTACAGCTGAAATTATAAATTCAAAGAGAAGCTATGAACATAAATTAGCTTGTAATATAAAACATGACAGCAAGAGTTTTTATGCATATGTTTGAAGCAAACAGAAAGTTCAGGATAAGGTCGGTCCTCTAGAAGATAGTGCTGGAAATATAATATCAGAAGGATTCTTAATGGCAGAAGACCTGAATGAGTATTTTAGTTCAGTGTTTACCAGAGAAGACACTAGTTCACTGCCAGTACCAGAGGCTAAGTTCAAGGGGGCAGAATCAGAATATTTAAGACAGTTAATTGTAACCCCAGAAATGGTAGCTAAGAAAATTAGGGCTATGAAGGATAATAAATCACCTGGAGTGGATGGTATTCCACCCAAACTACTATTGGAAATTGTAGAACAAATTAGCATACCGCTTGCAACAGTTTTCAACTTGTCATTAGAAGAGGGAGTGGTTCCTTTAGAATGGAAAGAAGCAAACATTATACCGTTATTTAAAAAAGGTTTGAGAAACAAGTCAAATAATTATAGACCAGTTAGTTTAACATCGGTGATTTGTAAATTATTAGAAAGACTAATTAAAGATCACATGGTGGATTTTCTTGTTAAACATAACTTGATAAACCCATCTCAACATGGGTTTCTAAAAGCGAGGTCATGCTTAACAAATATGTTATGTTTTTTGGAAGATATCACTAACTGGGTAGATGATGGATCACCAGTAGATATCATCTACTTAGATTTTCAAAAAACTTTCGACAAAGTGCCACATCAAAGATTATTGCTTAAACTAAAGGCCCATGGCATAGGAAATGGTATAATTAACTGGACAGAAAAATGGCTGATTGACAGAAGACAACGGGTAGTTGTTGATGGGGAGGCTTCAAACTGGAAATCAATTTTGAGTGGGGTTCCACAGGGATCAGTACTGGGACCTATATTATTCTTAATACAACTGTATATATAAACGATTTGCACGATGATATAGCTAGCAAGGTGTTGAAATTTGCAGATGATACAAAAGTGTTTAGAAGGATTAAAAGTGATGGAGATAGACAGCATTTACAAGATGATCATGACAGGTTGATCAAATGGTCTGAAAAGTGGCAAATGTTGTTCAATTTTGGGAAATGTAAATGTCTTCACACAGGACATGGGAACGAATATGTAGAATATACAATGGGGGGAACTGTACTAAATACTACTGTAAAAGAAAAAGACTTAGGGCTGACAATTAGTGCTGACATGAAGGTTTCAGAGCAGTGTGGAATTGCAGCTTCAAAAGGAAATCAAATCCTTGGATTGATTAGGCAAAATATAGCATATAAAGAAAAAGAACTAATAATACCGCTGTACAAAACAATAGTTAGGCCTCATTTAGAATATTGTATACAAGTGTGGAGGCCATACCGCAAGAAGGACATAGATATGCTAGAAAGAGTACAGAGGAGAGCGACTAAAATGATACAAAAACTGAGGGATCTTAGTTATGAAAAACGCCTAAAAGAATGTGGTTTAACAACACCAGAGACCAGGAGATTGAGAGGAGATCAGATAGAAGTGTTTAAAATATTGAATGGTTATGAAAATATTGATAGAAATATGTTTTTTCAGTTAAGAAAGATAGAAAGACTAGAGGACATGAAGTTACATTAGTAAAGGAGCAGTGTAGATTAGACGTGAGAAAGTTCTCATTTTCACAAAGGACTGTGAATGAATGAAACAGATTATCTGATGATTGTGTGGGTGCTAGTAGTGTGAATATGTTTAAAAATAAAATCGACACGTACCTCAGAAGGGCTGGATATATGTAGATAAAAGGGTTGGACACTCGATAAGCCAAAGGGCTTCCTTGTCCACCTGCCATCT
>CM034534.1:63886801-63948401 GCA_020002185.1 Paraescarpia echinospica | reverse complement strand
TTTCCTTAGTTGCCTCAGTGATATTTGTCAATATATCATCTTGAAAAGTGCTAACTCTTTCACACTCATCAGTGTTCTTACTAATTGCACACTGACATTTGGTTTTCTTGTTATGCTCCCGTCGTACTACTGTCCTTTTGACACCTTGTTTGATTATGGCACTGTGTATTCTTTGTCGCTGTTAGCCCTGTGACAAGCGCCATTTTGTAGCACACTACGTATGTAAAACTGCTATTGTTTTTATTGTGGATGGGAGGATGACTGATGACTCTAGTGGTAATCACATTTTTTAGAATATCAATAATCGATAGTAGTGATATTCTTAAAAATGGGATTACCACTAGAGTAATTAGTCATCGTCCCATTTACAGTAAGCACAATAACACTTTTACATACCTAGATCTATTAATAGTAGCCCATATTTATTACATTGGGTATCAATATTTTGTGTTTCATAGTGAGCTTCCGTGCCAGTGTTCAAATCTCTTGTGGAACAATTACACCCAAAGTCATTAAAAATATTGTCTTCTACTAGATAACTAAAATCACCTTTTCTGGCAGTAAAGTCACCACGTGTACATACAAATAAATGAATGATTACAAGACAAATTCTAACAATTCTAATTCACAGAATCACACTATTCAATAGCTTCTGCTTCATTTGGAAACTCTTGGTGCGATATATGCAACTCCCAACAATAAATCCTTAGGTAATCCAATAATGGCTTTGTCGACTTTATACCATGATACAGTATTTCTGTGTGTTTTCACTATGTAGGCCTATGTCATATATAGTGAAGCCACCACACGGGTAAACCGGAACTACTGTCATTAATGCAGTGAGTGTTTGGCGGTTACGTTCTTAGGTCTTAGGTGATATACTCCAAACAGCCCAAACTTGAGCTAACGCAGGAGTTTTATGGTGCTTGTTTGTGCGCATGCGGTGTGGGTAGTTTGTTTGTTTACTTTATAGACACTAGATGATTGGGTGTGGTGAAAGGGAGGTTCATGATCGCTGTTTGAAATGCTATGGGGCTTTCTAGTTCAGTAATCGGTGGTGGAATCATATTCCAGATTCGAACTGCTCGGGGGTAGAAAGAGAACACTGCTGCATTGATGCGGCACCTAGGGGCTACGTAGTGGCCACGGTTTTTTGACTGTGTTAGTAGACCTGGTGGGGGTGTGATGTTGATTATGTTATTTAATATTTTGTAAAATGTCATGGCTTGTTTAATAACGCGTCGTCGTTCAAGAGTTGACCATCCTAGGGTGGCTATTAGGTCTGCTGCGTTTGTTTGGCGTCTGTGGTAATTTCTGACAAATCTGGCAGCACAGTGTTGTACTCTTTCAAGGTGTTTAATTTGGGTGGCAGTGTATGGATTCCATATGGGAGAGGCATATTCGAGTTTTGGTCGGATTAGCATGTTATAGGCTGTTTCTTTTACTTCAGGTTTGCATGGTCTGAGGGTTCGTTTGATAATACCTAGTACTTTTGAAGATTTGGAAGCTATGTCAGTGATATGGTTAGCCCAGGTTAGTTTAGAATCTAATTTTATTCCAAGATATGTGTGGCTAGAGACGGTAGAGAGTGGCACGCCAAAGAGTGAATATGAATGTAGTCTGGGTTTGGTTTTGTTTGTTATTGGGAGATGCACACATTTAGATATGTTAAATTCCATCTGCCATTTGTTAGACCATGTTTGGAGTTTGATCAGGTCAGATTGGAGAGTTTTGTGGTCGGTTTCGGATGTGATTTTGCAATATATAATGCTGTCGTCTGCAAAGAGACGTACGGAAGATTGGACATTTTCGGTTATGTCGTTTATGTAGAGTAAAAATAGGACAGGTCCTAGGACTGAGCCCTGTGGTACACCAGATGTAACATTTGTTCTGTCGGACAGAGCTCCATTAACTGAGACTCTTTGTTTGCGATTGGATAGAAACGATTTGATCCAGTTTTGTGTGTTTCCAGTTATTCCATAGAAAGCTAATTTGGATAGGAGGCGTTTATGGGGGACTTTGTCGAAGGCTTTGGCAAAATCAAGTAGGATGGCATCTATTTGTGTCTTATTGTCGATAGCAGTCACCCAGTCGTGGACTGTCTCGATGAGTTGGGATTCACAAGACAGAGCTGGCTGGAATCCATGTTGGAAGTGGAGGATGATGTGTTTGTGTAAGTGTTTCCACATATTGCTTAGAATGATGTGCTCCATAACTTTGCAGAGGATGCATGTTAACGAAATTGGTCTATAATTAGCAGGGTCTGATTTGTGTCTTTTTTGTGTATTGGTGTTACTAGTGCTTGGAGCCAGTCATCTGGGAGTTTGTAAGTGTTGTATGACAGCTGGAAAATGTGTGTGATGATGGGGGCAATTTCCACTGCAGTCTCTTTAAGGACTCTGGCTGGGAGTTCGTCGGGGCCTGTAGCTTTATTTTGGTTTAGGTTTTTCAGTTGCTTAATTACTCCGTCTATCCCGATTTCAAGGGAGGGGATATCAGGATAGATGGATGGAGCTAGTTGGGGGATGGTGTAGATTTCTTGAGTAAACACGGAACTAAATTGGTTGTTAAGTGTATTTGCTTTGTCGTGATCGTTTGTGATTGGTTGGTCGTTTGCTTGCATTGTAGGTATGCCAATGTATTCTCGTTTGTTTGGTTTAATGAATGACCAGAATTGTTTTGGGTTTGTTTTTAGGCTGTCTCCAATGTGATTGTTTAGATAGTCTGAGTAGGATTTGGTTGCAGCTTTAGTGGCTTGTTTTCGGAGTTGCCTAAACCTTTCCCAGTCACTATTACGTCCAGTTTGTTTTGCTTTTTTATGGCTTTTGTTGCGTTTTCTTTGCATTCTTATTATTTCACGTGTTATCCAGGGGAGGTGGGTTTTTGCTTTGGTGTTGCGGCTGGGAATATTATTGTTGACTAATGAAGTAAGATTATTCCGGAAAAAGTTCCAGTTTATGTTGACATCTGTTGAATTTGGGTTCGTGTCAAAGTATGTTGTTGTTAGTTGTTTTATGTCGTCTTTAAGCTTATCCCAGTTTGCAGATTTATGTTGGAACACTTTGTGTGGTGGTTTACTGTTGCGGACTGGATTTAGGTTTACGTTAAAGGTCACAGCTTCATGATCACTCATGCCGGGAGTAGTGTGAGTGTTAGCAATTATGGATGGATTTGAAGTGAGTATGAGGTCAAGGATATTGCCAGAATCAACTCGTGTGGGATCGTTGACTATGTTTTGTAATCCAAATTCTCTCATTATTTCTAGCAGTTTGTTATGCTTGCTGTTGTCAGTGGTTTGCTGCTTGCCCCAGTTAATATCAGGAAGGTTGAAGTCACCTGCTATAACTACATTAGGGGAAGTTTTTTGTGATCTGTACAGTTTTGTCAGGGATTCATGGAGAGCTTCAATGGATTGGAGGTGGTCACTGGGGGGTCGGTAGTAGGATGCAAAGTATATGGATTTGTTTCGTGTGAAATGGATTTTTGTCCATACTATTTCACAGCTTGAGTTTAGATTTGTAAGTGGTTCAGCTACAATGTCATCGCGGAAGGCTATGAGAACTCCACCACCATGGGTGTTTCTGTCCATTCGGATGGCGTTATAGTTAGGTGGTAGGAACGAGTAGGTAGGGTAGTTTTCGTCTATTTTGGTTTCAACTAGGAATATGATGTCAGGATTATTTGACTGAATAGTTGTTTTTAATTGGGTTGTCTTTGCAATGCTTTTGACACTGTTGGTGTTGATTAGAATTCCGCTAAGTGTGTTACGTTTGGTTTTCTTACGACGTTCAGGGGTTGATGCATTTTGAGGGTTTGGTCCAAAGGTTGGATCCCAGGTTTGGGATGTACGACTCGTGTTTGTTTGAGAGATCTGTGTGTGGGGGTCAATGTTTTGGTTATTTTGGTCTGTGTCACTAAGGCTGTTATATCGGTTGTAAGAACATTCCAATGAGTGGTCTTGGAAGAAGGAATGACTGTAGTTAGGACGGTCGCAATTCATGCAGTGCCAGGAATAGGAACTGTTACAGTGGAAATTATATTGATCTGGACTTATGTCACAACATTTAATGTGTACCCATTGGTTGCACCGGTCACAGCATACTGCTCGGTGGTTTGAAGCAACAGGCTTTTTACAAAATCCACAGGGGTGTCTGACTGGGCCGGGGTTTGTTTGGATGTCCCCACAGAGAATTAGTTGGACAAGATAACATGTTTTGTGTCCCAATGTAGGGATTGCATAAGGTAGTTTGGTGTGATACTTGTTACGGGAGTCTCTGGTGAAAGCTAGTGCCAGTCTAATACTTGAGTCGGTCCAGCAAGACCTGCCATATGTTAGCAGACCATTTGGATCATCCGTGAATTGGGTATGGTCCAGGTGTATCGGGAATTTGGGTATGAATGCAATAAAGATACTAATCAGAACTACCACTGGTGTTCCCATTTTGGGTGGCACCATCATAAGAGCAGCTATTGCACAAGCTGCTTTTCTTGCACAGTTATGTTAATGCAGTAACAAAAACAAAACAAAAAACAAGAGATTATATTCCACTATAGATGTGGGTATTGTTTTTATGATTAAGTTATATAGCACAGCTAATATAAAATCACAGTAGTTGTAAGATCACAGTAGATGTAAAAGACAGTAATAAAATTTGCCAGTTAGTAGACAGTTTATTGTATATTGTGTTTGCTGTTGATTTCCTGTTTGTTGCTGACAGCTTACAATCCAGATTTGTAACAGTATAATACGTAAGCTTTGTGTGAATGGACTGATTTTGGGTTGTTTTAGGGGCGATTTGGTTTTGGCGCGCTTTGTATAAGTTGTTTACAGTTTCGCCATCTTGTTTTGAACTGGTTGTTATGGAAGCTAAGGCTAAACCTTTGTCAAATCGTGTCTTAGCGTGATTTAATCACACATACAACCATGGGATTATATTCTGGTATATCTAAAACAGTACCTCGCACAGTTAACAGTAATAAAAACGTTTAGAAATCGTGAAAACAATCGATAATAGCGGAGCGGAAAAATCGGAATGGACTACACCTCACGCATGCGCATTGGTCCGTTCTGAGATGGGTTGCAAACTTGCAATGCTTGCCACGTTAACATAATGATACTGGAGCCAATATTATGAAAATATGTCTACATGGTTTATTTGCATGATAAGAAATTTGTTTCTTACTCAAACGAATGGAGATACCCGGGAATAATTGCAGTGCCAATCACTCTTCTGTGATAAGTGTTTTGCTAGGAGCGCGGTCAATCAACCGACACGAGAGGCATCACAGTTTGTTAACAAGGGATTTGGGTCACACTTTGTTATTGAAGGATGTGATTGTTGTCATGTTACTAGGTTTGGTATTGACATTTTGGGTGACTCTTTTATCATGAAGGATTTAGTTACTTATCACCCTCTCTCGGTAGGTTTGTATTTGCATTAATTATTTTGTGGTTACACTTTCCTAATGACGAATGTGGTTATTGCCCTCTTGCTAGGTTTGCATGACATTTGAGGTCACATTTTTTAAATGAAGAAAGTGGTTATTACCCCCATGCTATGTTTTTTGAATCACATATTGTTGTTGAAAGATGTAGTTGTTGTCTTCTAGTTAGTTCTGTCTCAACACTAGGAAACACAATGGTATTACTGAAGGGTGCCATGGTTGCGTTCTTGTTAGGCCTTGCTTTGTCATTCATTGGTTTAATGATGCATGCCTGCAATGATGTTGCTCTTTGTTAGCCTGGCTTTGAAATTAGAACACAGTTTGTTTATGAAATGTGAGCACTTGTTGCCTCCTTGTTTGCATTGTTTAACATTTTGTATCACACTTTGCTAATAAGGATGTGAATGTTACTTTCTTGTTAGCACAACTTTGACATTGGTGTAACAGTTTGGTAATGAAGGGTGTAGTTGGTGCTCTTGGTTTAACCTTTGTCCCAGTAGTTTGACAACATGTACTGAAGAATGGCCAGTGTTGTCTCAGTGTGTTAAGACAAGTAGTATAACGGGTTTGAAATTGTTCGTAGAAGTTTCCTTGTTACCAGGGAGTGCTGCATACTAGCTAAGATGTTCAATATTGATTATAAAATTGGTCAGATAGTTGAAAACTTATGTTACAAATATAATGTGTATGAACCAATAGAAATTGGCTTAGTTTGTGGTAGGCACATTTTAAATACACATGAACTTTACCATACTCAAGCACTTAGTATGTTGCATCATGGAAAACAATCACTGTTTGTTTGATTTTAATCACATTTCATTTTAGAACTCGACAAGTATAATGTCAGCAGTATAATGGATTTGTGCCAATGTGAATTCAAATACTTAATATGTCAAGACAAATTGTTCGACTGGTTTGACATTTGTGTAGAAATGCTACGGTGGAAAGTGCCGTGTATGAAATAATTAAGATGCTAAATGGTGATGTTAATACATTTTTTTATTGAAATTATATGTAATATGTATCAATTTGAAAGAGATGTTGTGACCGACTAAAAATAAGATAATGTGAGAATTATGAAATTTACACGCGCCCAAAACTGGAAACGACTTAAGTATTAAGTGTGTTTTATCGTGGGAGAACAAACAAAAAGTGCTGAATATGATTATATGGATTTTTAAAGATTGTAATCAATACTTCTTCAAGGACGTAGTCTGTTCCTAGTTTTTTTATGTATTAATTACTATATTGTTCATAAGTCTAACTAACTGTGTTGAAGGTATATACTGCCTCCCAAATTGTGTTTAGTAAGCCCGTTACAATGGTCGCAATTTGAAGGCACGACCGCGGGTGCATGTTGAAATAGAAAACAAAACATCCAGTTTCAAAACAAGCTTGATTGGCAGTATACAGCCAAATCGGGCAGAGTTATCTGCTATACCCTTTGATGTTCAACTTTCCCACGTTCAACACGGCAGACTTCCTGTGACAAATCCCGACGCCAGCTAATTCCGGGTAGACGAACAGACTACGTTCCTTTAAAGCTGATATTTTTGTTGAATCATTACCAATAAAGCCTTGGGAAAAATAATAAACATTCAGTCAGTATATTAAGTTTTGTTATTATTGTAAACTAGAATGTGCATTGATTATAGATAAACGAAGAAACAATGATTTCTATAAGTTGATTTTTATCCCTGATGTTACACTTGATGAGCCATTATTTTTACCCGGGCCGTAATGCATTCACTGCCACTAGTTTGATTTGCATTGTTATGTGGGGCACACTTTGCTAATGACGGATTTGGTTACTGCCCCTTGCTAGGTTTGCTTTGACATTTGAGGGTCACATTTTGTTTCCACAGGATGTGGTTATTGCCCCTTGTTTGGTTAGCCATTTGGGTCACAGTTTGTTATTGAAAGATGTGGTTAGTGACCCATTTCTAGGTTTGCTTTGACATTTTGGGGTCACAGTTAATTTAACCATCATGCAATCATTGCCCCTTGTTTGATTCGCATTGTCTTTTAGGGGTCACAGTTTGCTAATGAAGGATTATGGTTATTGTCCCCTTGCTAGGATTGCCTTGACATTTGGATGTCGTAGTTTGCCAATGCAGGATGTGATTATTGCACCTCTGTTTGGTTAGACATTTGGGGTCACACTTTGTTTATGAAAGATGTGGTTATATTGCACCCTTGCTAGGTTTGCCCTGACATTTGGGATAACACTTTGTTAATAGTGAAATGATGCAGTTATTGTCCCTTGTTAGGTTTGGATGGGTTCAAACTCACTTTGTTCGTACACAAGCAGAAAATGATTGCCCCATTTTGGTATTTGTGTTACACCAACAACGCATTTTTTATTACTTTCTATGTGATGCCATGTGGCGGATATCATTAGAAATTTGGGTGAAAATATTATGTGATACGTGTATGCAAAAAACAGCGACACCGAAGAAAAGGCTTTGTCAACCTACACTTCTGGCGGCAAGGTCTGTGCGCAGAGGTTCAGCACATACTAATAGCTAAAGAAGCACATTTGGATGAATCTGGCCACAAGCGGTAGCACTGGATTTAGGACTGTAGAGGCCCCTTGGCAGTGATTTGCATTGTATCAGGAGAGAAATAAAATAGTTGTTGTTCAGTGTTTTAAATAGTTTTTGAATTAGCTTGAATGAATAATTTTAAATTTTATTGTTATTCAAAGTTAATGCACATAGGCATATGATAGAGTGAATCGACGAAGATCGACCGATAATGTTACTATATATTGATATTATCATGTCAGCGTTTATAAACTTTCATCTGAAGAGGGTGTGGGTATGAGGCCAGATGAAAGTAATTACTTTTGACATTAGACTTTGATGTTCTGAGATGATCCCTTACTATGTTTGCTTTGACATTTGGGGTTACAATTTGTTAATGAATGAAGTGTTATATAATCCCTTGTCGGGTTTGCATTGTCATTTGGGGTTGCTGTTTGTTAACGCGGAATGCGGTTATTATTGTATTGCTCCTTGTTAGGTTGGCCATTAGCGATTTGTAAGTAATGATTTAGTTACTGCCCTCCTGCTAGGTTTGTTTTGACTTTTTGGGTCACACTTTGTTAATGAAGGATTTGGGTTTCAGTTAATGAAGGAGATGGTTGTTGTTGTGTTGCTAGTTTATTGACATTTGGGGCAACACGTTTATCATGAAGGATTTAGTTATCACCCTCGTGTTTGGTTTGTATTGACATTAATTATTTTGTGGCTACACTTTGATAATGACTGATTTGGTTATTGCCCTCTTGCTAGGTTGCATGACATTTGGGGTAACATTTTGTTAATGATGAAAGATGTTATTGCCCCCATGCTATGTTTGGGGAGTCATATATTGCTGTTAGAAGATGTTGCTGTTGTCTTCTAATTAGTTCTATCTCAACACTGGGAATCACAGTGGTTTTACTGGCATTTGACTACTGAGAAATGTTCAAGAAACTCTTGAATAGTTACACTCCGTGCATTTGCTTGCTTAGTCTTCTTATTGATCATCTTCTAGAAAGCTTTGGGAGTTGATTCCATTGCTTTTAAATCCTCTACAAATTTGTGTCTCTGCCCTGCTTTAGACTTATTGATAATGTTTTTTTTTCTTTCCAGTTAATTCCATTAGTTTCAAGTTTTCATAACTTTCATTGTCCCTATATCGCCTTCTTGTTGTATTGAATGCATTTCTTTTGTCATTGCAGTCTGCGTCAAACCAATCTTTATATTTAGTTGGTTTTATTGGATTTAGATTTCTGTATGGTTTAGTTTTGAGGGTACTGCATTCTTTAGCACCATTTAATTAAAAGTAAACCATTAGAATTTGCAACCAAATCATTAACACTTTCCTTAGTTGCCTCAGTGATATTTGTCAATATATCATCTTGAAAAGTGCTAAATCTTTCACACTCATCAGTGTTCTTACTAATTGCACACTGACATTTGGTTTTCTTGTTATGCTCCCGTCGTACTACTGTCCTTTTGACACCTTGTTTGATTATGGCACTGTGTATTCTTTGTCGCTGTTAGCCCTGTGTCAAGCACCAGTTGTAGCACACTACATATGTAAAACTGCTATTGTTTTTATTGTGGACAGGAGGATGACTAATGACTCTAGTGGTGATCACATTTTTAGTCCTTTGGGCCGAAGGTCCAAGGGACTATTGTCATCACTCTGCGTCCGCCGTCCGGCGTTAGCTGCCGTATCTCAGAAACTGTTCAGCAACATTTTTTCTAATTTTGCATATACGTATCTTAGGGTATTGCCACTATGCACGAGAAATCTGTATTTGATTGAATCATTCTAAGGACCCCGCAGGGCCCCCAAGGGCCCAAAAAGCTGGTAATTTGTCACATTTTGCCTATTTTTTTAAAACTGTTCAGCAACTTTTTTTCTAATTTTGAATAGATGTATCTTAGGGTGCTGCCACGATACACAAGAAATCTGTATTTGATTGAATCATTCTAAGGACACCTAAAGGGCCCCCAGAGTGCAAAAGTTTTATATTATCTAGTGATGTGGTTTTGAGAAGGGCCCTTGAGACCACCCCAACAGTATATTTGGTTTAATGTGCCAGAAAGCCAGCAGCATCACTACTCTGCAGCCTAGTGCTATTGTTCCATTGAGACCTTGACTAATCTTTAATTGGTCACAGGGCCCAGGCAGAGTAGACACACTTGACCCCCTGTTAGACTGAACAGTTGCCTAAAACTTTTAAACTGTATCTTCAAAACTATTGATTTTCTATAATTGCAAGTTGTGATGATTTTGATGTTCATTTAATTATTATAAAATGGTGTGACTGTGGTGTATATTGGTTAAAGATGTATTGTCACCTGTAGGTGACAAACATAGACAATTAATATTCTGGACAACTATATAGTGAAATATCCTACACTATTGATATACAATGCATTCTACTGTTCTGTTTACACTTGCCATGCCTTGTGTAGACATGGTACTGTGTAAATCAATTGTATCAATATAAACTAATAATTACAGATTCACAATATGTGTGGCGACCTAAGAAAACAGGTCACATTGACAAAAAATTAATATGTATTTTTATTCAAGAAATGGAAAGCAACACTATTTCCAGTTTCAATACAGTTTACTGTATTCAAATATTCCCACTAGAACCAAAGTTACAAGAATTTAAAGAGGGCACCTATCAAACATTAGTTCAGGAGAAAAATCAGTTTTAAAGTCGAGAGTCATTATTCACATGAAAACAAAACTTCATGATGGTATAACAAAATATCTGCAGCTATTACCATATACAACCCAGTGAAGCAAATGTAGCTGTGTTTGTTAGCTTTAGCTTACAGAAATAATTATTAAATTCTGATGTCTACTTTTAAAGTTACAAGAATTTAAAGAGGGCATCCGTCAAACATTATTGCAGGAGAAAAGTACTCATAGTGTCTGGAATCATCATAATTCATGTCAAAATAAAATGTTGCTGCACTTTTAATATTATAACAAAATATCCACTGCTATTACCATGTCCAATGTAGTGAAGAAAATGTACTATGTATCTTAGCTTTGGAACACTAAAATTATTATCAAATTCTGATGGTTACTTTTAAAGTTACAGTAATTTAAAGAGAGCAACCGTCAAAAAAAGTTGTAGTTGTTTGTTAGCAAAAATGTATATTACTAGTAATCAACATGCAAGAGGTAGTAAACTCTTCCATGAATATGTGGTTAGCTCTGAAAACAACTGTTGTTGTTTGGGTCTGAAGAGAGGCGTTTGTGTTCTCATGTTGCGCCTCGGGTTGTCATAAACAGTTTGACTGTCACCATTGACAGATCTGCTCACTTCCTCTGCCAGCTCCGGTGTACCGGTCTGGAAGGAGGTTCCGGTTTGAGAGTAAGTTCCGGTTTGAGAGTAAGTTCCGGTTCCGTTTTGCGTATTGCGCATGCGATTGTATATGTCAAAGGTTAGCGCCTACTTTCAGCCCGCAGCTATAGGTTCCGGTCTAAGAGTAAGTTCCGGTTCTGTTTTGCGTACACACTGTACATGTCAAAGGTTAGTGCCTATTTTTGGCCAGCTTAAACACGGTGTTTGCCGAAACTATGCGTGACCCAGTTATATTATAGTTTGCGTTAATGATACGGTTACTTTTGTAATTGTTAGTATACATAACAAACCCTCATAATTAGCATAACTTGTAATTATTTGCCAAAAAATTGTTTTATTTTGATGTCATTGTCTCAGAGCGTTGTGTATCTTATGACTTTGTCACACAGAGCTGCAATTTTCACCGCTGTTTATACGCACAGTGGATTTTGTGGCAAACACAAATGACACAAATCTCTGTCAGTTTGGCATGTATGAAGCTGAAATTGTGTGTGTAATCTAGCAGGCCCATTTGGGGTGGTTCGTAGATTTACTTTTTTTAATTCGTCGGAGGTGGAGATCCTGGGGGGGTAACAATTTATAAATGACACATATCTGTCAATTTGGCATGAAACACCGTGGGGGCAAGTAGGTCAGTGGAGTAACGGTCGCTACAGCAAGCAGGGGTCATTTGTCTGAAGCGGCGAGCAAGGGTCAAAGGTGATCGGTTACCTGAGGTCGCGTTGCTCACCACGATGTAACTCAGTCGACACATACTTCTGGCACGGGATCAAAGTTGATTGGTCAGATGAGGTCATGTTGCTCACCGCGGGTCGCATTTGATGTACTGCGCTTGCGCGAGCATGCGCAATACGCAAAACGGAACCGGAACTTACTCTCAGACCGGAACCTCCTTCCAGACCGGTACACCGGGTCAAAGTCGTCCTCGCTTGAATCAGACAAGTCTGAATCACTGTTATCATTGCCGATCGGGTGTGTCACAAACTAGTCATTCACAAGTTCGTTGAGGATGTCCCCACTTGCGATATACTGCATGTTCACCAATGCCAATGTGTTGAAACACCAAGCAACATCGTTAGACTTCGGTCCATCCATGCCCCATGGCCATGGGCATAGCCATCTTTGATTTTTCGAAGATCGTAAACACGAAACGAAATTCATCCCATAGTCTGTATTTCCAACGAAATCCGGTTCGATAACACGTTAAACTGTTAAGAAATATGTACATATATAAACTACAGCAACATCAAACTAAACTAATAATTAATCGAACTACATAAACAACTCCAATCCAACTTCCAAATAAAATCTCATTAACTTTCACTGCGCACTCAATTTTCTTCCATGTATTCATGTGCACTGCTGCTAGGGAACTGCGTGCTGTAAATAGCTTTCGAATGGTATGCCATTTATGGGTATGGGAACTTCTGTCCTAGGTTTTAAGCGTTTGCAAAATAGTGCGCTTTTAATTCTAAAACGCTGCAACCTAGAACGAACTTCACGGTTACAAAAACACAAAAAGTACAACTTTCACTTAGGTAATCAGGAAACTACTTGGTGAACTTATAAATAACTATGCTAGCTAAAAGATTGCAGCGATATCTCAAAATCAACCTAATGACGCAAAATCAACTTTATGACGTGTTTGCGTGTAATTACGCCTGGCGACTTCCGACTGGTTTTCCTAGGCCGCCACACATATAGTTGACACCTGAAACAACCAAATGTCAACCATTAGAAGAGTTGACATAGTTTCGCTATACACAAGAAATCTGTATTTGATTGAATCATTCTTGTGTCATCAGCATATAGTAGAACATACATTTTCTACATCATCATCACTAAGGTTGTTGTAAATTTCACCAGCTGCCATGTCAAGTCCGTTATAATTGTGACTAACAGTGTTCAAAATGATTCAGGTAAATAGCAAATAACAAAGGACACAAGTTTTCTCCTTGCCATACCTCTACATCACATGAGAAGAAGGCTGACACAGCCTGGCCCTGTTTTATACATGATTTAGCATTTTTGTACATGTTGTATACAACTTTAAACACATTACCATTAATACCACATGGAATTATCTTAGACCACAGTGAGGACCGGTCTACTAAATAAAATGCTTTCTTATAATTGATGAAGGCACAATAAAGCCTTTTGTCGAGACAAATACAATTCAACCAATACCCCTATCTGAACACTGCCTGTTCTTCCCCTATTACATTCACTTTGTTTAGGTATGTGGTCAGTCTGGTGTTCTGAACAATCACTAAGGATTAATGAACACTTGTGCAGAATGTCATCCACTTGGCAGGTTTAATTGATCTATTCAGCAATGAGGACACTGCTTAGGCCTCACTCTGGACACTGTCACTCACAGTGTTGTGTACTGTCTTAGTTGGTGCATTGAGCTAATCAACTTGACCATGATTCAGTGGTGGCTCTGGTTACTTTAAAGGATATTTATAACTTGTTGTGTACACCTGTATTAATTATTAAGATTCTCTGCCTGCTATTGTTTGATGGAAACTGTGACTAATCTGTAAATGGTCACTGGCAGATACTTGTGTCAACAGACAGCATTAAGACAAATGACCCCTGTTAAACTGAACAGTTGCCTGTAGGTTTTAAACTGTGTCAAACAGAGAGTCTACCTTTTGCTCTCAAATAATCTGTCCTCTTAGTTTTACACATAAAGACATAATCTAGCATAACTTGATAAGTTTTTGTAGCTGCACATTTGTACTTCCAGTGTATCATTGCAACATAACATACACACTGTGTGCCACATTTGAATTCATGCATGTAATATTTCCATGCAGTCCATTTGCATATATAATGTAAAACTTCAACAGCTGTTTTCTTCATTTTCACTTTTTGACCCCTACCATGTTCAATGCTCCATAACTTCGCCAATTTTTGTAGCAGTCATAATTTTTGAAACCGTGTAAAGCGCCCTACACAACCTTTACAAGAATGTAAAAAAACAATGTTACAATTTTTCCGACTTATCACTCATTTGGTCAGCCGGGGTCACATATAGACGTATTAGTCCAAAGGACTTCAGGGCCACTTGGCCCATTTTTTCAAAAAACTGTTCAGCAACTTTTTCTCTAATTTTAAATATACATTTCATGTGATAGTGTCACTGTACACAAGAAATCTGTATTTGATTGAATTATTCTAAGGGCGCCTAATGACCCCCCAAAAAACTGGTAAATTTTCACATTTTGGTTATTTTTTTTTAAACTCAAGTAACTTTTTATATAATTTTGCATAGACATTTCCTGTGGTAGTGCCACTATACACAAGAAATCTGTATTTGATTGAATCATTCTAAGGGCATCAAAGGTCCCCATAAATGCTAAATTTGCTAACTAAATTTTCTACTGCAGGAGCAGCTCTATCTGGCTAATCCTTTTTCCTACAACATCTGGCAAACCTCCCTGTGGAGGGCCGGCCTGCCTGGTGGAAACTGTGACTAATCTGTAATTGGTCACGGGCAGAGGCTTCCAGGTTCCTTTTCTGGCACAATACACAAAATCTACTGCTATGGGATAGTCTCAGGGGCCCTTCTCAAAACCACATCACTAGATAGTGTAAAAATTTTGCATTTTGGGGGCTGTGTCTGCCTTCTTCTGATGTGATGTACAGTTACCACAAGGAGAAAACTTGTCTCCTTTGTTATTTGCTATTTACCTGAATGATTTTGATAACTCTGTTAGTCATAATTATAAGGGACTTGACATGGCAGCTGGTGAAATTTACAACAACCTTAGTGAATATGATGTAGACATTTTCTTGAAAATGTACGTTCTACTATATGCTGATGATACTAGAATGATTCAATCAAATACAGATTTCTTGTGTATGGCGGAACTATGTCAATTCTTCTAATGGTTGACATTTGGTTGTTTCAGGATGACCCCTTAAAATGTAAGCCCAACTGTCCAGGGGTCTAGTGGGTGCAGGCTGGGAAGCTATTCCCCTTCCCAAAACATCTGTCACATGCTGAGTCTGTGTCTTGCATGGCTATCTATTTTCATGCAGTTGTTTTATATAAGCAGGAAGTTCGTGAAATTATTTATTCTTAGGCCACAGAAAAGTAATTCTCAGTTTCTCACCAATGCATGTATTTAAAAACAACATTTTATTTTCTATTATAATTATTCCTCTAAATGCAAGACATGGTGCAATAAGTGAACAGTAAACATGTAAACATTTTAAAACATTACGTACAGGGTTGTTTGATTTCTGACCGGCAAAAATGGCAACAATAGGAAATACATGCCATTGATAGGCAAACATGTTCTTTTTTATAGAAAACGTCAGTTTCTTTCTGTACCTGTCTACATATGATAACCATTTGTCCGCCCTGCTCACAATAAACATCACATGAATGATAAAAAGAAGATCACTGCCACTTAACTTGTGGATTATTATTATAAAACTGCTCTGCTACTGCTTGGTGGACAGTTCATTAGTGGGTCAAGTTAAAATACATCAGGATGTTTTTCACAGCTGCATAGTGGTTTAGGCTCAGTAGTGTGCTGGCAGCCACTAAGCCTACAGGCTTGTGTGAAAAGGATAGTTGGCAGAAGAACTAACTTCAAAGCACCATTGCATTCATTTAGCCAGGCAGCAGTCACACTGTCCCCGTGTCTGATGCTACCTTTTGCTCTCAGATAATCTGTCCTGTTAGTTTTATACATAAAGATGTAATTTGGCATAACTTGACAAGTTTTTGTAGCAGCACATTTGTACTTCTACTGTATCAGTGCAACATAACATACATACTTTGTGCCACATTTGAATGTCATGCATGTAATATTTCCACGCAATCCATTTGCATATATAATGTAAAACTTCAATAGCCGTTTTCTTCATTTTCACTTTTTGATCCCTACCATGTTCAATGCTCCATAACTTCGCCAATTTTTGTAGCAGTCATAATTTTTGAAACCATGTAAAGCACCCTACCAAACCTTTACAAGGATGTAAGAAAACAATGTTAAAATGTTTCCGTCTTATTACTCATTTGGTCAGCCGGGGTCACATATAGACATATTAGTCCAAAGGACTTCAGGGCCACTTGGCCCATTTTTGTGAAAATACTATTTAACCGATACCATGCAAAATGCAACTTTCTGTGTACATTAAAGGGAGAAATAAATATTCCAATATTAACTATTATATGCAAGGCTTACTGATCATATTCACAATGTATATTCTCTTGCATGAGAAGTTACTGTGTAATTCAGTAGATAGGACATTGAAGGTTAAATCATTTGATTATTTCTCAGGCACAATTTAGAATAATAATTGTTGTTTAATATAGTAAATATTGGTGATCGATAGATAGTATTTTATCAAATTTCCACCCTGACCTTATATCTTGCGACATTCGGTCATAACACCTTTTTGGCTTGCTTGACACCCAGAAGGGATGCAGACCCAGGATTCTGGTCATGTGGCTGCAGTCATATGATCATGCTCAAGTAGCTGGACCAGGACCACGTCCAGTGACATGAAATATCCTGGTCTTGCATTCTGTTCTCAGACTGTCACAGCTGGCTCCAGAGAGATATGGCCGGACTGTCCAATTTTGCCATAATAAAATTTGATGCATTATTATGCATATGCAGAGAGGGTAAAGCCTTGTGGGCAGCCTCCCCACCTTGCAGTAACTGTGGTTTGGGTCCTGATTAGACTGGGGTTTTGTTTTGTTGTTCTGGCATAAACTATGCACAATGATAAGTTGATAACTCTATGGTTCAATTTATGACAGAACCACGCAGCAATCAACTTATCATTGTGCATAGTTTATGCCAGAACAACAAAACAAAACCCCAGTCTAATCAGGACCCAAACCACAGTTACTGCAAGGTGGGGAGGCTGCCCACAAGGCTTTACCCTCTCTGCATGGGGTGACTATCTAATTACAACATTCACACCCTATGCACAGGAGGGTGCTAAATGCTCTCTCTGCACTTCAGGGGGGAATTACCCAATCATAACAAAATACCCTGGGGCTATAGGAATAGCAGCATCCTTGTACAGGGCAGTATTTGTCTCTGAACGTGAACAAAAAAGCATGTCACCCACCAACCAGCTTCATGTACCTTTGTGAATGATAGGATGGTTAGTATCTCAAAGGGGTTGTCTTGACAGCCATATGAGTTCAGACCCAGGATTCTGGTCAAGTGGCCGCAGTCGCCTGACCATTGATCAAATAGCTGGCCCAGGACGACGTCGGGTTACGTGAAATATCCTGGTCTGTGACGCATAAACGGTTTGACACCCAGAGGGATGGAGACCCAGGATTCTGGTCATGTTGCCGCAGTTACCTGATCATGATATCAATTTTTTTAAACAATTAACATTGATGAAACATGAATCAAAACAAATGTCTATGATTTAATATTGTTATTATTCATATGGGTGCAATAATGATATTATGTTTAACAGTCAATAATCTCAAGTAATGTTTTGTGATACTTTGAAGATAGGTCAGGTATCAAATATAATGTTGGGGGAAACTGTTAAATGTGACCAAGTCCTATAAGTATCTTGGTCATATAATAACTGGCACTTTGTGTGATGAAGCTGATATAAAATGTTTTGGTTAGAAAATTTATTTTTTCTAAGCAAGTTAAAAATAAGTTATTCTCTTGCTATTGTAATAATGTGTATTTGTGCTCATTATGGGTTAAATATAGAAAGTTGTCATTTCAGCGTTTCATTGTATCTTACAATAATGCATACAGGATCATACATAACCTGCCTATGAGATGCAGTGCAAGTATCATGTTTGTCACTGTGGTTGTTGACAGTTGTAACACTCGTAGTAGAAAATGCATTTACAATTTTGTGAACAGGTTATCTATTTCCACAAACTTAATTGTACATTGCACTCTTACATACATGTGATCACAACCAGATACATTTTACCATTAAAATAAAATCAGAAAGAAATAATAAAAAACAGTTCAGGAGAAATTTCCACAAAGGAAGATATAAGGAAATGATGAAATATTTAGCAAAGATAGACTGGAATAACACACTGAAGAATAAGACAGCAACAAAATGCTGGAATATCTTAAAGAATGAAATAGAGTGCATCGTAGATAAATTTGTTCCCTTCAAAAAACAAGGGAAACGGACCAGAAAGAAATACTTATCGAAAGAAGCCATTAGAAAAATTAAGTATAAACAAATGATGTGGAAGTCATATAGACATACTGGAAATGACGAAGACTACAACATTTATAAAGAAGCACTAAACCAAGCTACAGCTGAAATTATAAATTCAAAGAGAAGCTATGAACATAAATTAGCTTGTAATATAAAACATGACAGCAAGAGTTTTTATGCATATGTTTGAAGCAAACAGAAAGTTCAGGATAAGGTCGGTCCTCTAGAAGATAGTGCTGGAAATATAATATCAGAAGGATTCTTAATGGCAGAAGACCTGAATGAGTATTTTAGTTCAGTGTTTACCAGAGAAGATATTAGTTCACTGCCAGTACCAGAGGCTAAGTTCAAGGGGGCAGAATCAGAATATTTAAGACAGTTAATTGTAACCCCAGAAATGGTAGCTAAGAAAATTGGGGCTATGAAGGATAATAAATCACCTGGAGTGGATGGTATTCCACCCAAACTAGTATTGGAAATTGTAGAACAAATTAGCATACCGCTTGCAACAGTTTTCAACTTGTCATTAGAAGAGGGAGTGGTTCCTTTAGAATGGAAAGAAGCAAACATTATACCGTTATTTAAAAAAGGTTTGAGAAACAAGTCAAATAATTATAGACCAGTTAGTTTAACATCGGTGATTTGTAAATTATTAGAAAGACTAATTAAAGATCACATGGTGGATTTTCTTGTTAAACATAACTTGATAAACCATCTCAACATGCGTTTCTAAAAGCGAGGTCATGCTTAACAAATATGTTATGTTTTTTGGAAGATATCACTAACTGGGTAGATGATGGATCACCAGTAGATATCATCTACTTAGATTTTCAAAAAACTTTCGACAAAGTGCCACATCAAAGATTATTGCTTAAACTAAAGGCCCATGGCATAGGAAATGGTATAATTAACTGGACAGAAAAATGGCTGATTGACAGAAGACAACGGGTAGTTGTTGATGGGGAGGCTTCAAACTGGAAATCAATTTTGAGTGGGGTTCCACAGGGATCAGTACTGGGACCTATATTATTCTTAATACAACTGTATATATAAACGATTTGCACGATGATATAGCTAGCAAGGTGTTGAAATTTGCAGATGATACAAAAGTGTTTAGAAGGATTAAAAGTGATGGAGATAGACAGCATTTACAAGATGATCATGACAGGTTGATCAAATGGTCTGAAAAGTGGCAAATGTTGTTCAATTTTGGGAAATGTAAATGCCTTCACACAGGACGTGGGAACGAATATGTAGAATATACAATGGGGGGAACTGTACTAAGTACTACTGTAAAAGAAAAAGACTTAGGGTTGACAATTAGTGCTGACATGAAGGTTTCAGAGCAGTGTGGAATTGCAGCTTCAAAAGGAAATCAAATCCTTGGATTGATTAGGCAAAATATAGCATATAAAGAAAAAGAACTAATAATACCGCTGTACAAAACAATAGTTAGGCCTCATTTAGAATATTGTATACAAGCGTGGAGGCCATACCGCAAGAAGGACATAGATATGCTAGAAAGAGTACAGAGGAGAGCGACTAAAATGATACCAAAACTGAGGGATCTTAGTTATGAAAAACGCCTAAACGAATGTGGTTTAACAACACTAGAGACCAGGAGATTGAGAGGAGATCAGATAGAAGTGTTTAAAATATTGAATGGTTATGAAAATATTGATAGAAATATGTTTTTTTCAGTTAAGAAAGATAGAAAGACTAGAGGACATGAAGTTACATTAGTAAAGGAGCAGTGTAGATTAGACGTAAGAAAGTTCTCATTTTCACAAAGGACTGTGAATGAATGGAACAGATTATCTGATGATTGTGTGGGTGCTAGTAGTGTGAATATGTTTAAAAATAAAATCGACACGTACCTCAGAAGGGCTGGATATATGTAGATAAAAGGGTTGGACACTCGATAAGCCAAAGGGCTTCCTTGTCCACCTGCCATCTAGAGTTAATTCTCTGGATGGCAATCTTGTTAAATCTTGTTAAATGTTAAGTTTCAGAAACACCAATCCAGGAGATTTATACGTAAATCAGAGGGTCTCAGAAAATTGGGCATGTATACGTAAATCGGAGAATCTTGGAAAATCAGGCATTTATACATAATTCGGATTAAAATATAACAAAAAAGGATACATTCCATAGACATTAATAATCATGTTATAATAAAACGTTAAGTTTCAGAAATGCCAGTGCATGAGATTTATGCGTAAATTGGAGGGTCTTGTAATATCAGGACTTTTTTGTAAATTGGGGGTTTCAGGGTATTATGGAATTGTGTATTATTTCCAAATGCCTTGCACATGTGCTCTTAAATCAATGGCACATAACAGCATGTTAATATGTATTTAATGTGTTACATTAAGTGAATTATATGTGGACATAAAATAATTAAATAAATTATATGTAAACTAAAATGTACGTGGCTTTATAGGTATGGTAGAAAGAAGAAACAGTTTACTAATTTGATGTTCTAGTCATATGTGTTGATACATTAAATATATATTTTTATGGTGCAAAGAACCTTGCATATAGGCAGTAAATACATCTTCTTTTATTATAAATAGTTTATTACATTATTACAAACAGATACTGTATTCACAAGTATAAGAACCAGAACTTAGCATTGTATTTTCTTCGAAGTTTGTTACCATTGCCTGAGTGACGGAGGCATGCGTGATGAATTTACTATTTGTGACCTTTGGCCTTGCTGGTGGAGCATTTGATGTTATAAAATACATCTTTTCATTTATAATGTGTTCCATTTCTAACAGTTACATATATACATGAATTAAATAAAACGTGCACATAATGTAGATGGATCGATTGACATTATTTGAGTATAGAGTGCTCGTCAAAAAACTAATATGCAATATCAACCACAGGCAAGACCCAAGAAGATTATAGTTAAACAGTTATTGTTGTCTAGTCAACGCAAGGCATGATTTAAACAACCCCTTTTCGCTTTGTTGTCCGAGCAGCCTTGGTCCACCGTCCCTATTCATGAGATTTAGCTCAGTGTCTGATCGATTGCAATTAACTCACTGGCACTGATATTGACCAGTATTTACCACTTTCTGTTGACCCAGAAAAACATACTCGTGTCAGCCGGAAATAAAACCCAATTAGGCCATCCCGAGTTCGGAAAATAAGATAGAACATTTTTTTTCGGTTTCACTGAAAATTCAGGAGATTGGTTCTCCTTTCCAGGAGATCGGGGGATTTGATGGATTTCCAGGAGTGATGTATATACTACTTCTCATTACAAAGAATGTGGATGGTGCATTATATAATATTTTGTAGTTGTGGTTAACTCATTATTGGGTATTTATTTTATAATTATGCCCATATTTAATTACTTTACTATGGACATACACACTTAACAAAAACCCTGGTTTATGTATTCTATGTACCAGAAAGCCATAAAATATATGTAATGTCTAATATAGACACAAGAAGACAGATGGTCTGTGTTTCACGTGGTATCGCACGAATCGGACAAGTAACTTCAAACCCCTATCTCTGGCAGGAATAACAATATTAAGTTGTCCCATGTTTTGTTTTCAAATCTTCAATATGTCTACTTTATTATATAAAAAAATGAAAACGATATATGAAAGTCGCAAATTGACAATGTGTTGAGATTTCATAAGAATTAACCATGTGCATGTATTATTGTATACATATATGTATTATTGTATACGTATGGGGTTGGAGGTTAGGGTTATGTGAGTGTTTGAACTGGATTGAATGTGTGTACTTGCATGCATGTATTTACCAGGACGTTTTTAGACTGGTAAAATTTTTATCCTGTATAAAGGTTTAATTGACAGTGGAGTTCACAATTTAAAAATGTAGTGTGCCTTGCTTGCTGATTTTGGTCTCTGCTTTACTTTCACATCGAGGTCATAACGTTTCAGTAAAGGGTGCTGTTATTGCCCCATTTGTGTCTTGTTGTGGCACTGCTTGTGTAGTGACTATAGTTGCATAGTATACATTAATTGCAGTATTGTATGACTCATTGGATTATTAATACATTGCTGCAATCTTTTGTAGAAAGGACAACATGAAAACGATGGCTGCAGCCACATCAGCTGCAGCCACATCAGCTGCAGCCACATCAGCTGCAGCCACATCAGCTGCTGCCACATCAGCTGCAGCCACATCAGCTGCAGCCACATCAGCTGCAGCCACATCAGCTGCAGCCACATCAGCTGCTGCAGCACCTGTGGTAACTGGACAAGTTGTCGGTAATCTACAAGACCCCGACTACCTCAACTGGTTTAAGTCAAACCGAGCCCTACATCGTACCATTGATGTGTTGCGTGATGTCAGTCGGACTGAGATTGACAGGTTTCACAAGTCTCTGTTGGGTAAGCATGGAAGTACGGCATGCAGTAAACCTTGTACACACAAGGACATCAAACCTGATTGGAAGCGATACAGTTGGTCCATTCCCTGCTCCAGTAAAGTATGCACTCAGTGGCTGGCCGACATAGTGAATGGGAAGACCGAGAAAAAGACCAGACTGAACTTTCAGAACTCGGATCTCAGTCAATGGCAAACACAGCCATGGCAGATTGCCAAGATTTACATGAACAGACAGGACATAGCATGCGTCAACCCGGCTGACACAGATCCTGCCGGCATTCTCCAGTTGTTGTTGAACTGCAAGCTATTCAAGAACGTGGTTGACAAGAAAACAGTTGATGCTGTAAGTTCATGTACTGTACCTTTCATTCAGAGTATTATGTTGATTCAACATTTGGAAAATGCATAAATATCTCTCATTTTCATCATTTCATATTTAACACATAAATGAATGTTCATCCTATATGTTGCACATGAATTGAGACAGTTTTCCAGATAATCGCTCAAATATACTACCTGTTTAAAACTGGTCAAAATATAACCCCATTTGGTGGACAGTTGCATGCTATATATATGTCTGGATATGATTCTTTACATGAACTGAAATGATAATACAAATTTCATATAAAGATTATCAACTTGAATTGATTAAGTAAAATAACAATACAGACTAGTAGACTACATAGATTGCAAGCATATGCATGTACTGGTATGAATCCAGATTGGCTTGAACAGAGCTTTCGGCATCGACACGATACCTTCGTCAGTGTGACTCTTAGTGCTGCTCTGACATGTGCTGTTTCTGTGGCTTTTTCTCTATCAGTAGTTATACATTTGTCTATTCTGGTCATCAGGATTCTGATCAACAATCACTTGTATTCTAGGTAGTGATTGGAACTGAAGGTACTGGTCTGTGTGAGTTCTATTTCTGTAGCCGGGCAATTCCACCGTGACTGATGTTACATGTTGAGCATAATTATGCAAAATAATTGACATTTTCTTCGATGAGATATTATTTCAAATCATTCAAATTTTGTTTATAGTAAGCTTGGAACAAGTGCTACTTGAAAACATACATTATTGGTCTACAGCTTTTGCCAGTGTTTGTTGGCAGGTGTTTAATGAAACATGATTGATGTTACATAAAAAAGAGATGGAATAATTTGACAGAATTTTGTTACAACATTCTCCTCAAACATAACATTGTACATGAAATTACTTATTTTGCATTATACACATGTTATTTACAAATAAATATGTGATGAGATTTTTTTATATTTATTAAAACTACAAGAATAAAAATGCTTACAAGGATGAGTGACTGACGTTACCATGACTGATGTTACAATTTGTCCAGTGCAGATTATCATTATATTGCTAAACCTATGATATGATCTACCTGTCATATCACATCTAAATAGTTTCCTTAACATATAAGAACATTTTTTTGGTCAGAATTCTTGTTAATTAAGCAAACATCATTGTTAGTTAGCACTTAGGGCAGCTACGAAGTTCCTCCACCTCTGTCTGTCTCCAGCCATTCGCTGTATGGTGCCACAACTGTGGTTCATTTCCCTCAGCTCTGCCTCCACTGTTCTCCTCCATGTTGTTTTTGGGCGCCCTCGTTTTCGCTTCTCTTCTGGTGTCCACCAGACAGCTGTTTTTGTGATGGTGTCTGCATCCATGCGAAGGACATGTCCAGTCCACCTCCAGCGTCGTCTTTGGATGATGATGGGCATGTCCTTGCTGGCATTGGGCCAGCAACTCCTGGTTGGATATGGTTCTTGGCCAGAAGATTCTGAGAATTTTTCTGAGGCAGGTCATGTGGAAGGTAGACAATCTTGATAGGTCCTGCTCCGTCACGCAACTCTGGAAAATTCAGAGTTTTGTCCTTGTGCTGTATTGTGCTGATCGCCAAACTGCAAGTCTGTTGCGGATGTCTATGCCAGCTCCTCCATCTTGGCTAATGACATTCCAAGTTAAGTGAGTGTTTCAGTGCTGGATAGGTCCGTGTTGTCCATCTTCACTGAAGCTGGCATGCTAACATTCAGGGTCATGGCTTTCGTCTTCTTCTGGCTGATTCGCAAACCAACCTGACAGCCAAATCTGTTAAGGCGGGTTGTCTTCTCCTGGATGTGTTTAGTACATCTTCTGTCACTCGTCACATGACCCAGTCGATGACAACATTGAAAAGGACAGCTGACATAACACAGCCGAAGAATGTTGATGATGCATTGTGGTATTCCGTTTGATCTGAGAATGTGCCAGAGGCAGTCTCTGTGGATGCTGTCAAAGGCTTTCTCAAAATCTACAAGGTTTATGTATAGCTGTCTTTGTCACTCTGAACACTGCTTGATGATGTTCCTCAGTGTAAAAATCTGGTCAGAGCATCCCCTTCCTCTGCGAAACCCAGCCTGTTCCTTCCGTAGTGTTGCATCTACAGCCTCTGTGATCCGCTGTATGATGATCTTGCACAGGATCTTGCTTGGTACTAACAGAAGGGTGGTCCCTCGCCAGTTGTTACAATCGCTAAGGGCCCCCTTCTTAGGTGTCTTGACGATCACTCCCTTAGTCCATTCTGTTGGTACCTGCTCCCATTCCCAGATGACTGTGAACAAGGGTTCCAGGATCTTAGCTGCAAACTTGGGGTCTGCTTTGAACAGTTCAGCATTGAGGTTATCATGCCCAGGTGCCTTTCCATTATTTAATGTCCTGATGGCTGCAATGATTTCTGCTCTCTGGGGAGCATCTGTATTTATCTCCAGATCTGCTTCTTCTATAATAGCTTCCTCTTCTGGTGGTGGCCTGTTTAGTACTTCACTAAAGTGTTCTGTCCATTGAGTTTCTTGCTCCTTCTCTGTCGTGAGGATATTTCCTTGCTTGTCTTTAATTTGGGTATTGGAAGTGGTACGACATTTCCCACTAATGATCTTGGTTATTTTGTACACGATTCCTTGTTCATTTCTCTCAGCCGCTTCTTCCGTTTTCCCAGGTCTACCATGTAAGCTCGCTTGTCTGCTTGCACACGTCTTTGGACCTCCCAATGTTCTTCTCTATATTGCTCTTGGTATCTTTCTTTTAGTCTTTCTGATTTTGCTTCCAGTAGCTTCTTGTTTGTTGCTCTTCTGTTGTTGATTGCTTCCAATGTTGTTGATGTTATCCAGTCTGTTCTCGTCCTCTGCCTGTGTCCTAGGCTGACTTTGCTGGTCTTGGTGTAGATGGAGGCTATCTGGCTCCAGGTTGTGTCGATGTCTTCTGTGGAGTCGTTTTCTTCTTCAAGGCTGTTCAGAACTTGAAATCTGTTTTTTACATCAATAATGAAGCTTTTCTTCACTGCAGAGTCCCTAAGCCTCTCAACATCATATCTTTTTTTAACCCGTTGTTCAGTGTCCTGTACTTTTCAGTTTTAGCTTGATGTAAACTGTGACCAGGTGATGGTCACTTCCGACATCTGCTCGTTGCTTCACCATCACGTCTAATAGAGAGTGGCGCCACTTTCCGTTGATCATCAGATGGTCAATCTGATTACGGTCCCTTCTCTTTGGTGTGTACCAAGTCAGTTTGTGGATATCCAGGTGTTGGAAAAGGGTCCCTCCAATGATAAGATAATGCCACAAAAGTTCACCAGTCTTTCAGCATTGCTGTTCATGCTGCCACATCCGTTCCTTCCCATGACCCTGTCATTGTGGGTGTTGTCACATCCAACTTTTGCATTCAGGACTCCCATGACAATTGTGACATCATGGCGTGGTGACTTGTCCACTTTTGCTTGACAGGTTTCCACTCCAGCAGTGACTTTTCCACCCCTTTCATCAGGAGAAATGCTACACCTTTGCGATGCTGGTTGTCGTCTTGTCCAGAGTACAGTACCATCTCTCCTGTTGCTGTTGTCAGTCTTCCCGAACTGGTCCACCTGCTTTCACTCACTCCGAGGATGTGCAGGCTGTATCGTCGCATTTCTGTGGTCATCTGTGCCAGTTTTTAAGTTTCATACATGGTCCTCACATTCCAAAATCCAATCCTGGTTTTCGTTTTTGCACTCAGCACTCCCATAATCATGTTTGTATCTTCCTTTTGGCTTTCACCACAGGCAGTCATACGATCATGCACAGTTGTGAAAATTATCTTCGTCGCTGTTTCCGTAACAATAATTTTCTTTTACAAGACAATGTTGTTAGCCCTGTGCTAAACCCCTAACCTGGAGGACCAGGGTGTTTGTTTTGTATGGCCCCTCCGCCCATGATCTGTCGTAGATCCAATTGCAAAATCATCAGAAGAAATTACTTGTTTAATCAGGGGCAGCAAATAGCAGTGGTGGACACAGCGACGCCAACAGACTTTGAAGTCTGACGATGAATGACCGACGTTGTCAGACTAAGTTGCATCATTTAGCCTATACTTTTCATTAGCGTTTCCTTTCCAGAAGCCGACTGAACAATCAGTAACATTGCTGGCATTTGGTAACTTGCTAAAATAATCACCCGATGTGGGAATAGTGCAACTACGATTGGATAGCACGTGACGATGTCTATAACCAAGTATTTTTTTCCATTTTCACTCGTCACTCATGGTCGCTAGGCAGCACTACCTATGTATGCTAACCAGATGTATACAGCCGCCATTAACATTCTTGCATTCAGCAACTTTCCTATTCAACGGTCGTACGGAATATTTAGCTGCTTGTGATAAAATGCTACCTAATTTTTTTATTCTATCACAACACCCAACTAGCATATATATATATACACAGCGTAAGTTAATTCACATAATCACAGCTAGTCTGATCGGACTGCTCCTCTAAACATGGACTAGTCCGATCACTGAAACTACTCGTCCGGCACGATTGGATGGGCCTTATTTCGCAGCCTGATGACATTAACAAATATATACATAATGTCATTTTCTTAAACTAATTGAAAACTACAAGAATAACAATCAAAATGCATATTACTAGGTGCGTGACTGACGTTACCGTGAAAGGCGTTACAGTCTGTCCAATGTAGTGCAAATGCAGTTTATTACTTTGTTGCTAAACATGTGATATGCTATATCTGTTGGATTAGTTACTTAACTAATATGGAACTATATTTTGGTGCAAATTCTTGTTAATTAATAAAACAATCATTGTGATTTAAACTTATTAAAATTATACAAGAAATGTTAAATTATTTATTTATCCCCCAAATTAGTTTTGTTACTAAGTCATGCATTATCAAGAAGATTGATGCAATTAACTGCACGTATTTAAGTTATTAAAAAAAATTATTAAAAATAATTATACCTTAAATTGGTGTAAAAATAAAGTATTTATTTCTTACTTTGAATGTCAGCTAAAATTACAAAATACACATAGTATCTAACAATACCGGTAATAACATCTTCAAACACTATGCTTCTAAATGAACTGATTCTGGACAAATACATGACGTGTTCTCACACTGTGGCTAATTCACTTGGAGAAATCGTAGTGTACCCTATAATTCATCAACTCAAGAGACACTTGGTTTCCACATTATTGTGTACTTCGTGTACACAGTTGTCACTATGAATTGATTTGACTCATCAGCTTACTTGTCTGACTAACTATGATTATTTCTACAATAACTGAAATCATTACTGCTCAAACTATTTTGCAAAACAATACCTCCCTGTAATGGTTATGCAAACACCGTATTTAGAGTACCACGGAAGTCGTGGGGCTAGTCCTACATTTGAATGCTTAATACTTAATAAAATGACATTCTTTGATGCTCCTATATAATTTATTTAAAGTTACTCTTCACATAAACATAACATGCACGTTAAATTAAATCAATCAATGTATATGGTCGATTCTCACGAAACCTGGACACATTGTCAATTTGGCGACTTTCATATATAATAAAGTAGACATGTTGAAGATTTGAAAACAAAACATGGGACACCTTAATATGGTTATTCCTGCCAGAGAAAGGGGCGTGAAGTTACATGTCCAGTTCGTGTGATATAATGCAAAACACACAGACCGTCTGTCTTGCAACACCTCTTGTCTCTGTATGTCATTATGCATGTTTGATGGATTTCTGGTACATATGATAGATAAACAGTCATGCCAAATGTAAATTCATCAGCTGTCAATGCACGGTTTAATAATGTTCTGGTTGTTTCAATTAATTGTATTTATTTGCATTTTTTTTCACGTCATACACCACACCATGTCAAATGTTATTAGTTTACTTATGTTGTGCATAGAAAATAATGTTGTTATTTGTAACTAAATACCAAAATATGGCTTTGCAAAGGTAGCAAATTTGTTTTTAGTGGGCTCATTAAATATAATGGCAAATGCGGACTTAGAAATAGAAAATGTGTTTTGCGGGTATCACTTATATTGGTTATATTTGGGTATCTGTAAAAAAATATAATGTATTTATGTTCACCCCATCGCTTTACTGAGAATAATTCACAACTAGTTTGATAGGGAACACATGGTCAAACATATTTCACAACATATTTTGATTTACAATTGTGTTTCTGACTAACCATAACGTAATTAACGTAACATGTTTTTAACAGTCCCACCAGCATATATAGAATGGCTGGTTAAATAAATATTGTACTTTAAAGTTGCATACTGAGTTCCTCCATGTTTAAAATGTAAATTTCCAGTGAGTTAATTGCCCCATACACTACATATCACTTTCTTCAACTCCATATAAACTTGTTTTTACATAATATGCTATTTCAAGATAAAACGGCACAAAAGATAAACAAATATTTCCGCTAATCAACTTTTGTTAATTAGCCGATTGGTTGGACATAATCGGCAAGGGAATCCTGCTGTCGAGCGGGTTGCGTGTCAGACATGTGCAGTAGCAAATTCTGAAAGTATGTTTGAGGTGTTTTGCAGACACTTTAGTCCTTTGGGCCGAAGGTCCAACAGACTATTGCCATCACTCTGTGTCCGCTGTTAGCTGCCGTATCTCAGAAACCATTGAGTAACTTTTTTTCTAATTTTGCGTAGACGTATCTTAGGGTACTGCCACTATGCACGAGAAATCTGTATTTGATTGAATCATTCTAAGGGCAACTAATGCCCCCCAAAAGGACCCAAAAACTTGTAAACTTTCACATTTTGTTTATTTTTTGAAAAAACTCTTCAGTAACTTTTTCTATAATTTTGCATAGACTTTCCGTGTGGTAGTGCCACTATACAGAAGAAATGTGTATTTGATTGCATCATTCTAAGGGCACCAAAGGTCCCCTAAAATGCTAAATTTGCTAATTAAATTGTTTACAGCAGGAGAACAGCCCAGCAGCTCTATTGAGAACTGTCTGGCTACACTCCTTCCCTCAGCTAATCCCTTTTCCTACAACATCTGTCACATGCAGAATCTGTGTCTTGCATGGATCAGAGGTTGTCTTTTCTGTTATTTCAAAAACTGTTCAGAAACTTTTTCTCTAATTTTGCATAGATGTCTCTTATGGTAGTGTCACTGTACACAAGAAATTTGTGTTTGATTGAATCATTGTAAGGGCACCTAAGGGCCTCCCAAAAAGCTAAATGTTCACATTCTGTCTGTTTCTGCCTGGACTAGGTTGGCAGAGTGCCAAGTGACCCACTCCACCCCCCACCTCACTGTGGAGTTAAGGTCTCTGCCTGCTTTTGTTTGATGGAAACTGTGACTAATCTGTAACTGGTCACTGGCAGAGGCTTGTGTCAACAGACAGCATCCACTAGACCCCTGGACAGTTGCATGTACATTTTAAGCTGTGTCAAACAGTGGGCTGTAACTAATGTGTTATGAGAATCCCTACTGCACATGTAGAACCTGAGGAACTTTAAAACAGCAGTAGACATAATTATGAATGCAATATAAAGATATGACCTAGGATTAAAATAAAATAACTTAGGTATAAAATAATATATAATGTAAAATAACATAGGTATACTCGAAAAGGTTAAAGCATATTTAGTCAAAAATTATAAGGAATATTATTCAGATGTTTTACTATACATGTTGCAGCTATTCCGTCACTCCAGTTATATTAGTATTATATCTTTACTACTATTTTTAACTGTCATTACTACAGTTTTTAAGTCAAAATGCATGTTATGCATATGTACCTTGTTAACAAATAAAGTTTTATCATAGATCATATCTTTCTTCTTCCCATTCTGGGGGAGGGTGGTAGGGGCAAAAGGAGAACAAATAATGCGTGTGCATTTTCTTAAACAACGTTTTACTGTGATACATGCGAGACTGCAGCTCACCAACTCTCCTGCAAGGTTTCTACAACCACTGGAAATCGGCCTAAATAGCAGAGTATCGGGATAAAATCCGACAGTATTTTTTAATAATACATTAACTAATAAATACAATATTCACGAAATGGTCTACTCGAATACTTTATTTCCAGGTGTATCTTCACTGGCATGCATATAGTCTAGAGAGCTACTAAACATGTCAACACTTTACTTCCATCATAACTCTTGAATAATCTGTAACTATGATTCACCAAAAAACATTTAATTAATAATTACAAATTTACAATATAGTCCAAAGGCCTTCAGGGCCTCTTGGCCCATTTTAGTCCTTTGGGCCGAAGGTCCAACGGACTAATGCCATCACTGGGTCAGCCGTGCACCGTGTGCCGTTCACTGCCATATCTCAGAAACCGTTCAGCAACGTTTTCTCTAATTTTACAAAGAAGTATCTTAGGGTACTGTCACTGTGCACGAGAAATCTGTATTTGATTGAATCATTCTTAGGGCCTCTAAGGGCCCCGAAACTGGTAATTTTTTTACATTTTGCCTGTTTTTTCAAAAACTGGTCAGTAACTTTTTCTTAAATTTTTTTCATAGACGTATCTTAGGGTAGTGTCACTGTACACAAGAAATTTGTATTTGATTGAATTCTAAGGGCACCTCAGGGCCCCTCACAAAAAGCTAAATGGTCACATTTTGCTTGTATCTGCTTGAGCTTGCTGATTCAGTTTGGCAGAGTGTCAGTATCTTGTGTAATGGACTCCTCACTCCCACCCCACTCTGGAGCCAACCCACTCCAGCTGGCTATTGTTCCATTGAGACCTTGACTAATCTTTAATTGGTCACAGGCAAAGCAGAGGCATTAGACCCTGTTCAGATGAACAGTTCAAAACTATTTTTTTCTATAATTGCAAGTTGTGTTTATTTTTATGTTCATTTAATTATTATAAAATGGTGTGACTGTGGTGTCTATTGGTTAAAGATGTATTCTCACATGTAGGTGACAAACATAGAAAATTAATATTCTGGACAACTATAGAGTGACATATCCTACATTTTATTGATATCAAATGGATTCTACTGTTCTGTTTACACTAGCCATGACCTGTGTAGACATGGTACTATGTAAATCAATTGTATCAATATAGACTAATAATTACAGATTCACAATATAGTTGACACCTGAAACAACCAAATGTCAACCATTAGAAGAGTTGACATAGTTCCACTGTACACAAGAAATCTGTATTTGATTGAATCATTCTAGTATCATCGGCATATAGTAGAACATACATTTTCAAGAAAATGTCTACATCATCATCACTAAGGTTGTTCTAAATTTCACCAGTTGCCATGTCAAGTCCCTTATAATTATGACTAACGGTGTTCAAAATCATTCAGGTAAATAGCAAATAACTAAGGAGACAAGTTTTCTCCTTGTGGTAATTCTACATCACATGAGAAGAAGGTTGACACAGCCCCCAAAATGCAAAATGTTTACACTATCTAGTGATGTGGTTTTGAGAAGGGCCCTGGAGACTGTCCCCTAACAGTAGATTTTGTGTATTTTGCCAGAAACAGAACACTATTCCCCTTCCCAAAACATCTGTCACATGCGGAGTCTGTGTCTTGCGTGGATATCTATTTTCATGCAGTTGTTTTATATAAGCAGGAAGTTTGTGAAATTAGTTATTCGTAGGCCACAGAAAAGTAATTCCCGGTTTCTCATCAATGCATGTATTTAAAAATATGTGCCACAACATTTTATTTTCTATTATAATTATTCCTCTAAATCCAAGACGTGGTGCAATAAGTGAACAGTAAACATGTCAACATTTTACTTTCATCACAACCCTTAATGATCTGTAACTATGATTCTCCAAAAACATTTGATTAATTATTATTTACAGGGTTGTTTTATTACTGCTGGGCAGAAATTGTTTCCTGCAGCCACTGATTTCTATTTGTAACTGGATAGTGGACTTTGCCCTGGTCACAGGGTTTGCTGAGTTGAGCGACCAGCTGTAAACCTATGTATTGGACAAGCCTTCAGCTCACTGCCTGCCATTGTCCCAGTGTCAAACTGAATGTCTCCATGTGGGCTGTAACTCTAATGTGTAATGGGAATCCCTACTGTACTGACAGAACCCTGAGAAACTTTAAAACAGCCATAGACATAATTATCAATGCAATGTATCGGTATGATCTAGGATTAAAATAAAATAAGTTAGGAGGTATAAAATAATATTTAAAATAACTTTGGAGCTATTAGTTCACTCCAATTCAATCAGTATTATGTCATTAATTGCTACTGTTTTTAAGTAAAAATGCACGCTATGTGTATGTACCTTGTGAACAAATAAAGTTTGATCATAGTTCATCTCTTTATTCTTTCCATTCTGGGGGAGGGTGGTAGGGGCAAAATAAGAACAGAAAATGTGTGCACATTTTTTTATACAACCTTTAACTGTGCTACATGCGAGATTGCAGCTCACCAACTCTCTTACAAGGTTTCTACAACCATTGGAAATCGGCCTAAATAGCGGAGTATCAGGATCAAATTGTACAGTAATTTTAATAACACATTAACTAATATATACAATCTTCACGAAACGGTCTACTAGAATATTTTATTTCCAGGTGTTTCTTCACTGGCGTGCATATAGTATCCACTAAACATGTCAATATTTTACTTCCATCATAATCCTTAATGATATATAACTATGATTCACGAAAAAAATATTTCACTAATAATTACAAACTCACAATATAGTCCAAAGGACTTTAGGGCCTTTTGGCCCATTTTTTGCATTTCATAAACTATCTAAATAAACTGCAAAGTATCACGACTGGTTGAATTTTTTGGTTAAGATAAAAGTCAAGATTATTGCTGCAAAGTGTATGTTATAGATTTTGTAAGAAACGTAATAAATAAATAATGAAACCTGTGTCGTTTTGTTGACATTTTGGGGCGTCGGTAAATATAAACTGCAGAACGTGGCGGAACACGCAGCGGAACTCTAGCATTGGTGTGTGCTTTGAACCAGACTCATACTTCACGCATAGTTAAACATTCATGTAATACACCCTGTCCGACAATATGAACGCATAACATATAGATTAAGTTACAGTTTTATGAGATGGAACGATAGACACCTACCGCTGGTTTCTGGCAATCACTTGCGAAATTTCACCGCCGTTTCATGACGTTCCAGCATACAGAAATATACCTTAATGTAGATATTATGCTTTCATATTGCCAGACAGGTTGTATTACATGGACATTTAAGTATATGTCGTATCAGTCTGATGTGAAGCAAACATCGAATGCTAGAGGAATTTTTACATCGCTTCCACGTTGTTCTGCCTCGTTCTTAGGTTTACAGAGCCTTGACATTTTGGAATGTCAACAATAGAATGAACACATATCATGTTCGATGTTGTCTAGGCAAAAGCAAGATGTTATTAATCGTGTTATTTATATCAAAAACATGTTAGGAACAAATTAATGCTGTGAGATTATAGCGTTATCTGTGATTAAGAATCAATGTATCACAATATTTGTTGTAGCATGCATCAGTAACAGGGAAAATCTACTCTAGCTTCCAAGATAAATCAAAGTAACATTGACTATTGTCGTGTGCACTAACAATTCACTATTCATTTTGTATTGCGTAATTTGTTCCATTCTGTTTAAATGCATCAGTGAAAGTATATGTTGAACTGGCAGCTACAGTTGTTATAAACCTGGTTGGCTTGTCATCATTCAGTGTAGTAAACAAAATATTGCATTGCCACGAAACTGTGTGACGCACGAACTTGGGACACTCTAGATGTATAGCATTTCGACAGTAAGGTTAATGGAAATCATCATGAGTATACCGTGGCGTGAATAATACTTTGAGCAAGTTTGCGACAGTGTGCCTACTGGCCCAAACATATAACATTAATTTGTATTTTTTTGTTTTGAAGTTGTTTACTGTTAGTGCATTGACACATTATACAATATAAATGTAGTTTTACTTGAATACAATGAATATATTTCAACAGTAATCATAACTGATTAAATTTGCGGTGTAATCACCCCACCCTTGGTGTTGGCTTTCAGTGTTTCCCCTGGATAAAATGGTGGGCGAGGTGTCAGGGGTGGTCTGTGCGAACGCTGCAAGTGTGAAGCGTTGCTAGGGGGGTCTGGGGGCATGCTCTCCAGAACATTTTTTTTAAACTAACTTAAAATGGTGCATTCTGAGGATATTTTAACCTTTACTTTTGAATATAGAAATTGGAATTGGAACAATTTATTCGACAATAAACAAACAAAAGCACACAATGCAACACAAATTTAACAATAGTTAGTCTATGTCGGGAGACTCTCACTAAGGCTTAAAAGCCACCAGCGTAAGAGCCACCCACGAACACATAATATTTACTGCAATTAATCAATTAAGCATAGATAGAACGTCATGTAAATGATTATTTAGTAGACTACTTTTATGTCATTCATATCCGTATTCTCCCAATGTGGTGCACACCGTAAAAATGTCAAGCGATTTGGTAGAATATACAAAAGGTCGCCGTAATCCAGCACAATAATGATGAGCCTACAGGTGGTTTATCAATGGCTATTTCATTTTATAGGAAAACATAGAGGGGGAAATATAAAACAACGAGAGAGCATGTAAACATGTTTACACTAATTGTAAATGTAGTAATCATGATTGATAAAAGGCAGTAATCATGATAGTTTAATTGTGTTGAAATGTGGTTTCCACTTAGAATAGACTAGAATAGAACTTCATTTCGGTCACAATACACATTTCTGAATAAATTTACAATGGATTACAAAAAAACAATACTGCAACTGAGGAGATCCTCTGAAAACCCAAGAGGCTAATGTTGAGGACAATCATCATTATATCAGTCAGGTTCCTTATTCCATGAAAGTACAACATAACATAAAAACAGTACTTTCAGCTGGAACAAGATGAATAGTATATACAAGAATACGTGTTTTTTTTTAATAAATGACCAGATTAAAGGTTAAACATCATTAATACTAATACGTTCAATAAAACCAAAAAACTTAATCACTTATAATACCATGACAAATTATGGTAGGTTATGAGTAGAATATAAATTGACCACTGGTACTCAGTTGAGGTGTGATTTCCACTTGACCACTGGTACTCGTTTGTGATGTTTTTCTTGCCCTAACCCTAGGCCTTGTTATCACGCTGAGAGAGTCTGTGACAGGGCTGTCGTCTAGCTATCAGGTCGACTAGTTCAACCGTCCATTGCAGATGTATTGTGGATTAGCCAATTTTGTCGTAACGGGAAGATCCACGTTCAACAAATACACATACACAAATTATTCGCTATCATTTATCAATACAATATAATAGGCCTAAGTTGTGTTGATCGTATATGTTTGCAATTAAATACCATAATACGCCGAAATAGCTTACATATGCATAAAATAAAACATTAGTAATTTACCTAATGGTATGCATAGCGATTTATCAAAGCTGCAAATCAACCATATTTTCACAAAAAATAAACCTTATTGCAAATTTTATGCCGAATCGATTGGTGCTACACTCTAGGCGTACTTTTGTGAAATGGGAAAGTTTTACTAAAATGCTTAGTTGTTTACGTGCTACTGGCGGCCCTGCTGAAGCCTTGCTAAGTGTCGACACTCGATCGCGCAAATCTGTCAACTTTTACGTGACGGCGCGGCCTCAAATCAAATGTCATCTTCGCAAAACACTTATTTTATTGGAAAATTCATTCCGAATCAATCGGTACTACACTCTACGTACTTTTGTGAAATGGTGAAGATTTTACTAAAAGCATGACCGCCACGGAAAAAGCTTGTGTTTACGTGCAATTGGTGGCGGCTGCAGAAGCCGTGCTAAGCTTCAACAGTCGTAAACAATTCCAAAGCTTTTTAGTGAGGCATGACCTCAAATCAAAGGTAATCTTCATAAAACAACATCTATGTTATTGCAAATTTAATTCTGAATCGATTGGTACTGTCGTACCGCTAACTAGTGCAATTCAGTTAGACAACGGCAGACAGTATTGGGGGATTAACTACCCAGGACTTCATTACGTTTAACTTACATTAATAAAAATATATATCTATATAGTCTTATAACTCAAGTACTTATGTCAATCACAATGTTTAAAACTATACGTGGCTCAGCTACCCTCTATCCGAACCAAGGTCTATCCACCCACGAGACTCACCGGCAAAAAGCCATGAGTTCAGCCCGTCTGCTCTATTTATAATCTTCCCCCTTGGGCGGCAAAAACAGTCACATGACTAATTTATAAAAACCCTCCCCTCTGGTGGGAACATCCCTCCGTATTGCCCTCTTGTGGGACTTTCATCCACTTATTTGTTGTGGCTCTGCCATAGTACTACACACTAGGCATACTTTTGTGAAATGGTGAAGTTTTTACTAAAAACATGACCGCCATGCAAACGCTTGTGTTTACATACATGTTTGCGGGTGATTTTGTATTTTTTCAGATTAGTGTGTATCTCTGATTTATAGAGCAATGATTTCGTTTTAAAATAAACTTTATCCTGGTTGAATCGGACAAAAATTGACAGCGTGCGAGGTTTGTGAAGATAGCCTATATGAAGATGGAAAGTGCTATCTTCACATACCTCTGCCTGTTCTAAGATGCCATGTTGTTATGCTGGTGCAGAGCGTCATGCTGCATGTTCCAAACAGATCAAGAAATTGTGCTAAAACTAGTTTTAGCAAAATTTCTTGATCTGTTCGGAACGCACAGCATTACGTTCGGTGCCAGCGTAACAACATAGCATCACAACAGGCAGTATGTCGCCAGTTATTCTTGGTTTCATACATTTCTTTGAAAGCTTACTGAACGCGTAATTTTGGAGTTATCAGAAAGAAATATGACACATTAACAGACCATGTAATGACGTTTGTTGAGATGTAAATTTTATTCCAATACATGTGTTTGTCAATGTCTGGAGTACAGTCTGAACTACGGGCAATTTCAGTGAAAAATCCTTGCCCAAGCCTATATAAAAGTATTTATGAAATCACAATGAATTATCTTGTGATTTCACAGGTCAGAAAGGTACGAAACTTTCTGGTGCATGATGCCAACATGAAAGTGACACAAAGTGATTTGACGACACACATACAGACAATGGTCGACCTGCTTGAGGACCCACTTCAACTCCTGAAGGATCCTGCAGCCATACAAGCTGTGAATGACATTAAACTGGTAATTATATGAAATTAATATCTCGTAGAAGCAGCAGGATTTACGAGGGAGAGATGGAGGGAGGAAGGTAAGTGAGATGTAGGGAAGGAGGGAGATAGGGAATAAGAGAGCAAGGGAGAGAGCGAGGGAAATCAAGCAAGTGGATCACCTAGATTAACATAAAGTCTTTGTAATTAGTTATTTATGTTATTGTAAGCAAGAGAGAGGGAGAGGGAGAGGGAGGGAAAGAGAGAGAGAGAGAGACGGAGAGAGACGGAGAGAGACAGAGACATAGAGGCAGAGAGACAGATAGACGGAGACAGAGAGACAGTAAGGCAGAGAGACGAGAGTTCTGTGTAATGTAACAGGAATATTGGACAGATTGGGTGGGGTGGGCTGGCCATTTGGTAAGAATGGACGCTGGCAGAGTACCAGAGAGAGCAGAACTGGAGAAACATCAATTTGAAGACTGGGAAAGGGGAAAGACCACAGCTGAGATGGGAGGGTTGCATAAGGAGGGACTTTAAAAAGAGAGGAGATGATGGAAGTAGGAAATGGGCTGCTGATAGAGATCATTTATGGGTAGCAGTAGAAAGTAGCCGTGATACAGTGTATGACCTAAGGGAGTAGGTAGTAAGCGCTCTTGGACCTCAAAATCCTACTTATAAAAAAGAATTTAATGACCACTAAACGATTCGGGCACACCGCTGAGTCAGCAATAATGCGAGACTAATCCTATGTATAAAAAAAAGATCAAAGGCTTTGTGTTTGACACTAATGAGTTTGGGAAACCTACTTATAAAAAACGTGATTGATGAGCGATGTAATTTGATACTAATTGGATGATTGACAGTACACTAGAGAGATGCCACCTAGCGGTGAGTGCAGAGAGTATTTTAGTCCTAGCGATCAACGCCGTACCTAGAGCGCGCTGAGTATATAAAGTATATAAGTTTAGTTTCGAACTTTATAACCACGCTAAAGTTAAGTGGACCACCTATAACTGGGGTGGGAGTTGTGCTGACGTAAGCAATACGCTGGGGTAGGAGTTGTGCTGACGTAAGCAATACGCTAACCACGCTAAAACCATTGTATATTAAAACCATTGTATAAACGTTGAGATGTCCCCGTATGTGATGTTGACACAAAGAGCGACGACGACTGATGCAGCGATAAGGGCTGCTGGCCTACTGGTCTTTGACCCCTGGATGATAGCATAGCTGGCTAACGGTAAACAACGTTGTTCTGGTGGACGGATTAAAACGAAAGCTATGCGTTTAAATACATCTAGTCGTGGGATTACAATGACAATCAAATGCATAAATACACTAACATTCAGTAGGGTGTTTATGCATTGAAAATAGACGCGTGAAAACGTGAGTAGTGACTGGAATATTTTATTGTGTATAATACTGCAGTATTCGACCGCGACCGACGGGTTGCCGCCTGTCGGTCTCCGGCGGGGAGCCGATCTCCGGCGGAGGACCGAAGCCTTCCCGCCGATAGAGTTCGGGAGGCGTTATTGTCCTCCATAGCCCGTTTGGCTGCCGGACGAGAAAGACCCGAGCCAGATCGGGGACGATGTCATCATCATCGTCACTGTAGTAAGGCGTGACATTGGGCGGCGTAACAGGTGGCGAAGGCGCACGGACGGACGGCGCGACCGCACATGTTGCTTGGGTCGACGTCGTCGACGCGTCGGGGGGGAGCACAATTGGCCTACGTGGCGTGTATGTGTCCCTTGTAGGCAGTTGGATCGGTCTATGAAATAAACAAAGGATGAATAAAATGAGTGAGATAGTATGCATTGTTTAAACGGTATGTAGTAAATTGAAATAAAATACTGTCTTGGTAAAATACATAGTATGCATTGTTTAAATAAAATGTACTTATAAATAAAATGCATGCATGTTTAAACGGTAAAACTAGTAAAACATGCATTAAATAAAATGCATTACAACAATAAAAACATGCATTTAAACGATACTAGTAAAAAAATTATTTTTTTAAATAAAATGCATTACAACAATAAAAACGTGCATTTAAATAAAATGCATGCATGTACTTATAAATAAAATGCATGCATGTTTAAACGGTAAAACTAGTAAAAACATGCATTAAATAATACAACAATAAAAACGTGCATTTACTAGTAAAAACATTTAAATAAAATGCATTACAACAATAAAAACGTGCATTTCAATAAAATGTATGCATGCATGCTATAGTAAGCACTGTTTAAATATCTTACAACAATAAAAGCACTGTCTTACCGTGGTTTTGTTGTGGACATGTTGTTAGAGCGATGTGGTGGAGACGTCGTGTGTTCGTGTTTGTAAAAGCGTGTATGAAATGTGTGCGTCGTCAAACAGCGGCGGCGGCGGCGCATAACTCTACGACTGATTTTGATTGACATGTGAACGGAGAACATAGGATTTTTACAAACGTTAAACGAAACGTTAAAAGTACGAAATTAAACGTTATATACGATCACTGGAGGGTCAGGAAACACGAGATGCGTATATATTAGAGAAATTCGCGGTAAAAGTCACATTTGACAATGAATGCACTAACGTGAACGCTAACTTTTTTCCTAAAATAAATTCCTCGGAGAGTAGACGGAATGCGATAAGCGCACATGTGTGACATCTGTTGCGCGTGACTTAACGAGTTGGAATGTGAACGGAGAATAATGGATTTTTACAAACGATCAATGAAACGTTAAAAGCGCGAAATAAAACGTTGTATAAGATCGCTGGGGGATCAGGAAACACGAGATGCATAGATATTAGAGAAATTCGCGGTAAAAGTCACATTTGACAATGAATGCACTGACGTGAACGCTAACTTTTATCCGAAAACAAAATGCCTGGGTTGGATGAAGTATGCACGACGATAATTGAAAAAGATAAGGATTTGAGTGTGAAGTGCGCATGCGCGTTATAGTGTAGACAATGACATTTCAAAAACAATAAACGAAACGTTAAAAGCACGAAACTAAACGTTGTATAGATTCTCTGTGGGGTCAGGAAACGCGAGGTGCATCGATATTAGAGAAAATCGATGTAAGGAGAGATTTAACGGCGAATGTACCGACGTGACCGGATACTTTTTTTCGAAAACAAAATGTCTGAAATGTACGAGGCACGCACGCTGATAATTGAGTAAGATGACGTATTAGCGTGAAGTGCACATGCGTGTTATTTGGAAAAGGTATAAAACGGGTGAGAAAAATGTTATATTGTATGACGCCGAACTTCTAACCGTGTATTCTTTCTACAGAGCAGCAAGCAGCAGATGTTCTTCCGCAACATGGCGGATGAAAGTCAACAACAACAACCAAAAAAGTCGAAGGCACCGCGTAAGCAGTCGATGAAGGCGGCGACAGCGGCCAGCAGCGGCAGTCAACCTTCGGCACTGCTTGCAGCCTTGTCAACGGGGGTGTCACCACCCGTTAAGCGCCCCGTTACGCTGATCGCGGCCCCGTTGACTGTCGGCCGAAAGAGAAGCGCCGAAGAGGCGCGCTTGGAGCCCCCCGACGAGACGGCCGAGCAGCCCCCGGTCCTGTCGCGGAGCGGTTCTATGGAGCGTGAATCGGCGGCTGCGTCGACACGCGCCACAGCGGTGAGTCTGAGACATCTGAAGTGCGCCGTCAACGGTGTGTATAAACTCCTGTCGCCCGTTACGATCGAGGCCGTCTCGTACAAAGGCGAGCCCGGCACCACCTATTTGGGATGTTCCCGTTGTCGCCGGAAATTACAGACAAACAAAGACGGGGCCCTGATATGTCGAACGCACGGTGAAGTGTTTGTACCGAAATATTTCTTCGCGTTGCGTGTGATGGTGAAGGACGGCGAGGAGGAAGAAGATGAGCTTTGGCTTACGTTGTTCGATAGCCAAATGTCTAATCTCGTCGAGTTCACGGCCGAGTACTTGACGGAATTGAACGAGGAGGATCTCCGCGATACCGTGCTCGAGTTAACCGGTATTAAAGTGGAGATTAGTGTGCGGAAGACGAGTTGGAACGGGGACCCCTCGTATACAGTCCGCACACTAAAAAGATACGTCGTCGACTAATGTTGTTGTTGTCTTGTGTTGTTTGTAGGAAGAGGAGGAGGAAAATTGGCCGCTACTGGTAGATTTATTGAAACACGTCAACGAACGACAACGAATGAGAGATCGTCAGGGGCTGGAACTAAGCAAGCAGAGCTTTGAACTATTAGCCGAGTCGGCCGAACAATATATAAGAGCGTTTTGGTTGGCCTATGAAGCAAGCCTATTTCGTACTAGTTTGATGTACTAACAGTTGTGCTTTATATGCTTTAGGAAGTGCGCTGCGTACTCCAAAAAATGCTTGCAAACAACGAAAGGATTCGCGCTCAGTACGATGAGGTTGCAACGTTCGTAAGAACGTTGTTGGAACGGGGTGTGCCGGGGTCAGTAAAGATGGAGGAGAAGGAGGAGGAGGAGGAAAAGAAGGAGGAGGACTAATCATAATAATGTGTTTGTAGGACGCTCTGATGCAACACACCAGACGTGAGTGTATGAGCGACTTCCTACACGCGTTGCTGACGGTGATTAGCCGTAAAGAGTAGAACTGCTTTGTGCTGAAGGGTAGTGGCGGAGGAGTACGTGACGCTCACGTATTGGAGGCGATAATCGAGGAGGCGCTGGGCTCGACCCGAACGCGCCCCCCTCCACCGACGTATAACGACAGCCTGGGGACGATGGGATGTTCGCCGTACTGGAGCGTATCGGAGGAGCTGGGGACGTGTCAACGGCAACTCGTCGTGCCGAGCCGGAGTCAGTTGATCGTACGTTACGAACGACTGGCTATGGATCTCATCGCCGAGACTATCGGCGAAATGGTTCTGGAGAAGGCGCGGGATCATTGCGGGATATGCGAACCAAATGAAGGCTGCCCCTACGTTCACATGCCCGGCTATCGCGCGGGACGGCCGAATCGCGTCTACATGCAACGTTTCGATAAGCCGGGCTGTATTGTGACGCGGTATTTCAACGAAGTTATGGAAACGTTCTCTTATCCCGTGTTTTACGAGATTAGTGCATATACTAAGCGAGACTACGGTGTCTTCCGGCGATCAGCAGCCGCAAACGGGCCGTGCAGGAGAATTGTGTCTGGTACAGTTTGTATCGAACTGGCTGTTAGGAACGAATTGGCGCGATTATATGAATCGCGTGCAACTCGAGTCGGCCGTGCACACGTACGTGCAACGCCGGAGCGGACTGGAATGAACGAATACTAATAGAATAGAGAACATTTGCTTGCTATTGAAACGAAGGCTTCACGCTGTGTTTGAATGTTGTAAGAGTACCGAATAAAACGTTGAAAATGTACTTTCCGTTTCCGAGTTACCTAGTTAGGAAAATTACCGCTACCACTAGTTAGAAAAACCACCACCGCTTAGAAAAATTACCGCTAGGGCAACCACCACACAGTTAGAAAAACCGCATTCCACCGCTAGTCGTACCAATAGTTAGAAAAAAAAACCGCTTAGAAAAATAACCGCTAGGGTTAGAAAAACACCACACAGTTAGAAAAACCGCATTCCACCGCTAGGGTTAGAAAAATCTTCCCGCTAGGGTGTACTTACCACCACCGCCACCGTCACCGTCGCCGTTATAAATAGCGACGCTCGAAAAATATCATTAGAGAGAATGCCACTACCATCACCTACTAGATGGCAATGTCCGAAATGTGGGCGTTATTTCGCGACGCAGTCGACGTTAGAACGACACTTAATGATTTCGAAAAAATGCGGCGACGAAACGCTATGCGTAAAACGTCGAGAGTGTCCAAAATGTGGCAAGCTATACACCACGCGTTACGCTATGCTACGACATCTGAGGCTGCAGTGTGGCCGTTCGCCGCCACCTAGTGAATCAGTGGTGGTAGAGGAAGAGGCCGTCGCCCGACGATCTACAGCGTGTCGTAGTCGAGCACCGGCGTAGCATAGAGACGTCGGTGGCGCGCGGCGTCATACAGTCGCGTTACAACTATCGTATGACCGCCTGTACGAGTACGCGCGTGCTCGAACCGCGTCTGAGGGAAATGTTTAGCGCGCAAAAGAACGCGTTTAAAATTAACGTAAGCTATGGTTTTGTATTACGCCACAAGGTGTCGGGTCAGTACCGATATTTTCATTCTTCGTGTAACTGTTGCGGTCGCCTCCTCGAAACACCCGTCCTAGTTACCGATAGCCGTTTATTCGAACGATTCCTCGACGCCGTGCGCACTACCGACGTACTGCAGTACGCCATCGCGCAGCGTCCCGACTCGGGATGGATCGTCGAGCTCGTAACTAACGCCACCTACTTCGTGAACGTCATCATCAATCATCCTATCGGCTGCGTTGGCGTGACGACGCTTCCTGCCTACGTGCGCCTCAACAAGTCCATCGTGTCGTTGACGAACGATGATCGAGGTACGCCCTACGACGACCATCTGTGTCTCTTCCGATGCATCGGCCTTCACCTGCAAGGTCACCGACGAGGCAAACGTATCCGCCATACGAACCGTTTAACGAAAGTCGCTAAACGTCTGCACGCGCGGTATCGTCGCGACACGGCGACCTCGAACGGCGGCGGCGGCGTGCGCCTGAACGAAATGGATCGCGTGGAGACGGTTTTCGGCATCAACGTCGTCGTCTATCGTCGACTGACGAACGACGTCGCCGAACTAGTCGGTCGATCGCGCGAAGCGCACCCCACGACGCTGAACGTCAACCTATACGAGTCGCACTTCTCGTACATAAGCGATCGGCGCGCGTACACGAAAACGTACAAGTGCGGGAAATGCGGCAGCGTCCTCTGCCGGAGCGCGCACGATTTACGACGTCACGAAGCGACGTGCGAAGGCGGCGTTCGTCACGTGTTCCCCGGCGGCGTCTACCGACCGACGGCGTCCGTATTCGAGCGGCTCGACGACGAAGGCATCGACGTCGGCGACGACGACCTGCGCTACTACCCGTACCGCGCGACGTTCGATTTCGAGTGCTATTTCGCCGATAACGATCTGCCGACGGATAGCGACAAATGCCGCTGGATCGCGCGACACGAACTGCTCAGCGTGAGCGTCGCGTCGAACGTCCCCGGTCACGAAGCGGCGCGCTGTTACGTCACGACCGGCGATTCGTCGGAACTCGCGCGTCGCCTCATCGACGACCTGGAAGCGGTGAGCGCGGCGGCGTGCGCGATTCTACGTCCCCGCTACGACGCGACCTTCGAGGCGCTCGACGCGCTCGACGCCGACTGGCGGCGACGATGCAACGACGACGACGCCGACGCGTCACCGTACGCCACTCTCGCCGACCGGCTGTGGACGTACCTTCGTCAAATGCCCGTATTGGGATTCAATTCGGGTAAGTACGACCTGAACGTCGTCAAAAAGTACTTGACCCCCCTGCTCATAACCGACGACGCGCAGCACACCTCGTCGGCGTTTACCATTAAACGTCAGAACAATTACATGTGCCTGTCGACGACGACGTTGAAGTTCCTGGACATAACGAATTACCTCGCGCCCGGCGTTAGCTACGATCGCTTTCTGAAAGCGTACGGTTGCTCGGCAACGAAGGGCTACTTCCCGTACGAGCACATCGACGCGTTGTCGCGTCTGGACGAAACCGCCCTGCCGTCGCGCGAAGCTTTCTACAGCCAGCTGGAACGCGAGGGAATCTCCGCGGAGCCGTACGAGATTTGCGCGACGGCGTGGCGCGACGAGGGCATGACGTCGATGCGCGATTTTCTTGTGTTGTATAACAATCGTGACGTGGCGCCGTTTCTCGAGGCCGTCGATCGTCAGTTCGCCTTCTATCGGCGCCGACGTATCGACATGTTCAAGGACGCCATCAGCGTACCGGGGTTGACGTTGTTGTACCTGTTCAACGACCTGCCGAAGTCGATCCATTTCTCGCTCTTCAACGAGCCGAACAAAGATCTGCACTGTCTGCTGCAGGCGCAGATCGTCGGCGGCCAGTCGATCATCTTCGCGCGCCACCACGAGGCCGACGTGACGTCGATTCGTGGCGACGGCGGCGCGCCGTGCCGGTCGAAAGTAGGCTTCGACGCAAACGGCCTCTATCTATGGGCGATAATGCAGGAGATGCCGACGGGCTGGTACACGCGCCGAAGCGCTGAGAACGCCTTTCGAGCGGAACGCGTGCACCGCTACGGCCGTATGGCCGTGGAGTGGTTGATGCGCGTGGAGGCGGAAACCGGCGCACGTATACGTCACCAGTTGAACGGACGCGAGAAGCGCATCGGAAAGCACCGAGTCGACGGCTGGTGTGCCGCCACGCGAACGGCTTATCAATTTCACGGCTGCTATTTTCACGGCTGCCCGACGTGTCAGGCGCACGTGACGACGAACGCCGTCAACGGTCAACCGATGACGACGCTGTACGCCGCGACGATCGCCGTGACCGCCTACCTGCGCCGTTTCGTCGATGAAGTCGTCGAAATGTGGGAGTGCCAGTGGCACGCCGTGAAACCGCCGGCGACGCCGACGCCGCCCGACGCGTCACGATGGCAACCGACCACCATTACGCTCTCGACGATACTGGAGGCGATGCGCGACGGCTCTCTGTTCGGCCTCGTGCAGTGCGATATCGCCGTACCGGAAGCGCTGCGCGACAGGTTCGCCGAGATGCAGCCGGTATTCAAGAACGTCGATATCGTGCGCGACGATCTCAGCCCGTTGATGTGCGACTACGCCGAGTCGCACGATCTCCTCACGCGACCTCAACGCACGCTCGTCGGTAGCTACTTCGGCGCGGCGATCGTGCTCGCGACGCCGCTCCTACGCTGGTATCTGGCGCACGGGCTCGTCGTCGAGCGCGTCTACCAGATCGTCGAGTACGCGCCGATAGCGTGCTTTCGCCGCTTCGACGACGCGGTTTCGACGGCGCGCCGCGAGGGCGATATCGATCCCGACAAATCGATCATCGCCGATACCTTTAAACTTCTCGGGAACAGTTCCTACGGGAAAACGATTACGCGCGTCGATAGGCACCGGGAAATCAAGTACGCGACGCCGGTCGGCGCGTCGATGCTCGTCAACAATCGGCGCTTCCAGCAACTGGACGTCGTCGTCGACGACGCGCTGTACGAGGTGGCGCTGAATAAGCGTAAAATCGTCTACGGCCTGCCGATACATATCGGCTATTTCATATTGCAGTACGCAAAATTGAGAATGCTGGAATTTTATTACGATTTCGTCGACGCCTACATTCCCCGTCCGCTCTTCCAGTACTGCGCTATGGAAACCGACTCGGCGTACATAGCCCTAGCCGGTAGTGACGTCGAAGAACGTCGCGAACACTACTTCCGGAATCGTTCGCTCTGGTTTCCGGCCGAATGCTCAGCAGTACCCCCTGGCTGATCGCTTTGCAAAACTGTGAATTTAAGCTCAACCTATGAAATCACTCACTAGATCAATGGTTCGCGGCAGGTCAGGTGGTCCTAATAAAACTAATTTCAACCAATCGTGGCTCGTGTTACAAGCAATGTTTAGGAAATAGAAGCAATTATTCGAATACACAATACCGCTCAGCTGCTCGTGCCAATGGGCGAACGGGTCATTATATATTGGGATTCCCAGAAATCGTTTATCTGTCTTAAAATTGGGGCGGGTATTTGCGTTGTTCTCACGGGTGATGCAGTCGCGACTGGCGAAGTCAATTACTAGTTTGACTCCGCTAACTTCCGCACTTCGCGTAGGAAATCTGCCAGGGCTAGTTTTGCATGGCAAACAGCCCTGGCTTGCAAGGATGAGAACTACATCTAACAAGAGGTGTGCACGTACTGCTCTGGAAATGGCCTTTCCTCACAGGATGCGCTCCAGTCCTATTGATGGATAGATGAACTATAGTATCACAACTCCTCCAAAGCAGATCCAGCCATCGGGTGGCCTATGCTCCCAAAAGAACTCATCTCCCTGTGGAAGGCATCCCTATCAATATGTATAAATTGGTGTACATTGTTGTTTTTCATTAGTACAATATCGTGAGGGAAAGTGTTAAAATCAATTTGACTGAACATTGTTACATTGAAGTGTAGGCGCCTGTAGACAAAATGAAAGTGGCATTACACAGGCCGTCTCCACGTACGTGCTGTGGGTTTGCCCTGCAGATGTCAGGCTCTGGCTTTTGTTTAGAAATAATATATTCATACTTTATCTTATGATTATCATCCCTGAGTTTGCCAGCAGATGTGAGGTTCTCTCGTTTGTTTAGATATATTCATATCTTTTATTATAAATACTTTCAATCTTTATCAAACTGAATGCTACATCTTTTCTAAATTAAATTGCATCATTTCAGACGTTGAGAGCCTTAAAGATCTGAATATGAACGGTGCTTGCCACAGCATGTCTAGATTTGTTGTACGGTCCTGGGCTGTCTGTGTAAATACCACGGTTTTAAGTATCAATGGTATTTAACATGGGCTAAATGGGAAATATTGATTCCTTGTTTTGAGATCACTTCCTCAATTTTCTTTGCTGACTGTATACTTTTAGTATGTTTTATAGGTACCTTCAATGTAATCAAAACAGTTGAAATAGCTTCTGTTGCAATTTTTTCCATCTTAAACCATAGAAGTCCTGGACTAACAAGGTGTTACCTAAGGCTAAGATGACTGAGGATCTTAAATACTGCGTCTTTTATTGTTTTCTGAAGTTTAATGGCCTATGTGTAAACACGCCAGAATTGTGGCTTCTAATTACTATTGACATTGCCTGTTGGCAGTGCTTTTGAGTCTGACAAGTCCAGGCAGCCGGCCAGTGTTCCGAAACTGATGTGACTGACTTTAATTGTGGGGTTCATCTGTGGATAATCTGGCCATTTTGCACTCAGTTACTGACCCTATTAGCGAATAACGAGGTGACCCTATCATCTGGACGAATGTCCAGGACGAATGCACCATTCTTACATAAGGATTCAGGAGATCGTCGATGTGTTTGACATGGATGTAGGTTGTGCATTAAGATCCCATTACTCTGTGTGCATGCGTGTGTGCTGAATGGTTATGTTATGCTGCTGAAACAAAGTCAATCTGCACTGAAGTTGTAGATTACTGAATGAATGTAGAGTCCTGCACAAAAGGTCGGATAAAAGGGATGACATGGAAAATAAGACCTTTTTCGTAACTTGGTTTGTGATCATCATAGTGGGCGAGTTTATGTTTAAAGCGATTCTTTGAGAATTTTAATCTCTGTAATGCAATTATTAAATAATTCTGTTAATATGATTATTTCATGTAATGCTATGTCTTTATTTCATTAAACTAATGTTTTATTGATCACTAATGACTCTGACAATATATCGAAAAAATAACTGCCCATACGCGCAGTTTCCACTTTGGCCCCACCTTCATAATCAATATAAGGCATGCTCATGAATATCCGGGACTGTCCATCAGACTTCGATTAGCTACGCCGAGTTAATAGTGCAAGAAAAACATCATCAACATACCTGTATGTGTATTTGGATTAGGCACCGCCATGCGAATGAGTCATGACCAATAAAATTATCAAAAGGAAAAGTGCACCTTAAAACATACAAAATCTCACCTATGGTACTATCATGTTCCCTTTTCACTAGGTACATCTGGCTATACCTTGTTAAGTTTAGTTTTAATGAAACGTTTAGATAACAGAAACTTATTGAAGCCGAGAAACATTCAATAATGAAACCATTTTGTTTGCATCATAAATCCAGCTGCTATTTCTATAAGCTGTATAAATACAACATTACATATCACATGAAGTAAAGTACAATATTAAAATAGCATATATTCCTATGTCACCTTCACGCCTGTCACATTTCCTGCCGTCGATCCTCCAATTTCTTCCCCTCCAATCACCTTCCCTCCTCTCAGTCTCCTTTCCTCGGTCTTCTTGCCACTACTCTGCTCCTTCAGTCTCACAGTATTCCCAACTCTCTCTCTCTCTGTCGTCTTCCTCCCTGTTGTTTCTCCATTCTACCTGTCTCCTTGTTGATTCTCATCTCCATCCCCTTCACAATATCTACCAACCTAGCTACCTCCTTCTCCAGACATTCCACCTTCCAACTCTTCCTTGGTCTCTGCCCATGACTTCCCACAGCCGGATAGAGCAAAATCCACCCAACTGTGGCAGTCGTCGCACACCAAGTGTCTTTTTGCCTTGACTTGCCATTTGCAAGGTGCCATATCAGAATTGATTTAATAATAATAATAATCTAATTAGCTATTTAAAATAGTTTAGTCAACTGCGTTTACACTATTCGCTGTCTATGTAGTCTTTAAGAAGACTGTTTACTTTGCACAAATGTTACGATTTACGTAAGATTGCCTTGTTTATTTCGGTTACAGTTTTTGGTTATAGTCACGGCTGACAATCTATCCTGTCGGAAATGCTAACGTTACCGGTAGTGACCTAATTTAAATAAAATCAGTTACTTTACGCTAGACTGCCTTATTTATTTAGGTTATACCACGCCATAGCGAATACTTGGGACACTAGCTACATACATACATAATCAAAATATCTAGCAGGTACTGGCTTACACAGATATTATCTTATGTAAATAGTTTTATGTTTGTTACTTTATCACCTGTATATTCTACCACATAATGAGGTTTGTTAAATCGTGTTTACAAACTTATCGTAGGCTAACTTACCCTATTATCTCCCACTAGACAACATTTTTCTAAAATACTTTATCTAGCTAACTTTAAGCACAACTGTTACTCAATATATTTTTACTGCTACTTTATGAATGATATTAAGGCAAGAATATTACTTATTAATCAGTAATTCCACTTGTTTATCAACTTTTCTGCACCACCAATTTCTACGATCTCTCTCCGCCAAACATAGCCTCGACTATTCAATATACACTGTATATGCATATTTTTGGCACGCTTTTCGGGATGCCGAGATGTGACGTCACATATGACCCACACTCGTATCAGGCCGAACCTTTCCATGCATTCAGAGCATGTTTATAAGGATAGCTTTTGGGTCGAAACGAGCGTCAAAATGAGTTATTGTGCGATATTCCGATGTAAGGCCAAATAAAAAAATAAAATAGTTTCTCGTCCCTGCCCGCTTCCTTTTTAGCTGCCGCCTCCTTTTTTTTGCTATTTACTATTAAAAAAAATTGCCATTTTAAACGCTTTTCAGATCTGTGTATGCCTTCTATAGAGTTTAAAATGGGAACGATATTGGCTTGTTGCGTGCCCCGTGCTCCAAGGACCGCATACTCAAGTCTGGAATCGAGGCTAATCACGGGCACGAAACTATAGCACTTGCGCGACATGTCTGCTATTGTCGGCCATCTTTAGTCCGAATATGTTGGTGTTTGTTTGCTTGCGAATTCGTAGGTCCACCGCAATATTGAAACCGTGGTATGCTAGGACGGTATCAAATGGCAAGCAGACATTCCTAGAGCTTTTCTGTCAGGGGAATTTGATGACGGAGAAGACATCAGTTCAACAGAACGCTGTCAAACGTCACAGGTCGGTACTCATCTCGAACTGCGTGGCAGCACGCGGCCATTTGCCGAAATGCCTTGGCAACTGTTTGGAAAGAAGTAATCCGGATATATTTTTTGAATGCCAAGGATTTCCAATGGCCCATCCTCTGGATTTGGGAGTCGGAATATCCATGAGCTGAAGCGTATGTTGCTGCCCCGATTTGAAAACTGAGATTTTATATTTTGATTGTGGAGAGATGACCACGCTAACGAGAAAGATAGCCAAGAATTTAGCTGATGAGGGGTGATTGGTGACATATCTGAGTCACAGAATAGTGGGCCTGAAGCATGACCCCTTTGAGAGATGTACTCAGATAAAGCCGCCACTTGGCAGTACCTAGTCCGTGAGTGTGGAATTGAGATGGAAATGTGTGATCAAAATTTGTATTTTGCCTGTTGAAAAACTATCACTAGGGTGTCCGAAAGAATTGTTACCTGGGATATGTTTATGTTATTCTGAGATTTAGTGACTTCACCGATGCGAAGGAAACCATGAAACATTAGCAGGTAGATAGCTCGAACTAGGCTAGCATGATAAGGTGTCTGAGTCACGTGTCCTGAGGAATCATAAAGTGCATATAGAATAGGTAAGGTAATCGGGGGCCTAGTATCAAATTTTGACAACTGTTTGTGAGCACCTAGAAGTATGCGTCTGATTAAAAATTACCAGTTGGGTCTGGGAACTGGAATAATTTGTGAAAAAATGCAATTGCTGACATACGAGAAGTGACTGAGGCTGGTGACAATCCTGTACTGAGGAGATGGGCAATAAAATTACCAATTAAGGGAACAGAGGCAGGAAACCAAGATTCTCCTGGAAAAGTAGTTACAGCGAAGTCGTGCAACTGGGCTACCGCTTGTGAATATATCCTACGGGTGGAAGGGGCCAAAGATGCTGCAATGAAGCCACCTGCAGTGTTCACCAGGGAAGATAGTCTGTTGGTAAGCAGTCCGGCTGATGGTTGAGCCAAGGAGCCTCCTTGTGTGCAGAATCGTTCTGGAAATGAGATAGGGCATTGGCAGTAATGTTGGTTTTTCCAGGCACATGTTTAGATGCAAACTGGATGTTGTATCTCATACCAGTTACAACGAGTTCCCGAGTCAGGTTCATGATATTTACATTTTTGGACGTCTGTGAATTAATGATGGAAACCACACTCATATTGTCACACATAAACAGTATGCGTGAGTTTGCAAGAAGTGTGGCTCATACGGACGGCTAGAACAATGGGTAATAGTTCCTTAATAACAATGTGAATATGAGCCCATGATGTGGGGAAAGAACCCTGGAACCACCGGCCGACCAAAACTGCTGCAAACCCAAACCCACTGGCATCAGAATGCAACCGAATACAGTTGGATAAGTCCAAGTATTAGGCAGACAGAGAGAGATGCCATTGAAGTTGTCAAGAAACAACTTCCATGCAGCCAGATCTTTCTTAGTTTCCTGGTTAATACGAATCATGTGGTATTTTCCCTGGATTCCTCATGTTAAGTCATGGATTCTTCGGAGAAACGTTCTACCGGCCACGACTGTTCAGCATGCGAAACACAAAATGCCAAGAAGAGAACGGATGTCGTGTAAAGAAGCTTTCTTCCAACGATAAAGTGAATTTATCTTATGCCGTGCATCGATCAACTTATCCTGCGGTAAGCGCAACTGCATAGCAATCGTATCAACTATGTAAAGTAACCACGGATGAAGGCAGCACAGTTTTGTTGGAATTAATAGGAATGTGAAGAGAAGTAGCTAATGCCAGAAAGGACTGAAGATCCCCTAGTGCACTGGGTAGACTGAGCAGGTCCGAAAAAAATAAAGTCATCTAATATATGAGACAGGTACTCCACATGGAATTTAGTCGAAAGAATCCACTGCAAAGCATGGGCAAAACGTTCAAATGTTTGGCATGAAGTGCTGCAACCCATTGGTAGACATTTATCAAAATAATATTTACTTTGCCGTGTCATGCCGAGGAGTCTGTGATCGGCAGGGTGAATAGGGATAATACAAAATGCTTCTTGAATGTCTGCTTTAGCAACAAGGCAGCCTTGTCCAATCTCACGGATTATCATGACACAGTCATCTAGCAATTCATAATGTACTTCTGAGTGTACTTTTGCTATGTGGGAATTGACACTGTTCCCTTTAGGAAAACTTAAGTCGTGAATTAGTCGAAATTGGCCTGGTGCCTTCTTGTCTACCACACCGAGAGGCGACAGCACTACACCTACTGGTGAAGGAGTGGAGAAAGGACCTGCTATTCTGCCCACTGTTACTTCTTGTGCTAGTTTAGTGGTGACAAACTGGTGGTGCTTTAGGGCTGAAGGATGTTTGACATACTGATTATTCTGGGAACTGCATGTGATGGTTGATGGGATGCGGAAACCGAAGGAAAACCCATGGATTAATCGGTTTCGCTTAACCCTTTCGTACTCGACTAGGTACGTTGCCAGCCTGTGGGGTAGGACTGGGGTTGGGAGGCTTCTGGAAAGATCTTTTGACAGAATAACAGTTGACTTTGGCGTGTCCTTTTCTTCACAGACACTGCAGGCATGCCTGTAGCGGCAATTTATGTTGGCACATTTGCCATTACTGTTCCAAGCGAAGCATACACCCGAGTATGCCGGTCCTGGTTGCCGGCGGTTCTGGCGAAAAGGCCGGTGTGAACGGGGTGCAGCCAGTGGGGATGCATCACCATGGACGGCGTCCATGGCTAAATCCCAGTTCGTGATCTGCCACGGCAATGACGGCAACAAAGCATGGACACGCCGAAACTTCTCATCGTAGGTGCGCCATGCCATCGCACCGTGGCGTTTCTGCATGTTCATGATTCGCATCATGTATGTCAACATTGCTGGTGCCTCTGCAGGGTAGCGTTCTACGTACACACTGGCATACGTACTGAATGCACGCAGCCAGTGGGCAATGTTGGTGATTGGTGTCACCCTGCCTGGAATCATATGTGGATGGGGCAGCTGACTGAGCGGGTCGAGGGACCAGGACATTGTTGGCTCAGAAGCTGTTGCGAACGACCCCAGCTCGATGAACTGGTGGGCCCAGATCATCGCTTTGATCTTGGGGTCCAACGTAGCCCCCAAAATCAAAAAGGGAGTCATGGCTGACTCACCTTGTCTAGGCCCGAACTGGGTCGGTCCTGTCATTTGTTGGAGAGTGCTGGCCAGCATAGCTTGAAAGTCTGTGTCCTGGCCCCCGTTAGCAGAAGTCCCTGGCTGTAGCATAGGTGCAGGCAGGGTTCATACAAACAACTAACAATTAAATTCAAGGGTTTTCTTGATATAAAAACATGCCATTTTCAAGGGTTTTCAAGGGTGTATATTTCAGTTATTTATTTAATTTTTCAGCCCCATTTTTTACCTGAACAGTCAATCATTCCATACCTGGGGTTTACAAGTAATCAACCGGCCATTGAAAAGATCGGTTACACATCAATAAATCAAGCAAGCACACACTTCAGGAATGAATGAAGCAAATGAACAATCAATCACAGGACCCTTAGCCTTAGGCTTATTATTTATTATACCGAACTTATAAAGCGCTCTTTTCATACATAAAAGCCTGCTCAAAAGTGCTGTACACAATCAATAGGCTTAGAACAATGAGGGGGATCATTAGCCAAACATTCAAATAACAAATCAATCTTGACGAAGATGCTTAAGTTTTAACTGCCTGTTTATTACATACAGAAAAATTAATCAGGAAACAATAACGTTCATTATATACTGTTGCTGTCAGTGTCACGGTAGTCTTTTCAGGCTTTTCACTTCTTCTCACTCAACTGGCGAACTAAACATGTTCCTGGTGTAGCCAGTATGTGGCGCAGTTGCTAATTGTGTTTCGCGGACACGTTGTTCTTGTGCGTCGCATTTTTAACATGACTGTCCAGGCTGTATCGACCTCCGTTCCCGATGTTGATGGATTTTGCGCAAAATCAACATCGCGCAGAACGAACGTTTCCCGTCGGGTCTCGACACACCCATTCTTTGTCGATTGCCAACCATTCATCTTTAAATTTATAGTTTCCATTCTCGGGAGCCATCGTAATGCAAATTCAAATCGACCGATAATATTTTCAACGAACACGCTTTTGTCGCTTTCCAAAATGGCAACTTAATACCCGTATGTAGCGTTACCCGTATGATCGGTACTTATGGCGCCATCTACTTGATAATTATTAATATAATTCTTGGTCACTTGGACTCACTCCTCGTGTTTTGTCAATCGCCTTTTAGTTTTGACGTTCCGACGTTGAATTTGAATCACACATTTATTTTCGCACGCATTAAATAATTTCTATTACAATAACACGGCTGAGATATAATAGCTTAATTGCACATTTAAAGCAAAAATACGCATTTTAAAGGGTTTTCAAGGGTTTATTCTGAAAACGGGTGATAATCAAGGGTTTTTGGGTACCCTTGAACGTAATTTCTAAATTCAAGAGTTTTTAAGGGTTTTTGGGGATCCGTGCGAATCGTGGGTGCAGGAGTGGGCGTCTCGGTTGTTGGCATCATCATGTCAAAATGTGGCAGTGGTGTTGATGTCGAAACTGAGGGGGGACGGTTGTCGTTGCCGCGAGTCTCAGTCAGATGTGGTTGAGCTTCCCGCAATTGTCGCTGCAGATCGAGAATGGTGGTGCGCAACGAGTCGTCTGCCAGTCTCGCAGGCATCCGAGTTGGCCTCGTGGAGTGTCTGCTTGCAGGTGGAGGGCTGCCCTTCCTCTCATGTTTTACCTTAGGCATTGCTGAAATGGGAAAACACAGCAGGGCAGTTTTCCGCGCATATGGGTTAACATGTTTCCTGAATAGAGAAAGGCATAATGCTGTGGTGCTGGCCTATTGGCTGGTAATATATGCTTGTAACCAGGCCGCAATCGCCTAAAAAATTGAAATTCGCAAAGTGAATCCGGTTATTAAGATCTGCTGGTAGGTATGTGTTGATGACAGCGCACCTACAAAAGTGACCTTAAACTCACATTAACATTTGTAGGTCCCACTTAAGTGTAACCTGACCGCAAATAACACACTCCAATATGTGTTACAGTTCGCATAGCACTCAACAATATGGGCGTAAGTAAACGCAAGCCCAACAATACTGGTGTGCTACACAACCTTGCCTGCTCACACAACAGAAGGTTAACACATGGGTGTGTAAACTCATCATCACGCTGGGCCGACCACCTTGCAAGCCCAACACAAATGTGTAGTCTACAACAAGGCCTGTTCATGCAACAAAGCTCAACAACAAGGGTGTGGAAACACATCATCACCCTGGACCGACCACCTTGCAAGCCCAACAGTCAATGTGTGGTCTACAACATGGCCTGTTCGTGCAACCAGGCTCAAAGCATACATGGGTGTGGAAACACATCACCCTGGGCCAACCACCTTGCAAGCCCAACAATCAATGTGTGGTCTACAACATGGCTTGTTCGTGCAACCAGGCTCAAAGCATACATGGGTGTGGAAACACATCACCCTGGGCCAACCACCTTGCAAGCCCAATAATCAATGTGTGGTCTACAACATGGCTTGTTCGTGCAACCAGGCTCAAAGCATACATGGGTGTGGAAACACATCATCACCCTGGGCCGACCACTTTGCAAGCCCAACAATCAATGTGTGGTCTACAACATGGCCTGTTCGTGCAACCAGGCTCAATGCATACATGAGTGTGGAAACACACATCACCCTGGGCCGACCACTTTGCAAGCCCAACAATCAATGTGTGGTCTACAACATGGCCTGTTCGTGCAACCAGGCTCAAAGCATACATGGGTGTGGAAACACATCATCACCCTGGGCCGACCACTTTGCAAGCCCGACAATCAATGTGTGGTCTACAACATGGCCTGTTCGTGCAACCAGGCTCAAAGCATACATGGGTGTGGAAACACATCATCACCCTGGGCCGACCACTTTGCAAGCCCAACAATCAATTCTGTGGTCTACAACATGGCCTGTTCGTGCAACCAGGCTCAAAGCATACATGGGTGTGGAAACACATCATCACCCTGGGCCGACCACTTTGCAAGCCCGACAATCAATGTGTGGTCTACACATGGCCTGTTCGTGCAACCAGGCTCAAAGCATACATGGGTGTGGAAACACATCATCACCCTGGGCCGACCACTTTGCAAGCCCGACAATCAATGTGTGGTCTACAACATGGCCTGTTCGTGCAAGCAGGCTCAAAGCATACATGGATGTGGAAACACATCATCACCCTGGGCCAACCACCTTACAAGCCCAACAATCAATGTGTGGTCTACAACATGGCCTGTTCGTACAAGCAGGCTCAAAGCATACATGGATGTGGAAACACATCATCACCCTGGGCCGACCACTTTGCAAGCCCGACAATCAATGTGTGGTCTACAACATGGCCTGTTCATGCAAGCAGGCTCAAAGCATACATGGGTGTGGAAACACATCACCCTGGGCCAACCACCTTGCAAGCCGAACAATCAATGTGTGGTCTACAACATGGCCTGTTCGTGCAACCAGGCTCATAGCATACATGGATGTGGAAACACATCATCACCCTGGGCCGACCACTTTGCAAGCCCAACAATAGAGACGTGGTCTACGATATGGCCTGTTCATACAAGGCTCAGCAACATGGCTGTGAAAACACATCATCACCCTGTCCTGACCACCTACAATCCCCACAAATAAATGTATGATTAGTGCATGGAAAGGAAGAGTGGCCTGTCACCCTCACTGTACAAACACAGTAGTTACTAGTACGGTCAGCTTAACAGCACATCCTGGAGAAAATTGAGAAGGAAGCAAATTATTATGCACACTAAACTCCAAGCTAAAGTCATGGCCACGTTCATATGTATGCATTTGGTAGGATACACATAAATGTAAAGTGCACATCTGCTAGCACAAAGTCAAGCACAATTATTTTAGTGTATATAAATATGTACACCCCTGTAGTCATGATGAGTGTCGGCCAGCCTGACTACCTGGTCCTGAAAGAATGACATGGTTAAACATAACGTCCCTGGAGTGTAAGTTACCAGGTACATCAATCAAACCAGCCAGGTATACAATAGGAAAATCCTGAAAGAAATATTGTAGAATGTGGATTTTGAGGCATCATAATGAATCCAAAGTTCATCACTCATCAGGATCTCCTATCAAAGAACAACATGTAGGAAAACATAAGATAAAGATACTGCATGGTACGTCATTGGTGTGACACTGCAAATGTAACAACTGTTGGCTTGATGAATCAAAGTCTATGGAGCAAGGTCTCCAACAATATTGGGTGATGAGTATTTAATTACAGCTTATGCAGAGACCTGTAATACTTGGTCAAACCAAGTTCATTCAAATGCACGCCATCTGTCATAAGAAATTGTTGCCAGTTGTCCACAAGACCCTGGTGATGGTGGAATTGTATGATGCATGAATTCCGGGGGCCGGCTGCATCAGTTCTTTCTTTCAGTAACGTATTGTACAGTACAACACGTTCGTTAAAATCTACTGGGCAGGAGTACTTGCCTGTCGGTAATCTGCGAAGAATTTCCAAAATTACCACCTGTTTGACATGGTATTTGGATACCAAGATATGAGCAGCACCCAATACCCGCCCTATCAGACGTTCGATCGAGTAACCTGACGCCAAGTCATTAGTCCCAATATTAAGGAAAACAACATGAGGGCACATGCGGCCAACCAAATGCGTCTTATGTTCCAGGTGGGCAGTTGTCATTCCTCCCTGCCCTACACAGGAGACCAAATGGCCGTCAGTGCAAAGTCCAAAATTGCGAGTTTCCTCCCTGTTCATAAACAACTGTAATCTACAAACGAAACTGTGGCCATAGAACACCACTTTAACAGGGTAACATCCATTGTTCATGCTGAAAGGTAAAAAAAAAAACATCATACCAAGCCGAAGGCCAACAGTTAAATAGCTAAATGAAATGTGCAGAAGATACACAATTAGCAAATTAAAGACTGAAAAGGCAAGCAAATAAAAGTAGCACAACAGAGTAAACCAATGATACAGTAATTGGTCCACTGGACACACTATTGACAGTGTACTAGCAAACGAATGTAAACAAACGGCGAAAAACGAGGTACTTTAAAATCGCCAGATGGCGATATGTGTTCAAGAATACTTAGGAAACCCGCTAGATGGCGATACTGAATCCAAAAATCGCGTTAGAGTTAACGTAGTCGTAAACAACCGTATACAATCGCACAGTCGCCAACTAACGCAAGTGAATTTAGCAAACGTACAAATTATTAATTAACCGCACACAAGGCAATATCAAAATGCAGGCATTCCAACAACCGACAAATTATGAACTGGTTGTAAACATGCAATCGGTTATGAATCCCATGATTCGCATGATTGACGACGTAATGGCGTTGCAAACTACGAGACGCAGTACAGTACGTTCGCCAGTATCTGTGTATGTGGGCGAATACCGCATAAAAGTTTTAAAACGCTGAATAATTGCGTTACAGCCTATATTCAAGTTAAGACTGATGACTCACCGTCTAAAATCGAGCACCCAACGTCACCGTCAACGTCGCCCACATACACTCAATTTGGGACATAAAAGAACCACTGAGGACGACAAGCACCCTGGCAGTGACCACCCTCAGTGCCAGCATAGAAAGGTCGGCTTGGCGATAATGTTCTGAAAAGGCTGGCTAGTTGAATGAGACCTCATAAGATCATAACATTGGAACCACAATATATACAGACTAGTCAGTTAATAGAACGTTGCCGAGTGCTGGAAACAACTAGGAACACCCGTTTTCGTGGCCGAAAAGACAGCGCGTCGTGCAAACGAGACAAAGCCAAAGCAAAGAACTGCGAGAAGAGCGCCCCGGTCGCTTGCGGATGTCTATCGGCAAAAACAAATCGCCAAGCAAGGTCGCCAAACGCCAATGTCGTTTGGCTGTTGTATATGCTTACAAAAATCAAGAGAAAATGCCAGCGACATGTAATAAACAACAGAAAACGGGCAGCAGAGAGCAAACAAACTTTCTCTGTGGCAGAGGAATTTAGACTGAGTTTCCCCAGTTCAGAAACTGGGCAGTGATTGGCTACCGCCTGGTCACTGCCTGGTTACCAGAGTGGGATATTCCCTTATTAGGATATAGGCGACCTGACTGCGACCCCCTCTGTTGTATTCCCAAGGGATAGCTGTATCCAGCTTAGGCAGAGGCAACATCATTGGTGACATTGTTCAGATGTGTCTGGCCAGTGTTTATGTCTCAGTGCTGTGAGTAAAATGTATTTAATTCATGCTGGATTAAACACTTATTATTCACCACAGAAATTTTAATATGGGAATTACATAACGATGTTTCTAAATTTTATTTATCCAAACAAATATAATGCAATGGATATTTAATTTATTTATTGTATATATATTGTATGGTAATATATTGTAAATATATATGTGAAAACAAATTGTGATCTGTTTGGATAAATACAATATATATATTGGAGCGACTGATGTATAATCGACTCGAACGCTTTCTCAACCAGTCCCATATAATATCAGAACAACGATATGGTTTCAGGAAAAAATATTCCACTTACATGGCTCTAGTAAATGAGTAAATCAACGCTTTCAATATAAGAATTATAGGTAGGTATATTTG
>CM034534.1:63856681-63885801 GCA_020002185.1 Paraescarpia echinospica | reverse complement strand
GTCCGCTGCTCTAACCACTACACTACCACCTCTATTTGAGAGTGCACTGCCCTAACCACTACACTACCACCACTGTATGAGAGTCTTCTGCCCTAACCGCTAAACTACCACCTCTGTATGAGAGCACTAACCACTACACTATCACCTCTGGTATAAGAAGCCACTGCTCTAACCACTACACTACTACCTCTTGTACGAGAGTACACTGCCCTAAGCACTACACTACCACCTCTGGTAAGAGAGTCCACTGCTCTAACCACTACACTCCCGTCTCTGGTATGAGAGTTCACTGCTCAAACACTACACGACCACCTCAGTATGAGAGCACTAACCACTACACTACCACCTCTGGTATAAGACGCCACTGCTCTAATCACTACACCAACACCTCTTGTACGAGAGTCCACTGCCCTAAGCACTACACTACCACATCTGGTATGAGAGCCCTAACAACTACACTACCACCTCTGGTAAGCGAACCCACTGTTCTAACCACTACACTACCACCTCTTGTACGAGAGTCCACTGCCCTAAGCACTACACTACCACCTCTGATATGAGAATTCACTGCTCTAACCACTACACTACCACCTCTGGTGAGAGAGTCCACTGCTCTAACCACTACACTCCCGTCTCTGGTATGAGAGTTCACTGCTCAAACACTACACGACCACCTCAGTATGAGAGCACTAACCACTACACTACCACCTCTGGTATAAGACGCCACTGCTCTAACCACTACACCACCACCTCTTGTACGAAAGTCCACTGCCCACTGCTCTAACCACTACACTACCACCTCTTGTACGAGAGTCCACTGCCCTAAGCACTACACTACCACCTCTGGTAAGAGAGTCCACTGCTCTAACCACTACACTCCCGTCTCTGGTATGAGAGTTCACTGCTCAAACACTACACGACCACCTCAGTATGAGAGCACTAACCACTACACTACCACCTCTGGTATAAGACGCCACTGCTCTAACCACTACACCACCACCTCTTGTACGAAATTCCACTGCCCACTGCTCTAACCACTACACTACCACTTCTTGTACGAGAGTCCACTGTCCTAAGCACTACACTACCGCCTCTGGTATGAGAGTTCACTGCTCTAACCACTACACTACCACCTCTGGTAAGAGAGCCCACTGCTCTAACCACTACACTCCCGCCTCTGGTATGAGAGTTCACTGCTCAAACACTACACGACCACCTCAGTATTAGCAGTATACCTTGCAGGTTAGTGGGCAGTACACATTGCAGGTTAATGGGCAGTATACCTTGCGTCCACTGCTCAAACACTACACGACCACCATTGTATGAGAGTCCACTGCCCTAGACACTACACTACCACCTCTTCAAATGAGAGTCCGCTGCTCTAACCACTACACTACCACCTCTATTTGAGAGTGCATTGCTCTAACCACTACACTACCACCTCTGATACGAGAGTCTTCTGCCCTAACCTCTGTATGAGAGCACTAACCACTACACTATCACCTCTGGTATAAGAGGCCACTGACCTAAGCACTACACTACCACCTCTGGTATGACAATTCACTGCTCTAATCACTACACGACCACCACTGTATGAAAGTCCACTGCCCTAGCCACTACACTAGAGAGTCCACTGCCCTAGCCACTACACTATCACCTCTTCAAATGAGAGTCCGCTTCTCTAACCACTACATTATCACATCTGGTATCAGAGTGCACTGCTCAAACACTACATGACCACATCTGTATGAGAGTCTTCTGCCCTAACCGCTAAACTACCACCTCTGTATGAGAGCTCTAACCACTACACTATCACCTCTGGTATAAGAGGCCACAGTTCTAACCACTACACTACCACCTCTTGTTCGATAATTTACTGCCCTAAGCTCTACACTATCACCTCTGGTATGAGAATTCACTGCTCTAACCACTACACTACCACCTCTGGTAACAGAGCCCACTGCTCTAACCACTACACTCCCGCCTCTGGTATGAGAGTTCACTGCTCAAAACACTACACGACCACCTCTTGTACGACAGCACTAAGCACTACACTACCACATCTGGTATGAGAGACCTGCGCGAATGTTTACGCGACGCTAGCGCCACTGTATACTTTATTTCGGACGCTACTGACTACACCACCTCACACGTAACCACTATATAACCTTAAACATAAGTACATTCTTTTAGTGGCATTGTTATTAAGCTGAAGTTGTAAACTTCATATAGCTTGCACAGGAACCTACAATAAATACAAATATTTGCAATACAGTGTATTTATTTCATTGCAAACGTCACTACCTCATAACCACACATATAACCACGCATACGTCATAACCACGCACATAACCATACGCTATATATAGTAATCGATTATTGATTATATTATAGTCACTAGAGAGTCCACTGCCCTAAGCACTACACTACCACATCTGGTATGAGAGCCCTAACAACTACAATAGCACCTCTGGTAAGAGAGCCCACTGCTCTAACCACTACACTCCCGCCTCTGGTATCAGAGTCCGCTGTGGGGGTGGGGGCCCCTGAACCACGCCTAACAACCTCCCATCCAGCACCGTTCTCCCACGGTCACCTTGCATACCTTGCGGGTTAGTTAGCAGTATACCTTGCAGGTTAGTGGGCAGTACACATTGCAGGTTAATGGGCAGTATACCTTGCGTCCACTGCTCAAACACTACACGACCACCACTGTATGAGAGTCCACTGCCCTAGCCACTACACTACCACCTCTGGTACGAGAGTCTTCTGCCCTAACCGCTAAACTACCACCTCTGTATAAGAGCACTAACCACTACACTATCACCTCTGGTATAAGAGGCCACTGCTCTAACCACTACACTACCACCTCTTGTACGAGAGTCCACTGCCCTAAGCACTACACTACCACCTACTTGTCCACTGCCCTAGCCACTACACTACCACCTCTGGTACGAGAGTCTTCTGCCCTAACCGCTAAACTACCACCTCAGTATGAGAGCACTAACCACTACACTATCACCTCTGGTATAAGAGGCCACTGCTCTAACCACTACACTACCACCTCTTGTACGAGAGTCCACTGCCCTAAGCACTACACTACCACCTCTGGTATGAGAATTCACTGCTCTAACCACTACACTACCACCTCTGGTAAGAGAGTCCACTGCTCTAACCACTACACTCCCGTCTCTGGTATGAGAGTTCACTGCTCAAACACTACACGACCACCTCAGTATGAGAGCACTAACCACTACACTACCACCTCTGGTATAAGAAGCCACTGCTCTAACCACTACACCAACACCTCTTGTACGAGAGTCCACTGCCCTAAGCACTACACTACCACATCTGGTATGAGAGCCCTAACAACTACACTACCACCTCTGGTATCAGAGTCCGCTGTGGGGGTGGGGGCCCCTGAACCACGCCTAACAACCTCCCATCCAGCACCGTTCTCCCACGGTCACCTTGCATACCTTGCGGGTTAGTTAGCAGTATACCTTGCAGGTTACTGGGCAGTACACATTGCAGGTTAATGGGCAGTATACCTTGCGTCCACTGCTCAAACACTACACGACCACCATTGTATGAGTGTCCACTGCCCTAGTCACTACACTACCACCTCTGGTACGAGAGTCTTCTGCCCTAACCGCTAAACTACCACCTCTGTATAAGAGCACTAACCACTACACTATCACCTCTGGTATAAGAGGCCACTGCTCTAAACACTACACTACCACCTCTTGTACGAGAGTCCACTGCCCTAAGCACTACACTACCACCTCTGGTATGAGAATTCACTGCTCTAACCATTACACTACCACCTCTGGTAAGAGAGCCCACTGCTCTAACCACTACACTCCCGCCTCTGGTATGAGACTTCACTGCTCGAACACTACACGACCACCTCAGTATTAGCAGTATACCTTGCAGGTTAGTGGGCAGTACACATTGCAGGTTAATGGGCAGTATATCTTGCGTCCACTGCTCAAACACTACACGACCACCACTGTATGATAGTCCACTGCCCTAGCCAGTACACTACCACCTCTTCAAATGAGAGTCCGCTGCTCTAACCACTACACTACCATCTCTATTTGAGAGTGCACTGCTCTAACCACTACACTACCACCTCTGATACGAGAGTCTTCTGCCCTAACCACTAGAGAGTCCACTGCCCTAGCCACTACACTATCACCTCTTCAAATGAGAGTCCGCTTCTCTAACCACTACATTACCACATCTGGTATCAGAGTGCACTGCTCAAACACTACACGACCACATCTGTATGAGAGTCTTCTGCCCTAACCGCTAAACTACCACCTCTGTATGAGAGCTCTAACCACTACACTATCACCTCTAGTATAAGAGGCCACTGTTCTTACCACTACACTACCACCTCTTTTTCGATAATTTACTGCCCTAAGCTCTACACTTTCACCTCTGGTATGAGAATTCACTGCTCTAACCACTACACTACCACCTCTGGTAACAGAGCCCACTGCTCTAACCACTACACTCCCGCCTCTGGTATGAGAGTTCACTGCTCAAAACACTACATGACCACCTCTTGTACGAGAGCACTAAGCACTACACTACCACATCTGGTATGAGAGCCCTGCGCGATTGTATACGCGACGCTAGCGCCACTGTATACTTTATTTCGGACGCTACTGACTACATCACCTCACACGTAACCACTATATAACCTTACACATAAGTACATTCTTTTAGTGGCATTGTTATTAAGCTGAAGTTGTAAACTTCATATAGCTTGCACAGGAACCTACAATAAATACAAATATTCGCAATACACTGTATTTATTTCATTGCAAACGTCACTACCTCATAACCACACTTGATTGATTATCGATTATTGATTATTGTCGACTACCGTCAGGTGGCAGCGGTTTGTTTGTTTGCACTGGGATGGCGCAGAGGCCGTCAGGTGGCAGCGCTGTCGATGTCGACTACCGTTAGCAGCGGTTTGTTTGCACTGGGATGGCGCAGAGAAGCCGCCATTAAACTGGGGCTCACTGGGATTTTCGTACGGTCATGCTACCGCCGCTCGCTTTCTGGATGGCAGCGGATTGTTTTGGCGCTACGGTGGTTTGTTTTTCTCTCATGCGCAGTTTTTCGTATGTTTGTTTGTTTGCACTGGAATGGCGCAGAGGCTGTCTTACCGTTTTTCCGCCCGTCGTCAGGTGGCAGCGCTGTTGATGTCGACTACCGTTATTGGCACCGTCAGTTTGTTTGTTTGTTTGCACTGGGATGGCGCAGAGGCCGAAAGAGGCGGGTTTTGTTTTTGTTCGTACGTTTTATTAAGCATCATCGCAAGCATACTACATACATGTAAGGCTTTATGCCACAGGCAAAATAATCGGCACTTTATGCCACAGCTTCATCGTCACTAGTGATGCACATGAACGACACGGCTTCGGGCCCGTCCCAGCACAGTGGCGAAGGAACAACCAGCAATAAAATATATATTATCTCACCGTTTCCTTTCTTATGTTCAATCCTTGCACAGCTTATTCCAAATACAAGTAACAGCTGTTACCACCGCTACACAATAATCCAGCAGCGTTATTAAATGCGCCGCGCAGAACTGTTTCCACACACTAATAATCCAGCGTCATAAAAATGCTCCGCTCAGAACCAGCCAACTTTATCATTAAACCGCACTGCGCCCGATTAACGCTCAAACAAATTCTTCGCAGCTGCACAAAGCGCCAACAACATCCTTGCATACGACCAGCTTATTCTGACAGCGAATACCACCGCCAGCCAGCCTAACTAGGCCGCCCGATAACCTCGCTGATCTCTCGCGCCGCCAGCCACCACAGCAGCAGCCGAGTAATGTAATCTAAGTGCACGCGTACCCTATTTCACTACATATGACGCTTTCCTACTTCACACATAGCGCCGTATACCTAATTGGTACTAATTAGTTGGTAATTACTATTTTTACTTATTGCTAGTGCTGCCCTCCAGTGAATGCACTACTCACTTGTTGCTCATTAATACCTAATTAATTACCTAATTAGTCACTAGATGTCGGCACACTCTTCCGTGGACCTGTCAATCAACCGTTTTTTATCAGTAGGCTGTTTTGGACGCTACTGACTACATCACCTCACACGTAACCACTATATAACCTTACACATAAGTACATTGTTTTGGTGGCATTATTAGTAAGCTGAAGTTGTAAACTTCATATAGCTTGCACAGGAACCTACAATAAATACAAATATTCGCAATACAGTGTATTTATTTCATTGCAAACGTCAATACCTCATAACCACACATATAACCACGCATACCTCATAACCACACATTTAACCACGCATACGTCATAACCACGCACATAACCATACGCTATATATATATAGTCATCGATTATTGATTATATTATAGTCACTAGATGTCAGCACTACAATTATCGATTAATTTTATGTTTGCTCCTATATAGGCTCCATATCTAGAAAGGGACGCTACTGACTACATCACCTCACACGAAACCACTATATAACCTTACACATAAGTGTCTGCTTTCTTCACTAGAAGCGCCACTGTGTACTTTATTTCATTTCAGTCACTAGAGGTCAACACACATGCTTAACCATTATATAACCTTAAATCAGTAATCAATCAATAATCGATAATCAATCAACAATCGATCATAATCGATAATCAATCAATAATCACTAGTGTTGCCCTCCAGTGAATAAACTATTCACTAATTAGTTGCTAATTAGTGACTAATTAATTAGTACTCACTAGATGTCAGCACACGTTCGTGAACACTTCTGGGTGGTCTAATTAGTGACGTCACTAATTAGTACGCACACGTGACTAATTAATTAATGACGTCACTAATCTTCCCCACTTCACATACACCCCGTATACCTAATTGATACTAATTAGTTGAGAATTACTATTTTTACTTATTGCTAATGCTCCCCTCCAATGAATGCACTACTCACTTGTTGCTAATTAGTACCTAATTAATTCCCTAATTAGTCACTAGATGTCGAATATTACTATTTTTACTTATTGCTAGTGCTGCCCTCCAGTGAATGCACTACTCACTTGTTGCTAATTAGTACCTAATTAATTACCTAATTAGTCACTTGCTAGTGCTGCCCTCCAGTGAATGCACTACTCACTTGTTGCTAATTAGTACCTAATTAATTACCTAATTAGTCACTAGATGTCGACACACTCTTTCTTCCGTGGACCTGTCAATAACGCTTTTTTTAAACATTCCAAGTTTTTTATAAGTAACATTCCAAATAGAGCCACATACTGCTAAAAAAACGTAGGAATTCTACTTAGAAAAAGCGAAAAAGCCTTTGATCTCGGGTCATGACCCGTGTTGAAGAGAACCTCACTACTACTGACATCTACAATAGGGGATTGCCGCGTTCAAACAGGCATTGTGATACCTTCTTCCTCGTATATGTTTCGATATGAGATGATATAGCTAGATATTCACAATCTGCATGTACCCAAATCTTTGCGTGGTTATTAGCGTGTGCAATATGAAGTTGTAGGGTGGAGGGTGAAGTTGTAGGGTGGAGGGTGGGGTAGCTTCGTCAGACCCAGAGTTGGATCCTGACAGGATCGACGGTTTGCTACTGACGAGCGAGTGCCATAAAATAGGTGACACAACACATCCAGCCCGTGCAAGTTCCCCATCGTGACCAACTCCCTTGACAAGGAGCTCGTTGGTTTTGGAAATTTTGCAAGCTCGATATCTTCACATGACCACAAAAGGTTGATGTTGAATTCCCACTAGTGCGTGGAAACTGAGCAGGTTATTATTCACGGGTTGTGTAAATCTTTCAGATTGTTTCTGGAAGTTCCAAGGGTGTACAAAGTCCAGCCGTACCAATATTATTGCTGTACCAAGCTATACCTTTGGTGTTGAGTTCATGCCACCTCCAAATGTGGCTACAGAGAACGGGACTGGGGATGGCTAAAGCTTCATGGCATTCACCATTTCCACTATTCGTCCAATAGTGACACCGTTGACATATTGCTTTAACAGCCTTCTGTCAAATTTGGTAGTGTTTTGTACATTGTGTAGTTTCAAAGGTTTATGAACGTTGCTTCCTCGGTGCATCACGAAACCATGTAGTTTCTTCAACCAGTCGTTGCTTCTCGGTGATGATAACCTACTTTGTTTCTTGGTCTTTAGCTGTTTGATGAGTTGACTATTGACTAAGTCATTTGGAGCAGAGTATGTCGTTGCCAATGGTACTAAAGGCATGTCGTTACCCTGTGGGTCAATCCGGTTTCTGCTGTAGGCTCGTGTATGGAGTCAGCAACGATATTGCTGACAAAAAAGTCAGTATTTCCATATTCACCGTCAGTTCCTCTGAACACACAAAGAACTTTGTGACAAGCTTCTTTGGGTTATCAGCGTCACGCTTCCATGCTTCATCCGTGGCGGACACCATCAGAGCAGTTGAACTTAGTCTCTTGAGTACTGTGACATTCGTAATCGTTCTGACCATGTGACGCAACACGTATCCCTGGCTTGATCGTCACTTGTAAGGTCGATGATGCTATTATGCATCTTGTGTAATCTATACATCAATTCAGTTGGCTGATCAGCTGGAATTTGGTTGAAGGGCCTTTCGGTTTTCTTCAAAACAAAGTTTCCTTTAATGAATACTGCATGAACCTCTGATGCTGTCTTCTCGGGGCATAGTTTGTATGATCGTAGATGGTTAGCCCATATATAATTGCAGTGAAAGATTCTATATAACTGCCAGTCGTCTCAGTCCTGATGATGCCCAGCATAATATCCATAGTTTCCAGCTATATCAACCAGATCCTGAAATGTGTATTCCTCCTTGAGATATTGAATTGTCTCATTCCTCAAAACATCGAACAGTTGGTCGACTGTGTTGCGAGTAGAGTTTTAATCTGCGATTGCCATCTCTCTTGTTCAACATCCTAACTACATTTTTGGCAAGTTCTTTAACTTTCAGGTCATGCTAATGACCAAATGCATGTGTAGTAATAGATAATATGTAAATTATATCAACATGAATATATACAAACAGGCTTACAAGGAATAATTGGGTGTGTAAACAACTTTGGTGTACGCGATACCCATTTGACAAAATCACGTTTTTATATTAGATTATTCCATACATTTATGAGAAACCTCAAAGTTTAACACCTGATAACACAGATAATTCATGTACAAATCATAAGATATTTGGTTTTATCAACGGTGTTAACAAGAATATGTCAGTTAATTAATACAACTATTTTGACACGAGTTTGAGTTTGTGACCCTCAAATAACCTTCAAAATCGAGGGTGGCATCAACATATAACTATTTTCTTATCCCTTGTGTGATGGACCTAGCACGAATTCCTGCCATTAACAAAAATGCAGTTAAAAGTATAACATCACATGTTGGCTAACCTACTATCTGCAGAAAGGCATCATTTCGAAAATTCATATTTTGACGTTGACCTTGTTTAATCTTCACTCCACACCTACTGCACTAGTTGATAGCCCCCGTTGTATCCCATGTTTACGGGGAGACAGTTGGCTTTCCAACGGTATACGACATTTCCATGAATACAGAGGTAATGTAGATACAGGCAACCATTTACCGGCTGTATATTGTATGAAGTTTGGGGAATTTCACAATTTCGAACATTGATCAATTGACGGTGACTCTGTTTGATTGTCGCTCCACAACTACTCCATTAACTGACAGCTCCATGTCATATCTAATTTTAACGGGGAGAAATGGTTGTTTCACACAGTATATGACTCGTACATATAAATTAAATAGTTGCAGGGTCGTTGTAACTTTATGATTTTCGCGGTATTGCAAATAAATCAAATATTCATCATTTCACGGTGACCTTGTTTGACCTTAGCTCCACTCGTACCATATCAGGTAACACATCCAGTTTGACGGGGAGACAATAATCTTTCCACAAATATATAACTTGGCCATCTTGTCATTAAGTACAATCGATATGCGACCATTGTAATGTTAAGACGATTGCGGAAGCGCACAATTTCGCAAATTCATAATTTGACGGTGTCCTTGTTTGACCTTGGATTCACGCTTACCGCACCACTTGGCAGCTCTACGACAGGTCTCGTTGGGACGGGGAGATGTGGAGCTTTCAAATGATATAACATTTATTGAGGGGTATTGAAACTGGACCGATAGGTGATTCTACCGCTCGCCTAACGGCCGTGTCGCCCAAGGTTGTAGCGCGAAAGGGTGAGTAACGCGGGATCGGCATAATATTTATCGTCAGGCGCGGCGCAGAACGTACGGCGTAATGAGTGAAGCGAGGTACGCCGGCGTCCAGTCGTGAAGGGCTCGAAAATTAATATACGTACGAATAGTCTAAATTGGATGTGCCACTTCACCGTCAACCTGTGCAAGCGTCTCAGTGCTGCGGTACTACTTTGCCGGTCACTTCTCCTCATTCGTAAGCCACTCTAGCTGCCGAGTGCTGGATCATCTCAAGGCGGCGGAGTAGACGGTTTGACATTACGTACAACATCGCATTTCCATAGTCGATTCTCGACGTCACTGGTGAATGCACTAGACACTCAGTTGTTCCGGTCGTTAAAGTGTCACATATCCGCGCAAGTATACGCACTGCGGCATGCATTTGCAACTTGTGAGAGATCGGTGTCGATGACGAAACCCAGATCTTTGACGACGGCAGATGTCGCCACAAGATGTTAGAGGATCTTATGACAATGGCGTGCGATTTGGTTCCGTTGAGTATTAGCCCAGTGTCGCTGAGCCAACAGCGAAATTTCGTCTCAGATACATACCTCCGTATGCACGAGCGCATCTGCGTGTTCCGTTGTTGGGAAGTCGAGGTACAGCTGCGTGTCATCAGCATACAGATGGTGTTGTATACCGTGTTGTTAGAGAAGCTTCGCTAATGGCGTAATATAGACATTAAAAAGTATTGGTCCGAGGACCGAACCCTGTGGAACACCGATCTTCGTGACACTTCTCTCCGATATTTCTTTCATTTTAGTGCATACATGCGTACACGTACATGCAAAACATAAAATAATACACTTGCATGTACGAACCACACACACACACACGCACACACGCACACACGCACACACGCACACACACACACACTTGAGATGGACTTTCTTGTTGATTAAAATAACCTATGTCGGCGTGCATCGATTGACAGCGCTACATCATTGTGAATGCGCAAAAGCGCTGTCTCGGTGCTATGACGTGGTCGATATGCGCTCTGGTAGATTGCATATAACTTGTTTTCATCGAGGAAATGTTGTAATTGACGGGCGATGAAGCGTTCTGCTGTCTTTGATACGAACGAGATGTTGGAGATGGGACGATAGTTTGAAAAGTAAATATACCGTTTTGAATGTGTCCCCGTGACTGAACTTACGGCGGCGCAGCCATGAAACATTTTCATCAGCACCCACCTCCCGTCTTCTGATGTCACAATGGTGCCAGCCGAGATGAGAAGATGAAGCGGCGGCGGAAAATGTTTCAACAGCCCCTCCCCCATCCCGTCTTTGGATTCCACCAGTCATGCAGCGACAGAAGCTCGCGGTAACGAAAAATATTGTCGACATCAATTTGGTTCCGCCGCCAGTGGAGGTTGTTGTGCCGCCGCCCCAGAATACCCTCTCTGGACACGCCCCTGGAGTAAATTGATGTCATTACCATGTGTTTTCAATACCGATGTCACATCGGCGTGCTTCATCGCCTGTGGAACAACGGAAAGGGATAGGGACGCATTGGTTATGCGTGCTAAGACCAGCGAGAGGGCATCAACGTGCTGCTTCAGCAGCGACGATGGCAGTGGGTCAAGTTCACATGATTTGGTAGTGGATGACAACACTATCCTCTTCACATATGTCGGTGACGCAGCTTCAAAACACACCAGTGGATATAGGACATATGCCAATAGTTCGAAAACTGGCTGCCGAGGCAAGTCACAGAGGAGGGCATCAATTATTTCGGAGAAGCATCTCTGGAAACTAGTTGCAAGTGCAGAGTCAGTTGAGTTCGATCCATCAGGTAGAGGCCGGTTACTGTCTCCGCCAAGCATTGTGTTTGCTGTCTTATAGACCCGTCGCCATTTTCTATGTTCTCAGACTGACAGTACTGCGATCGTGCCTTCCTGAGTGCCTTCCGGAAAGTGTTGCGCAGATCCGTGAAGATTTGACGATGGACTGTCATACCAAATCGTCGCCAGTGGCGTTCAGCACGGCGTAGAACGCGTTTCCCCTCAGCAAGCTCAGTGGTATGCCACGGAGTCATCGCGGTATCACCGTGATAGTTCGCAAGACAAGAGGGGCATGGGCATCTACGACAATGCGTATGCACGCGTCATAACGTGCGGGAAGGGTTGCCGGATCAAACTCAGGCGTATGTATATCGGAGGCGACAAGGTCAGCTGCGAACCGACTGTTGTTAATAGCGGTATACCTCCAAAATTGGAAGTGTCAATCTCTAAGCTGGGTAAGACACTGTACAGACCTTAAGAAATGGGTCTCAGAAGGCGACTCTCGTGAACGTTCGCACGGCGGGACTGTGTTGACCTCCTGGACCCGTTTCGTCCGGCATACTGACGCGAAATGTCCTCTTTTTACGCATTTCCCACACTCTTCTCCAATGACAGGACATGCATCGTCTCGTTTTGACCTGTGTTTATATCCGCACTGTCTGCACTTGTTATGTGATCGGAGTGCTGGCTTTCTTTGATCGTAATTCAAAATAACAAAACAAGTGAAATAATAATAATAAGGTCTTATATAGCGCTGTATCCAGGCCTTGGTTCTGTTCAAAGCGCTTCACAAAAAAAGATCACAATTATATGTCACTCATTTAGGTAGTGAAAGCGATTTTAAAAAGGTGTGTCTTCAGCGCCGTCTTAAACAATAGTGTCACATTGTCTGACTGACTGTGGCAGATTGTTCTAAAGTACAGGGGCCGCTTTGGAGAACGCACGGTCTCCGAAAGACTTGAGGCGTGTGGTTGGTACTGTCAGCAGACCAGCAGAATTTGATCGGAGGTAGCGTGTGGGCTGATATTCAACAAGTAGCTCGGAAATGTATTGCGGTGCAAGTCCGTGGAATGCTTTGAAGGTGATCAGGATAATTTTAAACGTAATTCTTTCTTGGATGGGAAGCCAATGGAGAGATTTCAGGATTGGTGTTACGTGCTCGTGTTTCCTTGTTCGTGTGATTAGACGAGCAGTCGTGTTTTGAATGCACTGCAGCCTACGTAGCTGACACTTGTTAATTCCGAACAGCAACGAATTACAACCATCCAGTCTAGACGTTATAAATGAATGGATGATTTGTTCGGCAGCTCCTGGCGTAAGAAATTTGATGATTTTTACCCACATTTCGGATTTGCAGACCAGAAGATCTACAGATGGCACTGACTTGTTGATCAATTGTAAGTCCAGCATCGAACATGACCCCAAGATTTCTGACACATGTACTGGGGGTCACTTGGGCGTCCCAACGTCGATCTTTGTTGTTTTGGGTATCTTTCTGCGCAGCGCCTCTGATCCCGCGAACAGAACTTCAGTTTTGTCACCATTTAATTGAAGTTTGTTTGCTGTTATCCAACCGTTGATGTCAGCAATGCATGTTTCTAGCTGAGATATGGCAACAGATGTGTCGGGGATCTTGAATGTTGTGTAGAGCTGCGTATCGTCAGCGTACATATGAAAATCCAAGCCATGTTGTCGGATTTTGCAACCCAGTTCACCAGCCGTGTATTTGGTGAACAGTGACGGTCCCAATACTGACCCTTGGGGGACACCGCATGTCAGCACGGACACGTTCGAGATGGCTTCTCCAATCTTAATAGCTTGTTTTCTGTTTTCGAGGTTTGAGGTAAACCAGTTTAGTGCTGTGCCCGAAAGACCGATCTTCTTAGACAGGACGTGACACAAGCACCTGGTGGTCAATCGTATCAAAGGCAGCAGACAAGTCAAGGAGGACTAGACACGAGACACACGATTATCCGCAGATAAGAGTAAATCGTTCTAGATTCTCAGCAGTGCAGTCTCTGTACTATGGCCCTTTCTGTATGCTGACTGATTCACTTCAAACAGGTGGTGCTGTGTCATGTGACGTGACAAACGTGACGACACCACCTTCTCAATTACTTTGGACAGGAAACTGAGATTAGATATCGGTCGGTAGCTTGTAAGACATTCGGTATCCAGGGACGGACGCTTTCAAGTTAGCTAACACATCTCCCGTGGCCAGCGACATGTTCACAATCCTGGTAATGACAGGGACAAGTGCCTCAAGGCAATTCTTCAGCATCCGTGTCGGCAGAGGATCGAGAGCGCAGGATCGAGGAGCAGATGGTGCAATGATGTTTCTGACCTCATCCCCAGAGGCTGGCGACAGACTGTCCAACAGATGACTTCCATCGTGTTGATAAGTAGTGATCTGGGTATCACGTTGTGTTCTCGCTCGGCGATCCAGTGCACAGCGAATGCTTGCAGTTTTCTCTTGGAAGTAATTTCGGAAAACTTCAGCCAGAGCTTCTGAAGAGGCATGCATTGGCATTCGCGGGTCCACCCGAGTGTGCATCAAAGTTTGCACAATGCTGTAAAGTTTCTTTTGGTTTGATCCAGCCTCAACAATCTTGTTGGAATAGTATCGATGTTTGGCTTCACGAAGACAGTTATTTGCGACTGTGCACTGGTGTCTTAACATCTGGCGATGAATTTCAAGTCCAGATTTCCGGCATAGACGTTCATATTTCCGACGTGTCTGTATCTCCTTGCGTATCTCTTTGTTGTACCATTTCACGTCGGGTCGCATCGTGATCGTCTTCTGCCTTACGGGAGTATGTTTATCCAACAAGCCGCGCAAGACCGAGTCATACTGGCCAACGGGTCCATCCAAGTCATCAGCTGGAGCAGTGTACAGCTCTGACTGAGAAATGTCTGCCTGCATGTCTCACGCACTTACATTGCGGTATAATATGTAGCTGAATTGTTTCTTGGGAGCACAAGGTTTACAACCTTGTATCTTGAATGTCACTGCAGAGTTGTCGGATATTCCCGGATTCTCAACCACAATATCACCAATAATGTCTGCTTCGGATCGCGTGATTATCAGATCTAGAGTGTGACCATGTGAATGTGTATTTTCCATCACATGCTGATGCAGACCATGATATTCTAGGATGTTGCGAAAGCGTACAATCTTTGTGTCATCCAACAAATCAACGTATATGTTGAAATCTCCGACAATCACCTAGCTGTCATGGCCCATGCAGAAACACTACAAAAAATCTGAGAATTCGTCCATGAACATCGATGCGCTCAAGACCATTACGAGCAGAAGGTGGATAACACGTACCCGGAAACAGTATGATATATACATCAGCTGAAGTCACATCACTTCAAATGATCTGTATGTCTTTGTGACAAGTTGCCTCGTTTTGAAAGATGCACGACAGATGACACCAACATCTCCTCCAGTTCTGTCACTACGCGGTTTGTGGTCAAATCTGTAGCCGTTTGGTGACCACTCATTTATCTCTGTCCGACTGGCATCACCCCGGCTCAGCCAGGTTTCTGTCAGTGCTAGAATATCAATTTCGTTGTCATCAAGCAACTTGACAAGTTGATCCACTTTAGATTTCACGGACCGGGTATTTAACAGACATGCAGTTATTGTAGGTCTCGCACACTTAGTTACACGTGGAGATGTGTGAATGTCCACTGCAATAAGATTTTGTAGGCAGGCTTTGCGTCTCGCAGTAAACAGGGGCGGGGAGCGAGGATTAATCAGTACAGCAATAAGTTTTTTCTTGGACCTGCCAGCTCTACACCCTACGAGTCCGACGACAAGGATCCAAGCGTTCACACGGTGCAACACAACTGTCCAGTGCTGGGTAAAGTCGGGTGACAGAGGCACATCTAATCAGCAGTAATTCAGTCCTATTGTATGTGATCATGGTGTAGGAATGGTTGTTCACAATGTTCTTGTTGTCAACATCGCGCCTGGTTGGCCAGCAATGTCGCAACACGTACAGGTGCAGTTCAACTGAATAGGTGCACACAAAATACAAAAAAATATATAAAACGTTTGCTAAAACAGCATAGTCCAGCATCATCATTAGACTTTCATAAAACCAACTGTATAAACTTCGCCGCTGTGTCCTGGATAAAAACTTGATAAAAATTTTAATATTCCATAGCTTGTTATGGTCCAGCCACATACAAGCGCAATTCAATCAAAAATCACCAGAAAGCCGACACCAATCTAACAAATAACATATCCGGGCGAATTGGGAATATCGAACAAGTTTACCTAAATATCGACCTTGAATTAATCAAGTAAAACTGTTTGGAATTCATAAAAGAGCACAGATCACCATATCAAAACTTGAGCAAAAATCTAAAATGGAAAAGAGTGAAATTCAAGAAAAACCGATAAATTGTTGCAGAACGCCAGACTCAATATAAATGACTGCTCCCAGTCTAAGACTAAGCTGGTTGTGTATAATGCACGAACGCCCGTGCTTAAATAACTCACAAAACTGATTAAGCCAGACAAATTATTGTATTTAAGCTACTCCATAATTTACTATTATTTACACCTGTGTCAGTTAACATATTTCATTAACATCATGGCTAATTTAATTAATGTTTTTGTCGCCTGACGGCTTGTACGTTGATGACAACATATTCAAAGGGAGCATTTCGTATTTTATTGATAATTTCGATTTTTCAATTTAAAAAAGCTCAAGGTGTATCGTCCGGCTGCCATTAGATTTGGACTCGGCGCCTAAAAACGCACTTTATATGATAAGCGCAAGGTAAGCCGCCGTGACTCCCTGATTATGTGACCTTCGTCAAGCTTTACCACCTGTGTTGATAACGGTTTACAATTATGCGAAATGCATTACCATTGCAGCACGACATCTGTGTAAATCAAGTATTCCAGCATATTGTTGTCAATTTAGAGACTACCTCATATTTTTGTCATAAATAAACACTTGTGGCTAGAATTTCAACAAAATATATGACGGAATGCATGAACGCACCACGTGTTCGGTCTCAACTTTTGATTGCTTAAAGGTGCATTTGATAAGCAATAGGTCACGTCATGGACAAGCCAGTTACGATTGGCCCACACCCAAATGCCAACAAACTGAAAGTGAGTAATATGACTGATTAACGCAGGCATTGATAAATGGATATTTCGATAGGTCGATTTGTTCAGCCCGGTGTTTATAGTTTATAGGTAGTCCATGCATCTGAACATCATTCCCATTTTGGAGAGGGTTTAATATGTTCATGACCGATTTTTGTCATATTACGACGACTGTAAAATGCAATTTATTTTTTAAATATTGCTGCTCTTACTATGGAGCTCCACTGTGGGATGTCCACAGTAAGAGTGTTGGCACTATGTGCACTGCAAGGCGAAAAGCACTAACGAAGTTGTGGGGGCTAGCACCACTTACACACGGTAATGTTATATAATTGTCATCGGATAGTTTACCATTATTGGTCATCTTAGAGCAAAGGCTCACAGTATTTATTAATAAAGCCATCAACCACAATTCACCGATAAGCAGTGTTGCCAAGATTGAAAATCCATGGTTAAATAGTAGCGTAAATTACCGTCATATCCTAAATGAATGTGAGTGAGTGAGTTTATTCAGTAAAATTATATACATGCAGCTAGAACAGAAAATAATATATATATTTATATATATATATATATGTGTGTATGTATGTATATAATAGTACCAAGGATAACACGTTAAAGCACACATAAGTACACTTATTTCCAATGTGGTCCTCAAAATAATAATTAATTAATATTGATAATATAAAATAAACACTAATAAAATATATAATAAATAAAATGTAATAAATAAATATTCTTAAAAGTAGATATGAAAGCATTAAAATGTGAGTATTTTAATGAAATATGTAAACTATTTAGACAAAGTTACTATCCTACACATGACAAAATATAGTAATATTAAGTTTTGTTTTAACTGGATTAATAATTTTAAAGCTGAGCATAAAGGTTATGTTCTAAGGCAACCAAAACATTTTTGTTAACTAATTTTAGAGCGACATTGTTTAGTTTCAATTGGCAAATTATTCCAGTGGCATAAGCCTGAGTAGTGTATGCGCGCAATAGACTACCGTGTACGAATAAAACATCAAAGGACATCAAAGGGTTTTGGATCAGTCAATCCCGTGGAATACTTCTTATAAACAAGAAATGATGGATGACCTGTCATAAAAATCTATTTATAAAAAATCTCTTATTTTAATTGCTTGCTGACATCCTACTTATAAAAACAGTTTGATTGATAGCTTTTTGAACCCTTTTTTTATAGTCGCCGCGGGTTCATGTAAGTGCAAAAACCTATTAATCAAAAGTATAGTTGTATAGTGCTGACCTTTAGTGATTATGCGCGATTATATTAAAATAAAGTACACAGTAGCGCCTCTAGTGCAAGAATGAGTAGACACTTATGTGTGAGGATATGAAAACTCGTGGTTATATAGACGTAAACAGTGTACACAGTAGCGCCTCTAGTGCAAGAATGAGTAATCAGACATTTATGTGTAAGGTTATGAAAATCGTGGTTATGTAGATGTAAACAAATAGTGTAGTGCCGCCTATTTGAATCCCTCGTTTATTATTATTATTATTATTATTTGGTCACTAGCCTAGGTCGGTGTATTATTTGCGTGTGTTGTGGACTAGTTATTTCATTCATTTTGCGTTCCTGTACAAACCCGTAGTTGATGACGTAATATAACGGCTGCCTGGTGTCGATGAATAATGACGATATCGGTGACCTATGACTTTGACGGTGTCGTAGTTGGTGACGAAATACAACGGCTGCTTGGTGTCGATGAATAATGATGGTATCGGTGACCTATGACTGCGACGGCGTCGGTGACCTAGTTAAGGCTAGCTGCAGGCGGGCGTGCTAGCTGCAGGCGGGCGTACAAAGTACGGCTTTATGGCCGTGAGGCGGAACGGTTGGGGCAAAAAAATAATATAGACCGACGCTAACCGGAGAATGCGTTTTATTATTCATACTGTAAGCTAGCTAGGAGTAATACCGTTTTCTAATAAGTGTGCTGTATTATTAAGCTGAAGTTGGCTTTATAGTGGAATATAGAGGCCTATAGTAAATCGGATATATTACGACGAGGACTGTATTGTGAACAAATGAAAGGAGACGGTAAGCGATATATTTTTTATTAGTCAATCGTTCGGCGTACCGCACAAGTTGTTTAGTGTAAGAAATCACGGGACTCGGGTTAATACTATGTCTTTTAGCGTAGAAGAGAATGTAGTATTACAATGGTAGTTTAAAAACCTACGCGTGAGGTGCTGTAGTTGCGACGTTAGTAGTTCCGGGCTCCGTATCCACCGAAATGACCGTCCGGGTACAGTGAACGAGCGGGTCCGAGATAAGGGCCGAAGCCATCCCCCAGCTGGGCACGAGGCGTTCGCGGCGTGGACGACGGTAGTGCTCGGCGTAGATCAGCGGATGGTGTCGATAGCGAAAGGACGCCACGGCTTCGGCCAAGTGGACGACGGGGCGCGCTATGCCCATCACCATTGCCGTGGGCCGGTGCGATAGCGCTCGGCGATCAGCCGGTAGTAGGAGCACGCTGCGTCCCCAGCCGATAGCGTGTAATGACGGCAGCGAAAAGTAGCCAAGGCCTCGGCCTCGTGTAGGCGACGGCGACGCGCTCCGGCCAACAGTGGATGGTGACGTCCGCGAAAAGCATCCATGGCCTCATCCAAGTGCGCGCGGTGGTGTGGGCGACGGTAATGCTCGGCCCCGGCCAAGCGGCTGCGGTGGGTGTACAGCGGCTGGTGGTGAAGGTAGCCAAACATTCCCTCAGCCAAGCGGCTGCGGTGAATCGAGGAGAGTCCAGTCCTCGTGCGCATTAGTATCCGGTGGTAGTAGTCCAAACCCGTTCCAATTGAGTGGTAATTTTTTTATCTTAAATAGTCGAATCTGTAAACATATAGACAAAAGAGAAAACGTTATTCGAAGAGAAAATAGTAGAATCTGTAAACATAGACAATGAACATCTTAGTTAGTATCGAGTGAATGTTAAAAGGAAAGTTATTTTAGATAGGTGTAACGTACCGATCGAGTTCGCGGCGCATTCTCACTAATTCCAGTTACTGCTCTTCGTAAGCGACGTGTGTATGCACACTTGTCGTTTAACGGAATGACGGTTGTTGTTTACGACGCTCGATGTAGGTCTATGAGCACTTGCCGTTTGACACGTAGGCCGTTACGTAAGCACATTTACCAACCGGTTGCGTAATTTTATAAATCTTTAATAAAACCCTAAACGAGTAAAATAAACAGTCTATAATACAAAGTAAGGACTAGAGAATCTCATGGTAAACTTATATTTGAAAATAACGCTCTGTAAAAGCGACGCGAAACTTGTGCACTAACATGACCGAACGCTTTTTTGCATTTTCAATAACCTTGCCAGACTCGGCTGTTTTGTGGTATACGTGTTCGAGCGCACGGACTCTATTCACTACGTTAGTATAAATAGAGCGGCCAAGAACGCCTCTGTATTCACTTATTCTCGGTGTGTTAACGTCGTTTTACTTTTCTTCGCCTTTACAGACCATCGTTGTCATCATGCCGGTTCAAGGGGAACACAGCGTACTCGTTGCTATGCTGAAGAAAAAAAAGAAGATGGTTACGACGGCTAGAGAACCGAAGCCCGCTACGTCGGGCGTCCCCGCTGCAGCACTTTCTACGACGACACCCGCTGCCGCTGCGTCGCCGCCGGTACCCTTTGTCGCTGCGAACGTTGCCGCGGTGCCGTCTGCTCCCGTCGCCGCCGCCGGCACACTACCGCCTGCTACGGTACCCGCTGTAGCAGATGCCGCCGCCGCTCCCGTTGATGCAGCACTACCGCCGCCGGTCACCGTCGACACCGAACAGGAGGTGCTTGCCGATGCCGCGTCGTCGGCGCTCTACGACCCATCCTTGGTGAGTTCGAAAGAACTCATAGAGGCGGACGACGGGTTGTATAAGATATCTACACCTGTCAGGATCGAAACAATCGCGTGGAAAACAAAATGTACGTATGCTTGGTGTTCGCAGTGTAAGCGTAAAGTTCAGTGATCCAGGACCGGCACGTGCGATGGTAAAGGAAGTCGGCCCGAAGACCGATCACGAAATTTTGCTTACTCTATTCGAAAACGCCATGTCGGAACTCGTCTCCTACGACGCAGACTATCTCGCCCCCATGACGCCGGAAAAATTACGTGACGCTATAATGGCCCTAGTCGGTATGGTCCTGGAAGTCTCCCTGCGAAAAACCATATTCGGTAAAATTGTGACGTACGCCGTCCGGAGTCTGAGTACTATCCCGAAGCCGGAGTAAAGCGATCACCCTTGAATGACTAACGCTTCGCTTGTTGTGCTGTAGGACGCTGACAGCCGGGATCGTTTACTCGACGGTCTAATCGCCGACGTTTTGAGGGCAGCTCACGAAGAGGAGGAGGGATCTGCTGTTGAGAAGCGCCGCCGCGACAAGATAGAGTACAACGCCAGTAGTTATAATGTCGTTGTGGTTACCGGTCATGATCCCAGATCAAAGGAAAATTTGAAAAGATCAAAGGGATTTTCGTGTTTTTTATCAGTCAGGCAGTTTGCTGCGTCGAATGGAATGTTACTTATAAAAAACAACTTACTTATAACAAAAAGGTTGATTTACAGGACCACCCAGCAGTGTTCAAGAAAGTGTGCTGACATCTCGTGAATAATTAGTTAATTAATTAATTAGGCATTAAATAGCAACAAGTGAGTTCACTGGAGGGCAGCACTAGCAATAAGTAAAAAGAGTAATTAGCAACTAATTAGTACCAATTAGTTATACGGTTATGTGGCTACATGTTGTGGTTATGTGTGAGGCAGGAAAGCGTCATATCTAGTGAAATACGGTACGCCTGCACTTAGATTACATTACTCGGCTGCTGGGTGGCGGCTGGCGGCGCTGGAAGATCAGCGAGGTTATCAGTCGGCCTACTCGTCTCGACTCACGGCCAAATGGGATATCGTATGACGGTATTGTGATGAATTTGGCTGTGCGTTAGGCGGGCGAAGTCTGCGCGGTGCATTTTATGACGCTGGAGTATTATTATTATTATTGTGTGGGCGCGTGGCAGTGATTCTTTGGCTGCGCGGTGCGGTAACAGGCGGGCGAAGTGCGGCATAATATATAATGAAAAAGTTGTCTGCGCGGTGCATTTTATGACGCTGGAGTATTATTATTATTATTGTGTGGACGCTTGGCAGTGATTCTTTGGCTGCGCAGTGCGGTAACAGCTGTCACTTGTGTGCGCATTAGTTGGAATATAGACAAATGCTGCGGTTGTTGGATTATTACCATTGCGCCGAAAAATAATGAGGCTGTTGAAAGGATTATTATTGTATGGACGCTTGGCAGTGATTCTTTGGCTGCGCAGTGTGGTAACAGCTGTCACTTGTGTGCGCATTAGTTGGAATATAGACAAATGCTGCGGTTGTTGGATTATTACCATTGCGCTGAAAAATATTTCGCTATGCTGTATTGGCTGTATTGTGATCGTGTGCATGAGAAGCGTGGCGCATTTTGTAACGCTGAATTATTGTGTAGGCGTTTGGCAGTGATTCTTTGGCTGGCGGTGGTAATAGATGTCACTTGTGAAGTGCGCATTAGTTGGAATATAGACAAATGCTGCGGGTGTTGGATATTATTACCATTGTGCTGAAAAATAATGAGGCTATGCTGTATTGTGATCGTGTGCAAGGGAGATATAAGAAACGGTGAGAAATATATATTTTATTACGTTCACAGTAGGGGTTCCCCTATTCCGGCTGTGTGTTCATAAATAACGGTTGGCGTTCGCCCCACTCCGGTGGTACTGGACCAAATCCAGGTGGTGTCGGAGGGGAGGGATAGTCGGGGTAGCCGTGGACCGAAAGGTGTAGGGGAATGGGCGGCCCGAAACTGCGTGCACGTCGTAGGTGTTCGGGCTCAAACATCGGCGATGGTGGGGGTTCTTCGGGCTCGGGAATCGGCGATGGCGGGCGTTGTATGCCGAGAACGACTAATGTAGGACGATCAGGCGGTGGGGGTGAAAGTGTGACACGGCGTGCGTGTAAAGCGTGTGTTGGATCAGCGGCGGCGGCTTGGTGGCTAGTGGGTGATGGGTCGGTCTGTTGGCGGGGGGAATCTACGATGTGAACACATATGCCCCGTCCGATTGCGTACGTACGATGACCGAGTTCGGACGAGATATTGTAGACGTGGTGTGTGTATCTGTAAAGTATCACACAGATTGTTAGTTAGATGCATCGGTAGTGGCGGGCGTGCGTTGGCGCCCCAAGAATAGAACGCCACGTCCATTCTCGCGAGGGTTTGTATCCATAACAATTACATCGGTTTGACGGATTCCGGGCGGTGGAACAAAGCCGTTTCGTTTAGAGGGAGCCATACGGGTCGTTCCTCGACCGACGTGAAGCGTTTCAAAGCCCATAATTAGGCGTCTGTAAATACAAAAATGTTAGTTAGTGACGTTGAAGGAAAGCAGTTATAGTTATAGTAAGATAATATCAAAGCCCGTAATTAGGCGTCTGTAAATTAAAAAAATTTAGTTAGTGACGTTGAAGGAAAGCAGTTATAGTTTAATAAATTGTAGTTATTTGAAGGAAAGCCGTTATAGTAAGGAAGATAAATGTTATTTGAAGGAAAGCCGTTATTTTAGTTAGTATCGTTGAAGAAGGAAACGTACCTTCCTCCTGGTCGTCGGGGGGCGGCATTATTATTCATGGCGCTCGCTTGTGGTCTGTAAAAAAAGAAATTTTGTTAGTGACGTTGAAGGAAAGCAGTTATAGTTAGTTATAGTAAGATAAATTGTAGTTATTTGAAGGAAAGCCGTTATTTTAGTTAGTATCGTTGAAGGAGGAAACGTACCTTTCTCCTGGTCGTCGGGGGGCGGCATTATTATTCATGGCGCTCGCTTGTGCGTGTTCGTCGTTGTTGCTCATTGTGTGAAATGACGCGCACTTGTTTTCGCGGTGACTGTTTCGCGGCCTTGACACGTAGGCGGCTGCCTTACATAAGCGGCTGACGTCACTGGTTACATAAGGGCGCTTATGTAACTGTTATATAAGTGCATAAAACCGTAATAAGTAGTGAAATGCGCGTAAACTAAGCGATCTATAATACAAAGTAGGGACTGGAGAATCGTATGGTAAACTTATATTAGAAAATAAAAGCGACGTTCTGTTTGTGCACTAACGTGACCGAGAGTTTTTTCAGGTTTAGTAACCTTGTAAGAATCGGCTGGTTTCTGGCGCGCGTGCGCGAGCACACGGTAGCTATGCGCAATGCTAATATAAATAGGGTCGGGCGAAAACGCCTATGTATTTGCTTATTGTCGGTGAGGTAACGTTGTGTGTTTTTGCCGTTGCAGAGCATTGTTGACATCATGGTGCCGCCTGTTCAAAGAGAGCCACCAAAGAAAATGAGAAAGCCGAAGGTAGCGGCTGAGAGTTTGAGAGCCCCTGTAACGACTGCCACGTCGGCGTCCCTCGGCGAAATGAAAGTCCCTGCAGCGACTGCCACGTCGGCGTCTATGACTTCGCCTAGTAGTCTCGACGCGTCCTTGGTGAGTTTGTTCGCGCCGGATGAGGTAACTCTGAAAGAGTTTCTACAGGCGCCGGATGGCGTATATAGGCTTGCTACACCCGTAAAAATCACCGGCGTCGCATGGAAAAATAAAAGCACGTACATTGGCTGTTGCGATTGTAAGGGCAAAGTGCGAGGTCTCCCAAGCGGCACTATGGTGTGCGCGGTGCACGGAGTACAGGCGAAGCCGAAAACTTATTTTTCGGTGCGCACCCTGTTGGAAGGAGCCGGGGGCGATGATGATGATTGGTTTTGTATTTGGCTTACTCTATTTGACGAAGCGATGTCGTTGCTCGTCGATTTCGATGCCGAATACGTGGCCAGCATGATGCCAGAGAAGCTGAGAGACACTTGTAGCGAGCCTGGTCGGTACAGTCCTGGAGGTAACCGTGCAAAAGGTCGTATGGGGCGGAATTCTGGACACGTACAATGTCCGGAGTGTGAGTGTTGTCTCGAAGGCGAGTGAATAAAGTGCGCGCGCGTTGTTCACCCTTGAATGACTAATAATGCCTGGTTTGTTGCTGCTGTAGGATGTTGTAATCGCCGCCGCTTTATTCAACCCCGAGGAGGAGGAGGCATCGCCCCCTGCCGAGAAGCGCGCCAATTCGGAAACGCTGATTCGCCTGCCTTCGTACACCACTGATGAAGATACGCAGTGCATCCCCCCGACCGATAAGTGCGCCAGAATCGACACGCCCTATCCGCTGGAGAGAGAAGCGCCGATTTACCGGCCTTCGAACACTGACGATACGCAGTCCTCGCCCCCGACGTACGCTACATTGTGTCCGGTGGTGCCACCACCACGTCTGACGACTTTATACCGTGGGCCCGCAACGAACGAGACGAGCCGGTGATTGAGGGCGCCGTCCAACCCGACCTGGAGTGGCGCCTCATACATTCGTTTGCCGGACGCCCACGTTTTATGATGGAAACCCTCGCCGAGTTAGTCGGCGAAAAGGTGATGGGGAGTGCGCGGCAAGATTGTGGTTAGTACCCACCTTAGGAGCGCTGTCCGCTTGTACATATGTATGGCTATCATGGCAGGAAGCCAAGCCGACGCTACCGCCTCGTGTACGAAAACGTGGCGGCCCTAGGTGATCGTTATTATTCATTGGCGCTCGACAGCTTTCTGCAGAGATCGCTGTTGTTGCCTGCTATGCGACTGATTTCTGTGCTTGAAGATCGATGCGTTCGCGCCGAGGATCGATTTACGGAACGGGCACTCGTGCACCAAGTCGCTAACTTGCTCATGGGCACGGACTGGACGGCGCCGTTCGATCGCGCGCTCCTTGAGACGGTGGTGCAGCACTATCTGCTGGAGAGAGCGTGTCTCGGTGACTAATGCTGCTGTGGCGTGAAGAGATTAATTACTATGATGAACATTAACAATTATGAACATTACCCTGTTGCGCAGTTTATTTTTCACCACGCTGCCGAATAGGTGAAGAGAGTACATTATATAGCGCAGTTGATTTGCACTACAAGAAAGAACATTAATGCTTACCCTGTGGTATAAAGCCTTACATGTATAGCGAACATTATATTTACCCTGCTGTGGCATAAAGCCTTACATATATAGCGCCGTTGACGATGAAGCTGCTGTGGTGGCCTAAAGTGCCGATTATTATTTTGCCTGTGTCCTTCTACATTAAATAGCGCTGCACCACAAGAAAGAACATTACCCTGTTGCATAAAGCCTTACATGTATAGCGAACATTATATTTACCCTGCTGTGGCATAAAGCCTTACATGTATAGCGCCGTTGACGATGAAGCTGCTGTGGTGGCCTAAAGTGCCGATTATTATTATTATGTTGCCTGTGGCATAAAGCCTTACATGTATGTAGTATGCTTCCGATGATGCTTAATAAAACGTACGAACAAAAAAACAAAGCGCGCCTCCTCTTCTTCTGTCGTCGACATCTACAGCGCTGCCACCTGACGGCCTCTGCGCCATCCTAGTGCAAACAAACAAACAAACAAACAAACTGACGGTCAAGCCACCTGACGACGGGCGGAAAAACTGTAAGACAGCCTCTGCGACGCCATCCCAGTGCAAACAAACAAACATACGAAAAAACAAACTGTAGAGTGAAACGTAGCGCCAAAACAATTCGCTGCCATCCAGAAAGCGAGCGGCGGTAGCATGACCGTACGAAAATCCCAGTGAGCCCCAGTTTAATTGCTTCTCTGCGCCATCCCAGTGCAAACAAACAAACAAACCGCTGCTAACGGACGGTAGTCGACAGGACTGCTGCCACCTGACGGCCATCCCAGTGCAAACAACAAAACCGCTACCACCTGACGGTAGTCGACATCGACAGCGTTGCCACCTGACGGTCGGCAGCCTCTGCGCCATCCCAGTGCAAACAAACCGCTGCTCATGAGAGTGAAACGTAGCGAGCTGCAGCGCCAACAATTCGCCGCCATCCAGAAAGTGAGCTGCCCCAGACTTTTAGTAGTAGATCGTACGAAAATCGTAGTGATTTCATGGCGGCTGCTGCCACCACCACCTGGCGGTCTTTGCGCGCGGCTTTATGGTCGGTGTTGGTAATTCGTCGTAGTTAATATCGTTCCGGCCTCGACTAGAACGAACGTGCGTTCCGCGCTGCTGCTGCTGCTGCTGCCACCGACGATGCACGCATGCCCGAAATGCGATCGAACGTTTGCCCGTCGCACCGATATGTTGCGGCATCTGAAAAGCTTCGACGGCGGTAATCAACAACCTCACGCGTGTCCGAAATGCGATCGAACGTTCTCGTATTGCGACATCTAAAAGTCTGCGGTACGCCGCCGCCGCCGCGCGATGACGACCTACGGCGTACCGTTCGCGATCACTAGTCTAGCATCCGTACGTCTATAGCACGCGGTCCCGTCCAGTCTAGATATAACTTCGAAATGACCGACTGTTTGGACACGGCCGCGTTCGACGCCCGACTACGACTGATGTTCGAGGTGCAGACTCGAGCGTTTAAGATAAATTTAAGTTACGGTTTTATTCTACGTCACAAGGAGACGGGCCGCCTCAGTTACTACCATTCTTCGTGTATCTGTTGCGGTCGCTATCTCGACTCGCCCGTCCTCGTTACCGACGCCGCGTCGTTCGAACGTTTCCTCGACGCCGTCCGACAGCCCGACGTTTTTCAGTACGTAATTGCGCAGCGACCCGACTCGGGGTAGATCGCCGAATAGGTGACGAACGTTACCTACTTTCTCAACGCCATCATCAACCATCCTATCGGGTGCGCGCGGCAGCAGCGACTCCCCAACTACCTGCGCAACAACAGGGCGCTCATCGGTCTAGCGAAAGATCGACACAATCGGCCGTACACCGACAACCTATGCCTCTTCCGCTGTATGGCGCTGCATCGGGGCGCTGACTACCACGTAGACGATTTGACGACCTCGGCCTTAAGGCTCTAAGCCGACTACAGCGCCGGCGGCGGCCAACCCTACTACGCGTTCGCCGACGTTCCGCTGAAAGAGCTCGACCGAATGGAGACGGTCTTCGAAACGAACGTGACCGTGTATCGACTGACGGAAGAGAGGGCCGCTGAACTGACCCGCCGCTCCCTTCACCGCTACCCGACTACCATGAGCGTCAATCTGTTAGAGACGCACTATTCCTACATAACCGACGTATCGATGTTCCATCGCTCGTACCTATGCGGTAAGTGCGGAGAGACGCTGTGGCCGACCTCACATCGACTGCGGCATCACGAGGCGATGTGCGAGGGCGGCGTTCGCCAAATCTTCCCCGGCGGCATATACCATCCGACGCCGTCCGTGTCTCAACAGCTGGAGGACGAGGGCGTCTCCTTGGACGAAAGCCTGCGCTACTACCCGTACAGGGCGACGTACGACTTCGAGTGCTAATTCGACGATCGCGACATGCAGGCGGACAGCGCCAAATGCCGGTGGATAGCCCGACACGAGCTACTCAGCGTGAGCGTCGCCTCGAACGTCCCCGGCCACGAGACGACGCGCTGCTTCGTCACATCCGGCGATTCCAGCATGCTCGCGAAGCGCCTGATCGACGCCCTGGAGGCCATAAGCAAGGCGGCGTACGACGCGAACTACGAGGCGATCGCCATGCTCGACGACGAATGGCGAGCTCGCGCGACGGAGAAGGAGGCGTCGCGCGATAAGAGCCCGTACGCGGTGCTCGCCGACCGCCTGTGGACGCACCTGCGCCGCCTCCCCGTCCTCGGCTTCAATTCAGGTAAGTGCAACTTGAACGTCGTCAAGAAATATCTGACGCCCCTGTTCATGATCAGCGAGGCGCAGAGCGTCTCGTCGGCGTTTACGATCAAGCGTCAGAACAACTTCATATGTGTAACGACGGCGACGCTGAAGTTCC
>CM034534.1:63793342-63855681 GCA_020002185.1 Paraescarpia echinospica | reverse complement strand
GATAGAATATGAAAGAACAAAAAGAAAGTGGTCAGTAGCTGTAGTGTCATATAGAATCTACAGGCTTCTAAATTAACGGTTGTCTGCATGTTTGAATAGACTAAGGATACCAAAAAACAATGACAGCTCTCCTGACTGATGATTTGATGGTTTGCAATGAATTGAGATCGGAAACAATGCTCAGTTCCTGAGTCACTAATCCCAATGTTCGACTAAACAATCCCGTCTACCAGCATTTCGGTGAACATATTAAGCGACTAGTCCCTGTATTATAGTAGTATCGTAATATCACAACAGTAATAGCCCTGTTGATTTTTTTGTTATGTTATAAGTTACTCTGATTTATATATGACCTTGTCACATGACCTCGACCAAGAATCAACAAACTAACACCGGAAATGGATTCCCCATATTCAAAATACCCTAAAATGTGGTCTCATTTATGGTTCTAGAACTTTTGGTTGTCAAATTATTGTACAACCTTACTCCAGACGGTAGCCATCTTGGATTTGTCCAATAACGCCGCTACACCGGGAGCACAGCTTGGCTGCCACGAAAAAATGAAATATCATGGCTATATCTAATGCTGGTTCAAACACGGTGCTCGTGGAACGATATAAACAACTATATGATTAAAGCCCCTGACTACTACACAGTAACACATTTTAACAGTGTTTGTACACTTTGTGAGTACAAATGTTATAAGTTATAACAGTAGGGGTATATGCGGCCAACAGGGTACAGTAAGTTGTGTTCATATGTAAATGTAGGAGTGATTTTTCATGCACTGTTTACTCAAAACATAGGGCGGCTGTTTACGCTGACATCGCTTCTGCTTTGACACTACATTCGACACCACTCAGCGCAAAGAACTCATAACGCACATCAGAACCATTGACTCATCATGATTTCTTTTTTAACATGAACATTTGGTGCACTAGTAAATATGCTTCACGAGTCAACACGTACGCAAATAGATGTGTTTGAAAAGGCAACACCTGCACCTACCTTGCCAGGTGACGTAGATGCTGTTGCAGTTGGCCCGCCCTCACGAGCCAAGGTTTGTAGTTGACAACACTACACCTAGCAGATATCCTATGCAATGTTTGGATGTTCGCTGAAACAGTTGAACTTCATCCTATTTGTTTTTCATTGCTGGCTGAGATTGTGAACGTGTGAACCATGTACACGCCCACACCCCATATCAAAGTGCAAGTTGTAAGTTTTATTTAGAGTAGCACCATACCCGACTACCCCATGACCTTTGGAAGGAGTCCCTCCAATCAGGAAACTTTTAGTGTTTGGTATTTGGTTTGTAATAGGGCATAGTATTTTATAAATAATACAAGTGATGCTCTTACACGAATGCTCATAAATTGTTTTCCAAATGTTCAAAACATCACATGTGCACGATGACAATATCACAGGTCCATTCCGTACTGTATGTACATTCATGTAGGACCTAGTGGCTCCAATGATACATTGTATATACTGTATACACTGCCTGCTGACAGTGCCCAGCGTCTCTCACAAGCCTGATTGGGAAGCAACTCCGGCCACTGGGAACAAAATCCAGTGGGTGAGAGATAGAGACCACCACAGTTTACACATTTACCCCCTGTGTGGGATCTTTTACTTCCCTGGGCATAGACACCAGATCAAAGGGACCAACGGGTTTTAGTATCTCTTCTGAAACACACAGGCAACGCGAGGTGAACAAAATTGCCTAAGTTTCAAAACGGCAGCAGGTGGAATTGACCCACATCTCCACCGCACGACCATCGTTGCCCACAGTTCTGTTCTAATCACACACGTGTATGCATGTGTACAGTAATATAACATAACATAACATAACGTTTATTTGACCCCATGTAGGTACACAATTAATTGGTTTCTGAACATCACTTATGCAGTAAAAACAACAAATATAAACATTATGCAGGCATACATATACGTATATCATTATAATGTTCAACAAACTATTTGGAAAATACATACAAACGCATGTACAGCTATTATGGTATTGGTGTACCATAGACATTAATCATATAGCTTATTCAATCGGGGTCGGTGACTCCTAATAAGACATTAATAAACACAATACAACTAAACATTGAACATGTCACTTATCCCTATAAATACTCCATTTACCCTCCTAATAAAAACGTGTTTTGAAACATGCTGTGGAGCATCTCTGTGAATTTATTTAAAAAAATGTTAACTACCTAATAAACATTATATATTCCATTAGAATCATTGTTAAGGTTACCCATGAAATACACTTTTGGATTATTATTTACATATATTTTCATTTTATTACATGTTGTAATTACTATCTGATGGAGAGTATATGCCCGTTTCGTTTGGTTCAAATGGAATAAAGAATAAACATGGGAGAGGGACAGCACAATTAATTTCTGAAAACCATAACAATGGGTCCAGTGTCCGATGGCGCCTCTTGAATATGCACCATGCAATAACCGACAAGACAGCCACGCATAGCTTGCCATGGCTTATGCTGACTAGTGTGCCACGTGCAACCATGAATGCTGTACAACATCAAGACAGCCCAATGAACCGGTCATTTTAGGTTCCCGTCACCATGTGGCTGAGCTGACTGTTCCCTTGAATGCCACACAATATGGAGAAACCGTGGGAACATCTTCTATCCGGTGCACCCGCTCTGTGCCAAGCACACATACAACTGACAATTCTACATTGTATTGTGTATGGATGAGGAAAAGAACACTACTCATCGATCTTCTCAAAGTGGATGAGGGAGGGTTTTGACCACAGTTGAATATGCTAAAAACAATGTGTTCAGCAGTGGACTTTAGTGATGTGACCAATTATCAGTTAGGGTTACAACTGCACCACATAATACCAATTCAAGAACAAATGAACACACCGAAGGCAACACCTCGGAATGGTTATTGTGACCACTGCTCATATAGTAGCCATGTAATGAGTAGTGAGTACAAGTATGCTGTCGGGTTCCTAACTGCCAACTCCATCAGTTCCAGAGCATCTGAGGAAGTAGTGAGACCTGATGCCTTGTCACCAGTGGGCTCATAAGTAGCATATGTGTATAAGGCCAACTGTTGCATCGGACTTGTACAGAACAATGACTTTAAAGATCTTGAATACATGTGTCCTTCATAACAACCCCAAAGGCTCCATCAAATGTGAAATGGAGGACAATTTGTGTATAAAAGAGAGTGATATATTGTGCATGGTACAGGAACATTCACACCGAGTGATAAGTTAAAGATCAAGACAGTCCGCCCCTTACACAAGTTACTAGCGCTGGTTCACTTAATGCAGTGTTTCACAAACTTGTTAAGGTACGGGCCAAATGTTGTCCGGTTATCTCTCTGCAGGCTAAGGCTTTTAATTAGATAACCCACACCTTTTCGTAGGTGCTCGTAAAGAGCATGTGTTTTATGTTAACCTAAACTACATCTACGCAGCAAATAAATCACACTATTTAAACGCCATAAAAAACAACGTCTAAAGAAAATGGTGATCTCGACGTTGTCTATTCTACAAACTAGGCCTAGTACTGCCTGGAGATCAAGAAGCAATCTTTAAATGGTATTGAAGGTGTTCTTGATGTGATTTGTCGTTGGGAATTTCAATATCGCTCAATCAAATGCTGCCTAAAAGTACCACCATTTCTGCGCTGTCTCAAGTAATTCTGAAAATCGGCACTTTTATTGCTCATAAACAACAATAATGGCACAACTTAAAAGGTTGTCTTTCATAATGAAAAATTCCTCTTACAAACCCTTAAACTCCTATGATGTTGAAGTCTTTTATAGATTCTCCTGCAAAGCAGCTTTGTAATTTCCAAATTATTGCGACAACTTAGGCAATGTCAGGCGGAGTGAAAAACAAACTTGCAAAGATTCTAAGCAGCGATGTAGTCAAATCGACCACTGTAAGCAATGTAGGATGTCCAGAACACCAACAAATACTGGGTTGGGATCTTCGATACATGCATAATCATCGCAGCAAAATTATTTAGTGAACTTAAAATTTGAAATGTAAAAGGTTCGACATGTATTTTAGTCAAAACGCACTGTTTCGTACACGTTGCTAATCAGCGTTTGTCGTCCCTGAAGAAGCGTATTCAACATGTTCAAAGGAACGAAAATGAGTGTCAGAAGTCAATACTGAACTCGTAACTCTACCTTCCAGTTGAGCGACAGGCCGTCCAATTTCAGGGAGAAAACTCATAAAAGTCACATATCTAGCCAGATCCGCTCCACAGCTTAGTCAACGAACACTGTTATATGATAGAATACAATAATTTGTAGTTGTTCTTGGTAATATTCAATTCTTTGCGTGAGTCTCGCTGGTCAGCTGAAAACCATCGGGTTAAGGACTGCGGAACGTTGACTTACGGCAGGGACATCAACCTGCGGCTATTTCATGTGGCCCGTGGATTAAAAGCACGGTTGAACACAATGTTTACCTTTTGTGAAATGTACTTCTGACTAGACGTCTAAATGTCTGTTTTCCGGAAATGTCCAAAGGCGCAGATACGTGACGTCACTAGTGGATTGACCTACACAGGGTCGCAAGGTCTATGTGGCTAAATGTTATTTTATTATAATTATATTTCAGCTGTTTTTATCATTAACATGTATAATTGATGAAGATATGTTGTGGCAATTCGGGTTTGACTGGAAATTCGGTGCACATCTTCCCCAAAGATCCAATTTGTCGGCAGAAAATGGAATATTTTGTGTGTGTAAAGGACGGGATCCATGCTACGCCTACGGCGAATAACATCACTTGTGGTACAGATCTGCCGATGGATATATCTTATGAGGTGGAAGATGGGCTTCAAAATACAGTTAGATGTCAATAAATCAACTGTCCTTAAAATGACTCAAAAGAAGCGTCAAGATGCAAACGAATACTACTACAATGCCACTGCCCCTTTCACAAGGCACAATAAAGTCAACAGCCAGTCATCATTTGCCGGACTCTCACATAAACATGTCGACGACAGGTTCATGCCGCGGCCTGTATAGCACCGCACCGACACCAGGCAGTCTAACGTCACCAGAAACAACATTAATTTCTCAAACGTTATCATCACTGGCATCGGTCTCGGTAACAGAAGAGACACTGCTCTCAGCCCACCAGCCATCATTTTATGAGTTGTTTACACGACGCGGGGCCCGCGCCAGGTGGCTGTCAATCAGTCAGGGCGGTACAGGCTGGTGGCTGTGTTCCACTCTTTTTATGGTGTATGCTCTTACGAACAGATTGTCTCCTGATTGTGTTGGTGCTAGTAGCGTGAATATGTTTTAAAATAAAATAGACATGTACCTTAAAAGGGCGGGATACAAGTTGATAAAAAAGTATTGGACTCTCGATAAACCAAAAGGCTTCCTTGTCCACCTGCCATCTAGAGTTAATTTTCTAGATGGCAATCTTCTTAAATCTTGTTATGCGATTCATAAACATATTTTCAATAGCATCATTTGAAAGTGCATACATAATTTGTTATTATGGAACGCAGCACCTTTTATCCCTGGATTTTGCCTTTAAGTAAAAGTGTATGATTCAATGCCTTTGGAATAAAACAATTAGGTTGTTCTAAAATATCTCCATTTGAAATACGAAACATAACATATTTTTTATGTAGAACAGAATGTGAAGTTCATGACAACAAGTATTATATGGGCGATATTGATAGAAAGTCAAACAAGTGTGGTAATTGTAACGCCGCACAAACTAAGCTTATTTGTTGGAATCATTGCCCATTGTGTATAATGTACCTTTACATATTATGAAATACACTAAATATATCTGCAATTTTAATTTTTTTTAATGTGAAAGTTAAATTTTGCATATTAACTCTCAGGAACTTTGTATAATGATAACATTCCAACTGTATAACTAATCATGTTGCTATTTCTGCTTTAGTCTAAGTGACTGTGAGTTGGACATCCAGCTTATGGAGCAGCTGTGTGACGCACTGAGCCACAACACATCAGTACATGAGCTAAAGTAAGTGCACATCATTTTATCTAAACTTATGTTGACACTGGCATTTTAATCCGGGATGAAACTGTGTTAAGCATTAACCTTGCTGTGATGACCTCATTGATATATTCATCATTCGTCTTTCCACATTTACATTATTGAACTTAATATTTTGTAAATATGTTGACTAGTGCTAACAGAGGTGAAGTGTGGTTCCTGTTTGAGACACTAGATGAAATAGAGATATGAAAGGAAAAAGATATCAAAGGCCAGCTGGAGGGTGTACATAGAACATCTAATATCTATCTATGATGGGATTCCCGAAACCAGAGTCAACACATCTTATCCGTGAAACCATTCATGCTTGTTTGGATTCAATGGTCATGCCTTATGTGGTAGAGTTTGCAAATCGATGCTTTGTTTTGGTGTTACATTCCACATAACTTATACTGGAATAAAATATCAACTTAAACAATAACTAAATTGGTCATTTTATGAAGCTGCATATATTAGTTGTGTACATTTTTCATATATTCCATGATATCACTAACATCACATATGAAACCGTCTGATCATAAATTTAACCAAGATAGACTCAGTATAATTCCTGATGATGTGTATTAGCGAACAGTATCTATGTTACATCACTAGAAGTGTAATATTAAATTTGTACCGCTATGTGATTATAGAATAATGTAGGTGAATTGTCTGTTAATGTTTTGACAATATTTTAAAGTTGTTACTTTGTGTACTGTCTATCAGCGTTTGGGTTATTCCAAATTCCTTATTACTAAAGTATTGTTTCTAAACAATAGTTCAGAATGCCATAGTTTAACATCACATGAATATAATAAATGATAATCAAACATACTAAGCTGAATAACTCCTAGTGTGTTGCTAATCGTGCTGATATGTATCCTTCAGGTTGGGTCGTTGTGAGCTGAACAACAATCTTTTGGTGCAGCTGTGTGATGTACGGAAGAAAATAGCAATACGGGAGTTAGAGTAAGTACACACCTGTGCTACAATGAATGTCTTTGATATTTCTTCATTTACTTACTTTATTCCAAGTCAGTGATATTTTATAAATATACTGGCTAGCACTAACATATGTGAAGTGTGGCCTAAGGTTGAGGCCAGAGCTGTAACAACTACATTTATTTTGTACTTGAGTAAAAGTACAAGTAACTTTGGAAAAAGCTACTCAAGTAAAAGTACTTTTTGGAAAATGTACTTGAAGTACAAATAAAAAGTAAACAAATGTACTTGAAGTAAATGTAAAAGTACTTTTGTTTAAAAAAAAATTGACATGGTCACCCACTGCAAACAAACAAGTAAATTCAGTAGTGTGCAAAACAAACACTTTATTGAACAGGACAGGATCCTCAGCAGGATACAGTGACAGGCTCCTCAAACAAACTATACATACTATGCAAGACAGTGACAAAAGAATTAAAATAATAGTAACATCCTATTCAGTAGTGTGTACAGGGAACACCAGGGGTCAATATGTGAGACAAAATATTGAAAACATGAACCAAGAATACATATAAACAACATTTATAGGCCCTAACAATACTTATGTTATTATTAAGATAAATCTGAGTAACCATTAGCAGTTTAAATTGCCGCAGCGAAGGGAATGTTCTGGGGCGATAATGTGTGAATTTCGACATGCGTTTATCACTAATGCAATTCGGGACGTTATTCAGGTCACTAATAGCTCGAACCTAAATCTAAGAACATATTTTGTTCATATTAAATGCACCTTTTGTACAAATAATGACGTGTTATGGTGTAATATATTTGCACAGCAAAAATGAGGCAAGAATACTTTTTAGCTGCGTAGGTCTAACACTAATAATTTACCGATCACGTGTGTAAGGAAGGTTCGAAGGTGATCAACAGATGCATATCGGCGCACACAACAAACAGATCAACTTAACAGTAGCCCCGTGAACTGACTTAATCTCAAACATACTGGATAAGTATGGCCATGGAAGCTGCAAATGATCGTTTTCAACTGATCCTTCCATAATAAATCTTTGAACACGAATGACATATTATAATCTTGGTAATGTTCACGCCACCTGGTGATCATGCCTGGTAATGGCAATGATAGGCCAATCAGAAAAAAACTACCAGTTGTTGCTCCGGCTGATATCTATTTATAGATATATGCTGGGGGGACCAGTACCGGGCTTCAGGCATTATCGTTCGTTACTAATATTTTTGGAGCTCCAAATTTTTAACACATAAATTATGGATACTTCGTTACATTTATGAAAAGTACACACATTTGTACTTCGTTACAAGTAAAAGTACTCCTTAAAAAATGTACTTCGTTACTCACGAAAAGTAAACATTTCTACTCAAGTACAGTAACGAAGTACTTGTACTTCGTTACATCCCAGCTCTGGGCTGAACAAAGTCAGACATAATCTTATGTCAGGTGACCCATTGTCCAATTAATGGCACTGTTAAGTAGAGCTCTTCAATTTCCTCTTTCCATCAGCTCAGCTATTTCCAATGTTCCTGCAAATAAACAAAGTTGAATTTAGGAAACTGAGCCTAAATATAAGTTAACTAATTCAACACTGTGCAGATTAATTCAATTTAGATATTAGATTATGGGACTTATCACCAAGTGTACAGCTGGCTAAATGGAAAAGAAATACAAGAGAACCGTGTTATGTTGATTCAGTCAGATTAAAATCCCAATCCATTACGTTGGCCAACTTTTAATTTGCTTCTACATAATTACCTGTATGCATTGGTCATATACAGTGCACTCCAGATAACTCGAACTCACATAAGTGAATTTTCAATCAGTTAAGTCAATCTTTTCCTCGGTCCAGGGCAAAAGTCCCAGTAAGGGGACCTTCTGATAACTTTATAGTTATCATAAATTCCACTTATCAGTAGTGTCATGGGTCCCTGGAAGTTCGCCCTTATCCAGAGTGCACTGTATATTTTCCTTTCTTGCTCTAATAATTAATGTTGTATATAATTATACATATGGGCCATTCTCATGAAAAGTGTACAGTAACGGTAAAGTAACATGTAAAAAATAAATGTTTAATTTTTTTAGCGAGTACTATTATTATCAAATGTGCTATTCACATGAAGCAGCGCCACTTGATCTGATTTATTATTAGATTTAAAATATATATATTCATGAATAAAAACTTATATATACTGGAGTGGAGATCTGCTGGTGTCCAAAATTCATGCATTGCAAAATTCCGTGGCAACACGGTATCGGGTACTTCTTAACAAAACCTAAAACATTTACATTGAATGAAGACATGCTAGCTGTAGCATTAAAAACAGTCTTTGAACATACGAATCTCACATTTTCATGTTTCGGTTCAAATAAGTGGGGAAACGGCTGACTGTAATTTGGAAAGGCAAGACCCGTAGACACACATACCCAAATCCCAGATGTTGGCAACAAATTACATCCACTACCAGGTTAATCCTCTTGCTATGGATGCATATACTGATATTGCATTTTCGTTCACTGCATGTCAAATACTGGACATTGCAGTTTTTCTAACTAGAAAGGCGACACCCTTGCCTAAGCTATGTTAGTTACAGTAATAGATGCTCGACAGACTCGGTGACAGTCCCAGTGGCAGCTGACACCGACTGCAGCCGTCCGCGTCGGTGGACGTTATAATTCTATTTAATTGAAATTTTACTCGGCTGACGGTATTGGGAAGCAGGATAAATAAAAAATGCATACGTTTCGTACACTTATAAAAATAGCTGTCAATATACACATGTCTACAAATTGTTTATTTACAATGCCATTGCTTGAATCAACTTACCTCGGAATCAGACATGTTAGCTGTGTGTATGACGTCAACGTCTTTGTGTGGTTCACATCATTATTCTCGGGCTGCAGAATTAATCATCTACGTGGCAACAAGCTCAAAATGATTTGCGTAAACACAATTGTTTATCGGCTTTTTGCGCAGATAACACCTAAATTATGCATAAATATGCAATACGTAAGTAGTAGAGAAAGTACTTATGGGAAATTAATACGTTTTGATACGGTACACCTATAATATATATTAGCTTACAAAGAATCCCTTTAAATGACGCATTGAGCAAAAAACAACTTGTTTGAAACATTGCCCATTTTCGCTTATTGTACTTTACAGATAATACTACATATTATATATAAATATTTTAGCAATTTTCAATTCGATTTTTGAAATGTGGTTGTTAAATTGTCAAAAACGAAATATTACCACTAAAAGTAGTCTAATAACAGTGTTCCAACTTTATTTCTAATTGCTGCTGTTTCTCCTTCAGCTTGAGTGGTTGTGAGTTGGACATCTATGTCATGAAGCAGCTATTTGACACTCTGAAGCAGAATAAGTCAGTCCAGGAACTAAAGTAAGTACACATCATTAAAATTGTTACCTAATGGTATGTTCACTTTTTATCCGTGATGATCCCAGATTAAATCGTTAACCTACACTATGATGACCTCATTGATATTCGTCAGTGTTTCTGTGTTCATTTTATTGTATTTATATTACATTTTATTTATATTGTAAATATGTTGGTTAGCAATAGCTAAGAATAACTATAGATTCTGGTTGAGAAAATTGCAGAAATAGAGATTCGGAAGGCATATTAGTGGAGGGGCAGCTGTAGAGTGTATAAAGAACATTTCTTTTCTGTGGCGTGATGGGTGAACAAACTAATGTTGATTCGGATTCAGTCTGAACGTGTGGGATTGTGAAACTGGAATCAACCTATCTTACAGGTGAAAATATTTACGCTGGTTTAGGATTTAATTTGAAACGAGTGTAAATCTGAGACGAGTGAACACAACCTTGTATGGTAGAGTGTGGCAAGTCACGCATTTTTAGTCCTTTGGGCCGAAGGTCCAACGGACTATTGCCATCACTCTGCGTCCTCCGTCCGCCGTTAGCTGCTGTATCTCAGAAACCGTTCAACTTTTTCTCTAATTTTGCATATACATATCTTAGGGCACTGCCACTATGCACAAGAAATCTGTATTTCATTGAATCATTTTAATGGCTCCCTAGGGCCTCCAAGGACCCCAAAACTTGTAAAAATGTAACATTTTGTTTATTTTTTCAAAAACTGTTCAGCAACTTTTTTTCTAATTTTGCATAGATGTATCTTAGGGTGCTGCCACTATATACAAGAAATCTGTATTTGATTGAATCATTCTAAGGGCACCTGAGGGGCCACCAAAGTGCAAAAGTTTTACATTATCTTATGATGTGGTTTTGAGAAGGGCCCTTGAGACCACCCCCAACACTAGATTTTTTTTAATGTGCCACAAAGTCAACAGCCTGACTAATCTCTGCAGCCTAGTGCTATTGTTCCATTGATACCTTGACTAATCTTTAATTGGTCACAGCACCCAGGCAGAGTAGACACACTTGACCCCTGTTAGACTGAACAGTTGCCTAACACTTTTTATCTTCAAAACTATTGATTTTCTATAATTGCAAGTTGTGTTTATTTTGATGTTCATTTAATTATTATAAAATGGTGTGACTGTGGTGTCTATTGGTTAAAGATGTATTGTCTGTAGAAACCTGTTGGTGATAAACATAGAAAATTAATATTCTGGACAACTATAGAATGAAATATCCTACACTTTATTGATATCAAATGCATTCTACTGTTCTGTTTACGCTTGCCATGCCTTGTGTAGACATGGTACTGTGTAAATCAATTGTATCAATATAGACTAATAATTACAGGTTCATAATATGGTTGACACCTGAAACAGTCAAATGTCAACCATTAGAAGAGTTGACATAGTTCCGCTATACACAAGCAAGAAATCTGTATTTGATTGAATCATTCTAGTGTCATCAGCATATAGTAGAACATACATTTTCTACATCATCATCACTAAGGTTGTTGTATATTTCACCAGCTGCCATGTCAAGTCCGTTATAATTGTGATTAACAGTGTTCAAAATGATTCAGGTAAATAGCAAATAATAAAGGACACAAGTTTTCTCCTTGCCATACCTATACCTACACATGAGAAGAAGGCTGACACAGCATGGCCCTGATTTATACATGATGTAGCATTTTTGTACATGTTGTATACAACTTTCAACACAATACCATTAATACCGCATGAAATTATCTTAGACCACAAGGAGGACCGGTCTACTAAATAAAATGCTTTCTTATAGGCACAATAAAGCCTTTTGCGTCGAGACAAATACAATTCAACCAATACCCCTATCTGAACACTGCCTGTTCTTCACCTATTACATTCGCTTTGTTTAGGTGTGTGGTCAGTCTGGTATTCTGAACAATCACTAAGGATTAATGGACACTTGTGCAGAATGTCACCCACTTGGCAGGTTTAATTGATCTATTCAGCAATGAGGACACTGCTTAGGCTTCACTCTGGACAACTCACAGTGTTGTGTATTGTCTTAGTTGGTGCATTGGGCTAATCTACTTGACCATGAATCAGTGGTGGCTCTGGTTGTATATTACACCCAGCTATGGAGCTAAGATTCTCTGCCTGCTATTGTATCTGTATCTGTATTTTGACTGGCAAAATGTCCTATGGACACATCATGCCAGTGCGCATGGTGGCTCTTATGGATTAATTTTTTACATGTTGGGCTAGACTAATCTGGAATGAATTCAGTGATGTACTTGATACAATGCTTGGAGGTAGAGAATTCTTATTGTGACTGGGATAAAGCTGTTTCCAAATATGTTTGTCGAGTGCCTGATTTGTACTAACTGTTTATTATGTTTACGTGAGCATCTGGTGTTGCGTTTGATGTATTGATCTAGTGGGATATCTATGAGGTTATGTTCCATTTTATATAATATGCTAAGTCTTTGGGTTTTTCTTCTTGAATGGAGGGTGTCCCACTGGAGATCTTTAAGGAGTTGTGTTACCGTTCCTGGCTCTCTAGAATAGTTGTTCTTACAAAATCTGGCGGCTTGTCTCTGGGTTCTTTCTATGAGTTTGATATTTCTTAGGCAATGTGGATCCCATGATGCTGACGCATATTCAAGTATAGGGCGGACAAGGGTTGTGTAGGCTATGGACTTGATTTGGGTTGGGCATTTATTTAAATTTCTTCTAATAATTCCCAATGTCTGTTGTGCTTTTTTTGTGACTGAGTTTCTTTGTTTTGTCCAATTTAATGTATTTGATATATGTATGCCAAGATAACAGTGTGTTTTAACAAATTTAAGTTGTTGTCCGCAGAATGTGTAGAGGTTTGGTGTCGGTTTTCTTGAGGCTATTGTCATTGTATAACATTTAGTGGCGTTGAATTTCCTAAGCCACGTGTGTTGCCATTTCTCAAGTTTGAGCAGATCGTTTTGGAGGACAGATGTGTCTTGCTCAGTTTTAATCGGTGAATATAACAGGCAGTCGGCAGTCTTGGTCAGTTTTAATCGGTGAATATAACAGGCAGTCGTCTGCGATCACTGCCACAGCTGGGTAGATTTTGCATTGTCCAGCTGTTGGAAGTCATGGGCAGAAACCATGGAGGAAGGATTCACCTTTCAGTGCATTGGGTGTTGGAAGGTGGAGTGTCTGCAGAAGGAGATAGTTAGGTTGACAGATATTGTGAAGGGAATGGAGATGGGATTTAGCAAGGAGGCAGGTCGAATGGAGAGAGACGACAGGGAGAGAGGTGAGAATACTGCAAGACTGAAGGAGAATAGCAGTGGCAAGAAAACTGAGGAAAGGAGATTGAGAGGAGGGAAGGTGATTGGAGGGGAAGAAATTGGAAAATCGACAACAGAAAACGTGACAAGCGTGAAAGTGACAGGGAAGAAAGTGACCGTAGAGAAGGAGGGAGGGAAGATGGGAAGGGAGAGGAGAGAGGAAAACGAGATGGGACGAACGAAGAAGGGACGAAAGGAAGTGAGAGCAAATGTGATAGAAGAGAAGTCGATAAAAGGGAAGGTGACAAGAGAAAAAGCGACAGGAAAGAATGGATCGGAAGAGAATGTGACAGGAGAGAAGACGACAGGGGGGAAAGACAACAACCAGACAGATGCAAACCGAAGAAGGAGCTATTCTAAGGCAGTGATTGAGGGGGCAATGAGGAAAGAGAGGGTGTTTATGGGCGACTCCATTATGAGAAAGACGGACACGACACTGAGCGAGGGGAAGGACATCGTTGTTTGTTTACCGGGGGCTAGGTTTGAACATGTAACTGACAGGGTAGAGAAGGTATTGGGACATGGCAAGGGGGGGTCTATACTGGTACATGTAGGAACAAATAATGCAGACAGGGAGGGAACAACTGCGATAGTACAGAAGTATAGACAGTTAGTGAGGAAGCTAAAGAAGACAAGAGTTGAACAGGTTATTCTGTCAGGAATTTTGCCAGTAATGGGAGGAAGGGGGGCAACGTATAGAAACTGTAAGAGGATGGCGATCAACGCACTAGTTGAGCAGATGTGTGACGAAGAGGGGGTGGGATTCACAGATTTATGGGGATACTTTGTTGGGAGGAAAGATATGTACATGAGAGATGGCCTCCATCTTAGTGGAAAGGGGGCAGCAGTTTTCTCAGAGAACCTGCTGCGATCTGTTGACAGTGGGACAGGTTGTATCTATTTAAACTAGATTCGCAGGGGGGACTCACAGAAAAGCCTGAAAATGGAGGCATAGATAAAGACAGCACAAATAAATCAGCAAATAACAGTCTGGAAAATTCTTCTGAAGCTGGATATAAATGTGTGTTTAAATGCAAGGAGTATAGTAAACAAAAGAAATGAACTTAACATTATGGTAGAAGATATTGACCCTCATATAATAGGTATAACCGAATCCTGGACCACCACCGATATATCAGATGCTGAATTGGGACTGACAGGATATGTAATGTTTAGAAAAGATAGAATAGGAAGAAAGGGAGGTGGAGTTATTTTATATATTAAAGAATCTATTCAGTTTAACAAGATTTAACAAGATTTAACAAGATTGCCATTCAGAGAATTAACTCTAGATGGCAGGTGGACAAGGAAGCCCTTTGGCTTATCTAGAGTCCAACCTTTTTATCTACATATATCCAGCCCTTCTGAGGTATGTGTCGATTTTATTTTTAAACATATTCACACTACTAGCACCCACACAATCATCAGATAATCTGTTCCATTCATTCACAGTCCTTTGTGAAAATGAGAACTTTCTCACGTCTAATCTACACTGCTCCTTTAATAATGTAACTTCATGTCCTCTAGTCTTTCTATCTTTCATAACTGAAAAAAACATATTTCTATCAATATTTTCATAACCATTCAATATTTTAAACACTTCTATCTGATCTCCTCTCAATCTCCTGGTCTCTAGTGTTGTTAAACCACATTCTTTTAGGCGTTTTTCATAACTAAGATCCCTCAGTTTTGGTATCATTTTAGTCGCTCTCCTCTGTACTCTTTCTAGCATATCTATGTCCTTCTTGCGGTATGGCCTCCACGCTTGTATACAATATTCTAAATGAGGCCTAACTATTGTTTTGTACAGCGGTATTATTAGTTCTTTTTCTTTATATGCTATATTTCGCCTAATCAATCCAAGGATTTGATTTCCTTTGAAGCTGCAATTCCACACTGCTCTGAAACCTTCATGTCAGCACTAATTGTCAGCCCTAAGTCTTTTTCTTTTACAGTAGTACTTAGTACAGTTCCCCCCATTGTATATTCTACATATTCGTTCCCATATCCTGTATGGAGGCATTTACATTTCCCAAAATTGAACAACATTTGCCACTTTTCAGACCATTTGATCAACCTGTCAAGATCATCTTGTAAATGCTGTATATCACCATCACTTTCAATCCTTCTAAACACTTTTGTATCATCTGCAGATTTCAACACCTTGCTAGCTATATCATCGTCCAAATCGTTTATATATATTAAGAATAATATAGGTCCCAGTACTGATCCCTGTGGGAACTCTACCTTCAAACTGGGATTTCCAGTTTGAAGCTCTCCCAATGTAACAACTACTCCTGTTGTCTTCTGTCAATCAGCCATTTTCATCCAAAGTTAATTACCATTTCCTATGCCATGGGCTTTTAGTTTAAGCAGTAACTTCTGATGGGCACTTTGTCGAAAGCTTTTGAAAATCTAAGTAGATGATATCTACTGGTGATCCATCATCTACCCAATTTAGTGATATCTTCCAAAACATAACATATTTCCATAAGCATGACCTGCTTTTTAGAAAACCCATGTTGTGAGGATGGTTTACTGCTATGTTTTTAACAAGAAAATCCACCACATGTGATCTTTTAATTCAGTTCTCTTTCTAATAATTTACAAATCACTGATGTTAAACTCACTGGTCTATAGTTCTCTAACTTGTTTCTCGAACCTTTTTTAAATAACGGTATAATGTTTGCTTCTTTCCATTCTAAAGGAACCACTCCCTCTTCTAATGACAATTTGAAAACTGTTGCAAGCGGTATGCTAATTTGTTCTACAATTTCCACTAGTAGTTTGGGTGGAATACCATCCACTCCAGGTGATTTATTTTCCTTCAAAGCCCTAATTTTCTTAGCTACCATTTCTGGGGTTACAATTAACTGTCTTAAATAGTCTGATCCTGCCCCCTTGAACTTAGCCTCTGGTACTGGCAGTGAACTAGTGTCTTCTCTGGTAAACACTGAACTAAAATACTCATTTAGGTCTTCCGCCATTAAGAATCCTTCTGATATTATATTTCCAGCACTATCTTCTAGAGGGTCGACCTTTATCCTGAACTTTCTGTTTGCTTCGAACATACGCATAAAAACTCTTTGTTGTCATAATTTTATAATACAAAGTTAATTTATGTTCATAGCTTCTCTTTGAATTTCTAATTTCAGCTGTAGCTTGGTTTAGTGCTTCTTTATAAATGTTGTAGTCTTCGTCATTTCCAGTACGTCTATATGACTTCCACATCATTTGTTTATACTTATTTTTTCTAATGTCTTCTTTCGATAAGTATTTTTTTCTGGTCCGTTTCCCTTGTTTTTTGAAGGGAACAAATTTATCTACGACGCACTCTATTTCATTCTTTAAGATATTCCAGCATTCTGTTGCTGTCTTATTCTTCAGTGTATTATTCCAGTCTATCTTTGCTAAATATTTCCTCATTTCCTTATATCTTCCTTTGTGGAAATTTCTCCTCAACTGCTTTTATTATTTCTTTCTGATTTTACTTTGATGGTAAAATGTATCTGGTTGTGATCACGACTTCTCAGAGGCTCACATAATTTAACATTGTCAACTAATTCATTCTGTGAGGACAAAACTAAGTCTAACATATTCTCTCCCCTGGTTGGTTCTAGCACATGTTGAGAAAGGAAACTATCTTGTACTAAAACTAAAAACTTGTGGTCCTCACTACCCATACTCTGTAGAGATTTCCATTTTATATGCCCATGGTTAAAATCCCCCATAATAACACAGTCCTGTTTGCTCACTTCCCTTATAGCGTTTTCTATTTTTTCATTCTCTATGCTATGTTTGGACTTCTCTGATAACCAATCCAACTGTTAACGTTGAGTTTCCTTGTAACTATGTTACACCTCAAACAGCTTCTTCGCAATCTGTTTCTCTGTCTAATTTTATTTCATAAGCCTGGATAGATTCTTTAATATATAAAATAACTCCACCTCCCCTTCTTCCTATTCTATCTTTCCTAAACATTACATATCTTGTCAGTCCCAATTCGGCATCTGATATATCGGTGGTTGCCCATGATTCGGTTATACCTATTATGTGAGGGTAAATATCTTCTACCATAATGTTTAGTTCATCTCTTTGTTTACTATACTCCTTGCATTTAAACAAACACATTTATATCCAGCTTCAGAACAGTTATCCAGACTGTTCTTTGCTGAATTATTTTTGCTGTCTTTATCTATGCCTCCAGTTTCAGGCTTCTCTGCGAGTCCCCCCTGCGAATTTAGTTTAAATAGGTGCAACCTGTCCCACTGTCAACAGATCGCAGCAGATTCTCTGGAGAATACTGCTGCCCCTTTCCACTTATAGGGATGGAGTGGCCATCTTCATGTACATATCTTCTCTCCCAACAAAGTACCCCCATAAATCTTAGCGAATCCCACGCCTCTTCCTCACATCTGCTCAACTAGTGTTGATCGCCATCCTCTTTACAAAGTTTCCGTATCTTGTCTCTCTTCCTCCCATTACTGGCAAATTCTAGAGAATAACCTGTTCCACTCTTGTCTTTAGCTCTACTAGATGTCTGTACTTCTGAACTATACCAGTTGTTCCCTCCTTGTCTGCATTGTTTGTCCCAACGTGTGCTTCAGTATAGACCCTCCCTTGCCATGCCCCAATACCTTCTCTACCCTTTCGGTCACATGCTCTATCCTAGCCCCCGGTAGACATACAACAACGTCCTTCCACTCGCATATAGTCTTGTCTGTTTTTCTCAGAATTGAATCGCCCATAAACACTCTCTTTTCTCTTTGCCCCCTCAATCACTGCCTCGGAGTAGCTCCTCCGGTTTGCATATGTCTGGTTGTTGTCTTTTCCTCTTGTCGTCTTCTCTCCTGTCACATTCTCTTCCATTCCCTTCTTTCCTGTCGCGTTTTCTCTTGTCCCCTTTCCTCCTGTCATCTTCTCTTCTAGCACATTTACTCTCACTTCCTTTCGTCCCTTCTTCTTTCCTCCCATCACATTTTCTTCTCTCCTCTCCCGTCCCTTTTCCCCGGCTACCTCCTTCACTACGGTCACTTTCTCCCCTGTCACCTTCACGCCTGTCATGTTTTCTGTTTTTTGCTGAACACTCTGTCTTCTTCCATCAGTCTTCTGTCTCACAGTCTTACCAACTGCCTCTGTGGTATCTACCTCTTCACCACCTGTATCGCTGTCGTGTCTCTCCTCGTTCTCTACAGTCTGACTACTTGCTGATCTATCCACACTGGCCCGTTTTCTCTTCCTCTGCCGAACACTTTTCCTCCGTCCCTCTGTTTTCTCAATGTCTTGTTCCTTCACACCGGTCACCTTCCTTCCTCTGGGTTAGTTTATCGAAGTCCAAACATAAGCATAGAAGAGAATGAAAAAATACGAAACGCTATAAGGGAAGTAAGCAAACGGGATTGTATTATTATGGGGGATTTTAACCACGGGCATATACAATGGAAATCTCTACAGAGTATGGGGAGTGAGCACCACAAATTTTTAGTTTTAGTTCAAGATACATTCCTTTCTCAACATGTGCTAGAACCAACCAGGGGTGAGAATGTGTTAGACATAGTTTTGTCCTCACAGAATGAATTAGTTGACAATGTCAAGATATGTGAGCCACTGGGGAGTAGCGATCACAACCAGATACATTTTACCATCAAAGTAAAATCAGAAAGGAATAATAAAAAGCAGTATAGGAGAAATTTCCACAAAGGAAGGTATAAGGACATGAGGAAATATTTAGCAAAGATAGACTGGAATAACACACTGAAAAATAAGACGGCAACAGAATGCTGGAATATATTAAAGAGTGAAATTAAGTGCATAGTCGATAAATTTGTACCCTTCAAAAAACAAGGAAAACGGTCCAAAAAGAAACACTTATCGAAAGAAGCCATTAGAAAAATTAAGTATAAATAAATGATGTGGAAGTCATATAGATGTACTGGAAATGATGAAGACTACAACAGTTATAACTAATTTGCATGTTTATTATTTATATATGCAACCATATTAATGTTATCTGTGAAAACCGTTACATCATGTAATGATGATTTTTGCTTCTACGTGTCAAGTTCATCATACTTATTGAAAGAAGCCAATAGAAAAATAACTTACAAACAAATGATGTGGAAATCATATAGACGTACTGGAAATGATGAAGACTACAACATTTATAAAGAAGCACTAAACCAAGCTACAGCTGAAATTAGAAATTCAAAGAGAAGCTATGAACAACAATTAGCTAGTAATATAAAACATGACAACAAGAGTTTTTATGCGTATGTTCGAAGCAAACAGAAAGTTCGAGATAAGGTCGGTCCTCTAGAAGATAGTGCTGGAAATATAATATCAGAGGGATTCTTAATGGCAGAAGACCTGAATGAGTATTTTAGAGTTCAGTGTTTACCAGGAAAGATATTAGTTCACTGCCAGTACCAGAGGCTAAGTTCAAGGGGGCAGATTCAGACTATTTGGGACAATTAATTGTAACCCCGGAAATGGTAGCTAAGAAAATAAGGGCTATGAAGGATAATAAATCACCTGGAGTGGATGGTATTCCACCCAAACTACTATTGGAAATTGTAGAACAAATTAGCATACCGCTTGCAACAGTTTTCAACTTGTCATTAGAAGAGGGAGTGGTTCCTTTAGAATGGAAAGAAGCAAACATTATACCGTTATTCAAAAAAGGTTCGAGAAACAAGTCAGAGAACTATAGACCAGTGAGTTTAACATCAGTGATTTATAAATTATTAGAAAGACTAATTAAAGATCACATGGTGGATTTTCTTGTTAAACAAAACTTGATTAACCCATCTCAACATGGTTTTTTTAAAGCGAGGTCATGCTTAACAAATATGTTATGTTTTTTGGAAGACATCACTAAGTGGGTAGATGAGGGATCACCAGTAGATATCGTCTACTTAGATTTTCAAAAAGCTTTCGACAAAGTACCACATCAAAGATTACTGCTGAAACTAAAGGCCCATGGCATAGGAAATGGTATAATAAACTGGATAGAACAATGGCTGATTGACAGAAGACAACGTGTAGTAGTTGATGGGGAGGCTTCAAACTGGAAATCGGTATTGAGTGGGGTACCACAGGGATCAGTATTAGGACCTATATTATTCTTAATATATATCAACGATTTGGATGATGAAATAACAAGCAAAGTGTTGAAATTTGTGGATGATACAAAAGTGTTTAGAAGGATTAAAAGTGATGGAGATAGACAGCATTTACAAGATGATCTTGACAGGTTGATCAAATAGTCTGAAAAGTGGCAAATGCTGTTCAATTTTGGGAAATGTAAATGCCTCCACACAGGACATGGGAACGGAGAGGTAGAATATACAATGGGGGGTACTGTACTAAGTACTACTGTAGAAGAAAAGGACTTAGGGTTAACCATTAGTGCTGATATGAAGGTTTCAGCACAGTGCGGAATTGCAGCTTCAAAGGGAAATCAAATCCTTGGATTAATTAGGCGAAACATAACGTATAAGGAAAAAGAGCTAATAATACCGCTGTACAAAACAATAGTTAGGCCTCATTTAGAATATTGTATTCAAGCGTGGTGGCCATATCGCAGGAAGGACATAGATATGCTAGAAAGAGTGCAGAGGAGAGCAACTAAAATGATACCAAAACTGAGGGATCTTAGTTACGAAATACGCCTGAAAATGCGGTTTAACAACACTAGAGACCAGGAGATTGAGAGGAGATCAGACAGAAGTGTTTAAAATATTGAAGGGTTATGAAAATATTGATAGAAATATTTTTTTCTCAGTTAAGAAACATAGAAGGACTAGAGGACATGAACTTACTTTGGCAAAGGAGCAGAGTAGATTGGATATAAGAAAGTTTTCATTTTCACAAAGGACTGTAAATGAATGGAACAGATTACCTGCTGATTGTGTGGGTGCTAGTAGCGTGAATGTGTTTAAAAATAAAAGCGACACATACCTCAGACGGGCGGGATACACATAGATAAAAGGGTCGGACTCTCGATAAGCCAAAGGGCTTCCTTGTCCACCTGCCACCTAGAGTTAATTCTCTGGGTGGCAATCTTGTTAAATCTTGTTAAAAAAAGGCGAACAGTTGAGGAAAGATTGTCTGGCAGGTCATTTATGTAAAGTAGGAAAAGTAGGGACCCCAGTACTGTGCCCTGTGGTACCCCAGAAATGACTTGAGTTTATGTTGACTTAGATCCATTTATAACAACCTGTTGAGTTCTTCCTGTAAGGAAGCTATTTATCCATGATGATATTGGGCCTGTGATGCCATAGTGTTTGAGTTTGTGGATTAGTCTTTTATGTGGAACTTTATCGAATGCTTTGGTGAAGTCAAGGATGGCCATGTCTACAGATTTCTTCTCATCAAGTGATTTGCTTATGTCATGGATTGTTTGAATTAATTGTGTTTCAGTTGATCTTTTGGCACGGAAGCCATGTTGGTGGTCAGTTAGAATGTGGTGCTGTTCAAGGTGTTTCATAATGTGACTATGTATGATGTGTTCAAGAAGTTTAGAAACCACAGGTGTTAAGGATATTGGTCTGTAGTTAGATGTTTCTGCTCTACTTCGTTCTTAAAAAATTGCTGTTACATTGGCTTCTTTCCAGGTATTGGGGACTTGTCCAGAGTCAACAGATGATTGAAAAATGTCATGTATTACTGGTGCTAGATGAGAGGCATATCTGTTTAAGAACCATGGTGGAATGCCATCTGGTCCTTGCGATTTAGAAATGTTAATTTTGGAAAGTTGATCAAGTACTCCTTTAAGTGTAATTGTTAGTTTGGGGATTTCTCCATGTGGACTTCTGGCTATATCTGGTAGGGTGGAATTTCCTTCGTGTGTGAAGACACTTTGGAACTGATTGTTTAAGGCTTCTGCTTTATGTTTGTCGTCGCTAATGATGTTACCCGCAATGTTAAGGTCCCCAATACCCTGGTTATCCTGTCTAAGTTTAGAAATGAAGCTCCAAAATGATTTAGGTTTCTCTGTTATTGTTGTTGTCAGGAATTGACTTATGTAGGATAGTCTAGCAGACCGAAGGTGTTTATGCATGTTTCTCCTGATGTCACAGAATTCTTTCCAGTCTTCTGGATTTCTAGTTCTTTTTGCTTTGTTATATAGCTGTTTCTTTCTTTTGCACATTTTCTTTAAATCTTTATTGAACCAGGGAAGATTGTGTCTTGAAGTAGTAAGACGGTGCGGTACATATTGGTTCATAATGTTGATGATTTTCGTGGAAACAAGATTCCACTTGTCATTGACTGTCATGTTTTGGTTTTGAGAGAAGTATTCATGTGTAAAGTTTTCAAGACATTTCTGGATGTTAATATTGTCGGCTTTATTTCTAAAGAAGACTTTACGTTTCGGACGATGTTTGCGTTTGGGCAAGATGTTTACATCAATGATGACTGTGCTATGGTCTGCTATTCCGTCTACTACATTTATCTTCTTTATTAACCCAGGTCTGTTGGTGAAGACAAGATCTAAAATATTGTTGGCATTTCCCTGTCTGTGTGTGGGTTCCTTGACATGTTGGATCAGTCCATGTTCCTTTGTAAGAGAGAGTAATTTATTGGCAGCAGTTGTACTGTATCCATTGTTAGGTGTGACTTGGTGAATTTCCCAATTGATGTTAGGGAGGTTGAAATCGCCAGTAATGATGACATTATGTGTGTTGATCTTGCTACCTAATTTAGAAAGGGCTAGGTCTAGTTCTTCGATTTGAGTTCCATGAGAGTCATTTGGGGCACGATAGAGGGTACACATGATTATTGGTTTCATTCCTGTTATCTGGGTTTCAGTCCAAATGCTCTCACTGTTAGTGTCTAGGTCTGGTAGGTGGCTTGTTATGAGGTCATCTTTTGATATTTGAAATACCCCCCTCCAGTAGTGTCTGTTTCTCTGTCCTTTCTAAAGACGTTAAAGTTGCTTGGGAATATTTCTCCATTTTTTATTGAGGGATCTAACCATGATTCAATGCCACAGATGATGTCTGGGTTGTGTAGATTGTTTAGTGATTCGATGTCTGAGGCTTTCTTTTTAACGCTTTGGCAGTTTATGCATCTGAAGTTTGGTCTCTTTTTCGGTCTATATGCTTTCTTGCTATTAGTTGTATTGTTGTTGGTGGTTTCGTTTAGGTTATGACTTACTGTCCAGAGGATAAAAGGGATTTGCCGTTGGGATTTCTGTATCTCGGAAGAAAGAATTTGTGAAGTTGAAGTTGTTGCATTCGGGGCAGGCCCACGAACATGAGGAATTTATTAATCATTTGTATTCATTGTCATCTATTGCACAGCATTGTGTGTGGATCCAGTTTAGGTAGTGTTCGCACTGAATTGCTTTATGGTCATTTAGTACATCCCCATGGCAAATGCCACAGGGTGCTGAGCAATTTGAACAGTGCCATGGTACATTTAGGTTTCTGTAAGTGTTGTTAAATTCTTGTCTGGATATCCTGGCTCATTTGATGTGTGTGGATTTATTACAATCATTACAAGTTAGGATGAGTGCATTAGACCTTAGTGATTTCTTACATGAGTGACATTTAGAGCGGCCTGGATTTAGTTGAACATCTCCTGATAGCATGATGCATAGAAGTATGGAGAATTTTGTTGTTGTCCTGGTTTTGTACGGTAGAGGAGTGATCAGTAATCCAGTGGAAGTGCTGGATTTGAGACATTTCAATTGGGCTATGGTTTTCCATATGGAAAAAACGTCTAAAAGGTTTAGTGACTAGTTGTTGTTGCTGCTGTTTTTCGACAGCCTACAATCCGGATTTGTAACAGAATGATACGTAAGCTTTATGTGAAAGTATATATTTACATGTGTGTATGTTGAACCAGCTCACACTGTTTCATGAGTCAAACTGAAAACCCAACTAACACGACACTTCCCTGTGTGCAGTCTGACTATGGACTGGTCTATGCACTCACTTATTGGTATACAGTTTATTGTGTTTACTGTTTATTTCAGCTTGATTTCTGATAGTATATAAACAGAACTAGTAATGATAATAACATAGGTTTTACTTTGTCACTGGGAGAATGCACCGATTTATGAGTTGATTTGGGGGTGGTTTGGGTTTCGCGCGCTTTATACCCGTTGTTTACTAGTTCGTCATTTTGTTTTGTAGGTTTTAGGCTGGTTGTTAGGGAAGCTAATTTGTCAAAAATTTGGTTTAGGTATGTCAGATTGCAACTACAACCGTGGGATTGTATTCCGATGTAGTTATACGAGTGCCTTATTCATTTATGAACGAAAGAAACGTTTGGAAATCGTAAATAATATCGGTAAATATCGGAGCGATAAAACGGATTCGACTACACCTGACGCATGCGCAAGATCGGGCCTCATTTGATGAAACTGTGATTAATGTGTCTTCTTCTTCTTCTTCCAATACACGCCTAGCCTCAACATGCTGAGGATACAGGCGGTGCCATGGCATGGCAGGCGAACAGGACATTTTTGTTTTGTTTTTAGAGTGCAATATATAAGAACACAAATTATCGTGTAAATAAACATAAATACGTGCAGAAGAACTTGTTAACGTCTAAAACATGGGGTACTGCAAAGTCTGGATGTTGCTTTTAAACGCATACAGGCTGTTTTGATTTACAATATATTGAGGGAGGGAATTCCAAAGTCGAATGGTACTGGGGAAAAAAGAATACAAGTGGTAGTTGCATCTGGAGTGAGGGATAAGGTAAGATAAGGAATGTTGTTTTCTAGTGACTATATTTACAGGAATAAGGTATTGGTTTGCTGGTATACCCACTAGGCCATTTGCTATCTTGTACATCATACATAGTTTTGCATCAGTTCTTCTGTCTGATAAGGATCTCCATCCTAATGTCTGGAGCATGTCTGTTACACTGGAGGTATTGTGGTGGCGATATAAGACATATCGGGCTGCACGGCGTTGAATCATTTCTAGTTTGTTTATTTGTGTAAGGGTATATGGATCCCAGACAGTACAGCTGTTCTCCACGATGGGTCTGACAAAGGTGAAGTAGGCCTGAGTTTTTATTTGAATTGACGGAACTTTGAGATTTCTGCGGAGGAAGCCTAGTGATCTATTTGCTTTTAGACAAATGTTATTTATGTGGGCATTCCACCGGAGATCTGAGGTTATGGTTATACCAAGATATTTTACCTGTGAAACAGTTTCTAGTGTTTGACCGTGAAGCATGTATTGATTGTTAATGACAGTTTTGTTTCTTGTTACAGGTATGACATGGCATTTTTGAAGATTGAATTCCATGTTCCAGGTTATGGCCCATTTTCCAAGTTTGTGAAGATCTTCCTGGAGCACAGCTGTATTTGTCTTAGGCTTAAGGGCTATATACATTATGGTGTCATCAGCAAAAAGTCTAACTGTAGATGTAATATTGTCTGGGATGTCATTTATGTAAAAGAGGAATAGACAAGGGCCAAGTACAGAGCCTTGTGGTACTCCTGATGTTACGGGTACCTCAGAGGAGACCTCGCCCTCTATTATGACTCTTTGAGTTCTGCCGGTTAAAAATGATCGAATCCAGGAATTTGTTTTGCCTTGGATGCCATAGTGATGGAGTTTGTAAATCAGTTTTTTATGGCTGACCTTATCAAATGCTTTAGAGAAGTCCATCACTATGACATCCGTTTGCATGCCAGACTGCATATGGGTAACTAAGTCATGTATGAACTGAATAAGCTGTGTCTCACAAGATACTTGGGAGCGAAAGCCATGTTGAAGATGATAAAGAATGTTGTGTGAATGTGCATGTTTCATTATACTACTAACCAAGACATGTTCCATTAGTTTTGATGCTATGCATGTCAGGGAAATGGGCCTATAATTTGAAGCTATGTATTTTTGACCATTCTTGAAAATAGGTGAGACATTTGCTTTTAGCCAGTCTGTGGGGACTTCTCCTGTAGCATATGACTTCTGAAAGATTAAAGTTAGCGATGGTGCAATTTCAACAGCCAATTCTTTTAGAATTCTTGGGTTGATGTTGTCTGGTCCTTGTGCTTTATACGGTTTAAGATTTTGTAGGAGTTTTAGTACACCAGCTTCTGTAATTTCTATTTCTGGCATTTCTGGTAGTGTTGGATTGGGTAGTTTGGTTACTTGGGGAGATGGGTCATCTGTAAAGACTGATTGAAACTGCTGATTTAGTATCTCCGCTTTGGCTTTAGGGTTTGAGTGTAGGATTCCATTTTGTTTGAGAGGCGATATCGCTGTGTGGTTTGTACGGCAGTGTTTCATGTAAGTCCAGAATCTCTTAGCATAACCTTGTTTTTGTTGACTATCTTCAGTAGAGGTGACAATTTCATTTACATAGTTCCAGTAGGCAGTTCTCAGTTGTTGCTGTATAGTTTGTTTTAGATGTTTGTATTTTGGAGTGTGCTTGTGACATTTGTACATTCTGTCCCTTTTTTGCATAAGTTTCTTTAGTGTTGGTGTAATCCAGGGGTATCCGTCCCTACATCTAGCCATTCTGGATGGTATATACATCCCAGTACCTTTGACAATGCTATCCCGAAACATACACCACAACTTGTTTGCACTGTTTTGTTCATAGCAATTTTGAAGATTTTTGCTTACATCTTTCATATGTTTTCTAAATTTGTCCCAATCTGCCTTATTGAAAAAGGGAATATTTCTAGGTTTCTGTTTGTGTTTCATTGGGTTTATGTCTAGCTCTGTGTAACAACAGTCATGATCTGAGATTCCTGGTAATATCTCTGTTCGGTTGACATTGGTAGGGTTATTTGTGATCATTAAGTCTAGAGTGTTTTCTCCCCTTGTTGGCTTGTCTATAATCTGGATAAGACCAAGGTCATCTAGAATGTTTCGAAATTTATCATGAAGTAGTACGTTTTGGCAGTTTGGTTTTAACATTCCATTCTGCCAGTCCCATCCAGGAAAATTAAAATCTCCTGCAATGAATAAGTGTTGCTTTTGATTTACTCTGCCTAGAGATATTTCAAATTGTTCTATGCTGTGTTCATCATTTACGTCAGGTCTGTAGTATGCACATATGTGAAGTAATTTACAACCAGCTATGCTAATCTTAGCCCAAATGATTTCGCAGTCTGTCTCTAATTCAAATTCCTCTTCACTAAGCAGGTCAGAATGTATTGCAATGAATACCCCTCCTCCTCTCTGTTCATCTGTTCTGTCCTTTCTATATACATTGAATTTATCTGGGAAATATTCAGAATCTAATATGCTATTGCTAAGCCAGGATTCAGTGCCAATAATTATGTCTGGTTTGGAGCTATCAATGAGTGAAAGGAATTCTGCCTTCTTGTTTTTTAATTTGTGTAATTGGTAACTGGCAGTAGCTTGTGTCAACAGACAGCATTAAGCCACTAGACCCCTGGACAGGTGCCTGTAGGTTTTAAACTGCAAATTTTCGAGTCGCGTTCGTGATATGATCGATTTGTTTCGCACGGTCGCAAACGATTGCGAAGTCAGTAGAATACGTTCGCTTGAATGAAGACGCCGGGCAGTATACGCTTAACACCGGCCGTTACGGATTCTCGAGTCGCATTCAGTCACGCTGACGGACGAAGTCGCTGTGAGATCGCTGTTCGATGATGGCTTGAGCTTGGGTGAGCGCGTCGCGACTTTCGCTCATCGACGCCAATACTCGCCGTGGCAATCGTTCTCGGACGTCGAGGCCGACAGGAAAGTTTCTTCAATAAGCCGCTGACGAAGCTCGGAACAGTCACTCTGGACGCTGAATGTTACAAACAAATTTTGGGGAACGTAACCCACGTTAGCGATTCCCACCACGCTTCACGACTAGATTCGCCATTCTCTTGGCAGCAGGGTAACCTGTGTCGTTCAACCCTGGATCTGTCCCAGTCCTTCACCAGCGCCCAGATGGCGAAATGCTTATGACAGACGTTTATATAAGCAGACCTATTTACACATCATATGACCGGTTTCCAACATTTCTATTGACTAATACAATATACAATTCAAGCTACGCATTGTGCAAAACCCTCTAAGATACAGTGAAACCACCTGCTTGCCTAGAAACGCTAGCAAAAGAATACCACGCCCCACTGAGCGCATCTGCAACCGAGTTGCTGTAATTACGTAACTAAGACGGTTGGTCAAAAATCTGCCTATCTATTGGCTTGACCTTCCTCATTTACCAAATTAAACCTAAGGAAAGTAGATTTAAACACCCAGAAATAATATAGCAGAAAAATAGCAGAAATGCTACAGGGTGGTAGTTGACTACACTACACCTAGCCTATATCCTATGCAATGTTTGGACGTTCACAGAATAATTTGTGTTTCACCCTATTTGTTGTATTTGCGATTGAAACAGTGAACCATGCAAGCGGCCACATCCCATCAATGGGCAAGTTCTAAGTTATATTTATTGTAGCACCATAACGGCGACCCCATGTCGTTTGCAAGGACCCCCCTCCCAGTCATGAACCTATTAGTGGTCAATGTTTTAGTTTGAACTAGGGCATATTATTTTATAATTAATTAATACAGTGTTGCTGTTACATAAATTGTTATGTACCAAAGTTCTCAAAACAGTACTTGCACCCATTGATGATGTCAAATTTCCGTTCTATTCACAAGTGTGCATGCATATGTACAATAATAAGATATTGATAAACACAATATAACTAAACACTGAACATACCCATTCCACTTGGCTATTGAACGTGGGAAAAATTACATCTTCCTGTACTGCATATGGTGGTGGGGAGGTTTATACCTGGTGTCATGTTTTTTAGTCCTTTGGCCGAAGGTCCAAGGGACTATTGCCATCACTCTGCGTCCGCAGTCCTCCGTCCGCCGTTCGCCGTTAGCTGCTGTATCTCAGAAACCGTTCAGCAACTTTTTCTCTAATTTTGCATAGACATCTTAGGGCACTGCCACTATGCACGAGAAATCTGTATTTCATTGAATCATTTTAAGGGCTCCCTAGGGCCTCCAAGGACCCCAAAACTTGTAAAAATGTAACATTTTGCCTATTTTTTCAAAAACTGTTCAACTTTTTTTCTAATTTAGCATAGATGTATCTTAGGGTGCTGTCACTATATACAAATCTGTATTTGATTGAATCATTCTAAGAGCACCTAAGGGGCCCCCAAAGTGCAAAAGTTTACATTATCTAGTGATGTGGTTTTGAGAAGGGCCCTTCAGACCACCCCTAACAGTAGATGTTGTGTATTGTGCCACAAAGTCAACAGCTGTGACTAATCTCTACAGCCTTGTCCATTGAGACCTTGACTAATCTTTAATTGGTCACAGCACCCAGGCAGAGTAGACACATTTGACCCCTGTTAGACTGAACAGTTGCCTAACACTTTTAAATTGTATCTTCAAAACTATTGATTTTTCTATAATTGCAAGTTGTGTTTATTTTGATGTTCATTTAATTATTATAAAATGGTGTGGCTGTGGTGTCTATTGGTTAAAGATGTATTGTCTGTAGAAACCTGTAGGTGACAAACATAGAAAATTAATATTCTGTCACCTGTAGGTGACAAACATAGAAAATTAATATTCTGGACAACTCTAGAGTGAAATATCCTACGCTTTATTGATATCAAATGCATTCTACCGTTCTGTTTATGCTTGCCATGCCTTGTGTAGACATGGTACTGTGTAAATCAATTGTATCAATATAGACTAATAATTACAGATTCACAATATAGTTGACACCTGAAACAACCAAATGTCAACCATTAGAAGAGTTGACATAGTTCCGCTATACACAAGCAAGAAATCTGTATTTGATTGAATCATTCTAGTGTCATCAGTATATAGTAGAACATACATTTTTTCTACATCATCTAACATCTAAGGTTGTTGTAAATTTAACCAGCTGCCATGTCAAGTCCGTTATAATTGTGATTAACAGTGTTCAAAATTATTCAGGTAAATAACAAAGGACACAAGTTTTATCCTTGCCATACCTCTACACATGAGAAGAAGGCTGACACAGCCTGACCCTCATTTATACATGATTTAGCATTTTTGTACATGTTATATACAACTTTCAACGCAATACCATTAATATCGCATGAAATTATCTTAGACCACAGGGAGGACCGGTCTACTACAGTCATTTGCAAAAGTTTAAGACCAGGCACGATTTTTAAGCATTTTATGGTATGGCATCAGATTGCATCAGATAATGTCTGGATTGCATCATCCTATTTGGGCCTTGAAGCAATACGCCTAGTCAGTACATCCAGGTCATTTGTTTGCTGCTGTCAGTATCGATTAGGTGTTTTTCAGTTTTGTCTTCATCCCTGAAATGGGCAAAAAATCGTCTTTGACAGAGGTTCTAAGGGCACAAATAGTGACTCTACATGGAGAAGGATATACGGAAAGAGACATTAGTGCTAAATTACGTTATTCCAAGACAGCCGTGCACAACGCCATCGTCAAATTCAATACTGATGGCATTTTTCGTGACAGTAAAAGGAGTGTCGTCCACGGAAAACTACGCTCAGGGATGACCACGCAATGAGACGCATCGTGATATGCTCGCCAATGAGCTCATGCAAGAAAATTCGGGCTGCTTTACGCTTAAAAGGTACGGAAATAAGTCTCGGTACTGTTTCGAGATGTCTCAGGAAGGAATTTGGGCTCAAGTCCCGGAAGCCACGCCTGACACTGTGATGAAAAAAAAGAGACTGGACTTTGCCAGACGACATCGCCACTGGACTCTCGCGCAGTGGAAGAAAGTGTTGTTCTCGGATGAATCGACCATGCAACAGTTTATACCTCGCAAGAGGCACGTTAGGCGGCCAGTAGGTAAGCGATTTGATGAGAAATATACAGCAGCCACAATGAAACACCCGCCAAGTCAGATGATTTGGGGTGCCATGTAATGTTTTGGCCCTTCTGGTCTGTATTTTATTCCACCTAACACCACTATGAATGGACCTAGGTACGTGGAGTTGCTGAAGGAGAAGCTGAAACTGCATATGGACATCCACAAATGTACGATTTCCATGCAAGATGGCGCTCCTTGTCACCGATCCAAGGTAGCCACTGATTTCCTCAAGAAGAACAAAATCTCCATGCTGGAATGGCCTGGGAACAGCCAAGATCTAAATCCCATTGAGAACCTGTGGACTATAATGAAGGATAAGGTGGCAGACAAACAACCATCAAGCGCTCAAAACTTGAAACAAGCTATCAAGGACGTTTGGGTCACCGAAATCACCCAGGAGTACTGCGAATCTCTGGTTTCTAGCATGCCATATCGCATCCAGGCGGTCATTGACAGCAAAGGAGGCCACACTAAATACTGAAAAGTAGAGACACTGACACTTTTGGACGACATAGAGTTTCATATTATGTTGTACTACGTTTATTTGGCGAAATAAATTGATATAATGTTATGTGAAGGCCAAAAAATCATAGTTTTGTCAAATTTCTTCAAAAAATCGTGCCTGGTCTTAAACTTTTGCAAATGACTGTAAATCAAATGCTTTCTTATAATCGATGAAGACACAATAAAGCCTTTTGCGTCGAGACAAATACAATTCAACCAATACCCCTATTTGAACACTGCCTGTTCTTCACCTATTACATTCGCTTTGTTTAGGTATGTGGTCAGTCTGGTGTTCTGAACAATCACTAAGGATTAATGAACACTTGTGCAGAATGTCACCCACTTGGCAGGTTTAATTAATCTATTCAGCAATGATGACACTGCTTAGGCCTCACTCTGGTCACTGTCACTCACAGTGTTGTGTATTGTCTTAGTTGGTGCATTGAGCTAATCTACTTGACCATGAATCAGTGGTGGCTCTGGTTGTGTATTACACCCAGCTGTGGAGCTAAGATTCTCTGCCTGCTATTGTTTGATGGAAACTGTGACTAATGTGTAATTGGTCACTGGCAGTAGCTTGTGTCAACAGACAGCATTAAGCCACTAGACCCCTGTTAAACTTGACAGTTGCCTGTAGGTTTTAAACTGTGTCAAACAGTGAGTCTACCTTTTGCTCTCAAATAATCTGTCCTCTTAGTTTTACACATGAAGACATAATCTGGCAAAACAAGTCTTTGGAGCAGCACATTTGTACTTCCAGTGTATCATTGCAACATAACATACATATTACATACTGTGTGCCACATTTGAATGTTGTGCATGTAATATTTCCATGCAATCCATTTGCATATATAATGTAAAACTTCAACAGCCGTTTTCTTCATTTTCACTTTTTGATCCCTACCATGTTCAATGCTCCATAACTTCGCCAATTTTTGTAGCAGTCATAATTTTTTAAACCGTGTAAAGCACCCTACCAAACCTTTAGAAGGATGTAAGAAAACAATGTTACAATTTTTCCGACTTATCACTCATTTGGTCAGCCGGGGTCACATATAGACGTATTAGTCCAAAGGACTTCAGGGCCACTTGGCCCATTTTTTTGTTATTTTTATGTGTGTATTAATTAATGACACAAATTTCTTACTTTTTATATTGCTAATATGTTAGTTATTACTGTATTACATGTATTAATGGAATGGGGACAGTGTTTAATAAGTATAACACTTCGACTCTCTCCATTTCCACAAGAAATGTAAAATATTATTGCTATAAACACATGCACATGTTGATTGTGGAAATCAGCATTCAAATTCCGCTTAAGGAATTTGAAGCCGGCCAGTGAAGACACAAAAACTAATGCCTACAAAGCCCTGGTAAGACCCGCATTGAATATTGTAGAGCCATCTGGAATCCTCACCATCAGGACCAGGTAAATAAAGTTGAAGCTGTGCAAAGGAAAGCCGCGAGATATGTCACCAACAGATATCATAACACCAGCAGTGTGACATCCATGCTAGACCATCTGCAGTGGGAGTCTCTGGCATCAAGACGCACCAAGACACAACTGACCATGCTTTTCATCCACAACTATGTTGATATAGACCCCCAGCCCTACCTCTCCCCTGTCAATCATTCCCTTAAGTTCCGTCAGCTTCCTGCACGCACAGATGTATTTAAATTGAGTTTACCCCAGGGTCATTCCTGTGTGGAACTCCTTGCCAGCACGTGTTGCTGAGGCTCCCAGTTTGGGTATTTTCCAAAGGGAGCTTGCCCAGCTTTCCTTCTGATTTATTCTAATTCTAATTAATTACGTCGTAAGGAGCCACTGTTGGCTATGGTTTACGACGGGTTGGGTGCGTATGGTGTTATTGAGTGTTTGAGCCGCAGGATAGGAGACTGAAATCGTTTATGGTCTCAGCCTGGACCTGCGACTCGTTTAGTTTATTCCTGTCTACTATTGTCTTTACAAAGTATGAGTTTTTGAATTGGTTGGTGTGGGATGCAGGTACTATATAGCACCTGGTGTTATTGGTTGTTAGGTGTTGTACAAAGTTTGAGGATACGTGATCTGGAAAATGTTTGGGTTGGATGCGTCTTTTATTTATTTTTTGGGGCCGAAAGTATGTTTCTGCGGGGATGGCTGGGATAGATCCCGTAGCTATTTTGTACATGTATTTGAGTCGTAGATCCCGACGTCTGCTTTGTAGGGTATTGAGTTTTAGGTCTATTAATATGTTTGTCATTGATCCTTCATGTCTGGAGTGGTAGTCGCCGGTAATGAAGCGAGCAGCACGGTGTTGTATACGTTCTAGTTTATCTATGTCCCCCTGATGGTATGGGTCCCACACTATGGCTCCGTACTCTAAAGCAGCGCGCACAAGGGCAATATATGTGGTCCGTTTGTTGTTTATAGGACAGTGTCGTATGTTACGTCTTATGAAACCAAGTGTTGAGTTTGCTTTTTTAGTTGTTGCGATGTGGGAGTGCCATTTAAGGTCGTCGGAGATAGAGATACCAAGATAGGGATTGCAGTTTACACGTTCTAGGGTGATGTTATTTAAGGTGTAGAAATAGTCAGTTTTATGTTTTACACTGAGGATGTAGCATTTGTTTGTATTGAAGTTCATACCCCAGTCCTTTGCCCATGTTTGGAGTTGTTTTAGGTCGTGTTGTAGTGCAATGTGATCGTTGAATGTTTTGATTTCTCTATATAGTAGGCAGTCATCTGCAAATAGGCGGACTTTAGATTTTACTGATGCTGGTAGGTCGTTTATATGACAGAGGAATAGTAGGGGGGCAAGTACAGTGCCTTGCGGGATGCCGGATTTGACGGGTACTTCTCTCGAGGTTTCGCCGTCTAGAACAACTTTCATAGATCTGTCAGTGAGGAAATTTTCTAGCCACTTGAACGTGGTTCCGGTTATGCCATAGTGGGATAGTTTATGGAGGAGTTTTGTGTGGGGGACTGTGTCGAAAGCCTTGCTAAAGTCTAATATTGCTATGTCTACTTGAGTTCCAGAGTCGAAAGAAGAGAATAGGTCATGCGTGGTGGTTAGGAGTTGTGTTTCGCAGGAGAAGCCTGCTCTGAAGCCATGGTTTAGGTGTGTTAGGATGTTGTGCTCTTCTAGGTAGGTCATGATGTGGCAGTAGATTATGTGTTCGAGAATTTTGCATGGGACCGATGTCAGGGAGATGGGGCGGTAGTTTTCTGGTAGGTGCTTATCTCCTTTTTTAAATACAGGTGACACATTTGCTGTGCGCCAGTCTGACGGTAGGTTGCCTGTGTCTATGGATCTCTGGAAGATGTCTCGGAGTGCAGGGGATAGGGTGTCGGCACAGTTCTTAAGGACAGCATTGGGGATCTGGTCAGGGCCACATGCTTTATGTGGTTTAATGGACTTGAGTAATTTACATACTCCGGTGGTGTCAATTTTAATGTCACATATATTGGGGTGTTGTGGGGGATCAAGGTGTGGGGGCGCGGATCTGTCTTCTTTCGTGAAGACACTCTGGAACTGGTCCAAGAGGATCTCAGCCTTTTCCTTACTGTTACACACCAGTGATCCATTCTTTTTCAGGGGAGCTACTCCGATGTTGTCTTGTTTTCTACTTTTGATATAGCGCCAGAATGGCTTTGAGTTGTTTGTTTGGAGGCCTGTGGTGATGGTGTTATTAATAAAGTCCCATTCTGCTTTACGCAAACTTTGTCTACATATTTTCTGTATGAATTTGTAATTTTCCCAGTTGTTTGTTTTCTTAGCTTTATTGTACAGTCTTATCTTTCGCTTTAGTAGTCTTTGTAGCTTTCTGTTTAGCCATGGGAGATTGCATCGAGCTGAGCTTTGATGAGATATGTTTGTTGATAGATTTCACTAGTGCGTTTTTGAAGATTGTCCAAAGGGTTTCTGTGCACGCACCTAATGTGTATCGAGTTTTTATTTCATTAGACAGGGTGATGAAATCAGCATTTAGATTGTCCCAGTCAGCGCGAGTAAATTGGTGAATTTTTCTTCGTTGTTTGTTTTGGTGTTGGACTCTTACATCAAAGTCTATGACGATGATGTCGTGGTCTGATATCCCTGGCACAGAAGCAGAGTTTGTCACTACAGTGGGATTTGTTGTAAAGATTAGGTCTAGTAGCTTGCCCTCTCTAGTTGAGCTAGTGTGGATTTGTGTAAGCTGCGCACTTTCTGTTGTGTCAGTGAGGGCTTGTTGGACGGATCGCTCTGGTGCGCACGTTTTCACAGTGCTTATTTCCCATAGTACATCGGGACAGTTGAAATCTCCACAGAGGATTATTTGTTTTTGCTTCGAGTTTGTTGTGATCTTTGTCAGGGATTTATTTAGTTCACGTATGGTTTTGTCGCAGCGTTGCGGCATGTAGAATGAGCCTATTAGTAGGTTCTTTTTGTTTTGGAGTTGTACTTTGACCCACATGATTTCGCAGTTGCTATTCAGGTCTAGTTCAGTAGAGGATATGAGGTCTTTTTGTACTAGCACAAAGACACCGCCTCCTCCTTCGTTGCGGTCTTTCCTGTAGGTGGTGTAGTTATCTGGGAACACTTCATTGGACTTTATGTTGTTACTAAGCCAGGACTCACAGCCACAGATAACGTCTGGTTTTATGTAGGTTATGGACGCTTCCAGGTCGGCTCTTTTGTTAATTATGCTACGACAGTTTATGGTCATGACGCGTAGGTTTTTTTTCTGTGGAAGATCAAATACTGATGAACTTCCTCTGGAGTGTGTCGATTTTGCTTTTTTTGAAGGGTGTGAGGAGCTATTGGGTCTTCTTGCTGCTTTGTCTGATATTTGTTGGTTCGACTTGGGGCTGCTGGAGAAGAGGGGGTTGAAGGTCGGGGAGAGCGATTCAAGGGTAATATTCTCATTTGCAATGGGTTCATAGAAACTTGGGGAAATTTTGAAGCTTCTGAGGGTGAAGCTTGATACATTAAGTGTTTGACACTTACAGCATAACCACTGTACGTTTGAGCGTTGCAACAGGCTGTAGTCTTTAGTGCACATTTCTAGGCATGACCGGTGGTACCATATGCTGCATTCATCGCAGCATATGGCTTCTTCATTGGGTGATCATGACACAGCAAGCTCACAGAAGCCGCAGGGATATATGGGGAGTTGTCTTGGGTCTGGGTTTTGTTTGTATGTCGCCTGAGAGGAAGAGGGCGAGTATTGTCAGCGTCTTGTTACTTTTGGGTTTGGGCCACATCAGGTGGGATGAGTTGAAGGAATGGCGTGAGAACGCATATATTCCGTTTATTGAGTCAGTTTCAGAAGCATCGAAGGATTGTGTAAGGAATCGATTTGTGGCTAATATGAATAAGAGCACGAACAGGGACCCTTGGAACATCGTTGTGATTGTGATTGGCGCGCAGGTGAGTGTCAAAAGAGTGATATAACCAGTGTCAGTATATAGTGACTGTTAATAATTGGAAATAAGATTGAAGTGGTGTGCTAAAGATCCAAGTTGAATAGGCTGCGGCGCTATTTCAAAATTACTAGTAATTTTAAGAGTGCATGAGTATCAAGACGTTGGTGTGGTGCGAATGAAAAGTTGTGGAAATCAAGTTGTGGAAAAGACGGTATTTCAACACAATTACTCAAATTAATAAAAAAATGATATCAGCAAAGCAGTCGCTCTAATTATTAATCAATCAATAATAACTGGTATATTTCCAGACAAATTAAAAATTGCAAAAGTCATACCCCTTTTCAAAAAAGGTGATGTTTCTGACTTTAACAATTACCGTCCAATTTCTATCCTGCCAGTGATTTCAAATTTTTTTGAAAGGGTTCTGTTTGATCAAATCCATGATTACTTCCATTCTAAAGCGTTATACTACAATAGCCAATATGGGTTCAGAAAGAAACATTCTACTGAGCTTGCTACACTCGAAATCATAGACAGAATTATACAAGAACTTGATAAATCGGCTACTCCAATAAATATATACCTTGATTTATCAAAAGCATTTGACACAATTGATCACAATATATTGGTACAGAAGTTAAATTACTATGGATTAAATGACAAGGCTCTGGACCTTTGTAAGAGTTATTTACAAAATCGTAAGCAGTATGTAGAAATTGAAAATGTTAAGTCTAAGGAAATAGTCATCAACACTGGTGTCCCTCAAGGTTCAATTTTAGGGCCATTCTTATTTATTATATATATAAATGATATAGCACTTTCTAGTGACCTTTTCAAATTCATAACAAATGCTGACGACACCACCCTTACTAGTACACTAACAACATTTAATGATTCAGAAGGCCAAATGCGAAGTGAAAATATTAACAAAGAACTAACAAAGATTAGTAATTGGTTAAAAGCTAATAAACTGTCACTAAATGCGAAAAAGACTAAATTCATTTCATATGCCTCAAAAGAAAGTAGAATACCCTGTGTTACAAATAGATGGGGCACACATTGAATGTGTAAATGATTTCAATTTTTTAGGCATCACAATAAATAACCATTTAAACTGGCAGAGTCATACAAACAAAATAGCAAACAAAATCTCTAAAACAATAGGCATACTAAATAAACTTAAACATTGTTTACCACCTAATACATTATATATTATGTACAATGCTCTTATTCTCCCTCATATTAATTATGGCTTACTTTTATGGGGTCATCAGGCACATCGAATTTTCAAATTACAGAAAAAAGCAATACGAATAATATCCTTAAGTAAATATAATGCTCACACAAGTCCTATTTTTAAAAGACTTCAGTTGCTAAAGTTGGATGACATTTATAAAATCCAACAATTAAAATTTTACTACAAATTAATTAACAATCTTTTACCCTACTACTTCAATGTTTTTTCAAACACATACATCTATAATATTCATCAGCACTGCACACGCGAAAGAAATAATCTGTATATGTCCAGATTCAAACATGAATTTGCAAAAAAATGCATTAGACACAACATAGTTGAGACAGTTAACAATACACCAAGTATTATCATTAATAAAATTTACACCCACAGTCTGTATGGTTTTTCAACATACACAACAAACTTTCTTATTTTAAATTATGAATCCTGTTGTCGTATTCATAATTGCTTTATATGTAATTCGTAATACGTATTGAAATGTATACCTAAGTGTCCATATGTACGTCGATTTGTACAAGAGTACATTTAATCTCCTTGTATTATGTATGAATGCTGATACACTGAGTAATTATCAACTGTAAAACAAGGCATATGCATATTGTGACATGTAAATTTTGATGTTAATTATATTTATGGGGTGGCTCCTGTGCTAGCGATATTGTATATCTTAATGGGAGTCTCCCGACCTTATCTAGTATTCATGTTATTCATTGTGTATATATCGTATATATAGGTCAAATAAACTTATTCTGAGTCTGAAAATGTAGGTCTTCGCCCTAGCTGGGCCCCAGGCTGGGCCCAGGGCGATACTGGGAAGACGTCTTGACAGAGAGCCTGTTAGTAGAAAGTTTATTGTTGTGGGCACTGTTTTCCTTCTGTTAATAATGGCAGCCTGTGATCAAAGTGGATCTCTACAATTGCGTACGATGGAACGATTGCGGTTTACGTTATGTTGATATGGGAATAGTCGTGGTAGCGTAGCCGTAGTGGGCCCGTAGGCCGTAGGCGTAGCGTTATCGTTGCTAGGGGACGAGATTACATACGTAGTGCTTGTTGGCCGATTGTGGGCGACTTGGTTATATTTATTGCTTAAGATTAATGTTTAGTTTAAAATTTGGTTTGAAAGTGACTATCTTGAGCGTGCTTGGTGGAATTTAGTGGCACTTAGCTGTTTAGTAGACCGGTTCGTGGCTTCTTCGGTGTTGATTTGTAATCCAAGATGGCCTGTTTTGGCGGGAAGTCTGCGGAGGTGACCACTTGTTTAAAGTTGTTTATTTTGAATCTAACATACACTTTACGTTGGTAATTTATGCCTATTTAGATTTAGTGAGACTTTAGTGTCGTATACTGGAGTCTATAGTATTTGATCGAGAACGTAATTTTGAATTTCGAATAAAGTTTTAGAGCCGATGTTGAGAACTTGTTTTGTATTATCACGCATGCGCACTCCTTTTTGGTTCTTGTTCTTATTTTTTTTGTCCTTGTCCGAAGTAGGATAAATGAGGGACTAAGGCTGTGTCGGCCGGGGTTTATCTCCGGGGACCGCTACGCCTACGCCTACGGTTGCCGAATTGGCAGTTTTATATATTTTCTCTCTCTTCTCTCATACTTTGTATATTTTCTTTTTCTTCTTTTTTTTGTTTCCTCCAACAATAAACCAACCGTTGTTTAATGATCAAGATTGATCGGTCAACATAATATGCAGATAGTCGTGCATTCAATGATTCATTCATTAGTGTGCGCCCTGTAGCGGCATCCGACGAATGCAATGAAAACGAAGTTCATTCAAACTGATCGCGTAAATGTCGTCTGCTCAACCTAGGCACAAACAATGTGTGTGACATTTTACGGTCACATTTTATTATGTGCACCAGCAAGTGCAATGTAACTTATACAACATAATACGCCACAGAGTAAGTAGAACGCGTCAGTATTTGCACACATACAAAACTAACTATCGTGATTTGTACCTTTCCCGCAAAAAATGTTCAGCCTCAGGCTTCAATCTCAGGTTTCAGTTCATTGGAAAGCAGCACCAGTTATAAGCACGTGTTATAAGTTGTACGTCTGCTGTCTCAACACACTCGAAATGCAGTGGTTTTCCATATATAATACCAGGAAAGCATTTTTGTACGGTAAGAGTAAGGACAGTGATTTTGATGGTCAAGTACAAAACCTAAACGATTTTACAATACATGCACCGGCTGTAGTGTAGGCGTAGGCCGTAGCTGCTTTATTGTTTTTAATGTTGGTAAACACTGAAAGTTAAGTAAGTTCATCGTAGTACGTCGTCATCATAATTTTAAAAGAATTTATTTCTGTACGATAAGATAATTTTCACCTGTGGTATATACATTCGCAATGACACATGTAAGTGTCTGTCTTGAGAAGCCTATTTATTGTTGCATTTAATTATGTTTTATTTTAATTTTTGCTAAATGTGTTTGCACTCCAATTCAGTAAATTATGAACGTTCCGTGAAACAGTAACTCAAGAACTATTGCAAGATTGCATGACATAACAATAATAGTTCAAAAAATTGGCAAACACCTTTGGCTAGGACAGATTAAAATACATTCGTAGTTTATATATTCAAAATTATTGTAGGTCCTTTTGTAAGGAAACATGCAAAAAAACTCACCATCCCTCCCACCGGTTGGCCTGCATTTTCAGTGATTCATGGTTAAACGTTGAGAAATCCCAATGAAACTATACGGCCTATAAATAATAACAACAGCATTCATAACATTTTTATTGATTTTGCACATTTAAACTTTTGTTTTGAAGCGCCTCTGAGCTTGGTTTCAAAGAATTTAGGCGCAATAGAAGTTATCTTCTTCTTATTATTATTATCAAACGCAGCAACTGTCAATATTTAATTGTCATATTGCACTACATAATTAACGATAGTTTTCCGTAATTCAACCTGGAGCTGGATGCTTTTATAATAGCTGCAATGTTGTTAGATAAGATTATATATGCTGTGTGCTGTGAATGTAATAAATGGTTGTGTATATAATTTTACATTTATTTATTATACCGAACTTATAAAACGCTCTTTTCATACATAAAAGCCTGCTCAAAAGCGCTGTACACAATCAATAGAATAATCATAGCAGTAAAAACAAAGCATAAAAACGATAACATGATAAAAAAAACATATTTTAGAAGACTGGGTATAATAAAATGAATATATATATATATATATTGTTTTAAAATGTAATAAAAACTGACTAGAAATAGTTAAGCACCAAAATGGGCCAGGAACAAATGTGTTTTTAGCAGCTTCTTGAAAGTGTTCAGTGTTTTTGCTTCACGAATGTGAGCCGGTAGCGCATTCCACAACTTGGCTGCTGAACACTGAAATCTTCTGTCGCCGTAAGTAACTGTTCTAGCCCTTGGAACTTCTAGTGTCACTGAATCCATGGATCGTAACATTCTTCTTGGTTGGTACACATTCAGCATGTCCGATATATATCCTGGAGCCTGTCCATGTAGGGCTTTATATGTGTGCATCAGGATTTTAAATTGCACACGATAGTTAACAGGTAACCAGTGCAGGTTTTTCAACACTGGTGTGATGTCGCTGTTGCGTGATGTTCTGGTTACAATCCGTGCCGCGGTGTTCTGTACACGTTGTAGCTTGTTAATTGATGTCTGGTGCAGTCCACTGAGCAGAGCGTTACAACCTCAGTCTTTTCATATTCAGTTTTAGCATGTTTGCGTGCATCCATCTTTCAATGTCTGTGAGGCACCTCTCAATAAGTTCCAGGGATTCTGTTTGGGCTGCACCGTCCTTCGGCTTGAACGAGATGTACAACTGGGTGTCATCCATATAGAAGTGATAACACAGTCCATACCGACGGATAATGGCTCCTAGTGGTTTTGAGTACATGGTGTATTTTTTTGGGCCGAGTACCGAGCCTTGTGGTACACCATGTTCCAGGAGAACTGGATTGGAGTGCTCGCCATCTATGACCACTACCTGGTAACGGTCGTGGAGATACTATGCTATCCAGCCGAGAGCAGCTCCGGAGATTCCGAATAAGTTCTCAAAACGATTCAACAGAATTCCGTGATCGAGAGTGTCGAACGCAGCTGACAGATCGAGCATGACCAACACTGTGACAAAACCATTATCCAGAGACTCGAGGATATCGCTTTGTACCTTGAGGAGCGCCGTCTCGGTCGAGTGAGATCTACGGTAGGCTGACTGAAGCTCCTCGTGAAGACCATTACTCCAACATTACTCACCAGGTGGCGCTCAGTCCGTGTATCTACAACCTTCTCTAACACCTAAGCAATGAAAGGAAGGTTGGACACAGGTCTGTAGTGTTTCAGGATGTCTGGATTGAGTGTTGATTTCTTGAGTAGTGGTCGTATATGAGCACACTTGAATACACGAGGCACACAGCTACTATTCAAAGAGGCATTGACAATCGCGGTGATAATAGGGAGTAGCTCATCTACACACAACTTTAGAAGCCATGTGGGCACCGGATCGAGGTCGCAGGATTTATCAGGTGGCTTCAGGATGAAGGTCTTCACTTCATCATCAGATGCGCGAGTAAACCTCTCCAGTGGTGTAGTTACAGATGAGTCGTCAACGTCCTGGTCAACACCATGCAACTGGTCCGCATGGAGGCCACGTCGGATGTTTTGTATCTTCTCCATAAAGAAAGAGCTAAACATCTCAGTTAGTTCACTGGGAGACGCCGTTTGAGGAAGAGATGGAGACCCCCTTTCACCAAGCAGGTGTTTCGCCACTTTGTAGATGCCCTTCTGGTCATGGGTGCAGGCAGTGATCTGTTTTGAATAGTATGCTATCCTGGTTTGTTTTATGAGTTTGTTCACCACAACACATTGGTCTCTATATATCTGGTGGTTAACAGTCAGGCGATTCTTCTGCCATTGTCGTTCCAGCTTCCGTCGGAGATGTTTAGCCTCATGTAATTCATCAGTGTACCATGGACAATCTGGATGTTGGGTCATTGTTTTACTACGAAGTGGTGCGTGCTTATCAATGAGCGATGTGAGTCCTTCATTAAAATCACTCACCAAACCATCTACATCACCATCCGTAGTTTGTAACATGGGGAAGCCATAGTATCCTGCTTAAAAGCTTCTACGTCTATGACACGTAGCTTCCTGAAGGAAACAGTCTTCTGTATGGGAACAGGTTTGGTCAGGGTCGTGGTGAAACCGACAGCGAAGTGGTCACGTGTAAGTTTCCCAAGGTGGTCACAAAGTCCGGGGTCGGTGACGGTGATGTGGAAGTTTCCAGTTCGACCCCCACGCACCGAGTTCATCGAGGACTCTTAGGACAAGTTACGTTGCTACAAAGTATAAATGTTTGGACTGTTTCTGTTGTGAGAAGGCGTCCGGTCAGTGTCGACTTCTGCAGAAATAACACCAATTGCTGCAGTTTATCGGCGTAATATTTACTTATTATAAACTACATACAAGGTGGCGGATAGTAGGTCACCGGATAATAAGTTTGTGATGTCTTCATCCTGAATTATAATTTATTTGACAGTTTGAGCAACAACGACGGTGCATTAACTGAGGAGGAGGCCGGACGAATGCTCGGAGCCGCCCTGGCTTCAATGCCAGAAATGCGTGAATTACATTGAGTAATATTAACTCGGCAACATATTAATTATTAGTATTTATGAAGTGTGTTAGGTAGTTGTTATCCACTTTAGATTAAATGTTGCTACTTGCATCAGTTGAGAGAATTAAGTGACTTTGTCAGACGAAAGATGTGTGTTGTTGATTTGTAATAATCACGATGTCGTTTCTGTTACAGCATTGACAGGTGTTCTGTGTCAGACAAAGCACTCCGTCATATTGTGGACGGCTTGAGTCAAGGCTGTCCCAGGATGGAACGACTCGTGTAAGGACACATTTGGTTATTCACCCTACACCAGTCACTATACAAACGTCGCTAATTGTAACTTATCTCTTGCGATGATTTATTGGTATTTTAACCTTACCGTTATTTTGGAGCTTGTATAAACGCCATTAAATCGTAACAAAATGTAGAAAGTGATGCGTCAGAATAACAAACTACATTACTAGATTAATTTTTATGTAATATATTATTTGTATATATATATTTTTTTTTGATTTTTCACATTTAACTAGTGTAAGCAGAATTAATTGAATTAGATAATGTCATATTTTGAGCCATCAACGGCATCATGTAAACAACAAGACAAAATCAAAAACGTGTTTAAATTCAACCCGCCATTTTCACCCCACCCTCGTGACTTGTTCCTGATGTAGTCAGGTTATTTGTGTGTAGATGGACGTTGTTTATGTTTGTGTGTTTAGCGAGGTGAGAGAACGTGTGAGACGTCGTCACTCTTGTCTCCTTCTTTACAGGTGTTGGGACAACGACAAGACAAGGTTGACATCAGCCAGTGAGGAGACCGTGAGACATCTCCTCACTCGACTACCCCAGGTGGAGATATGGTAAGTCTTTACTACATGCACGTGTTAGTGTGTTGACGGTGCATACAGAGCTGCGTGAGTGTCGTGTGTCGCTTCACGTCTTCTCTCTCTTCCAGGCTGTGGTCGTGGTTCCTGTCACCCCCGTCGTGGGTCCGTCGACTCGGGGCCGAGTTCCCCGGGAGGGTTCATTAGGTAAGTCACTTCTCTACAGTCGCCGTCCACGTCACACACCAACCATACAACTGTCAAATAACACACCCTCACAACTGTGTTCAACTCAACCGCCGAATGTCCCCAAATGTCGACTTTATTGAAAACAGCTGTAAAAAGTGCCGCGAGTGAAAAACAACAGCGTCCGAGCGACCTTCACCTTGGTTCACTCAGACGTACATATGGCTGTGCTATGTATCATAAAGTATCAAACGTCGCCGGAGTCGCTAAGTTTGACGTGAGTGATTACGTCACGCTGCGCCTTGAGACCGTTGGTGAAATGTATTATGTAACATTTAGTATCTTGAAACAGGTTTTAATCGTGGCCAGAGAACAGCATAAAAACAGTGTTTTAAACTAACAAGGTCAGGGAAATAAGTTCATAGGCGTACTATATTTGTTAAGTAATATGTTTTTATCTGAGTTACGGTCATATAGATCAGTGCCATAGCGGCATGGCTTGATTGAATTGATCTATTAATTCACTACTTTAGTTCAGTGATCCTTTAGTCTAGACTTTGTCATTTACAATAGCAATAATCGCATGCAATTTTGCACGGTGTCTTTATCAAAAATATAATTCCTGATAGTGTCGTCTACTGCAGAATGTAACTGGCCAACTACATAAATATAGTCGTAGAACGTAGTCATGAAAACGGATGTAAGTTGAACTATTTCTGATTAGTTTGAAAGGAAAACAATCTTAACACTAAACACTGTGTCATGATGTGTGTAGTAGACAAGGCACGTCCGCATGAAAGGAACAACTTTGAAATCCCCGTTCTGGCCAACTGTATTGTATGGAACGAAGACCCATCACGTTACTAACACCGAGAGTCCACGGAATATCAACTGTAGTTGTGCTCATTAAATACTGTATTATATTTATAAAACTCAGTGAGTGTAAATATATGTTTACAGTGGTGATTCCTCCCCTGGTCACACGACTTGCATTTGATTGAACGATCACAGACGGAACAACACTTACGTCGTTGTCACTTTGGGACCAGAAAGACGACACACTGGATTATGTTAGTTATGTTAGTTAACTGGTACACGAATCTTATTACCTTTGGTGAAAAAACAAAAGTGCTAAACGTTTGTTTGTTTGAGAACAAATCTAACTGAGGTAGTCACTTGACAGAGAGAAACAAATGTGTACATATCATGTAAACATTGTGATTAGTGTAAATGTTTGATTCATAAGTGTGTATAGAATGTAACACTAATAGTGTTGTACTGTTGTATACATGATGCTGTACATGGAAGATGTACAGTGGAATGTGAGATATGTCTCTAATCTAGTTTTAAGCATACCATGACATGTCGCACCCGTATTGCACAATATTGAAGTGTACCTGTGTGTGAATAATGTTCACTATATTATAGTTGTGCAAGTACTTTTCGGGAATTTCGTTAACAGAAAAATGACTCTAATTTGCAATCACATTCAGCTCATTTTAGTATAAGAAACAATGTGTACCTTAGATAACTGTATGCACGTGTCAGTATGTGAATTTCCTCCTACAGCTAAATGATCTGAAAACTAAACAATAAATGGCTTACACACTGAGTTTCACTGTTATCCACACTTATCATACAACAATCAGCCCGATGACCTGGCCACACATTGGTTTGGTGTTTGTCTACATTGTGGAGATTTCCTGCACCTTCCGATCATTACTAAAACTGACAGATTTGTATATATCTACAGTGTTGATTCTTATTTATTTACAAACAAAAAGTGAGTGTAATTGGAAATAATTGCAATGTCTCCGTTGTTGACTTGTCTCGTTTTAGAATCATGTTGCAGTGATCGGATCTAACTAGTGTGATATATAATTTGTGATTAATTACCCTGTGAACAGATGTTGTAATATTCCTAGAGACTCGTACATTGGGCAAAAGGAGCCATGCATATGTGTGCCCAAGACTTGTAACTAAAGGTGTTATGCTCACTCAATTAATAAGCATTTGAAATTGTTGATATGAATTAGAAAGTTTTATACGAGGTTTGTACATGAGTACTATTAATAGAATAATATATCAAACGTGTATATACCATGCATGTTTTGCAAGACACTCATGAGCATTCCCAGAGGGACGTTCATTGACCACATGTATATGTGTGTCCAAGAATTGTAAATAAAGGTGACACGCTCACTCCGTCAATAACCATGTGACATTATTGGCATGGATAACTCAGTTTTATAAGAGGTTTCTAAACGCGTATCATGCATGTTTGTTAGGATTATATAAATCCGTGTATAATGAGTCCAGTGTCTAAAATATGCAACACTCGTGAACGGCACTGTGTAGCAATTCGTCTTTCATTAGAACTTGGTCGTCTCTCCGTTGTCAGTTGTACATTGCTATTTGATGACTCTTATTGCATTGTGGCATTACCGATTAAAACTATGAATTGTAGTGGTACTGAGAAACAATATTTTGTATAAACTTAGTAATGCAGCTATAATAAACGCATATTTTGCAAACGTGCCTTACAGTGGTTTGTCTTTGTATGGAGATATGAATCCACTACGACAAAGCTAGCTTGTTTACAAATGCATATTTATTACATCATTTTTTGACTCAACGTTCAATATACTATTAAATTATTGTTGACCAGAACCGATCATAAATCGGCAAAAGGTGACAAATTTGTCCAGTACTATATATTGTATATTAAAAATAATATTATTGACAATTTCAGTTGTTTCCAGATCTAACGATTAAACTAATTTTGTTCCACAATTTCAACCATCAGTGCACTCGGTGTCTGGGAGATAAATGGTGTTAGTTACTCAGATCAACTCCATTAAACACCAGCAATGTCCCAAAAAGTATACAATTGATAACAAATCGTGTCTTGTTTCTCACCCTGTGAATTATAATCATCAATCATAATTCATCAACGGTAACGGCTACTTAAAAAACTAGGAAACATCGTTCATACCGATCAGCTGCCCTCCTCCTATAACTAGCTCGAAGGCAATACCAATAGTAACGATATCCTTGGTCAAATTAGAAAAACTATATACAAACAAATGACGTGGAAGTCATATACACGTAATGGAAATGTCGAAGATTACAACATTTATAAAGACGCACTAAGCCAAGCTACAACTGAAATTCGAAGACAAGCTATGAACAAAAATTAGCTTCTAATATAAAACATGACACCAAGAGTTTTTATGCGTATGTTCGAAGCAAACAGAAAGTTCAGGATAAAGTCGGTCCTCTAGAAGATAGTGCTGGAAATATAATATCAGAGGGATTCTTAATGGCAGAAGACCTGAATGAGTACTTTAGTTCAGTGTTTACCAGAGAAGATATTAGTTCACTGCCAGTACCAGAGGCTAAGTTCAAGGTACAGATTCAGACTATTTAGGACAGTTAGTTGTAACCTCGGAAATGGTAGCTAAGAAAATAAGGGCTATGAAGGATAATAAATCACCTGGAGTGGATGGGATTCCGCCCAAACTACTACTGGAAATTGTAGAACAAATTAGCGTACCGCTTGCAACAGTTTTCAATTTGTCATTAGAAGAGGGAGTGGTTCCTTTAGAATGGAATGAGGCAAACATTATACCGTTATTTAAAAAAAGGTTCGAGAAACAAGTCAGAGAATTATAGACCAGTGAGTTTAACATCAGTGGTTTGCAAATTATTAGAAAGACTAATTAAAGATCACATGGTGGATTTTCTTGTTAAACATAACTTGATAAACCCATCTCAACATGGGTTTTTAAAAGCGAAGTCATGCTTAACAAATATGTTATGTGTTTTGGAAGACATCACTAAGTGGGTAGGTGAGGAATCCCAGTAGATGTCATCTACTTAGATTTTCAAAAAGCTTTCTACAAAGTACCACATCAAAGATTACTACTTAAACTAAAGGCCCATGGCATAGGAAATGGTATATAAACTGGATAGAAAAATGGCTGATTGACAGAAGACAACGGGTAGTAGTTGATGGGGAGGCTTCAACCTGGAAATCTGTATTGAGTGGGGTACCACAGGGATCAGTACTAGGACCTATTTTATTCTTAATATATATAAATGATTTGGTTGATGATATAACAAGCAAGGTGTTGAAATTTGCGGATGATACAAAAGTGTTTAGAAGGATTAAAAGTGATGAAGATAGACAGCATTTACAAGATGATCTTGACAGGTTGATCAAATGGTCTGAAAAGTGGCAAATGCTGTTCAATTTTGGGAAATGTAAATGCCTCCACACAGGATATGGGAACGAAGATGTAGAATATACAATGGGGGTACTGTACTAAGTACTACTGTAAACGAAAAGGATTTAGGGGTAACCATTAGTGCTGATATGAAGGTTTCAGAGCAGTGCGGAACTGCAGCTTGAAAGAGAAATCAAATCCTTGGATTAATTAGGCGAAATATAACGTATAAGAAAAAAAGAACTAATAATACCGCTGTACAAAACAATAGTGAGGCCTCATTTAGAATATTGTATACAAGCGTGGAGGCCATATCGCAAGAAGGACATAGATATGCTAGAAAGAGGAGAGCGACTAAAATGATACAAAAACTGGGGAATCTTAGTTGTGAAATTCGCCTAAAAGAATGTGGTTTAACAAAACTAGAGACCAGGAGATTGAGAGGAGATCAGATAGAAGTGTTTAAAATACTGAATGGTTATGAAAATATTGATAGAAATATGTTTTTCTCAGTTAAGAAAGATAGAAGGACTAGAGGACATGAAGTTACATTAGCAAAGGTGCAGTATAGATTAGATTTAAGAAAGTTCTTATTTTCACAAAGGACTGTAATTGAATAGAATAGATTATCTGCTGATTGTGTGGGTGCTAGTAGCGAGAATGTTTACAAATAAAATCGACACAACTCAGAAGGGCGGGATACACATAGATAAAAGGGTTGGACTCTCGATAAGCCAAACGGCTTCCTTTTCCACCTGTCACCTATAGTTAATTCTCTGGGTGGCAATCTTGTTAAATCTTTTTAAATCTTTACTATAGCTCGGCGTTCAATCTTATCCAACCTCACATTCTGCTCACTAAGCTGAAACAAATTAAAGGAAATAAAAATAAGGCATTAGCTAAAATCCTTTTTCCATGTGTACACAAAGTTTAACATTGTATGTAACATTTGACAACATTAAACAAATACAGAAAAATACATTTGTACCATTAATTCGATTTTAAGCCCGTCTGTGAAGCGATTCTCGCGGAAAATCCTGACAGCATGCAAACCTTTGATTTTCTTTACACTTTTTTTGTTTATGTTTTCACGAAGTAATATAAACAAAATCATTTTATACTATAATGCACTGTTTGTAAATATATTTTTTTATTTTTGTAGTAATTATTTATTCGCCACAAAAAATGAAAATATGGTCATTATATTTAACGATGTTTCTAAATTGTATTTATCCAGACATATCTCAAACTGTTTTCACATATATAATTACAATATATTACCGTACAATATATTTACAATTAATAAATTATATATCCATTACATTATATTTGTTTGGATAAATAAAATTTAGAAACATCGTTATATAATGACCATATTTTCATTTTTGTGGCGAATAAATAGTTACTACAAAAATAAAAATTATTTACAAACAGTGCATTATAGTATAACATGATTTTGTTTATATTACTTCGTGAAAACATAAACAAAAAAAGTGTATAGAAAATCAAAGGTTTGCATGCTGTCAGTATTGAACCGGCGTCGCCCGATTGTAAAATAAATGACTAACGCGCCTACCCACTGAGCTAGCGGGACCAACTGAAACTGTCTGACTGATTTAAGTTGTTATGATAAATTGTACAACTCCGTCATATATCGATATTCTAGTGATATTATGAGATTATACACGTTACTTTATGTAGCTGGATACAATATATGTTTGCTATGTATGTTTATTGGTGTAGATTATCTCCCGTTGGTTGCATTCGATATAATTATTCTGAAAACGAGCCCAAGCTCGGCGAAACCTAGTCGACTTGTAGGCCCATTCGCATTCGTTGTTTTGAATAAAGTTCGATTCATGTGGAACCGTAAGATAACTGCTTGCTCCTCTATGATGACTAGTGTTTGTATTACGTCGGAATATTGCACAATAACTCGTTCTGACGCGAGTTTCGACCCAAAAGCTATACTTGTAAACATGCTCTGAATGCATGGAAAGGGTCGGCCTGATGCGAGTTTGAGTCATAAGTGACGTCACATCTCGGCATCCCAAAAAGCGCGCCAAAAATATGCATATTCGAAAATGTCCGGATGCACACCATAAAATGTGGAATTTCTAATTTATTGAATTTTTGATTGTTTTGGCTTGGTGGACGTGGAAATAGATAGCAGGATGTAATATAACATGAATTCGAGCAATAGATGTTTTTATTCCCTTTAATGTCAGTCCATATATCATCAAGTGGTATCGTTCTTTTCTAACAGACAGAATGCAGTTTGTTAAGGTAAATCAGACTCTTTCCCAAACTGTGGTAACAAATACCGGTGCACCCCAAGGTTGTGTCAGTTCGCCGATTGTGTACACTCTGTATACAAATGACTGTATCAGCAGCAGTACTAACAAATAAATAATCAAATTCTCTGATGACTCGGCTATTCTTGGTCTGTTACATGCTGATTCTGACATCAGTACATACATGTCTGAAATTGAAAGCTATGTACATTGGTGTGACAACAGCCACCTCAAACTCAATGTCAACAAGACTCAAGAGATGTTTTTTGATGCTAAATGTATTGTTGCCGATCACTTGCCTGTTGTTATCCACGGTGAAGAAATTGCCCAGGTCAGTCAGTACAAATACCTAGGTGTCCATCTTGATAACAAATTTAGCTGGAATGTCCATGTTCACAGTGTGTGCTCCAAAGTCCACCAGCGGTTGTACTTTCTCCGCAGACTGAGAGCTTTCGGCGTCGATGAGAAAATACTTGGTTCTTTTTATTGCTCCATTATTGAAAGCGATCTGCGCTATGGGATTACTGCTTGGTTTGGCAATCTGTCTGTTCAGTTAAAATCACAGCTTTCTCGATGGACGAGAACTGCCATGAAAATCGCAGATTCCACATCTCCCATGGTCTCCCTTCAGGAGACTTTTTAACAGACACTAAGAAGACAGTCAGTCAAGATTATTTATAATACTAAACATGTTCTGCATAATGAATTTCAGCTCCTGCCATCTGGCAGACGTTATATAACTCCTCGGTGCAGGCTTAATAGACACAATCACTCATTCGTGCCATTGTCTATTAAACAACTTAATTCATGATGCCTGCTGCCACAGTGCCACTTGTCGTTTTCAGAATAGTAATGTGTATGCATGTATTATTTATTATATATCTGCTGTTTTTATGGAATGGTTTTATGTACATATTGAAGTCATGTCTGTTCTCACCGGAGACAAATTTCTCAACTCCATAGTTGAGACAATAAAGCATTATCTTATCTTATCTCTTAAGTGGTGCAGTAAGCGTGAATCTAAGGTCAAACAAGGTTACAGTCAAATGATGAATTTTCGAAATTGTGCGCTTCCGCAATCGCCTTAACATTAACATAACTTATTTACTTTACTTAATGACAAGATGGCCAAGTCATATATTTTTGGAAAGCTTATTGTCTCTCCGTCAAACGGAGGTACGATATCGAGGTGTCACCTGATATGGTACGATAAGGTGACCGTGAAATAATGAACATCCGACCACCTATCGGTCCAGTTTAAATACCCCTCAATACACACACCCAAATGTTATATCATTTGAAAGCTCCAACTCTCCCCGTCCCAACGAGGCCTGTCGTAGAGCTGCCAAGTGGTGTGGTAAGCGTGAATCCAAGGTCAAACAAGGACACCGTCAAATTACAACGACCCTGCAACTATTTAATTTATATGTACGAGTCATATACCGTGAGAAAGAACAATTTCTCCCTGTTAAAATGAGACATGACATGGAGCTGTCAGTTGATGGAGTAGGTGTGAAACGACGATAAAACAGAGTCACCGTCCAATGATAAATGTTCGAAATTGTGACATCCCTCAAACGTCATACAATATAAATGGTTGCGTATTGCTACGTTACCTCTCTATTCATGGCAATGTCGTATACCGTTGGAAATCCAACTGTCTCCCCGTAAACATTGGATACGACAGAGAGCTATCAATGGTGTAATAGGTGTGGAATAAAGGTTAAACAAGGTCACCATCAAACGACGAATGTTCAAAACTACGACACTCCACAAAAGTTCTACACTTACAATTGTTGCGTGGCTACTTTGTCTACATACACTAGGCTATGTTGCATACCGTTTTAAAGCGTATTGTGTCCCCGTCAAAATGAGGTATGCCATGTAGTTGTAACGTGTTGCTCTAACTGTGGAGTGAAGGTTAAACAAGGTCAACGTCAAAAGATGAATTTTCGAAATTATACCATTCTGCATATAGTAGGTTAGCCAACATGTGATGTTATACTTTTAAGTGCATGCTTTGTTAATGGCAGGAATTCGTGCTAGATCCATCGCACAAGGGATACGAAAATAGGTGTATACGGATGCCACCCTCAATTTTGAAGGTTATTTGAGGGTCACAAACTCAAACTTGTGTCATTTATTAATTAAATGGCATCTTCTAGTAAACACCGTTGCATGAAACCAACTATCGTATGCTTTGTACATGAACTATCTGTGTTATCAAGTGTTGAACTTTGAGTTTTCTCATACATTTATGGAATAATTTAACATAAAAACGTGATTTTGTTACACGTGTATCGCGTACACCAGAGTTGTTTACACACCCAATTATTCTTTGTAAGCCTGCTTGTATATATTCACGTTGATATAATGTACATGTTATTTATTACTACACACGCATTTGGTCATTAACATTAGTTAATGATCAAAGTCTACGTTAAAGAGTTAAAGAACTATCCCCATCAGCAGCACCTGAAGACCTCTCTGGAGATGGTTCAGCGACGCGCAGCTCGCCGCATCCTGCACAACTTCAGTCCGACTGCCAGCGCATCAGCCATGGTAGAGAAGCAAAACCTTGAGAACCTGCAACTTAGGAGAACAGTTGATAAGGTTAGCATGATGTTCAATTTATTATGCACGTCTTTGTCGATTTACACCCACCTCCTGGCCTACTCAAAGCAGCCTCCCGGAAAACCCGTGGTCATCAAAACAAACTCCTACTGCCCCACTCAAGGACAAACACGTATCTCCATTCCTTCTTCCCATCTGCCATAAGAATGTGGAACTCACTTCCCCCAGACTTCTCCGAAGCCCTGTCCCTCCCATTCTTCAGGTCCTCCATGAAGAACTGGTTGACTGCTCAACAGTAGCCACTACCGTTATAATGCGCAATCATAACCTTCTAAAACCTTTATATATATATATATATATACATCTTTATATATATAATTCTTTATTTTCCCCAACCATTACGAATAATGTAACTGCAAAACAACTTTCTTTTAACTTTTTAATGTTCAGCAATGGTCATTTCGATATTTTGTGCGGTTACTAACATTGTTACGACAACTCTCTTGGCACAATTTTGTCTTTTATGATAGTACATTCTTTATTTACAGACATCAGTGAACCACGTTTATTGTGTATAAATCACTGAACACCAAAAATATAAACAGTTCCATTTGCCAGTGTGGTCCATTTATATTCTCACACCGGTAATGCTTAGCATTTTTTTCCGAGTGAATGAAGGAGGTGATATGTTTTACCATTCAAAAATACTTCATTGCATGGTCCATCGATACGCTCTCGTTTCAAATGTAGTCCCGCCAGAGTTAAGAGTATATCTTGATGATGTTGTCAAGGTGGCAAATACCACCAAATCCAGCGCTCATCCTCGCGCGCCAGGGGTCGCTGCTGCTGATTACGTCAGTCCAAGCCAGCAGTACCCCTGGCTGATCGCTTTGCAAAACTCTGAATCTAAGCTCAGCCTATCAAATCGCTCACTAAGATCAGTAGATCTACTCAGGTCAGGTGATCATAATAAAACTAATTTCAACCAACCGTGGCTCATTTTGCATGCAATGTTTAGGAAATAGATGCAATTATTCGAATACACAATACCGCTAAGCTGCTCGTGCTAATGGGCGAACGGGTCATTTTATACTGACATTCCCAGAAGTCGTTTATCCGTCTTCAAATTGGGGCGGGTATTTGCGCTGTTCTCACGGGTGATGCAGTCGCGACTGGCGAAGTCAATTACTAGTTTGACTCAGCTAACATCAGCACTTCGCGTAGGGGATCAGCCAGGGCTAGTTTTGCATGGCAAACAGCCCTGGGTTGCGAGGATGCCAGCGCTCACAACTCTGGATTCTACTTTTGCCAAGAGATCCATGCGGACGCAGCTCTTCCACGCCGCGGTCTGTTGACTGTCGTGGAGAACATGAAACTTAAAAGGAATGGCTAAAAGATGAGTTACTAAATTGGTTGGCCACGTCTATAAGGAAAAGTGACGAAGATTATTTGAGAAGCAGCTTAACTCTTGAAGCTGGCTAATTTAAAATACGAATTTTCATCGTGATACTGGAGTTATGGAAAGGCAACGTCAACTACGGACACTTCAACATCTTTATATTATCTTAGTTATCTGACATGTCTGATCATCTCAACGCAGCGTTTATTGATGAAGAAATTGTGAACGGAACCACAGGGCAACTTGTGAAGGTGACAATGCCAAATGGAATTCCAAATTAACTTTCAGTGCGAAAGACGCACATTTGCTACGATATGCGTGCATTCAGCATGGACGTGCAGTATCCTTAGAAGACGGCATGCAAGTTAGGATGACTTTTTGGAGTTCGTGAATGACTCCACAACTTTTTAATTCTAATATTTCCCACAATGCGCTTGAAAATCTTATGCTGGCTAAGTTCTCGTGTTGTATTCGACTCTGTGTTATGTCTCCATGCGGGTATTGTTTATTTTCCGTCCATGTATTTATGTGAACACGGTTTTTCGGCGTTGCTCTGCACGAAGACCAAACTTCGATTCTGACTCTGTGTCACGGATGATATCCGGATCTGCCTATCCAAAACTGTTTCCCAAATTGAGTCCGTGATCGTGAAAGGCAAACTCATCCCTCTAGTTATCTTTTAATATTTCTTATTGTAAATTTGGCCTAGACTTTTATCTCATTAATAAGATTATGTGTTATCGTTGAACTGAGTGTAAGATATGTTTTTTATAGTCTATATATTTAATGTTAAAATTATGGGGGTACTCTCACAATCGTCTCAGACGTCAGGGGGAATGCAGGGCAAAAAAGATTGGGAACCTCTGTACTAGCACATGCAGAGTGCATAATGGTATCATCGGCATTACAAAAAACGTTCGAGCCAGTGCCGAGCCGCCCTGTGTTTTAAGTGGCATTCATAGGCATCAGTAGTAGGGAGGTTCTCTTAAACACGGGTCATGACCCGAGATCAAAGGCTTTTTCGCTTTTTATAAGTAGAATTCCTACGTTTTTTAGCAGTATGTGGCTCTATTTGGAATGTTACTTATAAAAAACTTGGAATGTTTAAAAAAGCGTGATTGACAGGTCCACGGAAGAAAGAGTGTGTCGACATCTAGTGACTAATTAGGTAATTAATTAGGTACTAATTAGCAACAAGTGAGTAGTGCATTCACTGGAGGGCAGCACTAGCAAGTGACTAATTAGGTAATTAATTAGGTACTAATTAGCAACAAGTGAGTAGTGCATTCACTGGAGGGCAGCACTAGCAATAAGTAAAAATTGTAATTCGACATCTAGTGACTAATTAGGGAATTAATTAGGTACTAATTAGCAACAAGTGAGTAGTGCATTCATTGGAGGGGAGCATTAGCAATAAGTAAAAATAGTAATTCTCAACTAATTAGTATCAATTAGGTATACGGGTTGTATATGAAGTGGGGAAGATTAGTGACGTCATTAATTAATTAGTCACGTGTGCGTACTAATTAGTGACGTCACTAATTAGACCACCCAGAAGTGTTCACGAACGTGTGCTGACATCTAGTGAGTACTAATTAATTAGTCACTAATTAGCAACTAATTAGTGAATAGTTTATTCACTGGAGGGCAGCACTAGTGATTAGTGATTTATTATCGATTATGATCGATTGTTGATTGATTATCGATTATTGATTGATTATCGATTATTGATTTAAGGCTATATAATGGTTAAGCATGTGTGCTGACCTCTAGTGACTGAAATGAAATAAAGTACACAGTGGCACTTCTAGTGAAGAAAGCAGACACTTATGTGTAAGGTTATATAGTGGTTTCGTGTGAGGTGATGTAGTCAGTAGCGTCCGTTTCTAGATATGGAGCCTATATAGGAGCAAACATAAAATTAATCGATAATTGTAATGCTGACATCTAGTGACTATAATATAATCAATAATCGATTACTATATATATATATATATATAGCGTATGGTTATGTGCGTGGTTATGACGTATGCGTGGTTATGAGGTAGTGACGTTTGCAATGAAATAAATACACTGTATTGCGAATATTTGTATTTATTGTAGGTTCCTGTGCAAGCTATATGAAGTTTACAACTTCAGCTTACTAATAATGCCACCAAAACAATGTACTTATGTGTAAGGTTATATAGTGGTTACGTGTGAGGTGATGTAGTCAGTAGCGTCCAAAACAGCCTACTGATAAAAAACGGTTGATTGACAGGTCCACGGAAGAGAGTGTGCCGACATCTAGTGACTAATTAGGTAATTAATTAGGTATTAATGAGCAACAAGTGAGTAGTGCATTCACTGGAGGGCAGCACTAGCAAAAATAGTAATTACCAACTAATTAGTACCAATTAGGTATACGGAGCTATGTGTGAAGTAGGAAAGCGTCATATGTAGTGAAATAGGGTACGCGTGCACTTAGATTACATTACTCGGCTGCTGCTGTGGTGGCTGGCGGCGCGAGAGATCAGCGAGGTTATCGGGCGGCCTAGTTAGGCTGGCTGGCGGTGGTATTCGCTGTCAGAATAAGCTGGTCGTATGCAAGGATGTTGTTGGCGCTTTGTGCAGCTGCGAAGAATTTGTTTGAGCGTTAATCGGGCGCAGTGCGGTTTAATGATAAAGTTGGCTGGTTCTGAGCAGAGCATTTTTATGACGCTGGATTATTAGTGTGTGGAAACAGTTCTGCGCGGCGCATTTAATAACGCTGCTGGATTATTGTGTAGCGGTGGTAACAGCTGTTACTTGTATTTGGAATAAGCTGTGCAAGGATTGAACATAAGAAAGGAAACGGTGAGATAATATATATTTTATTGCTGGTTGTTCCTTCGCCACTGTGCTGGGACGGGCCCGAAGCCGTGTCGTTCATGTGCATCACTAGTGACGATGAAGCTGTGGCATAAAGTGCCGATTATTTTGCCTGTGGCATAAAGCCTTACATGTATGTAGTATGCTTGCGATGATGCTTAATAAAACGTACGAACAAAAACAAAACCCGCCTCTTTCGGCCTCTGCGCCATCCCAGTGCAAACAAACAAACAAACTGACGGTGCCAATAACGGTAGTCGACATCAACAGCGCTGCCACCTGACGACGGGCGGAAAAACGGTAAGACAGCCTCTGCGCCATTCCAGTGCAAACAAACAAACATACGAAAAACTGCGCATGAGAGAAAAACAAACCACCGTAGCGCCAAAACAATCCGCTGCCATCCAGAAAGCGAGCGGCGGTAGCATGACCGTACGAAAATCCCAGTGAGCCCCAGTTTAATGGCGGCTTCTCTGCGCCATCCCAGTGCAAACAAACCGCTGCTAACGGTAGTCGACATCGACAGCGCTGCCACCTGACGGCCTCTGCGCCATCCCAGTGCAAACAAACAAACCGCTGCCACCTGACGGTAGTCGACAATAATCAATAATCGATAATCAATCAAGTGTGGTTATGAGGTAGTGACGTTTGCAATGAAATAAATACAGTGTATTGCGAATATTTGTATTTATTGTAGGTTCCTGTGCAAGCTATATGAAGTTTACAACTTCAGCTTAATAACAATGCCACTAAAAGAATGTACTTATGTGTAAGGTTATATAGTGGTTACGTGTGAGGTGATGTAGTCAGTAGCGTCCGAAATAAAGTATACAGTGGCGCTAGCGTCGCGTATACAATCGCGCAGGGCTCTCATACCAGATGTGGTAGTGTAGTGCTTAGTGCTCTCGTACAAGAGGTGGTCATGTAGTGTTTTGAGCAGTGAACTCTCATACCAGAGGCGGGAGTGTAGTGGTTAGAGCAGTGGGCTCTGTTACCAGAGGTGGTAGTGTAGTGTTTAGAGCAGTGAATTCTCATACCAGAGGTGAAAGTGTAGAGCTTAGGGCAGTAAATTATCGAAAAAGAGGTGGTAGTGTAGTGGTAAGAACAGTGGCCTCTTATACTAGAGGTGATAGTGTAGTGGTTAGAGCTCTCATACAGAGGTGGTAGTTTAGCGGTTAGGGCAGAAGACTCTCATACAGATGTGGTCGTGTAGTGTTTGAGCAGTGCACTCTGATACCAGATGTGGTAATGTAGTGGTTAGAGAAGCGGACTCTCATTTGAAGAGGTGATAGTGTAGTGGCTAGGGCAGTGGACTCTCTAGTGGTTAGGGCAGAAGACTCTCGTATCAGAGGTGGTAGTGTAGTGGTTAGAGCAGTGCACTCTCAAATAGAGATGGTAGTGTAGTGGTTAGAGCAGCGGACTCTCATTTGAAGAGGTGGTAGTGTACTGGCTAGGGCAGTGGACTATCATACAGTGGTGGTCGTGTAGTGTTTGAGCAGTGGACGCAAGATATACTGCCCATTAACTTGCAATGTGTACTGCCCACTAACCTGCAAGGTATACTGCTAATACTGAGGTGGTCGTGTAGTGTTCGAGCAGTGAAGTCTCATACCAGAGGCGGGAGTGTAGTGGTTAGAGCAGTGGGCTCTCTTACCAGAGGTGGTAGTGTAATGGTTAGAGCAGTGAATTCTCATACCAGAGGTGGTAGTGTAGTGCTTAGGGCAGTGGACTCTCGTACAAGAGGTGGTAGTGTAGTGTTTAGAGCAGTGGCCTCTTATACCAGAGGTGATAGTGTAGTGGTTAGTGCTCTTATACAGAGGTGGTAGTTTAGCGGTTAGGGCAGAAGACTCTCGTACCAGAGGTGGTAGTGTAGTGACTAGGGCAGTGGACACTCATACAATGGTGGTCGTGTAGTGTTTGAGCAGTGGACGCAAGGTATACTGCCCATTAACCTGCAATGTGTACTGCCCAGTAACCTGCAAGGTATACTGCTAACTAACCCGCAAGGTATGCAAGGTGACCGTGGGAGAACGGTGCTGGATGGGAGGTTGTTAGGCGTGGTTCAGGGGCCCCCACCCCCACAGCGGACTCTGATACCAGAGGTGGTAGTGTAGTTGTTAGGGCTCTCATACCAGATGTGGTAGTGTAGTGCTTAGGGCAGTGGACTCTCGTACAAGAGGTGTTGGTGTAGTGGTTAGAGCAGTGGCTTCTTATACCAGAGGTGGTAGTGTAGTGGTTAGTGCTCTCATACTGAGGTGGTCGTGTAGTGTTTGAGCAGTGAACTCTCATACCAGAGACGGGAGTGTAGTGGTTAGAGCAGTGGACTCTCTTACCAGAGGTGGTAGTGTAGTGGTTAGAGCAGTGAATTCTCATACCAGAGGTGGTAGTGTAGTGCTTAGGGCAGTGGACTCTCGTACAAGAGGTGGTAGTGCAGTGGTTAGAGCAGTGGCCTCTTATACCAGAGGTGATAGTGTAGTGGTTAGTGCTCTCATACTGAGGTGGTAGTTTAGCGGTTAGGGCAGAAGACTCTCGTACCAGAGGTGGTAGTGTAGTGGCTAGGGCAGTGGACAAGTAGGTGGTAGTGTAGTGCTTAGGGCAGTGGACTCTCGTACAAGAGGTGGTAGTGTAGTGGTTAGAGCAGTGGCCTCTTACACCAGAGGTGATAGTGTAGTGGTTAGTGCTCTTATACAGAGGTGGTAGTTTAGCGGTTAGGGCAGAAGACTCTCGTACCAGAGGTGGTAGTGTAGTGACTAGGGCAGTGGACACTCATACAATGGTGGTCGTGTAGTGTTTGAGCAGTGGACGCAAGGTATACTGCCCATTAACCTGCAATGTGTACTGCCCACTAACCTGCAAGGTATACTGCTAACTAACCCGCAAGGTATGCAAGGTGACCGTGGGAGAACGGTGCTGGTTGGGAGGTTGTTAGGCGTGGTTCAGGGGCCCCCACCCCCACAGCGGACTCTGATACCAGAGGCGGGAGTGTAGTGGTTAGAGCAGTGGGATCTCTTACCAGAGATGGTAGTGTAGTTGTTAGGGCTCTCATACCAGATGTGGTAGTGTAGTGCTTAGGGCAGTGGACTCTCTAGTGACTATAATATAATCAATAATCGATGACTATATATAGCGTATGGTTATGTGCGTGGTTATGACGTATGCGTGGTTATATGTGTGGTTATGAGGTAGTGACGTTTGCAATGAAATAAATACACTGTATTGCGAATATTTGTATTTATTGTAGGTTCCTGTGCAAGCTATATGAAGTTTACAACTTCAGCTTAATAACAATGCCACTAAAAGAATGTACTTATGTGTAAGGTTATATACTGGTTACGTGTGAGGTGATGTAGTCAGTAGCGTCCGAAATAAAGTACACAGTGGCGCTAGCGTCGCGTAAACAATCGCGCAGGGCTCTCATACCAGATGTGGTAGTGTAGTGCTTAGTGCTGTCGTACAAGAGGTGGTCGTGTAGTGTTTTGAGCAGTGAACTCTCATACCAGAGGCGGGAGTATAGTTGTTAGAGCAGTGGGCTCTGTTACCAGAGGTGGTAGTGTAGTGATTAGAGCAGTGAATTCTCATACCAGAGGTGGTAGTGTAGAGCTTAGGGCAGTAAATTCTCGAACAAGAGGTGGTAGTGTAGTGGTTAGAACAGTGGCCTCTTATA
>CM034534.1:63579719-63792342 GCA_020002185.1 Paraescarpia echinospica | reverse complement strand
ATGTTGAATCATAGCACATTATAATGGTTGTTGTCTGGTGTTGCATCTACAAATAAACATATCCAGCTATTGACACAGAGCAAAGAATTCAGAACACAAATATAATGTTATGAATTTTGTGACAGAATCAAATTGATGCTTTGGTCTGATTTATATAAAGACTAACAAGATTAAGTTCTTATACAACAAGTTTGTGAATAATTTTGGACGTTCATTCATAAAACAAATCCCAGCTCCTTTGTGGACAGTTCCTGTTGGTAACATTTGTGCTGTATCTTAGGCCCATGAACAATGAAGAGATAAAAAAACACAACCTGCCTGTTTATAGTTGTTTGAAAAAAAATGTGGTTGTGGTGGATAATGTAAGTTACAGTGTCCAACATTTCAGGTCCAGTGTGTCTCACTCCTGCAACTGGTTGTAATGTTTGGCCACCGTCTCTGTCAGATCCGCAGTCTGCGACAACAACAGAGTACATCTGATCTAGAACCATCCACTTTAGGGATTACCTCAGAACATTGATGTCAAACAAAATTACATTCATCTGGCTTTAGCCCCCCAGCCCCCAAAACAAGAGTGTGTAAACAATGACATGATCATAAGGTCAGAAGGTGTGCCATGGTCAGACTGCACGATTTCTTCGCACTCCTCGATTTGGGGGTGAGAATGTAAGAGAAATGCTCTGAAAGGTCCCGTGTTTTTGCTGAAGTGAACAAGGTCGACTAGTGGACACTCAGGAACGCGGTGGGTGTTAAATTGTGATATTTTCTTGAGCTTGCACGCCGGTAAAATATATCGGATCGTGTAACAACCATATTGTCGCCCACGACACGCTCAAAACCGCCAACGTTTGCTGCTTAGCCTGTGATTAGACCCTACTATTGCGTAACAGACAACCACCAGCAACAATGAGCAAGAAGAGACCGACCTCGACCACCGTTGAACTTGTAGAACAAATCAAGCTAGCGCTAAGTGACGATGACGTAATCGCGGCCCTTGCTACCCGGATTGCTACAATAGTTGCTGACAAAATAAATAGAAGGCTCGAAAATCTTGAAAAGGAGTTGACAGACAAGGATGCACGAATTGAACAACTTGAGCAAGCTGTTGATAATCTGGAGCAGTACAGCCGTCGGTCCTCGGTGCGCATTACAGGAATAGTTGAAAACAAAGACGGTGAACAAATTGATAAGATTATCACTGACTTGTTTAACGATATGGACATGCCATTAAAAATGGACCATATCAACAGGGCCCATAGGATTGGGCCAAGAAAATCCGCCACAAACAAAAACCACTCGCGCCAAATAATAGTCCAGTTCAAAGACTATAAATCGAAGAATGACTTCATTAAAGCTCGAAAACGGCTACGCACTAAACGATCAAATGTCTACATATCGGAAGATCTCACCCAGAAGAGAGCAAGACTATTGTTCTTGTGCCGGACATTAAAGAAACAGCACAAGATTCTCGACTGTTGGTCGTATGATGGAAGGATTGTCATAAAGGACCTAAAGGGAACAATCAAAACCGTCAGTCGAGATGATGAACTAAATGCACTGCAATTGCGTTGGACATTGGCCCAAGTCACGGTGGATATTTTGTATCTCTAGTCGGCCTATCATGGTGCTTGTTCACATAGGGACTGTACCATTCATGGACTCATTCATGGACACCTTCGTATTCTACATATGGTTCGTGTCTTATTTAATTACTCATATATACTTTATTATTATATGTTATCGATACATATCATGTATTCTAACTAACCTACTACAACTTAACAGATGTCACATAACGTTGTTTTTTATAAAACGGTCTGTAAATGTTATATGCAGCTATAGAAGCATTATTGTGTACCGTGTGAATATGTATGTATATACTGCATTTCATTGCTATGAGCCAATTACGTAATACTACCTTAGGTGATGTACAAGATTATGAAACTGGCAATGCTGCAATGCTGAATATAGATCCCGATTGTAATTTACTCACAACAGATAGCTTTGTAAATACTAAATATTATCTTGAGGATGATATAAATGAAGTTATAACAAGAAATAATATCTCTGATGAAGAGTTTTCACTTATGCATTTAAATATCCGTAGCTTGCGAAAGAACATTAGCAAATTGGGTGATTTCTTGTCACTGATCGATAACAGGTTCTCGGTCATCGGTCTAAGCGAAACTTGGTTACATAATGACAATCTTGATCTGTATGAATTGCCAGAGTACAAAAGCATACATTTGACTAGGCCCTCCAAGAAGGGAGGTGGTGTATCCTTATATGTTCGTAAGTCCCTTGAGTGTACTGAATTACCAGAAATGAGTGTCATAACTGAATATCTGGAATGCGTTTTTATTGAAATCAAGACTCGGTCTAAGACATGCAATAACAAAACAACTGTAGGTGTTGTCTATCGACCACCTAATACAAACATTACTGCTTTCACAGAACATGTTATCAATATTACACAAACTCTCAATGTTGATAATAAACAGTGTTACATAATGGGTGACTTTAACATTAATCTACTTAATTATGGTAGTCACACGGAAACTCAAGATTACATAGATGCAATGTTCCAACAGGCATTTATACCCCTTATCAGCAAGCCTACTAGAATAACAGCAACAACTGCCACTGTCATCGATAATATATACAGCAATGATTTAATTGGTGCAAATTATCAATTGCATGGAATAATATTATACAGATATTTCTGACCACCTACCAATATTTTTGCTCACTAAACATACTGATAGCACAAAGGTAGAAATGACAATAGCGACTAGAATATATAATGCGCAGACTACTGCTACATTCAAAGAGAGTATAGATAAAATATGCTGGGATGACGTTTATGCATGCAGAGATCCACAAGAATGTTATTCTGTATTCATTAATGAGATATTAGTTGCATACAATAATTCATTTCCGTTAGCTAACACAACTATTAGGAAAACAAAACATAAACCGTGGATTACTATGGGACTCCGACACTCCATTAGAACTAAAAACAAATTGTATATGTATTACTTGAAAAAACCGACTGTCTTCAATGAAACTAATTATAAAAGATATAGAAATAAAATAAAGTGTCTTATTACTGTAGCAGAAAGAGAATACTATCGACATGAGCTTCAACAGCACAAGGGTAATTTAAAAAAAACCTGGATAGTCTTAAAGAGTATTATAGGAAGGAAGGAAGCATTTTTATCTAATGACAAATTACTAATTGACGTAAATTAACAAAAAATAAAAATGCATAGCTGATACATTTAATGAATATTTTACAAGTATAGGTCCAGAACTGGCTGATAAAATACCAGTCATATCAGAGAGACCTGATGAATACCTCCAAGGAGACTATAAAAATTCAATGTATTTGTCGCCAACCACACCAGATGAGATAAAGGGAATTATTAAGAATTTTAAAAACTCTAGTCCTGGATGGGATGGCATAAAACCTATTATTGTCACACAGGCCTTCTCCAACCTACTTGATCCTTTAAGTTACATTGTAAATTTATCATTTGATCAAGGATATGTTCCTGATCAACTAAAAATAGCTGATATAGTTCCTGCTTTTAAAAATGGCGATACATCATTAATTAATAATTACAGGCCTATTTCTGTCTTGCCTGTATTTTCAAAGGTTTTTGAAAGATTAATGTACAATAGATTAATGAATTACATAATGAAACATAACATCTTGTCTAATTCCCAATTTGGATTTAGGTAAGGATATTCTACTGATATGGCTATTTCACTGCTAATTGACAAAATTAGTAAGGCAATTGATACCAAAGAGCACGTAATTGGGTTATTTCTGGATTTAGCCAAAGCCTTTGATACCGTTAATCATAATATATTATTGAGAAAAGTAACACATTATGGAATCAGAGGAAATATACTCCAATGGATTCGTAACTTTTTAAGTAACAGACAACAACGAGTAAAATTCTATGGAACAAAATCTTCCCTTAAAAACATAACATGTGGTGTTCCGCAGGGTTCAATTCTGGGACCTTTACTCTTTCTTATCTATATAAATGATTTATCTACTTTATCTGACTCAACGTTTACCATTATGTTTGCTGATGACACGAGCATCTTTATACAAGGCAACAATATAGATGAAATGGAAAATGTTTTGAACTCTGAAATAAAAAACTATCTTTATGGCTTAACATTAATAAACTTTCTTTGAATATACAGAAAACTCACACAGTGACCTTTAGTAATACGATCAGCATAAGAGAGAGGTGTAATAACATTTGCATAGACGGCATACAAATTAACATTTGCATAGGCGGCATACAAATTAACACTGTACATGAGATAAAGTGTTTGGGTTTGCTTATAAATAATACATTGAATTGGAGCTCACACATTAAATATATATCAAATAAAATTTCTAAGAATATTGGTATTATAAAAAAGGTGACAAACAAATTAGATAACAAATCATTGTTAAACCTGTATTACATGTTTATATACCCATATATTACTTATTGTAATGTCGTCTGGGGAAGGGCCCTGAATATATACCTTGCTAAAATTCATTTACTCCAAAAACGAGTTTTGCGTGTAATAAGTCATGTAGGATTTATTGAACATACGCAGCCTTTATTTACATCTTATCAAATAATGAATATTTATGACGTAAATAAATATTTATGCTGTATCCTAATGTACAAGCATAATAGGGGTATGTTGCCAGATATATATCATGATGTATTTGTCCTGCAAATATCCACACATAAATATAATACAAGACAGGAAGTAACATATAAAATACCATTCTGCAAGACTAATTGTAGACAACTGTCTTTGGCTTATGTTGGTCCTAAAATCTGGAATACATTTATTACAAATAGCTATTTACAATATTGTACATCTATTCATATGTTCAAACAAAGGACCAAGCGTCTAATTCTAGCAAACATATGCTAAATGCTGCTTTAATGTAATTTTGTCATGTTAAGATGTACCCGGTGTTCAGTGTTAGGTACTCGTATAATGTTGTCGTGTTAAGATGTACCTGGTGTTCAGTGTTACGGTACTCGTGTAATGTTGTCATGTTAAGATGTACCTGATGTTCAGTGTTACGGTACTCGCATAATGATGTCATGTTAAGATGTACCTGATGTTCAGACTTACGGTACTCGTATAATGCATTATTAAATAAATTGTTAGTTTATTATGAAGATGTTTTTTTTTTATTGTTTTTTTTACACGGATCATAGATTTCATTGCATATATGACATGAATAAGGAACACAAGCAATGTGTTGCTTCGTTCCATTTGATACGTAATGTATACATGTTTCATGTTACTGCTACATCTGTGATATACTTAACATTATGTATCAATAAAGATTATTATTATTATTATTATTATTACTTACATTGCGGTATAATATGTAGCTGAATTGTTTCTTGGGAGCACAAGGTTTACAACCTTGTATCTTGAATGTCACTGCAGAGTTGTCGGATATTCCCGGATTCTCAACCACAATATCACCAATAATGTCTGCTTCGGATCGCGTGATTATCAGATCTAGAGTGTGACCATGTGAATGTGTATTTTCCATCACATGCTGATGCAGACCATGATATTCTAGGATGTTGCGAAAGCGTACAATCTTTGTGTCATCCAACAAATCAACGTATATGTTGAAATCTCCGACAATCACCTAGCTGTCATGGCCCATGCAGAAACACTACAAAAAATCTGAGAATTCGTCCATGAACATCGATGCGCTCAAGACCATTACGAGCAGAAGGTGGATAACACGTACCCGGAAACAGTATGATATATACATCAGCTGAAGTCACATCACTTCAAATGATCTGTATGTCTTTGTGACAAGTTGCCTCGTTTTGAAAGATGCACGACAGATGACACCAACATCTCCTCCAGTTCTGTCACTACGCGGTTTGTGGTCAAATCTGTAGCCGTTTGGTGACCACTCATTTATCTCTGTCCGACTGGCATCACCCCGGCTCAGCCAGGTTTCTGTCAGTGCTAGAATATCAATTTCGTTGTCATCAAGCAACTTGACAAGTTGATCCACTTTAGATTTCACGGACCGGGTATTTAACAGACATGCAGTTATTGTAGGTCTCGCACACTTAGTTACACGTGGAGATGTGTGAATGTCCACTGCAATAAGATTTTGTAGGCAGGCTTTGCGTCTCGCAGTAAACAGGGGCGGGGAGCGAGGATTAATCAGTACAGCAATAAGTTTTTTCTTGGACCTGCCAGCTCTACACCCTACGAGTCCGACGACAAGGATCCAAGCGTTCACACGGTGCAACACAACTGTCCAGTGCTGGGTAAAGTCGGGTGACAGAGGCACATCTAATCAGCAGTAATTCAGTCCTATTGTATGTGATCATGGTGTAGGAATGGTTGTTCACAATGTTCTTGTTGTCAACATCGCGCCTGGTTGGCCAGCAATGTCGCAACACGTACAGGTGCAGTTCAACTGAATAGGTGCACACAAAATACAAAAAAAATATATAAAACGTTTGCTAAAACAGCATAGTCCAGCATCATCATTAGACTTTCATAAAACCAACTGTATAAACTTCGCCGCTGTGTCCTGGATAAAAACTTGATAAAAATTTTAATATTCCATAGCTTGTTATGGTCCAGCCACATACAAGCGCAATTCAATCAAAAATCACCAGAAAGCCGACACCAATCTAACAAATAACATATCCGGGCGAATTGGGAATATCGAACAAGTTTACCTAAATATCGACCTTGAATTAATCAAGTAAAACTGTTTGGAATTCATAAAAGAGCACAGATCACCATATCAAAACTTGAGCAAAAATCTAAAATGGAAAAGAGTGAAATTCAAGAAAAACCGATAAATTGTTGCAGAACGCCAGACTCAATATAAATGACTGCTCCTAGTCTAAGACTAAGCTGGTTGTGTATAATGCACGAACGCCCGTGCTTAAATAACTCACAAAACTGATTAAGCCAGACAAATTATTGTATTTAAGCTACTCCATAATTTACTATTATTTACACCTGTGTCAGTTAACATATTTCATTAACATCATGGCTAATTTAATTAATGTTTTTGTCGCCTGACGGCTTGTACGTTGATGACAACATATTCAAAGGGAGCATTTCGTATTTTATTGATAATTTCGATTTTTCAATTTAAAAAAGCTCAAGGTGTATCGTCCGGCTGCCATTAGATTTGGACTCGGCGCCTAAAAACGCACTTTATATGATAAGCGCAAGGTAAGCCGCCGTGACTCCCTGATTATGTGACCTTCGTCAAGCTTTACCACCTGTGTTGATAACGGTTTACAATTATGCGAAATGCATTACCATTGCAGCACGACATCTGTGTAAATCAAGTATTCCAGCATATTGTTGTCAATTTAGAGACTACCTCATATTTTTGTCATAAATAAACACTTGTGGCTAGAATTTCAACAAAATATATGACGGAATGCATGAACGCACCACGTGTTCGGTCTCAACTTTTGATTGCTTAAAGGTGCATTTGATAAGCAATAGGTCACGTCATGGACAAGCCAGTTACGATTGGCCCACACCCAAATGCCAACAAACTGAAAGTGAGTAATATGACTGATTAACGCAGGCATTGATAAATGGATATTTCGATAGGTCGATTTGTTCAGCCCGGTGTTTATAGTTTATAGGTAGTCCATGCATCTGAACATCATTCCCATTTTGGAGAGGGTTTAATATGTTCATGACCGATTTTTGTCATATTACGACGACTGTAAAATGCAATTTATTTTTTAAATATTGCTGCTCTTACTATGGAGCTCCACTGTGGGATGTCCACAGTAAGAGTGTTGGCACTATGTGCACTGCAAGGCGAAAAGCACTAACGAAGTTGTGGGGGCTAGCACCACTTACACACGGTAATGTTATATAATTGTCATCGGATAGTTTACCATTATTGGTCATCTTAGAGCAAAGGCTCACAGTATTTATTAATAAAGCCATCAACCACAATTCACCGATAAGCAGTGTTGCCAAGATTGAAAATCCATGGTTAAATAGTAGCGTAAATTACCGTCATATCCTAAATGAATGTGAGTGAGTGAGTTTATTCAGTAAAATTATATACATGCAGCTAGAACAGAAAATAATATATATATTTATATATATATATATATGTGTGTATGTATGTATATAATAGTACCAAGGATAACACGTTAAAGCACACATAAGTACACTTATTTCCAATGTGGTCCTCAAAATAATAATTAATTAATATTGATAATATAAAATAAACACTAATAAAATATATAATAAATAAAATGTAATAAATAAATATTCTTAAAAGTAGATATGAAAGCATTAAAATGTGAGTATTTTAATGAAATATATAAACTATTTAGACAAAGTTACTATCCTACACATGACAAAATATAGTAATATTAAGTTTTGTTTTAACTGGATTAATAATTTTAAAGCTGAGCATAAAGGTTATGTTCTAAGGCAACCAAAACATTTTTGTTAACTAATTTTAGAGCGACATTGTTTAGTTTCAATTGGCAAATTATTCCAGTGGCATAAGCCTGAGTAGTGTATGCGCGCAATAGACTACCGTGTACGAATAAAACATCAAAGGACATCAAAGGGTTTTGGATCAGTCAATCCCGTGGAATACTTCTTATAAACAAGAAATGATGGATGACCTGTCATAAAAATCTATTTATAAAAAATCTCTTATTTTAATTGCTTGCTGACATCCTACTTATAAAAACAGTTTGATTGATAGCTTTTTGAACCCTTTTTTTATAGTCGCCGCGGGTTCATGTAAGTGCAAAAACCTATTAATCAAAAGTATAGTTGTATAGTGCTGACCTTTAGTGATTATGCGCGATTATATTAAAATAAAGTACACAGTAGCGCCTCTAGTGCAAGAATGAGTAGACACTTATGTGTGAGGATATGAAAACTCGTGGTTATATAGACGTAAACAGTGTACACAGTAGCGCCTCTAGTGCAAGAATGAGTAATCAGACATTTATGTGTAAGGTTATGAAAATCGTGGTTATGTAGATGTAAACAAATAGTGTAGTGCCGCCTATTTGAATCCCTCGTTTATTATTATTATTATTATTATTTGGTCACTAGCCTAGGTCGGTGTATTATTTGCGTGTGTTGTGGACTAGTTATTTCATTCATTTTGCGTTCCTGTACAAACCCGTAGTTGATGACGTAATATAACGGCTGCCTGGTGTCGATGAATAATGACGATATCGGTGACCTATGACTTTGACGGTGTCGTAGTTGGTGACGAAATACAACGGCTGCTTGGTGTCGATGAATAATGATGGTATCGGTGACCTATGACTGCGACGGCGTCGGTGACCTAGTTAAGGCTAGCTGCAGGCGGGCGTGCTAGCTGCAGGCGGGCGTACAAAGTACGGCTTTATGGCCGTGAGGCGGAACGGTTGGGGCAAAAAAATAATATAGACCGACGCTAACCGGAGAATGCGTTTTATTATTCATACTGTAAGCTAGCTAGGAGTAATACCGTTTTCTAATAAGTGTGCTGTATTATTAAGCTGAAGTTGGCTTTATAGTGGAATATAGAGGCCTATAGTAAATCGGATATATTACGACGAGGACTGTATTGTGAACAAATGAAAGGAGACGGTAAGCGATATATTTTTTATTAGTCAGTCGTTCGGCGTACCGCACAAGTTGTTTAGTGTAAGAAATCACGGGACTCGGGTTAATACTATGTCTTTTAGCGTAGAAGAGAATGTAGTATTACAATGGTAGTTTAAAAACCTACGCGTGAGGTGCTGTAGTTGCGACGTTAGTAGTTCCGGGCTCCGTATCCACCGAAATGACCGTCCGGGTACAGTGAACGAGCGGGTCCGAGATAAGGGCCGAAGCCATCCCCCAGCTGGGCACGAGGCGTTCGCGGCGTGGACGACGGTAGTGCTCGGCGTAGATCAGCGGATGGTGTCGATAGCGAAAGGACGCCACGGCTTCGGCCAAGTGGACGACGGGGCGCGCTATGCCCATCACCATTGCCGTGGGCCGGTGCGATAGCGCTCGGCGATCAGCCGGTAGTAGGAGCACGCTGCGTCCCCAGCCGATAGCGTGTAATGACGGCAGCGAAAAGTAGCCAAGGCCTCGGCCTCGTGTACGCGACGGCGACGCGCTCCGGCCAACAGTGGATGGTGACGTCCGCGAAAAGCATCCATGGCCTCATCCAAGTGCGCGCGGTGGTGTGGGCGACGGTAATGCTCGGCCCCGGCCAAGCGGCTGCGGTGGGTGTACAGCGGCTGGTGGTGAAGGTAGCCAAACATTCCCTCAGCCAAGCGGCTGCGGTGAATCGAGGAGAGTCCAGTCCTCGTGCGCATTAGTATCCGGTGGTAGTAGTCCAAACCCGTTCCAATTGAGTGGTAATTTTTTTATCTTAAATAGTCGAATCTGTAAACATATAGACAAAAGAGAAAACGTTATTCGAAGAGAAAATAGTAGAATCTGTAAACATAGACAATGAACATCTTAGTTAGTATCGAGTGAATGTTAAAAGGAAAGTTATTTTAGATAGGTGTAACGTACCGATCGAGTTCGCGGCGCATTCTCACTAATTCCAGTTACTGCTCTTCGTAAGCGACGTGTGTATGCACACTTGTCGTTTAATGGAATGACGGTTGTTGTTTACGACGCTCGATGTAGGTCTATGAGCACTTGCCGTTTGACACGTAGGCCGTTACGTAAGCACATTTACCAACCGGTTGCGTAATTTTATAAATCTTTAATAAAACCCTAAACGAGTAAAATAAACAGTCTATAATACAAAGTAAGGACTAGAGAATCTCATGGTAAACTTATATTTGAAAATAACGCTCTGTAAAAGCGACGCGAAACTTGTGCACTAACATGACCGAACGCTTTTTTGCATTTTCAATAACCTTGCCAGACTCGGCTGTTTTGTGGTATACGTGTTCGAGCGCACGGACTCTATTCACTACGTTAGTATAAATAGAGCGGCCAAGAACGCCTCTGTATTCACTTATTCTCGGTGTGTTAACGTCGTTTTACTTTTCTTCGCCTTTACAGACCATCGTTGTCATCATGCCGGTTCAAGGGGAACACAGCGTACTCGTTGCTATGCTGAAGAAAAAAAAGAAGATGGTTACGACGGCTAGAGAACCGAAGCCCGCTACGTCGGGCGTCCCCGCTGCAGCACTTTCTACGACGACACCCGCTGCCGCTGCGTCGCCGCCGGTACCCTTTGTCGCTGCGAACGTTGCCGCGGTGCCGTCTGCTCCCGTCGCCGCCGCCGGCACACTACCGCCTGCTACGGTACCCGCTGTAGCAGATGCCGCCGCCGCTCCCGTTGATGCAGCACTACCGCCGCCGGTCACCGTCGACACCGAACAGGAGGTGCTTGCCGATGCCGCGTCGTCGGCGCTCTACGACCCATCCTTGGTGAGTTCGAAAGAACTCATAGAGGCGGACGACGGGTTGTATAAGATATCTACACCTGTCAGGATCGAAACAATCGCGTGGAAAACAAAATGTACGTAAGCTTGGTGTTCGCAGTGTAAGCGTAAAGTTCAGTGATCCAGGACCGGCACGTGCGATGGTAAAGGAAGTCGGCCCGAAGACCGATCACGAAATTTGGCTTACTCTATTCGAAAACGCCATGTCGGAACTCGTCTCCTACGACGCAGACTATCTCGCCCCCATGACGCCGGAAAAATTACGTGACGCTATAATGGCCCTAGTCGGTATGGTCCTGGAAGTCTCCCTGCGAAAAACCATATTCGGTAAAATTGTGACGTACGCCGTCCGGAGTCTGAGTACTATCCCGAAGCCGGAGTAAAGCGATCACCCTTGAATGACTAACGCTTCGCTTGTTGTGCTGTAGGACGCTGACAGCCGGGATCGTTTACTCGACGGTCTAATCGCCGACGTTTTGAGGGCAGCTCACGAAGAGGAGGAGGGATCTGCTGTTGAGAAGCGCCGCCGCGACAAGATAGAGTACAACGCCAGTAGTTATAATGTCGTTGTGGTTACCGGTCATGATCCCAGATCAAAGGAAAATTTGAAAAGATCAAAGGGATTTTCGTGTTTTTTATCAGTCAGGCAGTTTGCTGCGTCGAATGGAATGTTACTTATAAAAAACAACTTACTTATAACAAAAAGGTTGATTTACAGGACCACCCAGCAGTGTTCAAGAAAGTGTGCTGACATCTCGTGAATAATTAGTTAATTAATTAATTAGGCATTAAATAGCAACAAGTGAGTTCACTGGAGGGCAGCACTAGCAATAAGTAAAAAGAGTAATTAGCAACTAATTAGTACCAATTAGTTATACGGTTATGTGGCTACATGTTGTGGTTATGTGTGAGGCAGGAAAGCGTCATATCTAGTGAAATACGGTACGCCTGCACTTAGATTACATTACTCGGCTGCTGGGTGGCGGCTGGCGGCGCTGGAAGATCAGCGAGGTTATCAGTCGGCCTACTCGTCTCGACTCACGGCCAAATGGGATATCGTATGACGGTATTGTGATGAATTTGGCTGTGCGTTAGGCGGGCGAAGTCTGCGCGGTGCATTTTATGACGCTGGAGTATTATTATTATTATTGTGTGGGCGCGTGGCAGTGATTCTTTGGCTGCGCGGTGCGGTAACAGGCGGGCGAAGTGCGGCATAATATATAATGAAAAAGTTGTCTGCGCGGTGCATTTTATGACGCTGGAGTATTATTATTATTATTGTGTGGACGCTTGGCAGTGATTCTTTGGCTGCGCAGTGCGGTAACAGCTGTCACTTGTGTGCGCATTAGTTGGAATATAGACAAATGCTGCGGTTGTTGGATTATTACCATTGCGCCGAAAAATAATGAGGCTGTTGAAAGGATTATTATTGTATGGACGCTTGGCAGTGATTCTTTGGCTGCGCAGTGTGGTAACAGCTGTCACTTGTGTGCGCATTAGTTGGAATATAGACAAATGCTGCGGTTGTTGGATTATTACCATTGCGCTGAAAAATATTTCGCTATGCTGTATTGTGATCGTGTGCATGAGAAGCGTGGCGCATTTTGTAACGCTGAATTATTGTGTAGGCGTTTGGCAGTGATTCTTTGGCTGGCGGTGGTAATAGATGTCACTTGTGAAGTGCGCATTAGTTGGAATATAGACAAATGCTGCGGGTGTTGGATATTATTACCATTGTGCTGAAAAATAATGAGGCTATGCTGTATTGTGATCGTGTGCAAGGGAGATATAAGAAACGGTGAGAAATATATATTTTATTACGTTCACAGTAGGGGTTCCCCTATTCCGGCTGTGTGTTCATAAATAACGGTTGGCGTTCGCCCCACTCCGGTGGTACTGGACCAAATCCATGTCGTCCAGGTGGTGTCGGAGGGGAGGGATAGTCGGGGTAGCCGTGGACCGAAAGGTGTAGGGGAATGGGCGGCCCGAAACTGCGTGCACGTCGTAGGTGTTCGGGCTCAAACATCGGCGATGGTGGGGGTTCTTCGGGCTCGGGAATCGGCGATGGCGGGCGTTGTATGCCGAGAACGACTAATGTAGGACGATCAGGCGGTGGGGGTGAAAGTGTGACACGGCGTGCGTGTAAAGCGTGTGTTGGATCAGCGGCGGCGGCTTGGTGGCTAGTGGGTGATGGGTCGGTCTGTTGGCGGGGGGAATCTACGATGTGAACACATATGCCCCGTCCGATTGCGTACGTACGATGACCGAGTTCGGACGAGATATTGTAGACGTGGTGTGTGTATCTGTAAAGTATCACACAGATTGTTAGTTAGATGCGTCGGTAGTGGCGGGCGTGCGTTGGCGCCCCAAGAATAGAACGCCACGTCCATTCTCGCGAGGGTTTGTATCCATAACAATTACATCGGTTTGACGGATTCCGGGCGGTGGAACAAAGCCGTTTCGTTTAGAGGGAGCCATACGGGTCGTTCCTCGACCGACGTGAAGCGTTTCAAAGCCCATAATTAGGCGTCTGTAAATACAAAAATGTTAGTTAGTGACGTTGAAGGAAAGCAGTTATAGTTATAGTAAGATAATATCAAAGCCCGTAATTAGGCGTCTGTAAATAAAAAAAAATTAGTTAGTGACGTTGAAGGAAAGCAGTTATAGTTTAATAAATTGTAGTTATTTGAAGGAAAGCCGTTATAGTAAGGAAGATAAATGTTATTTGAAGGAAAGCCGTTATTTTAGTTAGTATCGTTGAAGAAGGAAACGTACCTTCCTCCTGGTCGTCGGGGGGCGGCATTATTATTCATGGCGCTCGCTTGTGGTCTGTAAAAAAAGAAATTTTGTTAGTGACGTTGAAGGAAAGCAGTTATAGTTAGTTATAGTAAGATAAATTGTAGTTATTTGAAGGAAAGCCGTTATTTTAGTTAGTATCGTTGAAGGAGGAAACGTACCTTTCTCCTGGTCGTCGGGGGGCGGCATTATTATTCATGGCGCTCGCTTGTGCGTGTTCGTCGTTGTTGCTCATTGTGTGAAATGACGCGCACTTGTTTTCGCGGTGACTGTTTCGCGGCCTTGACACGTAGGCGGCTGCCTTACATAAGCGGCTGACGTCACTGGTTACATAAGGGCGCTTATGTAACTGTTATATAAGTGCATAAAACCGTAATAAGTAGTGAAATGCGCGTAAACTAAGCGATCTATAATACAAAGTAGGGACTGGAGAATCGTATGGTAAACTTATATTAGAAAATAAAAGCGACGTTCTGTTTGTGCACTAACGTGACCGAGAGTTTTTTCAGGTTTAGTAACCTTGTAAGAATCGGCTGGTTTCTGGCGCGCGTGCGCGAGCACACGGTAGCTATGCGCAATGCTAATATAAATAGGGTCGGGCGAAAACGCCTATGTATTTGCTTATTGTCGGTGAGGTAACGTTGTGTGTTTTTGCCGTTGCAGAGCATTGTTGACATCATGGTGCCGCCTGTTCAAAGAGAGCCACCAAAGAAAATGAGAAAGCCGAAGGTAGCGGCTGAGAGTTTGAGAGCCCCTGTAACGACTGCCACGTCGGCGTCCCTCGGCGAAATGAAAGTCCCTGCAGCGACTGCCACGTCGGCGTCTATGACTTCGCCTAGTAGTCTCGACGCGTCCTTGGTGAGTTTGTTCGCGCCGGATGAGGTAACTCTGAAAGAGTTTCTACAGGCGCCGGATGGCGTATATAGGCTTGCTACACCCGTAAAAATCACCGGCGTCGCATGGAAAAATAAAAGCACGTACATTGGCTGTTGCGATTGTAAGGGCAAAGTGCGAGGTCTCCCAAGCGGCACTATGGTGTGCGCGGTGCACGGAGTACAGGCGAAGCCGAAAACTTATTTTTCGGTGCGCACCCTGTTGGAAGGAGCCGGGGGCGATGATGATGATTGGTTTTGTATTTGGCTTACTCTATTTGACGAAGCGATGTCGTTGCTCGTCGATTTCGATGCCGAATACGTGGCCAGCATGATGCCAGAGAAGCTGAGAGACACTTGTAGCGAGCCTGGTCGGTACAGTCCTGGAGGTAACCGTGCAAAAGGTCGTATGGGGCGGAATTCTGGACACGTACAATGTCCGGAGTGTGAGTGTTGTCTCGAAGGCGAGTGAATAAAGTGCGCGCGCGTTGTTCACCCTTGAATGACTAATAATGCCTGGTTTGTTGCTGCTGTAGGATGTTGTAATCGCCGCCGCTTTATTCAACCCCGAGGAGGAGGAGGCATCGCCCCCTGCCGAGAAGCGCGCCAATTCGGAAACGCTGATTCGCCTGCCTTCGTACACCACTGATGAAGATACGCAGTGCATCCCCCCGACCGATAAGTGCGCCAGAATCGACACGCCCTATCCGCTGGAGAGAGAAGCGCCGATTTACCGGCCTTCGAACACTGACGATACGCAGTCCTCGCCCCCGACGTACGCTACATTGTGTCCGGTGGTGCCACCACCACGTCTGACGACTTTATACCGTGGGCCCGCAACGAACGAGACGAGCCGGTGATTGAGGGCGCCGTCCAACCCGACCTGGAGTGGCGCCTCATACATTCGTTTGCCGGACGCCCACGTTTTATGATGGAAACCCTCGCCGAGTTAGTCGGCGAAAAGGTGATGGGGAGTGCGCGGCAAGATTGTGGTTAGTACCCACCTTAGGAGCGCTGTCCGCTTGTACATATGTATGGCTATCATGGCAGGAAGCCAAGCCGACGCTACCGCCTCGTGTACGAAAACGTGGCGGCCCTAGGTGATCATTATTATTCATTGGCGCTCGACAGCTTTCTGCAGAGATCGCTGTTGTTGCCTGCTATGCGACTGATTTCTGTGCTTGAAGATCGATGCGTTCGCGCCGAGGATCGATTTACGGAACGGGCACTCGTGCACCAAGTCGCTAACTTGCTCATGGGCACGGACTGGACGGCGCCGTTCGATCGCGCGCTCCTTGAGACGGTGGTGCAGCACTATCTGCTGGAGAGAGCGTGTCTCGGTGACTAATGCTGCTGTGGCGTGAAGAGATTAATTACTATGATGAACATTAACAATTATGAACATTACCCTGTTGCGCAGTTTATTTTTCACCACGCTGCCGAATAGGTGAAGAGAGTACATTATATAGCGCAGTTGATTTGCACTACAAGAAAGAACATTAATGCTTACCCTGTGGTATAAAGCCTTACATGTATAGCGAACATTATATTTACCCTGCTGTGGCATAAAGCCTTACATATATAGCGCCGTTGACGATGAAGCTGCTGTGGTGGCCTAAAGTGCCGATTATTATTTTGCCTGTGTCCTTCTACATTAAATAGCGCTGCACCACAAGAAAGAACATTACCCTGTTGCATAAAGCCTTACATGTATAGCGAACATTATATTTACCCTGCTGTGACATAAAGCCTTACATGTATAGCGCCGTTGACGATGAAGCTGCTGTGGTGGCCTAAAGTGCCGATTATTATTATTATGTTGCCTGTGGCATAAAGCCTTACATGTATGTAGTATGCTTCCGATGATGCTTAATAAAACGTACGAACAAAAAAACAAAGCGCGCCTCCTCTTCTTCTGTCGTCGACATCTACAGCGCTGCCACCTGACGGCCTCTGCGCCATCCTAGTGCAAACAAACAAACAAACAAACAAACTGACGGTCAAGCCACCTGACGACGGGCGGAAAAACTGTAAGACAGCCTCTGCGACGCCATCCCAGTGCAAACAAACAAACATACGAAAAAACAAACTGTAGAGTGAAACGTAGCGCCAAAACAATTCGCTGCCATCCAGAAAGCGAGCGGCGGTAGCATGACCGTACGAAAATCCCAGTGAGCCCCAGTTTAATTGCTTCTCTGCGCCATCCCAGTGCAAACAAACAAACAAACCGCTGCTAACGGACGGTAGTCGACAGGACTGCTGCCACCTGACGGCCATCCCAGTGCAAACAACAAAACCGCTACCACCTGACGGTAGTCGACATCGACAGCGTTGCCACCTGACGGTCGGCAGCCTCTGCGCCATCCCAGTGCAAACAAACCGCTGCTCATGAGAGTGAAACGTAGCGAGCTGCAGCGCCAACAATTCGCCGCCATCCAGAAAGTGAGCTGCCCCAGACTTTTAGTAGTAGATCGTACGAAAATCGTAGTGATTTCATGGCGGCTGCTGCCACCACCACCTGGCGGTCTTTGCGCGCGGCTTTATGGTCGGTGTTGGTAATTCGTCGTAGTTAATATCGTTCCGGCCTCGACTAGAACGAACGTGCGTTCCGCGCTGCTGCTGCTGCTGCTGCCACCGACGATGCACGCATGCCCGAAATGCGATCGAACGTTTGCCCGTCGCACCGATATGTTGCGGCATCTGAAAAGCGTCGACGGCGGTAATCAACAACCTCACGCGTGTCCGAAATGCGATCGAACGTTCTCGTATCGCGCCAATATGTTGCGACATCTAAAAGTCTGCGGTACGCCGCCGCCGCCGCGCGATGACGACCTACGGCGTACCGTTCGCGATCACTAGTCTAGCATCCGTACGTCTATAGCACGCGGTCCCGTCCAGTCTAGATATAACTTCGAAATGACCGACTGTTTGGACACGGCCGCGTTCGACGCCCGACTACGACTGATGTTCGAGGTGCAGACTCGAGCGTTTAAGATAAATTTAAGTTACGGTTTTATTCTACGTCACAAGGAGACGGGCCGCCTCAGTTACTACCATTCTTCGTGTATCTGTTGCGGTCGCTATGTCGACTCGCCCGTCCTCGTTACCGACGCCGCGTCGTTCGAACGTTTCCTCGACGCCGTCCGACAGCCCGACGTTTTTCAGTACGTAATTGCGCAGCGACCCGACTCGGGGTGGATCGCCGAATAGGTGACGAACGTTACCTACTTTCTCAACGCCATCATCAACCATCCTATCGGGTGCGCGCGGCAGCAGCGACTCCCCAACTACCTGCGCAACTACAGGGCGCTCATCGGTCTAGCGAAAGATCGACACAATCGGCCGTACACCGACAACCTATGCCTCTTCCGCTGTATGGCGCTGCATCGGGGCGCTGACTACCACGTAGACGATTTGACGACCTCGGCCTTAAGGCTCTAAGCCGACTACAGCGCCGGCGGCGGCCAACCCTACTACGCGTTCGCCGACGTTCCGCTGAAAGAGCTCGACCGAATGGAGACGGTCTTCGAAACGAACGTGACCGTGTATCGACTGACGGAAGAGAGGGCCGCTGAACTGACCCGCCGCTCCCTCCACCGCTACCCGACTACCATGAGCGTCAATCTGTTAGAGACGCACTATTCCTACATAACCGACGTATCGATGTTCCATCGCTCGTACCTATGCGGTAAGTGCGGAGAGACGCTGTGGCCGACCTCACATCGACTGCGGCATCACGAGGCGATGTGCGAGGGCGGCGTTCGCCAAGTCTTCCCCGGCGGCATATACCATCCGACGCCGTCCGTGTCTCAACAGCTGGAGGACGAGGGCGTCTCCTTGGACGAAAGCCTGCGCTACTACCCGTACAGGGCGACGTACGACTTCGAGTGCTAATTCGACGATCGCGACATGCAGGCGGACAGCGCCAAATGCCGGTGGATAGCCCGACACGAGCTACTCAGCGTGAGCGTCGCCTCGAACGTCCCCGGCCACGAGACGACGCGCTGCTTCGTCACATCCGGCGATTCCAGCATGCTCGCGAAGCGCCTGATCGACGCCCTGGAGGCCATAAGCAAGGCGGCGTACGACGCGAACTACGAGGCGATCGCCATGCTCGACGACGAATGGCGAGCTCGCGCGACGGAGAAGGAGGCGTCGCGCGATAAGAGCCCGTACGCGGTGCTCGCCGACCGCCTGTGGACGCACCTGCGCCGCCTCCCCGTCCTCGGCTTCAATTCAGGTAAGTACAACTTGAACGTCGTCAAGAAATATCTGACGCCCCTGTTCATGATCAGCGAGGCGCAGAGCGTCTCGTCGGCGTTTACGATCAAGCGTCAGAACAACTTCATGTGTGTAACGACGGCGACGCTGAAGTTCCTGGACATCACCAACTACCTGGCCCCCGGTGTCAGCTACAATAAGTTTCTGAAGGCCTACGGCTGCGAGACGACGATGGGCCACTTTCCCTACGAGTACATCGACGATCTGTGAAAACTGGACGAAACCGAACTGCCGCCGCGCGAGGCCTTCTACAGCCACCTGAAGCGCGAAGGCACATCCGCCGCCGAGTACGAGGGCTGCGCGAAGGTATGGCGCGACGAAGGGGAGAACGCCTTTCGGCCGGATCGCGTGCACCGCTACGGCCGCCTGGCCGTGGAGTGTCTGACGTGGGAGGCGGCGCGGACGGGGGGCGCGCATACGACACCAGCTGAACGGGCGAGAGAAGCGCGTCGGCAAGTACCGGGACGACGGCTGGTGTCGTGAGACGCGTACGGCGTACCAGTTCCAAGGGTGCTTCTTCCACAAATGCCCGTGCACGGGAAAGAGACGAACGAGGTGAACGGCAAGTTGATTAGTCAACTGTACGCCGAGACGGCCACCGTCACGGCCTATCTTCGCCGCTTCGTCACCGTCGTCGAGATGTGGGAGTGCCGGTGGCGCGCGACGAAACCGTTGACGCCGCCGCGGAGCTGGACCGTCAAGGGCGCCGACGTTACGCGGTCGACGATCCTGAAGGCCGTGCTCGACGGAACGCTGTTCGGCCTGGTCGAGTGCGACACCGCCGTTCTGGACGTTCAAGAACGCCTACTTCGCGGTCGACGATCTCAACCCGTTCAAGCGTCGCTACGCCGAAAATCACGAGCTCCTCGACCGGCCTCAACGCACGCTCGTGGGGAGCTTCTTCGGCGCAAAGATTCTGCTCGCGACGCCGCTACTGCGGTGGTATCTGCGGCACGGAATCGTCGTCGAGCGCGTCTACCAGATCGTCGAGTACGAGCCGGTCGCGTGCTTTCGTCGCTTCGGCGACACGGTCTCCCCCGCGCGACGCGAGGGAGACCGTGTCGCCGAAGCGACGCGAGGGAGACGCCGACCCCGACAAGGACATCATTGCCGATACGTTCAAGCTTCTCGGGAACAGTTCCTACGGGAAAACTATGTCGCTGGTCGACCAGCTCCGCGACATCAAGTTCTGCACGTCTGCCGGCGACGCGACGCTGATCAACGATCGATGCTTCCGGCAGCTCGACGTCGTCGTTCCCGACGGCCTCTACGTGGTGGCGCTGAACAAGCGAACCGTCCGATACGCGCTGCCCATCCAGATCGGCTACTTCGTATATAAGTACGCCAAACTGCGTATGCTGGAATTTTACTACGATTTCATCGCCGCCTACATTCCGCGCCTCCTGTTCCAGTACTGCACGTTGGACACCGATTCGGCGTATTTGAGCCTCGCGGGACGGGACTTCAACGAGCTCGTGGCGACGGCTAAGCACGAACACTACTTTCGGCTCCGCCGCGAGTGGTTCCCGTCGGAACACTGCGACGCGCACGCGGAGGCGTACGTGCGGTGCTGGCTCGCCGGTCGAGCGTGGGACGCGCCCAACGAATGTTGCGAGAGACGGCGCAGACGACGGAGCGCCAGCGGCTGGAACCGCGCCTTCCAATTGAAGGAATCGTCCGTGCTGACGTACATTCAGGAGCGCGCGGTGTTGAGCTACTTTTACGCCAAACGTCGCGTGATCGACGACGGCGTCACCACGGCGCCGATACTCGTATAAAGGGGACCACCCCCCTCCCCTCCCCTACCTTGGCGTAGGGACCTGTAGGTGTAGGGACCCTACCTACCTAGGGGTAGGATATGTATGTATGTATGTATGTATGTATGTATGTAGTAATAAAAATGAGTGAACAAACACGCGGAAGTACAGTGTATACATCGTTTATTTATTATTATTATTATTATTATTATAACCTCACTACTTCGGTCTTGCCTGCCTAGTAAGGCGAGGAGCCCGCGACCAGCGGGTCCGACAAAGTCGGTTCGGATACTTGGTCGTCGTCTACTACTACAATAACTGCTTTCCCGTCGCGACGAAGACGATCATGTAGCTTCGGATGTAGCGGCGATGCACGAAGTTCGGCTGCAGCGGCTTGCTCACCACCTGTCGTCCGTCGACGTAGAGGGCGAGTAAGTTGATGTCGTTGTGCTTCGCGTTGAACGTGTTTTTGTCGTTGGCCCCATTATAGGCGTCGTTGTCGATCAGGCACATGAACACGCGTTTCGGGAGCGTGCCCAGGTAGACGTTCTCGTGCGTATGCGACATCGTGCCCTGCGGTATCGAGGACACCTTGCAGTCGACGCAACGCATCGGGTACTTGGCCGTCCCCTTCGTCAGCGCCTTGATGTGACCCTGCTGGACGGACGTGTTCACCTTGACCTTTCGCACCTGCAGGTAGGTCTCCAGCAGGAAGATCTTGATCCCTGGATCGGCGACTTCGCCTAGGAGCGCGAAGGCGTCCTTGATTCGCACCAGTCGGACCTTTACATCGACGCCGTTCAGCAGGTGCCGGTTTTGCATGCACACGTTGACGTGCAGGCGTCCCAACATGTCCACCTCGCGGCTGCCGTGTATGTAGTTGTGCCGAGCTGCGAGCGTTTGGCGTCGCACCCGAAACTGAGCAGGGTCTCGATATAGGCCCGGTACGGGTACTTATTGGTCGATGGCGTCACGAGCGTGCCGTTCAGCGACACGTCAACTTGACTGAACATCGAATGCAGGAAATTGTTGACCGGGGCCACGACGCTGTCGTTCGCGAAATCGGTGCCGTCCCCCTTCACCACCTTGAATCGCACGTACAGTCTGGCGGTCGCCAGGTCCACATAGTCGTGTCCGGAGCACGGGAAGAGAAACTCTATAGGGCCGCCCGCGTCGAGGGCCGTCAGCGGCTGTTGGTCGATCCACTGACCGCTCTCGATGCTCGTCTGCGTCAGCGGCACGTCGAACAGGTCCAGTTCCCTCTTTAGCCCCTCGCACGACTGTCGATGCACGAACGCCATATTACACGGGAAATACGTCGTCGCTGCTCCTCTGTTCCGTTCGACGGCGCCTCTTCTTACTTGTCGTCGCCGGCTTACCGGGCGGTTTTATTCGTTGTCGTCGTCGCTTTTTTGGCGGCGTAGAATTCAACAGCCCGTCGAGAAGGTCGGCGCCCGCCTCCTTCGCGCGTCGCTTTACCGACTGTTTCAAATTGCCGCCAGCGACGACGTCCCTCGCCACGCGCACGCCCGTATTGAAAGCGCGCTTGCCCAGCGCCACGGCCCCTCTCTTGATGAGCGGCATGGCGCTTCGAAACAGGCTGCCGAAGAGATTGCCCAGGTCGTGTCCCCGCTTCGCTCGGCCGCCGACGAACACCGGCAGGTTGCCGCCGACCTGTCGAGTATAGTACTCCTCGTACGCGTTGCGCCCGGTGGTTCTCGCCATCGTCAGAACAGTTTGGACTTGCAGCGTCTGATGTGAAGCGTCGACACGAGTTTCCCCTGCTCGATCGAATCGAATTGACGCCGCAGAAGAGGTACGTATTGAACTCGGTCGAAAGTATTCGATATAGCGCTCCCGTTCGTACAGTAGACGGGGATGGTTCGGAGGAGCGGGGCGAAAACGTCACCGACGATGCGCAGTTCCACGATGTCCTTGTACTAGTACGTGGTGTCGAGTCCCCGATGCATGTCCACCGTATATTCCCCATTGTACTCGAAGGAATACGCGGCGGGTATGGTGCTGATGCTGACGTCGCCGCTGGCGATGGAGTCGTGGCGCCCGACGATGAAATCTTCGTCGGCCCACGGCGCGACAACGGTCGACGATTCGAAGCCCAGTACGCTCTTCAGGTGACTACGAGGGGGTATGGTAAATGTAACACCCGTCGATAGACGCAGCTTCATCCGGTTAGAAATGGGGCTGTACTCCAGGCGGGCCTTGACTTTATCGGTGCTCAGTTTCGTCAATGTCTCTTTGATTTTGTGCATCAACTCGTAAGCGCTGTTGTAAAAGCCGTGAGGGATGTTGCCTTTCACTACCGTCCGAGGCGGTGTAAACGCCCGTCTCCCCTATCTTGCAATTCAAGAAGAAGTACGCGTCCTCTTCTCTCACGTTGTACCACGTATGCGGGTACTGTAGCCCCACCAGCCCGCATTCCCACTGCCCCGACAGGTCGATGCGTTGCGGTAGTTTGGTCTTGTAGTGAGTCAACGTATTTTCGGGATGCGTTTTCATAGAGGCATTGCTCGATAACGTCAGATAAAAGTCAGACGATGCTATCGCGTTTCATAGACGGTCTCGGTAGTAGGTAACCGAGACAGCTACTCAGCAACGCCGTCTACAGGTTGGAGTCGCCCTGGCCGCGCGTTAGATTGTATATACTGACCACGATAACCGTGTACAGGACGACGATCTGACACAGGAAAATTATCTCGGCTTTAGGGCATTCGTTGCCGCAGATACGCCATGGAACGTGTTCGCGGGCGGCGTCGTCGTCGACGGCATCGGTCGCATCGACAACGGCTGTTATAACGGTGGCGGCGGGGTCTTCGGCGGTAGCAGTTGTCACCTCGTCGGTCTACGTCGTACGACTGCCGTCCGGTAATACTGCACCCTCCCTTTATCTTAAACGCGAGGAATTGACGACTCGGCTTTATGCCGCAGAAACACCATGGAACGCTTTCGCGGCCGTCGTGGTCGTCGTCGTCGACGACATCGGTCGCATCGACAAGGACGGATGCGGCGGCGGCGGCGGCGTCGGTCATCGGCTGTCGTTGTCATCGTCGCACGACTGACTACCGAGGCGGCGCGTCTACCCTTTATAGTCCACGATCGCCTTGGCGTCGATCCAGCTGTTGAAGGAAGCCGGATAGCCGGAACACCTCCGCGCCGCCTCCCTTACGTCGCCGACGCTGTAGAACAGCCTCCACGCGATACATTTAATCCTTCGGGACGGTTACTCGTTGCAGCTCCGGTTCGTAGAAGGTGCAGTCTAGTAGCGTTCCGGCGTCTTCTCTCAATCGGATAACGGGAGTGTCGGACGGGTGCGCTTCTACGACGGTGAAGAACTCTTCGCTCTAGTTAGCCATGTACCCTTTCTTGAACCGACCCTTCGCCTTGCTGATGCGTACGTGATCTCCCTCTCGCAGTTTCTGCTTGCCTCCTCGACCGACGCCGGCGTACAACCGCTGCCACACACTCTTCTGGTTCGCGGCGTTGACACACGCCGGCGTCCTACTGATGCTTCGATGGTAAGCATTGTTGTACGACCGTACGAAGTCCGGCAACGGCTCTACGTATCTCAGCGTCTGATGCTTCGTGAAGTACCTCCACATGCGAATCTGTTGCGTCCGATTGAATCTTTCCACAACACTCGCTTTAGTCTCCTCGTTGTGCATCACGAAATGGTGGACGCCGTGTTCCGTCAAAAGTTTCTGAAAGGGTATGTTGAGAAACTCCGTCCCCTTGTCGGATTATAGCGCGTTCGGCGGTTGCTCCTGCTGCTGCAGCAGGCTTTCGAAGGCCGTAACGGGCGCCGGACCGGCTTTACTCTTCAACGGGAAGCACCACGCCTGCTTCGAAAAGACATCGATGACCGTCAATAGGAACGTTATACCATCGTTGTACTTTTTCAGTTTACCGACGTCGATGAGATCGGCTTGCCACTGCTGGTTTCGACCGCCTACGATAACGCAACGTCGTTTGAAATGTTGTTTTACCGGTTTGTGAAGCGTATAGGCGTCCTGTTCCGATAGCCACCGCTTGACGATCGGTTTGGGTATTACAGTCGCCCGGTGCAACGCGTCGACGCCGCCGTAGCTGCCCGCCTGTTTCGGGTCTAAGTAAGCGCGCTTCAGCCGGTCCCGTTGTTGAGGGCGGCAGCGCGTTCGTTGCGTACCACGAGTCCGCCGGGACATCATGGCGGAGGCGGCGAGTCCGATCGGTTTACGAAAAATAATACACAGATATATAAAGCGAAAGCCGCAGCGACTACAGCAAGGCCGCCGACGACTACCGACCTTCGAGGGAACATACTAGCTTGAGAACGGCTCGGGCGTTTCAACCTCTTTAATATTCCTCCCACTCGCGCTCTAGAGACTTAGCGCGAGGACGACGACGTTTACCCGACCATTTCGTCGCATGTTGCTGCTGCATGTACGCTAGATGCCGGGGGTTACCGACGAGCTCCATAGGAACGTTCAGACGCCTCATACGGTCCCCGAACTCTTCCCATCCAACCGGGGGTAGCGCCTTCTTTCTTTGTCGCATGAGGTCGTTCACGAGATCGACCATATTACTTCCCGCGATGGGTTTACCGTCGTACACGAACTCGCCGCGGTCGTTCCATCGACACAACGGGTCGGTTTTCATTTTCTCGATAAGTTGATGGGCTTTCCCTGTCAGAGTTTTCGGCATGCTTTCCACGATCTCGCGCTCTATACCGCTCAGTGCCGTCGGCGGTAGCGGCGCCGGCGCCGGCTGGCCCGACTCCTAGGTCACCCCTTTCACTACGGACACGCGTACCGGTTGCTCCGCCCGAGACAACTCCATCGTATTGTAGCGACTCAGCAGTTGATTATACGACGCCACCTTCTCTTGCTCGGATAAATCCGCGCGGTCTAGAACGTTCTTCTTGTCGCTGTCCAAACTACTCATCACGCGCGATGTGGTCATGTTCGGTGGCTGGTCGATCAACGGGAGGAGACTCTCCACCAACCGAGGGTTTACCAACGCCATCTTCTTCGCGTGTTGCATCACCCGATAACCTGTCTGAGCAGCGGGTGAAGGACGGTGCTCGCTAACGGGGCTAGCGGCGCTGTTAGAAACCCGCCCGCTCCCGTTTGCAAGACCGACAGCTTTTGTTTGACGGAGACCTTTTTCGACGTCAACTTTCGCAGATGCTTCTTGTATTTTGACAGTGCTTTTTTCTGTTTCGCTGACAATTTCACGTTCCCTTTCAATATGTTATGCCCGCAATCGCACAGACTACAGATGAAGTCGGGATGTTCGTTGGCGATTATAGCTTTTCCCAGCTTTATATTCTTACAGCCATTCAGCATCTGCAGACCTAAGATATGCTTCTTCACGCGCCCTGTCATCCTGACACCTCCCGACGAGTGACATCCACGGTGACGCATCCCTCTTTTTATACTTTCGGCACATAGACCTACTGAATTCGATCGTCGGGAAAAATGGCCGTACGAAAGCGCATATTTTCTGATGTTTCCTGTTTTAGATCCATCAGGAGATAACCGTAGGCTGATGACGTGGCGTCTTTGAAGGCTTCCATCATGTATTTGATTCTACCCGGATACATCTGTTTTGCCAAGTGACCTATTTGTCCCGCGTCCCGGGTTTTTTTTTTGTGCGGTTTTCTTTCCCTTTTGGAAAGAGATTCTGCAGAAGCTGTACGACGGACGTGTTGCAATGATGACTTTTTTAGTGAACAAGGTCGTGTCCCTACTATCGGTTTCCTCCATAAGGTCATTGAGTACTAGAAGCGTCCTCGTTTCCGCGTCTAAAATCTTCGGATCCGGTAAACCGTCTACGAATTCTATATCGGTTTTTCATAGAAGCGTAGGCGATTTGCCACTGGCCGTAACACCACAGAATTTTCTCCGGAGGCGGGTTGATCATAGAAGAAGCGAACTCTTAGTAGACGAGTAACGAAAGTAGGCTTACCGCAACCCGTAGGTCCAGCCACTATACACGTAAAAGGATGCTTCAACGACGTGTCCATATCGACGACTGGCGCGCGGGAAACGAGCGAAGACTTTTTATTCGTTTTTTGTATATTCATAACGCACCTCCATCAACAATTTGCCGAGCATATTCTGACCTTCTTTTCTCCCGAAGTCGCTACCCCAAAAGGCTTCTTTTGACGGTACCCACTCCACCAATTCGGCGTCCCCGGTAGCCAATAGGGCGTCTTTAAAATTTTTCGACGCTCCGAACTTACTCATCAACAAGCTCTTCATACACTCGACCCTAACGGCGTCCCATTCGGCTCCAGTTTTCTTTTTCCTGATTCGTCGCTTTGCTATACAGGCCGACCACGACTGTTTTATGTACTCCGCGTGTTTTTCGTCTTCATTAAACATTGCTTTTCTAAACTGATAGGCGTGCTCGACGGATCTGAAGCCCCGACCGTACGCCGCGACTCTTCACGGATACAAATTCGACAGGAACGAAGACGAACCACCGAAACGTATAGGCTCCATTTCCGCTTAACGTTCTCTATACCACTGATCTAGAGACGCTACTGACTACGTTATTACAGCGCTGACTACTCATTCTTGCACTAGAGGCGCTACTGTATACTTTATTTTAGCGCATAATCACTAGAGGTCAGCACTATATAACTATACACTTACACGAACCGCACTTACATGAACCCGCGGCGACTATAAAAAAGGGTTCAAAAAGCTATTAATCAAACTGTTTTATAAGTAGGATGTCAGCAAGCAATTAAGATAAGAGATTTTTAAAAGTAGATTTTTATGACAGGTCATCCATCATTTCTTTTTTATAAGTAGTATTCCACAGGAATAACTGATCAAAAAAAACCTTTGATGTCCTTTGATGTTTTATTCGTACACTGTGCTCTACTGCGCGCGTATACTACTTACATTTAATCAAAGCAGAGATTAGTAGCTTTTGTTTTTATAATAAACTTTCTGGCGCTCATGTATACAAAATTTAAGTTTGTTTGAACCTTTAGAAAGGATTTCAGAAACTATATCGCCAGAAAGTCATTAAAGTCACTCCTAAGTAAGTGACACTTGTCTTTGATTCAATGACATTACCATTGCACACAACATTGAGATTGTTGCATCTGTACAACGTTATCTTCGTTCCAAACACCATAGATTGAGTTTTACCTAAATGAAGAGACAATTTGTTGTCGGTTAGCCATTCACTGACGGATTCCAGTTCCGAACTTATGATTGCCTCTATAACACCTATATCCTGTTCCGAGGCAAGCAAGGCCGAGTCGTTCGCATACAACGAGAGCTTGCAATTTATTGCAGCAAACATGTCATTTATATATAACAGAGCAATAGCGGCCCAATTATGGAACCTTGTGGTACACCGCGAGTGATACATTTTGCTCCAGACATTGATCCATCAACTTGTATTCTACCCGACAAAATAGGATCTAAACCAACCTACAGAGATTTCATCTACACCTAAGCTCTTAAGTTTATTCAAAAGAATGCTGTGATGTACAGTAACAGAAACCTTTTCGTAAATCCAACAAAACCTTGCCTGTGTAATTACCTCTATCGTTTTCTTAGAGTTCATAGAGTAATTTATGTTCTGTTAAAAAGTCACTTAATTGATTGAAGAAAAACTGTTTTCAAGCACTTTATATATTATACTTAACTAAAATAGGCATATAGTTCCCATGCAACCTCAGTCTAATTGCCCTTCTTATGCATTGGAACAAGCCTTGTCGTCTTCAAATCATCCGGAATATTCCCAGTAGTTATTGATAAGTTTACAATGTGAGTAAGAAGTTTTGAGATGACAGAGGAGCCATCTTTGACAAATCTGTCAAGGAGTTCATACAAGCCTGTTGCTTTACTAGTCAGGTACCTTAGCAACAGAGGAGCCGTCTTTGACAAATCTGTCAAGGAGTTCATATAAGCCTGTTGCCTTACTAGTCAGGTACCTTAGCAACAGAGGAGTCTTCTTTGACAAATCTGTCAAGGAGTTCATATAAGCCTGTTGCCTTACTAGTCAAGTACCTTAGCAACAGAGGAACCATCTTTGACAAATATGTCAGGGAGTTAACATAAGCCTGTTGCCTTACTAGTCAGGTACCTTAGCAACAGAGGAGCCATCTTTGACAAATCTGTCAGGGAGTTAATATAAGCCTGTTGCTTTACTAGTCAGGTACCTTAGCAACAGAGGAGCCATCTTTGACAAATATGTCAGGGAGTTAACATAAGCCTGTTGCCTTACTAGTCAGGTACCTTAGCAACAGAGGAGCCATCTTTGACAAATCTGTCAGGGAGTTAATATAAGCCTGTTGCTTTACTAGTCAGGTACCTTAGCAACAGAGGAGCCATCTTTGACAAATATGTCAGGGAGTTAACATAAGCCTGTTGCCTTACTAGTCAGGTACCTTAGCAACAGAGGAGCCATCTTTGACAAATCTGTCAGGGAGTTAATATAAGCCTGTTGCTTTACTAGTCAGGTACCTTAGCAACAGAGGAGCCATCTTTGACAAATCTGTCAGGGAGTTCATATAAGCCTGTTGCCTTACTAGTCAGGTACCTTAGCAACAGAGGAGCCATCTTTGACAAATCTGTCAGGGAGTTCATATAAGCCTGTTGCCTTACTGGTCAGTACCTTAGCAACAGAGGAGCCATCTTTAACAACTATGTCAGGGAGTTAATATAAGCCTGTTGCCTTACTAGTCAGGTACCTTAGCAACATATTTTTGGGATATGGGAACATACCGGATAAAATTAGGTTGGTAGCATTTTGGGTCGGAGTCAGCCATTACGTTGGGTGGGTCCAATATCTGTCACTCCTATCAAACAAAATCTGTCGTTTTACTACATTTCTCCATTGGATATGGACACAATCCGGGTAACATCACCAAACGTTTTCTTTGCATCCTTTTATTATTAACTTTAACATTTTGATCGGAGTCAGAACATTGTTTGGGTGGATCCATTATTTGTCATCCCATATCAACCAAAATCTTCCGTTTTAGCACATTTCTCTATTATATATGGATATAATCAGGTTAACTTCACCAAATGTGTTTTTGCTTACATCCTTTGATTATTAGCTTTAGCTTCTTGAGCGGAATCAGAATAATTATTCGGTTGTTCCATTACTTGTCACACCAAATAAATTAAGAGATTGGCCGTTTTACAACATTTCTCAATTCGATGAGGGTATTGACTGACTTACATCACGAACAGTATTTCTCTGATTCCATTGCTAATAGCGTTGACTTTTTGATCGGAGTCAGTAATGTGTGTGGGTGGGTCTATGTGTTTACACCCCTTGAGCCTGGATATATGCCGTTTTATTGGTTTTCGCTATATTTCAGTACAGCACGCCATATATGTACATAATTATATTTTCTGGAAACGATACGTCTAAATAAACGAAAACATGTAGATGTAGTTAGTAGATCTGCGCCATTTCTTTAGCTTGCCATATAATACAGCTTTTGTGTCATACCTTAATGAGAAATTATGGCTTTTACAGCACTTGCATCGTTATCCAATCTACCCACATAGTGTCATGGCAGACTCTTCACGTCCCAAGTCCAGCCCGAGACATCTGCAATGGGTGTCTGCTAGTGGACCAGTGTACTGGTCAACCACATAAAAGCTTGGTATGCAGTGCGCTTTGAATGCTGCTACAGAGCATCCTGGTTGGTGGAATATCGTCATGGTGTTATTCTTTTGGCAGAATAAGTTTCCCTTTGCCTCCATAACTGAGACCCGATTGCTACTTTAGCCACAGAGTACAACTGTGAAGGGTTCCAGGAGTTGAACTCTCGCGAATCCAGATGGATGTATCGATTCAGTGCCACATACACTAATCTGTCGGTCACTTCATTGTATGCATTCAAGGTGTCTCATGTTGTCTCTCACCCATTGCCGAAGAATGCAGACGTAGTATTGCACCTCGGCTAAACCGTGTAAACTGACAAAGGCGTCGACTAGTATTTTCACAGAGCATGACAGATGCCGTTACCATTATGATGAATAAAGTTACTGCATATCCCAAGGGCTATCCGAATGTATGCAGCTGAAGAAATATGTGACTAGCTCATACATCTTAGTTATCGGAAGCACAAGGATACCCTTGTCCACAGTGCGTATCAAATATGGTGTCGGTCCCCTTTCCAAAATAGTCAGCACATGGAGCAGCAGTTGCGAGTCAACTTCCTCGAAGTCACAGTGGCTGCACTCGATTGGTCAGGCCCGAGTTGGACCTGCGAGATATCGCGACTTCACCCTACCGCGTGATCGGTCTGCGTGTCAATCGAGGAGAGATCGGGTCGCGGTACAGGTGTATTTGGTAGATGGACAGAAAACGAAAGACTTTGTAGACTATGACCATGATGATGTAGAGAATGACAATGTCAATCAGGTTGTGATGCAGCCTGTAGGAAATGTGATTCCAAACAATCGTGGACTTGATGGAAGAATCAAGAGGATTAACGTACATCACAAACAATTTGTAATCAGAGGTTTAAACGTTATCATTACTATTGGTCAAGACCTCTACATTACATCTGTTGGTTTGATGATGGAAATTTATGGACAATCCGTATGAACTTTGTTTTATTCTTTATATTCTTCAATGACAGACAGTTTTATTCCATTTCCCAGGTGTACAAGCACTAACATGTTTTTTAAGTGAAACAAATCCAAGTAACAGAGACTATTTTCCCCAACACGGTGATGTAAATAACCGTTGTTGCTTTAATGTTTTAATGATTGACTTCCTAAAAGCAACTGAAAATATATTATTGTGGCTAGTTATATGGTAACCTAGAACTTTTCATCTTGCAAACACTAAATGTACAAGTGTTTTAAAAGGAGTGATGTACAAAAACAAAAAGGCTGTGACAAAGCATTATATTTTTATACTTTTATTATGTCAACTTGTTTTATTACGAAAATAAATTCATTAGGATAAATGCAAACTTGTGTTCTTTTTCATAGTCAACTAACGTCGCCATATTGTACCGCATGACACCCTCCCAAACTGGACGAGCAATCCGTGCTACACCGGATTGATGCGTACGCAGTACCGCCGGGTCAAACAAATGCTAAATAAGCAGACCGGGTGCACCGCGTGCTACAGCGGTCTGACCAATCGAGTGCAGCCACTGAGGTGCCTGATGTGGCAAACACTTTCTTTCAACCTGGATATTGGAGATGTGGTGGAGAGTGATGCAAGGAGCTCATGTTTCTTGGTGGCATCGAGATGGAAGTATATCCAGTTTATTGGAAGTACCTAATGTCCCAGGTTACCTTCCTCCGAGTCTCGTTACCACGATACTCTCTTGTGGATTATTTAATGATGTTGGGGAGGTATAGGCCTATGTCGGATTGTGTGTGTGAGTGTGTGAGTGAGTGAGTGAGTGAGTGAGTGAGTGAGTGAGTGAGTGAGTGAGTGAGTGAGTAAGTGAGTGAGTGAGCGTGTGTCCCAGACAATTTCAATACTGTTGGAGTTAACTACCTAAATGCTTCATGATGTGAGGAATAACAACAGTGTCTGCAGACTCATTAAACATGGTGATGTTGGTTGTGAAGAAAGAGGACGGAGGGTACGGATGTTTCTTGTCTGAAAAATGCTCACATGTAAAGGTTCTTTGCTGCAAGACAATGCGTAACAGAGAGAAGGTGGTCAATCAATTATTCAGCTTTGAAATCGTTCCCGCCTGCTTTGTTTTGGACTGTAGCGTAGGGCATTTGTAGAGGGCGAGTGAGCTCTTCTTTAATGAGACATGGCTGGAATGCGTGATGCCAACGATCACTGATATAATGTTATCATTGTTGTGATACTAATCTTCGTCCAGTGCTTAGAGCGCACAGGCGGTGTTTACTGCAAAGAAGCTTTCCTCGTGATTCTGGCTTTCGTCAACTTCAGGAAGGTATGGTTTCTCAAACTCTGATAATTCGGTCCCATGTGTGGTGTTACTACCGATATAGTACAACACTAAAAATACTAGATAAAGAAAGAAGACATGTGTAGATAGAAAATGGTAGTATTCAACAAAGTCCCGGATGTAGAGGTAGGAGCGCGATAGCATAACACTACATCTTCCTTTAGAGTCCTTTAAGGATACGAAGACAACTCTACTCTATCTAATGATAGATGGCAGACAACCACCTATCACAAACACGTCTCAAGGGATTATTCTGCCCTTTAGTGAGACGTGCCCCTGACTGGTCTAAAGTTCACAGATCGAGTATCTGTGGTGGAACGGATGTCTGCCCCGATCGCATCACGGTCGTCACAGGTGGAGCCGCAGAAGTGCGCACCACGCTTGGTGATGCCTGTCTCGGCTGCGATGCCGAACGTTGCTGTCTCTCGTGTGAAGACGGCCGTAGCCGCGTCTCGTCGTCGTTCGTGCTCGATTCAGCGGTATCCGTAGTCGCTCGCTCGGCACAAACGGGTTGTTCGTTCGGCATCGGCACAAGATGCCGCCGATTTCTACGCAGACAAGACGTCGGCGTCTGAACCAGGTACGAGCGAGGTGAGCCTGCCTGGTCTACCACTGTATCCCCCGTTTTCGTGTTCTGCACCCACACGCCGTTCATCTAGATTCTTCTTGGTGCTAAGAAGAGACACCAGAGGTCGGTGGTCGGTCTCGACATGGAAATATGGTTTGTACACCACGGTGGGAGCAGGAGGAATGTTTAGTTACAATTACTAGTGGGTGGGTGGCTCTCACGTCAGCGGCATATGTGTAAGCCTCAGTGAGAGTCTCCCGGCAGAAGTTTCTTCTTTTATGAAAATACTTTTACATATTTTATATTTGTTATCTGTCAAATAAAGATCGATGTTCCAGTTCCATCATCATGTACAAGTTTCCATTTAAACTCGGAGGATAAAACACAAAAGTTAGTTTTTTTTCAAAACCAACAAATTAAATACATCTATCCATAGTGGACAACATCGGGACTACGCAGTATGTCTGTTATGACCTGATTACCGCTATGGACACGTACTGGACAATGCAAATCCATCATTCTGGTCTGTCAAGTGTCCATTGTAGACAAGTTTTCAATACAGACATGCTTCTTCTCAGGCAGGTTTCACTGTTTCAGATGTTTACCCAGAAACCTTTCAATCTTCAATTGTTGTCAAAAATGTTATCTACAACAGCCACATTTTTAACATCTAGTAAACTATTTGTATTCGGAGAAACGCAAATAATTGTTGATGTTTACTCTCTATGTGAGAGATGAAAGGAACACCAACAACCAACTGGAAGAGAGCATTTATAGAGTCAATATCAGTTTAGTAATGGCCAAACCAATGGCAGTGCGAGTGCAGAGAACAATATCAGTGACGGCCAGCGTCATTGGTGTGAGCTTCCTGGAGAGTCTCAGCTGATTCTATGCATCATTCTTCATCCTCCTGGACTACGACACATCACTATGACCTCTAGGTCACTTTGACCTCAAGGTCTCTACGACCTCTAGGCATCCAACACTGAGGACATATGTCTAAATCCGTGCATCCAGATGACGGTCATGTACGACTAGAGGCGTCACCCGACACAAACAAATCCACATGATTGCAATGTTTTCTATAATTTCTACACTAGGAAAACAACCTGGATTAATAAGTTAAGCAATTCACTGAGTGGTTCAGAAACAAAAGTAAACACAGCTTATTATTTACAACTTCCTCTTCCGTGCAGAGCAGTTTGTACAAAACAACGTCAGAAGAAGCCGTCTAAGTTGAGCAAGTAAACCACTGTTGGAGCAATCCCACAATGTACTTCAGCTGCAGACGTCATCAGAAGGCAGCTAGCAGCAGATGTCATCAGCAGCCAGTCAGCAACAGACATCAGCAGCAGCCAGTGAGCAACAGATGTCATCAGCAGCTAGGCAGCAACAGACGTCGTCAGCAGCCAGTCAGCAACAGATGTCATCAGCAGCTAGGCAGCAACATATGTCATCAGCAACTATGTAGCAACAGATGTCATCAGCAGCTATGCAGCAACAGACACCATCAGCAGCCAGTCGGCAACAGAAGTCATCAGCAACCAGGCAACAGCAGATGCCATTATTAACTAGGCAGCAACAGACGTCATCAACAGCCAGTCAGCAACAGACGTCATCAGCAGCCAGGCAGCAACAGACGTCATCAGCAACCAGGCAGCAATGGATGCATTCTTTAACCTGCAAGAAGAACAAAAGTAATTAATTAGAAAGAAAAATAATATTGTTAAGGACACATTCACAAGTGAATATAGGGTCTATACACGTTAACGTAAATGTTACCTTCAAGGCACTCTATACATTACAGGTTGGTCCATAGCTTCATTTTCAGAAGTGGAAATTTTATATTTTTGATGTGTGGAAATTTGAAGAGCAAAAATATAATAAATTATTGGTTCTTGCTGTTATCTATTATGTCAATTATGCTTTTAAACTGTGCGTCACACTTGTGTGTACAAGCATTATTGTATACTTATATGTATTTATGCACGTTTGGACTGGATTGTATGTGCATGTTTGGATTGGTAAAAATTTTATCTTGCATAAATGCATGCATGTTGCCTACTAAAAATCCTGAGTTCACTGTCATCTGTGAGTCAAAGTAAAGGTAAGTTATTACTTCCTCGGGACTGCACAAAGCAATTTACACTTTACTCCCAGGCAGACCTGTTCAATCGAACATCATCTCGACTTCTCTGGGCAGTATTCAGCCATGTTGCAATTAACATGTGAAAACTATTCGTACACAAGTTTCCACCACTGTCTACAGCCAGGTACTCATTCATACAGCAGAGAGAGCAGGATCAACATAGAGTGATCGAACTCGCCCAAGATTCGAAATGCTAGCACAGCATTGAACTCAGGTTCTCTTGATTGAGAGTCCGATGCTGTAGCCACTGCGATCCATACAGTCCACAGGCCTTACACATTACCTTAACATTGCCTACTAGTACTAAACCCCTGTGTTCACTGAGACTCTGACATTCATATAAGTCCACAGGCACTGCACATTACACACTGCCAACTAAACCTGTCTTCATTGTGATTCTGTGGGATGTACGAATGCACTGGGTCACATGACATAGGTCACAGGCTGACCTTTGCCATCAATCTCTGATGATGTATGGCCCAGTCGAAGTACTGCAATGTCTGATCAATATGACTACGGGCAGCGAGGTACTTTCTGGACACTATAGTAACAGGAAGAACATACAGAACACCACAATGGTAGGAAGGAACATACAGGACTCTAGTGACAACAAGTAGCTCACAGGACACTACACTGACAGGAAGAACTCTCGGGACACTACAGTTACAAGAAGAACTGAGGACACTGCAGTGAATAGAAGAACTTGCATGACACTGCAGTCACAGGAATAACTCACAGGACACTACAGCGGAAGGAAGAACTCACAGGACACTACAGTGATAGGAAGGACTCATAGGACACTACAGTGACTGGAAGAACTCGCAGGACACTACATTGACTGAAGAACTCACAGGACACTAGTGACTGGAGAATTCACAGGACACCACAGTGACACAGAAAGGAACTCACAGGACACTACAGTGACATGAAGAACTCACAGGACACTACAATGACTGGAAGAATTCACAGGACACTATGGTGACAGGAAGAACTCACAGGACACTACAGTGCCACAGAAATGAACTCACAGGACACCACAGTGATACAGAAAGGAACTCACAGGCCATTACAGTGACACAGACAATAACTCACAGGGCACTACAGTGACACAGAAAGGAACTCACAGGACACTAGAGACAGGGAGTAGCTCAATGAATTCTACAATGACAGTGGAAGCTCAGTGACAGGACATTAGAGTCACAAGGTATTGTCAGTAGTGTCTATTAAATCAAAGTGGTATCTTACTGAATAAGGGAAGCCATGATGGAGGATCACGGAACTGTCTGTAGAAGTAGGGAGTGTTTATAGAATCAGGGAAGTGCCAGCACAACCAGGGAAGTGGCTGTAGAATCACAGGTGTCTGTAGAATGAGAGAATCTCCATAGAATCACATAGATATATACATAAGTGTCTGTACAATCAGGGAGGTGTTTGTCATTCATACACTGGTCCAAATTTACAATCAAGATTTATTTCAGTCTGTCAAGTGATAAATCATGCACCTGTGACGTGAAACAACTGCACTTGTTGGCACTTGGCATTTCAAACACAAAGCCCAGACTCTGCAACCACCAGAATGCGTGCCGCGCCCGCCCCAGGGACGGGGATCTTCCCATTGATCTTCACAAGTGAACAATCTGCCCCGTACAACGGATGACCGACAGCAAATGGGCTGGTGCTGCTGGGAGGTCAGTCATCTTTGGAACATGGTACTTGTCTTTGACAATCCAGTTCTAGTACAGTGTATGTGGTTTATAGAGTTTTTTTGGATCCTTTCCTCTGTTGGTTCTGAGAGTTGATCCTGAGGCTGTGATAGTGGGCAGCAGTTGAAGTACGGGGTAGATATATCCCTGTGCATAAGCTGCGCTTGATGGTGCATTTTCAATGAAGTGCTTGTACAGCAAACCATCAAGGTTTTTGCCAATGTTCCCACATTGGAAGCACACAACAGCCTGTTTCCCTGAAGTAACCAATTCTTCACCTGTTGCTATGTTATATATCTTAGCCCACAGCTGGGCCCAGATGTTCTAACAAATCGGTGTCTTCACCAATGAGGATGATAGAGTCGATTTTGTTTGATGAGTTCAGTGCTGTCTAACGGTCATTAGCTTAGCGTCCTGCGCATGAAAACAACAGCACCCAGCTTTCTCTAGCTCATTGCTTTCTCCCACACTCATCTTCAGATGATGCTGTGGAAGACGGCTGATCAGCAAGGTCCTCCTCATTTGGACATTCACCTCCCACGCAGTTTGTGTAGGAGGTGAAGGACGGTATTCCGTCACCCAGCTTTGACATTGGACCCTCGGATCCTCCAAGTCTGACTGGTGTCATAAGCTGTGATTGCAAAGCAGAGAGCAAGACATGCAGCACTGACTGTTGCAGTTGCCACGGCAATAATATGTCATGTACCGTCTATTGCATGTGTATAGCTGGCGATGGGTGTTGTAACCCTCTCATGATTGGGGACGATGCGTATATAATATATTTGAAATCATCGCACCTGAAAGTCTATCTTTTGGCATCAACATTACGGCTCTGGGTGATGTAGGTCTTTAGTTATAGCGATAATTGGTTTTGATGGGTGCCATCTTTAAAAATGGCGGGTATATGAATGTTAGCAAAGGTGTAACATATTTAAAATTGCTGACCACAATTGTACACATTAACATAGGCATGATGACTTTGCGTTACATAATTGGTAACATGTGAAATTTGTTTTGACGACCGCCATCTTTAAAAATGGCGGATTCGAAAGTTGGAGAAGGCCAAACGTTAAATATTTGAAACCTCTGATCTCTAAAATCCATGTTTTGACACCAAAATTAGGGTTGTAGGTGACGCAGTTGTTAAGATATGTGGGAATATGATTTGGCGGCCATTTTATAAAATGGCTGCCATTTCTTTAAAATCAGAAAGAAAAATTGCCACCTCAGATTTTCTGCTGACTGAAACACTGTAGATGACACCCGTGCAAAAAGATTGCTTTTGGCAAGCACATTGCACGGGAAGACATGGTACACCGCACTATATTGAGAATTTGAATAGACACTTGTATACATGCAACCAATCTTATCCAGTGTTGTGCAACAATATTACAACGAGATTCACATTGTGTTTTCTGTTATTGATTGTGCTATTATTATTATAGGGACATAGACAATAGATGCGAATCAAAGTCATTGGAGATATGCATAAAAATTGCATTGGAGATAAGCATGTAATAAGATCGAACATGGCCGATATTTGAAAGTTTTATGAAATGACAAACATGCAGCCATTATATCCATCTGATAATGTGTTTATTTAACCGTTGACCATGAAAATATTGGTCTTGACACCACTTTTGTGACATTATCATGCATAGTTGCAAAGCTATTGAAGAAAATAAGTATTTCGGTAATGAAGGCCCTAATTTGCATATCTGCATATTTGAAACAATGCCAAGCTGAATTGCTTCAGGGACCCAACGGGATAGAAAATTCACCAAAAACATTATACTGTAGAGCATCCATTTATTCAATTGCAAATGGACTAAGTCGACGTTAGATCGCAATGCAACTCCCCCCATAGCAACTAAAAATCAGGGTTCACAGTGTTAAAAACGATTGTTCACCTTAATATTTAACGAATATATACTTATTATACATCGCTGGGTAGATTAATCCATTATCTTGCCAACGGTATGCAAAATGTGTATGAAATATGCAAATAAAATATATATCATAGCCTAAATAATGCCTACCCCTACATATCAATAAGCCAAAACGTCACTGGCAGCTACTTTTGAGCACTTGTCACTGTCGTCAAAAATGACAATGTTCCACCACATGGATTTCGGTGGGCTTTTTTTCTGGAAATGTAGACATATAATACTAACTAAAAACACTGTCATAATTACTATTGCAATTTGTTTGAGGTTTGACCCTCTTTTCGGCACAGATTGACTGGACTATTGTGAACGAACCTGCCTAAGGTTCGACACCGCCGTACAGGATTCAAACCCGGGTTCTCTAGGTCAAGAGTCTGAAGCTCTAGTCACTGTACCATGGCACCACACTGTCACGCCAGATACAAGTAACAATCATCATAACTAGGTTTACAAACAAGTTTATTTACAACAGTGAGGTTAAGTGCGATTCTCATGCAACCAACATTTCTATAATTAGTATTGAGCCCCCTTACACCTTTCTAATGCTTTGTACGAATAGGTAAATGTTGATAACTGTGAACGACCCCCTACATACCGGCATGAATCTGACACATCCACCAGCTGATACTACACACCCACCAGCTGACACTACACACCCACCAGCTGACACTACACACCCACCAGCTGAACTACACACTCACCAGCTGACAATACACACCCACCAGCTGACACTACATACCCATCAACTGACGCTACACATCCACCAGCTGACATTATACACCCACCAGCTGACACTATACACCCACTAGCTGACATTACACACCCACCAGCTGACACTACACACTCACCAGCTGACAATACACACCCACCAGCTGACATTACACACCCACCAGCTAACATTACCCACCCACCAGCTATACTACAATCTCACCAGCTGACAATACACACCCACCAGCTGACACTACACATCCACCTACACATCTACCAGCTGACACTACACACCCACCAGCTGACTTTATACACCCACCAGCTGACATTACACACCCACCAGCTGATATTACACACCCACCAGCTGACACTACACACTCACCAGCTGACATTACACACCCACCAGCTACACTACAATCCCACCAGCTGACATTACACACCCACCAGCTGACACTACACACCCACCAGCTGACACTACACACCCACCAGTTGACACAACACACCCATCAACTGACGCTACACACCCCTAATGGCTGATGCTACTTCTTCAGGTCACTTGGGACAGATGACTGACCTGACTTCTTCAGGTCACTGTTTACAGCTGACTGAACTGACTTCTTCAGGTCATTTGGGACAGCTGATTGACTTGACTAACAGGAGTTAACACTATTGAAGGCTGTCTGGGTCACGCCTCAACGCACACACATTCATTATATATAGCCAGGTACATACTGCAGCGTTCCAGGCGAAATCAATAATTGCGCAGTTCAGCACATTGTAAATGTGCCAGCAGCTTTATTAATAATCCACTTTACGAAGCAATCTTGGCATTTTCAACAAATTGCCAAGTTTGTTTACCAGTGACAGAGAGCCTGCATAATGTATATACACCGTGTGGAGTTGGCATCGCATTTTAATAGTTGAATAGGCCAGCATTGCAATCTGCCAGCTATACCATTATGGCCTGATACACATTTCTCTAGATTCCAAATAATCACGTCATAGAACGTGCTCAGGTAAACAGGTGCATAAGGCAGCAATTTCTGATTCATGTACCTGCAAAAGTAACACATATGCTATGCAATCAGTGCAAAATTACAATGCAAGATATCAAGTATTTTGCCATTTTTTCTCAATAACTGGCTTCCCTGCAAAGCATATTTACAAACTAATACAATACACAGTGCATTACAGTAATTCTATGGAAATTTAAACAACAGCTTAGACTTTTAGCAAAAGAAAGTTTATGTGACTTTCTTTTCGAAAATACTGCCAAATTCACCTAAAGTAAACAAACTTTGTCCATTCTGTCTGACTTCCCAGATGCCAATGAACGACACTTGAAACCAACACTGGACAATGTGTCATGTGGTTCTGATCTTGAGCAGGCCTGGGATAAGATGTAATAGTAATGTTTTACAAATATTGAAGTAATAGTAACAGGTTGATCCAAAATACAATGTAATACTTATAGTAATATGAAACAATGTAATAGTAACTGACATATTATTTTACATTACTATTGAACATTTTAATCGAATTTCAACCACATAACAATTGGACATTGCACGAAAGAGGCCAATAACTGCAACACCAATAAATCAATGATTGTTTGAATGAGGAGTTATAAATGAGAACTAATCTACTAGTGACTGAAGAATTAACACACACTGCGTGACATACCAGACGGAGATCTCAACAACCCAACACTCCTCCAGAATGTTGAATCGAAGTGAAATAGTTCTGATGAAAAAGTGTAATAGTAATTGAGCACGTCAAATGTAATTTAGTAATAGCAATATGTTACATTCAGGTTAGCGCTGTTGATCGCCAGTTGCGCCATAAATGAAACGATTTGCTATTTGGTTAAAATAGATTTGAACTCTTCGCCAAATTGGCAAAACGTTACTATGGTCACCGTTATTGACATTATCAGTGGTATATCACTGGATTATTCACTGCCTGCCTCCCTTGGGGATGTTTTAAATGGCTGCTCATCACGCTGACCCAAGTAACCAGTGACCATGAGAGGCAGGCAGAGTAAACAATAGATCGCTAATCCCTCTGTTTATGCTTCTGGCACAACATCCTAAAGGATGGCTTCGGCCAGTGGTGTTTGTCTTGCTTTGGGCATGTCTCTTTCATGGTTTGGGTAGAACATTTAATTTAATTGAGGGACAGTGACTTTCATTCCACTGTCTGCATGTGCGGGACGAAAAAGAATCTGCGTGTATTTTTGTTCTGGAGAATGGCTGCGTGAATTTGTGTTTGTTTCCTCTGGTGCTGTGTGAGTGCTGCTTTGTTGGTAGGTTGATGTTGATGTCTAAATCAGTTTTCCCATTGATTTCGTTGGCTATAAGTTGGAGTCTGGCTTGTTTCTGTCTGTGTTCGAGTGATGACCATTGAAGATTTTTAATAATGTTTGTTATGCTTTCTTGCCAGATGTAACAATTAGTTACATATTTGGCAGCTCTTCTCTGGACAGCCTCTAGTTGATGGATCAGATGTCCGATGGTAGGATCCCATATTGCCTGTGCATATTCAAGTAGAGGTCTGACCAAGCTGATGTAGGCCAACTCTTTCAATGCACGATCGATGATGCACAGGTTTCTCCGCAGGAATCCAAGGACACTGTTTGCTTTGCATGTGATCCTGTTTACATGTCGGTTCCATCTTAGGTCGTATGAGAGCGTCAGGCCTAGGTACTTGGTTTCAGTGGCCTGTTGTAGCGTGCGTCCGTGTAGGTGGTAGTCATTGTGGATGGTGGTCCTCTTTCTGGTGATTGTGAGAGTTTCACATTTAGTGGCATTGAACTCCATCTTCCATCTGGATTTCCAGTCAGAGAGGCTGCTGAGGTCTTTGTCTAGTTGAATGCCATCGTTTCTGTCTTTGATGGTGTCATCAGCATACAGTCGGATGTGTGTGTCTTTGGGGATCACATCAGGAAGGTCGATGATGAAGATGAGGAACAAACTTGGCCCAAGGACTGATACTTGTGGGACTCCCGATGTAATAGGACAGGCTGTTGAGATTGATCCATCAAGCACAACTCCGAGTTCTTCCCTCCAGGAAACCTTGGATCCATTGTAGGGTTTGGCGTTGGACACCAGACCGACATAGTTTCAGCGCCAACAGGCTGTGGTCAGTCTTGTCTAAAGCTTTAACAAAATATAAAATGATGACATACGTTTGATAGCTGTGATCGATGTTGTTGGTCAAGTCAGTCATGAAACCTAACAGTTGAGGCTCACATGATCTGGATTTCTGAAGGTGGTGAGACATCAGGTTCAACACAATGATGTGTTCCATCAGTTTGCATGTTGTGGAGGTAAGACTGATCGGTCTGTAGTTTGCTGGCTCTGCTCTGGAACCCTTCTTCTTGAAGACGGGTTATATTGGCAGTCTTCCAGTCTTGTGGGAGAACACCTTCATCTATGGGTAGTTGGAATATCCTTGTGAGGATAGGTGCTATGACTTTGGCCATGTTCTTTAGAATATGGTTGTTGATTTCATTTGAGCCGGGGGCTTTCTTAAGGATGAGTTTGTTGAGTAATCCGTGGACTCCTGCCACTGAGTCTGAGATTACAATGTCTTCCATGGATGAAGCATTGTTGGTGGGTAATGAGGTAGCTGTCTCCTTAGAAGGTGGTGAGAAGACTGATTTGAACTGCATGTTTAAGAGTTCAGCTTTCTTAGTAGCATCTGCATGGCAAACACCATTAGTTTGAAGAGGTGGGACTGTCTCGTCATCCTTTCGTTGGTGATAGATGTAGCTCCAGAATGCCTTTGTGTTGAATGGCTCTCCTGACGCAGGTGGCCAATGAAGGTGTTGTGACATTGCCTTAGCTCTCTTTGGATCTCTTTCTTGAGGGCTTTGAATGCATTCATCCACGTACACAGACAATAGTACGAGTTAATTCAATCACGTTTTGTGTGGCCTGGACAACTGAGACCTGTTTCATCATCATCATCATCCTTTTGGTGGCCACAATCATCTTGCTGATTATTCTGCTGCACTTTGGGGGTTGCAAGGAGGTAGGAATTGTTTTTACTAAGAGAAGAATATCTAGAGAGTCAGACCTATGGAGAACATTCACCTATAAAAATTTAAAATAGGTAATAAAACAAACCCCCCCAAAAAAACATAAACAAAAGTGGTGGAGAGGCGATAGACAGCGGTGTCATCAGCAAACAGGTGTGTCCGCTATAAACGAAGTCGCCATCAGAACACATTACAAATGGATATTTAAGACACGTGTTAAAACATATTTGACAATTTACAGCCTGTATCATCCGGGCCAGGACTACCTTCAGTCTACAGATTGTTTTGAATTATTTGATCTTATTATTTTCTCTGTATTTCAAGTATTGTTATTAATTTTACATAGCAGACTCACGTGGTGTTAGTTTTATAGATGGTGTTTGGCTTTTAATAATTGAAAGATGTCCCTTAATTTATTTTGGGTGTTCGCTAAATTAACAGTGGGTGTTTGACTTTCTTTTTTATAAAAAAATTAAACAATGTTTACATTATAGTAGCTTTACACCGTGTTTGGCTTTCTTTTATATATTAATAATATTATAAATGTTCAATTTAAATTGGGTGTTTCATTTTCTTTTGAGCACATAAGCTCCTACCTGTGTATAATATAATGTTCTATATGTTCTCATTTGGCTAAAAAATTCTTACCTTTAGCCAAATTGGCTAAACAAATTTTAGACGCAGCACTAGCCTAGGTAAGGAAACTAAGTAATAGTATATATTACATTGCAATGTAATTGACCGCAGGCCTGAGCACTGTTCAACACGTTGTCTAAAAACTAGATCACTGCAGCATCACATTTATTTTACTATTGATAACTTTGATTTAAAACATAATTCAGGCAGGTCACAGCCAATAATTGTAAATGTATAAAAACACAACTATGTGACCGACAAAGTCATCCATTGCGCAACATTAATATTTCACACCAGCGGACAGTTATTTGCACTTGGCAGAACATGAGAGGCGCGTGTCAGTGTGTAGCCAGTCATTCAGACTACCACCTTTGTTCAACCGTCACGACTAACAAACACACAGCTACTCGTTAATGTACAGGTCTTTGACAGGACACAGATGTTAACAGGCAGCTAGCAAGGTTCAACGCGTCTGCTTTCATAGCGTACTTTTAGCAACAATATAGCTGTACATAAATAGTTATTCACATTCACGAACGTAAAATCATGTAACATATATTCAAGAAAAGCAGCCTTTGCTGCTGGGCTAGTTGTGTGCATTTGTGACAGAAGTTGTATGCTTGTACCAGGTATGTACATGATTGTACACTGTTGGTACATTAGTGTACACTATGCCCATGATTGTACATATATGTCCATGTTTGTGCACACTGTATGTTTATGATTGTACACATGTACATGAGTGTTTACGCACGCTTGTTCACACATGTACATGTCAATAAATTACTTGAACAAGTGTGTACAATGTTGTACACACCTGTACATGAGTGTACACCTGTCGATTCAAAGCTAGGACCACTGCACCATTTATACCAGTACAGTTGATATATATATAGTACTGGCCAACACTCCTGTGGAGTCATACAGTCTGGTCATCAAACTTGTTTCCACATAATTCAATAATCAAGATGTATGTATGTATACAAGCCATATCTAGATAAGAGGCATTGTGCAAACAATTTATTGCACCATGGTAGCATATGTATATATATATATAATAATAATGAAATCTTCTATAGCGCCGGTATCCGCCGTAGAGGCACTCATGCCTACTCTATACAGTTTAATTGATTTTCATTATACCAGCTGGGTGGATTTTCGTCTAACAAACAGGTATAGCTTTGTATTAAAGGGGATAAAAACATATATTGGTTGAATTCATATTATATTACATCCTGCTATCTATTTCCATGTCCACCAAGCCAAAAAAATTATATGAATTAGAAATTCCACATTTTATGCTGTGCATCCGGACATTTTCGAATATGCGTATTTTTGGCGCGCTTTTTGGGATGCCGAGATGTGACATCACATATAACCCATACTCGCATCGGGCCGACCCTTTCCATGCATTCAGAGAATGTTTACAAGGATAGCTTTCGGGTCGAAATGAGCATCAAAATTAGTTATTGTGCAATATTCCGATGTAATACAAACACTAGTCATCATAGAGGAACAAGCAGTTATTTTATGGTTCCACATGAATCCAATGTTATTCAAAACAATGAATGTGAATGGGCCTACAAGTCGACTAGGTTTCGCTGAGCTTGGGCTCGTTTTTAGAATAATTATATCGGATGCAACCAACGGGAGATAATCTACACCAATAAACATACATAGCAAACATATATTGTATCCAGCTACAGAAAATAACATGTATAATCTCATAATATCACTAGAATATCGATGTATGAAGGAGGAGTTGTACAATTTATCATAACAACTTAAATCAGTCAGAGAATTTCTGTCGGTCCTGCTAGCTCAGTTGGTAAACGCATTGATTCTTTGGCATTTATTTTGCAATCGGGCGATGTATACTAGTTATATATATACCGAACTGAACCTAACATTTTAACTGGAAATGCCACCCTGCAATCCAATCTATCATAACTTTGACAACTTTAACAATGCTTATTTTTTTAAGATCGATTAACCCTTTTGTTTTGAGGCTCCTCTGAGTTTGGTTTCCAGGGGTTTAGGTGTGAATCAATTATCTCTGTATTACTCATAGAATTAATTACAAGTAAGAGTTGGTGTCTGGATGCACCAGGGCAACCTACGTGCAAATTTTGAACTTTCTGTCTTGTCTTGACAACAGCTTATGAGTCATTGTTAATGACAATTATGTAAGTATTCTTTGTAACAGCAAACAATAACAATTTACTACTTATTCAGTTTGAATGTAGGACAAATAGAACGTCCACAGAATGTCCACTCCGACACATGATCTGAAGTGTAGGCATATTCTATATTCTTAATATGCTATTCTATGAAACAAAATGACTGAAGGATATCAAGTATGTCTTCATCATGATGTGTCCACTCTGACACATGGAATTTATTGCCACTAAATCATGCTGACAGCTTGTGATTTTTGGAACACAAAATTTTTTTTTATTTGGATATTTTCAATATCCAAATAAAACAAATTTACCATGGACTACTGTTTCTGTTATTGTGTGGTATGTGCACTACTTGTAGCCTTCTAGTGTTATGCTTATATAAATATAAGGTACATGGTTTTAAATTATACTAAAATCTGAGTAAATTGATTTTGAAAATTTGTCCGTGTGAGACACTAGTGGCCTAGGTTACTGTGAAATTGCCCATAATTATTTTTATATAGTACCTGGCAAGACCACTTTTAAAAACAACAAACTATGTGTTAAATTCATACTGATTCAGAAGAAAACAAGAGCTCTTAGTTTCCAATATTTTACTGAAATCATCTTTCTAACAGATGTAAGTGCAGAGTGCGGACATACCACACACAAAAGAACTGATTCAAGATTTACATAATTTCCTTATTGCAATACGAAGCAAGTGCTAATCCTTTAATACTAATTCCTTGCTGAGTAAAGAAATAATCAGATTAACTAGGCCAGCCATATCAATTTTGTTGTCATGATTAGTGTAACCTAGATAATATCTTAATGAATGCCTAAGCTTGGAATCTAGTTATTAATGCTACAGGTGCTGCTTAAAGTGATCATATGAGGTACCACTGTTTACATGCCAGCCATACATACAGGTAACATGGTCTTGTCGCCAATCGTGTCAACAATATAAACATGCCGTTTTCATTTAAAAAACTGAAGAACCATTTGCAAATACATCCATACTGCCACTTATTTGTGCCGTGTTCTGAAAATAAATTGTCAGAAAACTTGGTTTTAGGGAAATACTTATAGTTTACGTTCGAAAACAGTGCAGCGCGAAAAGTTTGGTAATGTCAGCGTTTACCGTGCTAGCGGTTATAACCAATGAAAAAGATATCTTGATGCATGTGGCATAATTGCCTAGGGAAGTCATGCTCAATTCTCGTTAGTCATATACAGAGATCAGCGGCTACATCTCGCGAGATTTGATAGCACGCTTTCTGAAGTGGATCGAACGACAACTGAGTAACTATATTGTTATTGCAGATTGACAAACTTAATATCATTTGAATACATTAAATGGATAGAGGAACAGAAAGACGCATTAAAAGTACTGCGCAGTACTCTTAATACACCATTCTGGGCGTAAATAAATGCAACATTACATTTTTGAACATTATTTATATGAACTGCCAGTATATATTTTAAATATATATATATACCTACTTTTAAGAATAATTGTACAATGTATAGTGCTATTAAAAACAGTACTTAAGTGTGTGTGTGTGTATATACATATATATATATATACACATACAGTGTTCTGCCAAGGTTCTCAAAAGGGCAGGGTGACATTTCAGAAAAAAGGGCACGTAGAACACGTTGAGCAATAGCTAAAAAAGCATGTGCGACGCGTGACTAAATAGTTAATATGACCCATTTATAACAATGTTTTTCCCAGGTTTTCAAAAGGGTAGTGTGCCATTTTAGTATAGGGAGTAGAGTAGAGTAAGCTATGGTTAAAAAGGCACCTGTGATATGCGACTAAATTAAATAGTTAACAAGACATAGTAGCAGTGTGGAGCTTGTAGTTTAATATAAAACTATTTACATATAGTATATTATGTACACAGTGTATACGTATATTTATGCATTATAATTTTGGCTCGGGCAAGCATTTGTAGAACAAAACACAATATTTAGCTTTACATAACTTTTTAATTTGTGTCAATCTGCATAATATTCAATATACATAGAGAACATTGTACAGGTAATATGTGTGCCAAATTTCTTTGGGCTAGGTTTAACATAAATTGAGATATACTGTTATGTTTGATTTTAAAAATTAAAAATGTACAAGCAATATAGTAATTTTGAAAAATGACATTTAAATAAATATAAATGTGAACAAATGGATGATTATATAGTATATATATAGACAACACAACATATTTTATTTTATTAAATTGGCATGTCTTAACTTTATTTAAGTTTTAGCAAAACACGATATCCAGCAAAACATAACATTTTATATGTATAAATTCACATCATATTTAATATTCTCAGTGTTTATTATATAAGCAATAGGTAAGCAAGATATTGTTGGGCTAGGCTGAACAGAAATTGAGATATGTTACACTGCATGAATAAAACATTATTTTTCAAATCACACATGCTGGCTTCGAAAGTCTGTCACGAAGTCTACCGACTTGCGAAGTTTGGCGCCTCCTTAGATCAAAACGTATTTTAATAAGTTTTGCAAGTATCACGTGATTAAGAATTTAACAACTAGTCTCCCGGCAATCAGACTTTTAACTTTTGAAGATACAAAGAAAATAAGGAATGCTTGGCTATATGTATAGTTGAGGCGCTCTGCGAAAGTCCATCGCTCTGGTTTATGATTTATCCACTTTCGAAGGTCGGCGTCTCCTCAAATCAAAGTATTTTATATTTTTGGCATACACGATTAAGAATTTAATGGCGACCGGGGTAGGAGTCGAGGTAGGGGCGTTGGAACAATTGAAATGACCGCGTGGCATGATCAGGATATGTAGTGGACATCGGAGTGCTTGGAGACGATCGAGTGTCTGTAAGCGCCCAAATCACATGATGCATCCATTCCCGATTGCGGGATGCGCTCAGTTGGGAACAATGTAATCGCGCGTGTGGCACGATCAGGATGCATTTCAAGATCAGGGCACTCGCAAATTAATAATAATATGCACGATCGTGTAACCGTCTGTAGCCAATAGTATGGTTATGTGCAAAATATAGTAGGGCGTCGTATAAAAAAGGCAGGGCATTCTTTTTGCCTTTTTTGGGTACCAGGGCGTCACTGAAATAGGGAAGGGCATAACGCCCTGCAAATTTGACCCAGGCAGAACACTGATTATATATATACAAGTTTGTGTTTTATTATTATCTACTACTACTACTATGTACAATCCAGCCAGAGTGCCAGGATCTGTCACACCTCTATTGGTAAGTCAATGAGGTCAGCAGGGTCAATGAGGTCAGCGGTGTCAGTGTCCTCTCCAGCAAGTCAACAAGGCACAGTGACCAGTGGACACACAACCTAAGATATATAATGTTCAGCTTCTACACAATCGTATTTACACAAGCAGCCTTTGCTAAACAACTCTGCCGGCTTGAGTGGACACAAACAATGTTAGCCTGCTATGTCAGTCTAAGTCATCAAAACACTCAAAGACTCCAATTAACTTGTCTGTGTTTGTAAAGATGACTAACAAGTGCATGGTCCTAGAACTCCTGCTATGTCAACTGTGCTTTAACCATGGGAATTCTATAAACCTCAATGAATCACTGTCGTACACTTATTTATATAAATCACCTCTAAAATCACTTGAGAAGCTATACACAAATATCTGACATGATAACTATTGAGATTGACAGGACGAGAGAAACTAACCAGTGGAAGTAGTCATACATGTATGAGACTATGAGTATTTGCCAGAACTTTATGAGTATATGGGCAATTTCAGCATTGTGGACGTGGCACTTTGCACACATTGTGTTTTCAGTCCAATAGTGTACAAAGATTTTAGATCACATTCTTTTGAATGATGGATTATGTTAATATAATGCATTGTGTACAGTACTGCTTATTAATATTGGGAAAAATTAATTAGTATTTTTTATTGATTAATGAAAAACCGTTATGGATGGGCATGCTACTGAACCTGTTTTGACCCTAGTGTGCAAAACTGTTCTGTTAGACTGATTTTTTAAATAATTATTTTTAATAAGCTTAATAATAATTATAATTAATGTAAGATTAGATCAGTTTAGTGTCAATAATTCTGGAGCTGTTTGCAACAGTATGTCCGTTATGGACGTGGCATCGTGTAAATTATTCAACGACACATTGTCCTCATTCTGCCTATATTGGCTAAATAATGTTAACATATTATTAATTAGAACATTCAGTTGATAGTAAGGTTCATACAAAACACAGAAAACTAGTAATTAAAGTTCTAATTGACAATCTATTGTTAGAAAATGCATTGTTAGAAAAATTATATGAAATTATATGCAAATCTTCATTAAATTATAACAAAATTATGAACAACACAAATTTGAAGGACACTAATCTTTTTTAAATTATCAATGGTAAATTAAGTAAACATCATGAATTGATAATTTAAATATATTCTTAGTCAAATCATAGTCAGTAGACATATATATATAATTATAATATAGGGAAATGTATATTTCTCTGAAGTCATACAGATCTCTGAATATTGACTTGTCAAGTGCAGTACATGACATTTTGTTCTACTGAGCATTTATCATTGTCATCAGTGGAAAATGTTGTCATGTTGGTTGTCAAGGAAACAGTATTATTAGCAAGTGGATTTTGTCACCAACGCTACTGGTAGTAGGTAATTCTGCATTGTCGATCCATTTTTACCTAACATGCATGCTACTAATGTCCTACGAATTTGCTTCAAATGGCAATGCTGATGTTCATGGAAGCAACTGAGCTTCCCGTTCTTGATTGTGATGGCACTGTTAAATCATGAAAGCATCTTGCTTGCAGCAATTGACTTTAAGAAGACCTACAGCTTACCACCAAGCCACTTGGTGTGGCAGCTAGTCTTAATGTCTGATGTTACTTGAGAAATGTTCTATGGCAATTTTATTGTTGGTTGCAAATGACCAGTCTGACGGATCCACCCAACACTTAATATATCCATATATATACAGATGAATTAACATCTGTAGCCCCCAACTAGTTGGCTGCAAACCACGTCACAAACTGCATGTTTCAATATGCCACAAACTCCATCAACATGGCCCATCCTATGTGAGGTGACAAAAATAAACCAGATAACACCAGAATTTTGTATGCAGCACTAATGAGAGAGAAACAATAGGCAATGTATCCATTTTTTAAATATAAGGCTTGCCCATCTAATCAAATCTTTAGTTGTTTCACCCTTGCAAGTCCTTGCTAGGGTTGTTGTCTTGTCATCAACTATGCTATCAGAAACAACTGCCAATGAAGTCACATGTGTTTGGATCTCTTCTCAGGCATTTTGTACACAAAATATACAATTATTTTTGTGTCCGATCCCAGTGTGCAGGCTGCATTTCATCTTTGAGCACAAAAGGATAAATTTCTATAACAAACCTTCTTGAACTATGCAAGAAGATGTTAATTTTTCTTGTATGTTATCTGTTTATATCAACATTCATGCTGGACACTGCTGGTGTGATTGTAACTTGTGAGACCTTTTTTACACAGACATGTCACAGAAGGAGGGTAGATCATCTATGGGTGAAACCACAGCATCATCAGGTGACATTATTAATTTCAGAGTAATACAAAAACAACTTAAATTTACGTTATGGACGTGGCATCTCTGTATTATTGTATGCCACGTGCATAATGGACGACACATTCATAAAGACATGTTAAAAGACACATTACAATTTTTTTTTATTTAATACACATGGTTGGATACTGTTCATAAAGTTACCACTGCGTACAAAATACAAGGAAATATGAGTCAGTGTCATCGAGATAATGCAACTTTTTGTATTTTTTGTTACGGACGTGGCATGTGGCATACCTCGTAAGTAGGTGATAGCAAACTTGATATTATAAAAAAATATTTTGTGAAACAATTTTATTCTTGCAATATTTCAAAGAAGCTGTACTTGTTAATTCCACTTGTTTCAAAGTTGACACTCTACTAATAAAATGTATATATATATATCAGCGTTCGAAATAGCACTTGTCCATTTGTCCGGGACAAGTGATTTTTGGCCCGGACAAGTAAAATGACTCTACATGGTTATCCGGTGGACAAGTGAAAATTTACAGTAAATAGTGACGCGTGCAACATTGCAACATTCTTATTTGAGGAAATTCAAACGTAAATGAAGTTCGCTAGCAATCGCGTGCGTTGCAATTTTGTTGGTGTGTCGGCGTCTTGTCGTTCCGCTGCCATTGTGTTGTACGTCAGTGTTCGACCGAGTTTAGTGCCTGCGTTAACAGACGTACAACTTGCTTCCGCGCACGGATCATATTTGATGAACTTTGGAAATAGTAGACTTTGTATCGCTACCTGTTATTTGAATAAGCATATACAAAGTTTTACCCATTATTACCCCTAACCCACGCAGACACGGCAGTCTTCCAAGACCAAGTCATCGAACTGTCATTACGTTAGCCGATCCAGATCGGTGACAATTTTCAAAACTTGTTACTGGCTATCCAGTAAATCTATAGTGCCGGTTGTTAAATGGAATAGTAATTACATTTCATAAATGTTGTTGTATATATGTTATGTAACATTTATATTAACCATAAATCACGAGTTTTTGAAACCAAATTATGCAAGACGCGCGGCCGGGGATGGTGTGCCAACCGCCGTTGACATGTCGGCTTCCGCCAACTATGGCGGTATGCGTGCGGCAGCAACGTTACGACGTAACTAAATCTATAAATTATATTCCGCCTGGTAAATGTAATTCGGGCACCGTTAAAACTGGTTTATCATCATTGAAATGGTAATATAACATTTAAGAAAATTATGCGTTTGTTTGCTGATGATCAATTGAATATTATCTTCATTTGTAAAATACAGAACTATGTTAATATTGAAGTTCATAGAGGTTGAAACAAATATTCTCATATTAGGTATATATAGTTTATTATGATTTTTTGACATCTCCTGGCTTTGCATTGGTCGTGTTCCTGGTTGAGTGGCGTCTTCAATGACAAACTGATGCAACAATTTTATAGCAGTGTTATATGTTATATATATATGTATTTATATAATATAATGCTATATATATATATATTTATATATATATATATATATACATACACACCATATTAAACATAAACAGTTTTTGCAACATTATAAAACGAAAATAACAAGGAAAACAATTGTCTAATTCCTATTATCGTAATAATTATTTTTTATTAATAAAAGCGTTCATATCAGCATCATTAAAATATTGGTATACATCATGTAACGTGTCTACTTTTAATATTCGTGACGAACAATAATGGACCGGAAAATAGTTACAAATATAATTTTGCAATTTCAAAATTTGCAGATTAAATCAAATTGTGTCGTTAATCACAAGTCACTCAGATGTACATGCAACGAAACAGCATGAACACTGTGTAGATGTCATAAAAACAAGGCAGACTTTTTACGTTTTTTCCGAAGCTTCGATTCCCCTTGACAACCACTCGGACAAGTTACAATTTTGGCGGACAAGTAGATTTCAAAACTTACTTGTCCAGCAGACAAGTAAATATTCTGGCTTATTTCTATCGCTGTATATATGTCATAACTTTACTTGAAATACAAATGCTTAGATGACAAAAAACGTGTTTTCACTAGTCAACTTTGGTGATGCAACAAACATATCAAATGAATTGAAAACACATAATATTTATGTGTTTTTATAAGGTACAGACATACTACTACATACATGTATGTTACAATAAAAGATTGCTGCTTTACTGGCAATTTATTTTTGGGGTAAAAAGTTTCAACTTAACTTGGAATTGCCCATATATATATTAAATAGTTAGCAAAAATGTCCATCCCCTGATTCTGCTATATGAGATGGTGCTATGTGAATTGTGACTCTAAAAGTTGCTGTACAAACCTGTACTGCTATAACAGTGCTATTGCTGGAATAACAGTATACAGTTGAAATGTCTCAGAATTTTAATAACAGTATAGGTTGGAATAACATCTAGTATAGGGCGGGAATTTCTCCAAATTATAATAAGGATACGAGTCAGAATATTTATTAGTACAGTGTGTATGGGGGAAATTTTCCAGAATTATAATAAGAGTACAGATCGGAATAATAGTATACTATAGGGCAGAGTTTTTGCTGAATTATAACAAGAGTACAGGTCAGAATAATAGTATCTAGAGTAGAATTAACTTGCATTTTTAATTGGTATCTTTTGACAAAATACATATATGCAAGTACTCAGGAATTAATCACTCTTGAAATCATTTTATATCAGATTCAACATAATTATAATGGGGTCCATAACCTCCATAAACATTACACACAAAAACAAACTACACTACACACAATACAACATACATACAAATATATAATATTAATTAATCTAATGGTATTAATCTAAACTTGTAACCTTATGTAACTTACATAATTATTATAGTAATAGTACACATCAATTACAAAGAATTATGGAGTGCCACCTGATGACACAGTTTAGGATGGTTCCAGGTACCAGAACAGACAACCTTGCTTTAAGAAAAATTATTCAATAAGACTGTATAATTATATATAATACAAAATTATATCAATGGAGAAGATGATTGTTACCTTGTGCTGCTGTCATCTCGCATCAGCTTCTGGAGCAAGTGCCTGGCTGCATCTCCATCAACTGCATGTCGCCACGTTGTGTTGGCAACGATATGGCACTACACTGTGTCGACAATGACCCGTCACTACGTTGTGTCGGCAATGACACGGCACTGCATTGTGTCGACAATGACACGCCAGATTTCTTTGACGTCTTAGTTCTCCGTGTGACCACAGGTGGCGCTGTGTTCAACATTGTTAGTTTGACTGGAGCAGACGCGGTGGAGCCACCAGAACTCTCCAACATGTCAGCTATACTATCGCCGTTACTGGACAGATGGCGGCGAACAGATTTCCCACTTTCGACACGTTTCCTTTGAGCAACTGTCCGGGCAGACTTGGCTGAGTGTGCACTGCTATTCCCAGAAGTGTTCAGTCGGCGACCATGGGCACTATTAATGTGATGCACCGATGTCGGTTTGCACTTGGATGATTTCCTGCTTTGTGACGGTATTGGCAACTCAACTAGTTTCCGGGTAGGTTCAGAAGGTTTGTCACTAGATGGAGACTCCAAAGTCTCGACATTAGTTTCAATGGGTTGCAGTCTTGGGGGCGGTCGAACAAAGTCGCCAGAGTTTGTGTTGCCATCGCTACCAACCGATACGAATTCGGCGGGGACAATATTTTTAGAGTTACGTTTCTTTTTCCTGTGTTTCTTCTTCTTTGCGTCTTCACAGTTTGTTTCTCGGTTACACTCGATGCAGATGTCGTTACCGCTTTGGTTCGGCTCAACTACCATCATTTCCTTATTGATAGCCGTTTCTTTCATATCACGTGCCATTTGATTTTGATTCAAAGTGAAATCATCAGCAGATCCCCTGCCAGAATCATTGCTGCTGTGGTCTCCTTTGAATGGCGCCCCTGCATCCTTCTGGTCTGGTATCTCTCCTCGCACCACAATACCATTTAGTTTATCCTGAGTGTCTTCAACTCTCTCACAACTGTCTAAACATACCTCACTACAGTCACCCGGTATGACGGATGTAAGGGGTGAGGGTGGACTTGAGGGGTTCGAAGAGGCGGTAGATGGTAGACAGGAGGGGGTAGAGGGCGAGGGTGGCTCTATGTTCACTGACAATGTGCCAACTGTCATCGCAGGCTCGTCACTTGAGTCATAGTCACTCGTGTCCTCGTCGAGCTGAAGCAACTGAGAACTGTAGACGTCACACTTGCGTGACGTCACCACCATCGACCCGCTGCCCCCGCTCGAGTCCAACTCGGGACAGAGTTCGAGGCGCGAGTCACTCAGTCCCTCATCCTCACTCCGCCGACCGTACGTCTGGAAGTGTAACCCGTTCTCGGTGGCAAACAACACCGGGATGCCACTTGCGAGAGTCTCGCCATTACTCAGCTCCTCGTTGCTGCGTCGGCCCAGGTCTGAGATGGGAAGGGTATCATTGATGAGGTTACTCTTGTGACACAGCAGGACGTTCTTAAACTTCTGCCACACCTCTTTCCGCCAGCACAGCGTGATCACCGGCAGGAAGACAGGATAGCTGAGGTACAGCCACGTGAAGACGAGATCCAGTTTCCACGGATACTCGAACGAGAATAAAACAGTCGACGACTTCATTTCGGCACTGTTGCGGTACTGCTCTATGCTGCTGAGAACCAGGTACGGCCCACAGAGAATGCACCAGAAGGTGAACAACACGCCAACGTATTTCGACATGTCGATCTCAGCACACAGGCAGCAGTCCTGTAAAGCAAGGCGCATGTCCGGTCCATTTGCCATCTGGCATTTCTCGTTGAGTTTCTCTTTAAAGCACACATGCATTATAAATATGTAGAAGACAATGATGAGGGTGAAAGGGATGAAGTAGCCCAAGATAGACAAGACGCAGACGTACAACAACGGTGCCCCTTGCGTGATCGAGCAGAGATATCGCACTGGAAACGCAGCTGACGACACGGCACCGATGAACAAGGGGATACACAGGGCGATGGAATGCAGCCAGATGTAGCCTATGAGCAGAGCAGTCTTCACGGAACTCAGGCGTCTCCGCGTCGTTGTCGTCGGACTCCTCACCGCGAGCAGCCGTTCGAATGTGACAGCGAGGAGTGCCACGATCGTCGCGATGTTCGTCAACTGTAGAAAGGCGGAGTTCATCTGACACATCAGACTGCCGTAGTCCCACTTCTCCGTGATCACTGAGCCCAGTATGAGCGGCATGTTGACAATGCAGTCGAGCAGATTGATGACGGCCATGCATATGAGCAGCTTGTTGAGAGCGTTGCCTTTCAGGCGGTGGCTCTGTCCGAGCGTTGTCACAAGCACGCAATTGCCGACGAAGCCCGCAATAATGTACAGCACCAGAAACGACGTCTTCGTAGCCAGATCGCCCATCCAACGTTCCGCCTGCGACGAGTTGGCGGCATTGGCGACGGGTCGCTCCGTGAAGTCGCCTACATCCGACGTGAGGCCCGCCATGCCAGTAGCGTCCGCTCACATAGCAACCGAGCGGTTGCTGCCGAGTTTCACCCGTTTCCAAAATAAACAAGCGATTTTCCGTCTCATTTGCGGTCGATATTACGTGCTTTTCGGCAGCCGTTTTTCACTCGCACACACCACTGACATGTCTAGCCGAGATCCCATGACATCACGTTTTTGTATCTCGCCACTTTCTGTTTAAAATTTCGATACATTTAAACACATTACAAAAGTTCGCTCTCTAAAAAGCGCTGCTCGTCTACCTTTCTTTTCGGTATTGGCCAATCAAGTGCGCGCAGAAAGCGGCGCCATTTACAATTATATAATTACATACCATTCGCCAGGTGGAGCCCTATTTCAATAGTATCCAGTGTTCCCTTATAGCTGAAGAGGCCAAGCGTGATTTTTTATTCCTTGGCGTGGAATAACAGAACAAAGGACAAAGTCACCAACGTTGAGATTCTGCAAGGCTTCAAGTCAACACACAGTTGCAGTCGACACCACTTAGCAGCATTCTCATAACATTGACAGCTGCGATAGTTTTGGTACGTTTTAGCGGATGTTCAGTATAACCGCCTCCAGAAGATCATCTTCTGAAACTTGAAAGACTAGTACATATATACGTAGTGGATCTATGGCATTCTATGGCATTGATCAATATTTACAAATAATTAATTTGCACTAGCAAATAGGCTAGTTGCCGAAGACAACACATATTTAATCAGGGTAGACTGGCATTTTTTTTTCAAATAACTTTCTTCTGTGTGTGCGTGCGTGTGTGTTTGTGAAGTGAGTATACAATAGTCACTTCACTGCATATTATAATTATCTGTGATGTGCACATAAGTGCCAACGAAGGGGATTATCGTTTGAAATTACATAAAGGAAGGATTGAGGAGGGTGTGACGGCTAGGGGAGGGTGTTAGGAGAGGATGTGGCAGTTAGGAGGTGAACATGCAGCTAAGGGAGGATATGGCAGTTAGGAGAGGGTGTGGCAGTTAGGGGAGGCCTTGGCAGTTAGGGGAGGGTGTGACAGCTAGAGGGAGGGTGGCAGCTAGAAAAGGGTGTGGCAGCTAGAGGGTGTGTGACAGCTAGAGAATAGTGTGGCAGGTATCTCAGAATGGAGGGTATTGCAAATAGGGGTATACGTATTACGTATCTTTAGAAAGTGAAGGTATCGATGATGTCAAGGCAGAAATTGGTTCATATGAAGAATTCAGTAGATGTTAAAAATAAGGGAAAGTTGGGTGTCTGACAACACCACTGTTGCTGTCCTCGTTGTTGACTAAACTTCTTCCATTAACCAATTCAAGATCCAATATATTCAGCGTACTATCTTTTTGTAGGCAAAAGAACCTGACGTTTGCCGTAACATCAACATCTTCGACGACTTCATGCATCCAATCCATGTATTGTTGTCATAATGTTCAAGATTAAGCAAAACTAATGCACACTGGTGGGCTCTTCCTGGAAAAGCGTATGTGTAACATGATATCATTGGCAAAGGATACTACTCTTCAAATACCTAAATTATTAACGTTTGTAATTTTAGGAACATGGAGACATCAGCAACTTAAAATTTGCGTTGTTATAAAACTAGAACCTGCAAAGGAAGCCAGCAAACTTGCCTTGAGCCGAGAAAATATTTACCATATTCACATCTAGTGAGAGGTTCAGTTGATTGATCTCACCAAAAGATATGTCTCTTGATCTGGCATAGACACATTCGCATTTTTGGTATGTAGCAGTTCTCTCACTTTTAAGAACAAGATGAATTCTTCTCATTTGAAATGCAATAAGTAGCATTACACTTGTCAATAATATGCATTGATACGCAAGGTTATAAAGGTAATTGCTTACCGCGGCACTGCAGGGTAAGCAATTCTCCTTTGAAAGAATGGTGGACGGTGTCCTATTTGAGATTTCTCGCGGTGACATTCCAATTTGTTTACCGGAGTTTCATTCCCCACTTTGATATTGTCGGACATGGCATTAGAAAGATAGTGGTAGGAGGGGGGGGGGTTGTTGTTGGAGATTGTCAGGGATTTACTACAACACGTTGCAGTTTCAGCCCGGAGGTTCTAACTCCGATGACGCTCACCAAACACATCTAAAAAATAAAAAAAATATTGGGGAGATCAACCCCCCACTCTAAATATTGACCTCAAGCACCCCCGATCCAACGCCTATGCATTCAATGTGCGGCATTCATAACTTCCGGGACGTCAATGCATGACGTATCCACGTTTCTTCAACCACAGAAGCAGTGCAGTAATGAATGAATTATTTAAATAGACATGCATTAAAACGCTCGTGTATCCCCTCGAAAAAACATCGAATTATCCCGGTGAGGTAATTATACCCCAGGTTAAATACGCTGATATATATGTAATGATTGTTATGTTGCTATTCCACAGTAGTGTGCTTAGTTCGAAAGATCTAGGCTATAGTTATCTGTCGAGGTAAGCATCGTGAAACGCCCGCTTTTATAGGATATGGTCATGCATATCAAGACGCAAGCCCTATCCATGTCTGAATAAAACGCAAGCCACACTCGAGTGTGTATATATAATTATTATGGTGATCAGTGGCACATAACAATCTTGGAGGGGCAGCAAAGGAGAGGCCAAGCTAAGCTGCTGCTAGTGGCGCAAACAATAATTAACAACGAAAACCCTAAATACGCCACTGGTGAAAACGGGAACTTTACATACATGCATACACGCATACATGCAAACACACGCACATGCACACACATATATATATATGGGTCTACTATATTGGTTATTAATTGGCCTATGCTTTAGATAACATAGTCTGCTGACTACTAATTACGCGGAAATGTGGATGTCTTGCCTTATGCACCAACAAACAGTAGAAAATCCCTGGACCGATAAGTATAGGCCCTATAAGTGCGGAAGTCGATCTTCATAAAAAAATAACCCACTGAATACACAGTCAAACACTGAGCTGCCGATCACACGTCGTTGGGACTATAGGCACGATGTCAACAGGATACTTATACTTGTATTGTAAGTTGTTCGTGGTTCATTGAATGAAACCGCATACCTCTATATATTTGATCTAGCCACTACGTTAATTTTGCTTCGTAGCGAAAATCTATGAAATTATATTATGTTCCAAAATATTCAAAGTCATGCAATATCCTTGCCATACATATGTAGGTGTCTGTTCTTTCAATAAGTCTTAGCCGGTGATCATTGATAATTTACACGGAAAGTCAGTACACAAAAGATCGGTTACGCATGACTGAACACGCCCGTCCACGCGCTTTTGTAGTTGGCGGCCTGCGTCTCTCACTGTATGTCAGCTCGTGGAGTAGAAAGGGCGGTTTGATGTTAGGCGGAGCAACCCGCTTAAACGCGCGTTCCGTTTTAACAGATGAAAAGCACTCGTTTACGGAATCGAATAGCTGTGGACTATTTTTCTGTGTCGATCCGCGCGGAGAGATCAGCCACGGATAAACTGTGCGGTTAGCAGGAGGAGGAAATTACAGCAGCAAAGTGTCTTCGAGGCTCGCCGGGGAAGCGCGTTTTCGCTTCGGTTTGGCGTAGTATGGGGTAAAAGTCGAAGTTAACTGACAAGGTAAGTTACTGTGCTATAGTGGCAGTGTACTGCGTGTATATTATACGATTTTACTTTCTGGTAGGTGTTGATGGTCAAAATTGCACGACACTTGTTTCGGGAATCGGCCGACTCCCGAATTCTGCTGCTAACGTAACCCTACGAGGCTACGTACGTCTCAACGACGACGCTCACGTCCCAGACCAAACCCAAGCGAAGGGAAGGCTAGGTCTATCCGTCAATCAAATCCCTCGCAGGTTTCGCGCGCATACACCAAACGCACATACATAATCTTATGTCAGGCAATTCTAAAATTAAATCTAAAGTCCACTAACTTTCCTGTAGTCTACTGGCAACTGTTACTGTTAGCCGGCTAATATGATGCTTGTCGCCTGTGGGAGTAGCTCAGTAAATCATGATGTCAGATCATGTTGGCTTGCAGCTTAATTTAGGCCTGGCAAAATCCGGCGACGGTGACTTATTTTCGAGGGAATGTTATTGGGTTTTTGACAATTCTCAGAGAAATAGCAATAGGGTTTGACAAAAAATAAAGTAAAATGCCTGTCCAAACTTTCTGTAACTAGGCCTACTAAACGGACTGATGTTAGTTATGTCATCTTGTCAGAGACAAAGATGGCATCACATAGCAAACGACAGTGTCAATAACAATGCACATACATGTGTTGGCATTACTGTGTGTAGAGTCTTGACTATAGAGTGAGCAGTAGTATTGATTTATTCACCAGTTACTTATAGACATTAGGCAAGTAAATGAATAAGTTATGGAAACGTTGTGCGTCAACAAGACAACATAAACATGACGTTAATATTGTTGAGATGAGAAGATTGTGCAATGTTTGTGGGAGCTCAGTGATTCCACTGCATGGCACTTTTAGACGTTTAATTCTGAAAATAACTTGTTTAAACTACATTACTTATAATGCTATAAAAGACAAATTTTGCTGGTAAAAACGATAGGCTATTCTAATTTATACAATAACAATAATATATTTCTAGTATATGGGTTGTTCTCTGAAACTGCACTCCACTGTGGGCCACGTCTTGTGATACATGTAACAAAACTACCTTCTTGTATATTTTAAATGTTTTGCACCCTCATTGTTTGAAATTGATATGAGAGACAACAGAAATATCATGAAATAAAAATGATGCCTTTTTGTGTTGTTTTATTGCGTTTTTGTGTGGACATCGGATCGAAAATGGCGTGCCGATTTGTGACATGAAAATAGGCATGTTGGGGATATGTGCATTCAAGGACAAGACTGTAGACTGAAACACTCGATTGTATCTTTTAAAGCATTATAATAATATAATAATAAATAACTTCTTACGTGCCAATATCCTCAGACAATCCGAGCTCAGTGGCGCACCAAAACCAAAGGATTAAGCATTCTCGTACTCGTGTGCTAGGCGAAAGTCGTCAACAAATGGATGGATGTGCTAGGAAGCTAGGGAGGATAGGCGATATTGAAAAGATAGGTTTTGAGGTGACGACAAAATGTAACAATATTTTCTGCTGATTTAACATTAACGGGAAGCGAATTCCATATAGTTGGCGTGGCAACTGAAAAAGCTCGAGTTCCAGCCTTTGTCTTAACTCTAGGAACAGATAGCCACTTCGAACTAGACGACTGAAGTTGTCTGGCTTGTCTAGCTGGTGTGAGCATTGAATGTAAATAACTAGGTTGTTTGGATGAAAGGGCTTGGTAGGTGATTGTGCAGATCTTAAACATAATGCGATATCGCACGGGGAGCCAATGCAGTGATTTTAGAAGTGGCACTGAGCAGGAGAATCGAGGAGATTGTGTGACTACCCTTGCTAAACAATTTTGGACGTGTTGTAGTTTTGCAATATCCTTGATAGCAATATTATGAAGGAGGGAATTGCAATAATCTAATCTGCTGCTAACAAGAGCTGTTGGGATAGTCTTAGCGACAGAAAGCGACATATGTTGGCGAATGCGGCGAAGATCACGGATATGATAAAAACAGCAATGGCATGTTTGGGATATGTGTTGTCTGAAATTGAAGTCGCAATCAAAGGTCACTCCTAGATTCCGTACTGATGCTGCTGGTGTGATATTTTGACTCAGGAAGCATGTTGGAAAAAAGTCATTAACTTTACCTCGCTGCATTGGAGTACCAATGATGAGGAATTCAGTTTTGTCTGCATTTAACTTTAATTTGCTATCGGTCATCCATGAAAAATGTCATCTGAAGACACATTTCTTTTGTGTTTCATATTAGTGCCACTCTACATGAACACTGCCCTCTACTAAAACCAATTTTAATTAGTTATCGTATTTGTAATTATTATTCATTATTCCTCACGTAAACTATTTTATATCAAATGGTTTAGTAAATTATTTATTATTATTAATCATACAAATATATATTTATTTATTAGTATTATTTTATATAGTTATTGTGCTAGATTGATTATTATTAATATTATTTAATTTTGATGAATAACTGCTATTTATTTACTTCTTTATTTAGAAATTCTACATTATTCAATATGTATGTATTTATTTATTTTATTCTTTACCACTAATATTTATTTTAAATTAATATACATATACATATTTATTGCAATTCTACCATTTTTTTGTATTTTAATATGTTGTGAAGCGCCACGAACAATATTGGATGTGGCGCTATATCAAATAAAATATATTATTATTATCCAAGTTATGACTTTGGATTACAGAGCTGAGTGGCGTATTGTAGAGAGTGAAAAGCAAAGGCCCAAGAACGGAACCCTGGGGAATGCCACATGAAGTGGGGAGTGAGGTTGAAAAGTAATTATCTATCTTTATACATTGATGTCTATTGGTTAGATATGAAGAAAACCAGGTCAGAGCTGTGCCAGATATGCCATACCACATTGATAAACGTTTGACAAGAGTGTTGTGATCAATGGTATCAAAGGCGGCAGACAAATCAAGCAAGGTGCAGTTACTTTGCCTTTATCAATGTTTAATATAACATCATTGTGTACTTTTAGGAGAGCAGTCTCTGTAGAATGAAATTGTTTGTATGCTGATTGGAGCACACTGGATAAACAAGTTAAGCTGATATGACACCTTAGACAGCTTGCTACGACTTTCTCAAGTATCTTAGAAATAAAGCTAAGATTAGAAATTGGCCTATAATTTTTAAAATCATCTTTTGGCAGAGAAGTCTTCTTGAGAACAGGATTTACATGTGCGTGTTTAAAATCATCTGGGAATTTACTCGAACTTAGTGATAAATTTATGATATTCGTTATTGTACCAAGTAAAGAGTTAAGACATGCTTTTAGTAGTATGGTTGGTAATGGATCGAGATCGCATGACTTATTTGGGGAGGACATTATTATTTTCCTCACTTCATCATCTGTGGCTGGCTCAAACAATACAAGTGGAGAATTTACTTGTGGGGAGTCCACATTTACAGTACTTAAAGTATGACATAGAAAAGCAGAACGTATAAGACTTATTTTATCTTTGAAATGACTAGAAAACGAGTCACACAGAGATTTGACTGACACATGACTAGGTAGAGATGGAGGCGGCCGTCTGTGTAAAATGTGATTTATGCAGTTCCATAGCTGACGTGGATTATCAGAGTTACTCGAGACCATGTTTGTGTAATAATTTGATTTAGCTTTGGCCATTTGTCTATTGCAGTAGTGACACTGTTTAGAATATCGTGATCTGTCCAAAGGCGAGCGTGATTTGCACCATACACGTTCAAAATAGCGCCGGCGCTTTTTAGATTGTAGAATTTCAGGAGTCATCCATGGAGCATGTGGCTTTTGGGACACATATCTAGATCTCAGGGGTGCATGTTTATTAAGTAAATCTTTGAGTACTTGACAGAACTGTCGACACAGATCTGACAGATGTTCTTTGGGGTTACCGATGCGGTCGGATTTAAGGATGTCTGTCATTAATGCAGCAATGTCAATCTTATGGATCGGTCGGTAAAACACATTGTGTTTGGACTCTACGGGAATTCTAGGAACTTTGAGATCAGCAATGACAGTGTGGTGGTCTGATAAACCATCTGAAGCAGTAGGTGTCTGAATATTGTTACAATCTAAACGAGTGATTAAGATATCGAGCCAGTGGCCATGTATGTGTGTTGAGAAGGTAACATGTTGTTTCATGTCATAGGATGCCAGAATGTCATTAAATGTATTTGTTGTTGATGAAGGTGTGTCCAGATGAAGATTAAAATCACAGAGTATATAAAATTCTGAATAAATAGTTGCCAGATTTTCAAGTAGATCCTGGAATTCTTCAAAGAAATGGGCAGGGTATCCTGGAGGGGGATAAATGCACACAAAATAAGCAGAGAAAGATGAATCGGAAATTTCGGCACAGATGGCCTCAAAGCTGGAGTAATCTACCAACCCAGCCAGAACCTCCTTCTGGAAATACCTCTCAGGTTGGGAGCTTTATCAAGGTGGAGCTACAGGGGAGGAACAGGAAGGTGCCATTTTATGGCAAAATACTTCACATTGATTCAGAATCAATGGACTTAAAGGTGCTGTACTTGAAACAGCTTCCAGATTCAGGCATGTATGTCTGGGCCGATGAGGCCTGACTTCCAGCTCACCACCCTTGACTTGACTTGTGTGTCCCCTCCCACTCTTGCACCTGGTCGCGGAGTTGCGTTCATATTTTGAACAAGGTGTATTGAACACTCTGTGACAGTGTTTCACTAAAATGTCATATGCTGTGCCATGTCAAATGCCATATGATTGGCATTAATTTGTTTCTTTTGTTTTGTTTTGTTTTTCTTTACAAAATAAACGAAGCTTGATTACATTCACATTGCAACCATTTGTTAGGTTTTTATTTGTATTGTCTGTCACCCGTTGTCTGACGTTAGTATGTGGTGTCCATGTTACACGGCTGATACAAATTTATAAACAGATGGCAGTTCTTTAAAATTTATGAGTAATCATCTCAAAATCTTTTGTGGGCATTCTTTGCTCTTTTTTGTAGCTAATAATGCTGTCACTATGCTGATAAACTTCATTCTTGTTGGACAAAATAGAAGTGTGTAAAAAAATTCTGATCGCTACAAACCAGTTCGTGAATAATGCACGAAATATGACTTCTAGACACTGCCTCAATGTAACAGAATATTTGTATGTCATTTTTAGAGGTTACTAAAACATATCCTTGAAATTTAATAGTCTCGGGTTCTCTTCAAGTTGTTTGTAAGAAACACGGCCAAATTTTGTCATGGCCGACAACTTTCAAGTTTCTACTGCCAATATACTTTCCTGACTTATCTTTTTTCCTGCAGAACTACTTTCTATGATCAAGTGTTTAAAAAAAAAGCATTTCAGATGTTTTGGAGCAGTTTTATTTTTGGACCCCAGTGTCACACTTTGGGGCCCAGTTTCAGAGAACGACCCATATATATATATATATATATATATATATGTGTGTATGTGCGTAGCAATGTAATATTTTTGTAATAGTCGATTTTCGAAGTCGGCATAATTTGTTTTAATAATGATAATTTAGATTTTTATAACTGCTGGGCAAATCCTGTCTACCCAGCTTTTTGTTGAGATATTGAATAAAATAATATAGATATGTCCATCAATTCTACTGCCTGACTAAATCTACATCATTAACATATTGTTTTATCTCACACAAGAGAAGTCCTGCACTTGTCTGTGTTTATATTGACATACATGGGCATTTTAGTGGAGGCAGCAAAGAGAGAGAGAATGTGTTTTGTTCAATTACACTATGAACAACCAAGTTAGTAAAACTATCATCATCAGTCGGCCGAGGCCAGAGCATAGATGAGCCATTTCCGTATGGGTCGATCGTTCATCAGGGATGGAAGGTCTGTCTCTTCAATATCAAGGTTTTCACACATCAGCTTGGTGTATGTTTTCTTCTGTTTCCCACTGTTTTTCTTGCCACATGTGGGTGTCCACAGGATGAATATTGACACTGGTTCTTCGGTGTTATGATAGCAATGGCTAGCTGGTTGCTACCTCCTGCGAATCTTGTGTGTGAGTTTGTCTACATGTCTATATGGTTCATCATTTGTAAGTCTACTACTCCAGTGGACATAATACTATATATGATGAATAATACAGCACAGAACGTATCTATGATTATGATGTAAACTGACTAAGTAAAGGCCTACTCATAAGATAGTATTGTCAGCTTTTTGTCACACATAACACTGACACTCCTATATTAGCCCTGGACTGTCTGGGGTACTGAAGATGACAGCTGATGGCGCTAGCATCTTTAAATAAACTGATTTAATCAAAATGCTTCACTCAAAACAACTTTTCTAACCATCTGTTTGGACAGAATGTAAGAAAAAGTTTAGGTATTTATAATATGGATATCTTTGTTACATGGATTGGAATAACATTTGTCCATGGTATTTATTAAGAAGTATTATATATTAGTTAATATTACGTACAACAGAATTTACTCCCACCAGTATTTTTCTTCTTTTCTAATGATAATAAGGAAAATAATAAGAACATATCTTGTAGACTGGAGGACACTATAAAGACAGAGAACATGAGATTGTGATAGCACATGAGTAGGATCCTGTGCATAGAATTGGCGAAACCACAGAAACCGTTTTCCTATATAATTGTCAGTTTGGTGTACCATTGGCTGGGATAATTGTGCTGTGTTTGACTGAATAGGGTGTCATCCAAAGACTACAGTAGTTGTGTTAGAGCAGGGTATTGTTGCCACTGAATATCTCACCTGTGTCCATGGTACTGCCACCACACCCAAAGGAAACAGACTAGAACAGAGCTCTATTGTGAACAGTGGAGATCACTGGGGTTATGTACACACACTAGGTCAGTTGTAATTGATTCTATTCACCCTGGGGCGATTGTGTATTCAACCTGGGTTTAGATGTCAAGGTATTTACCTTTTCTGTGACAATGAAGTCCCTGAATTCTGATGAACAGTCATTAGCATTAACGCCACTTTGAGTTGTCTTCTTCGTTCGTTCACGTCCTCCTAGCAGGAGGTGAATGGACTTGTGGAAGTTTGAAATACTGCATGGATACTACAGTATTGCGAGAGGCTAGGCTTTGTTAGTAAATGGGGTATCTTTTTTATCATATCATTGTCACTGTTGAGCACCCGCTTTTCTAAAACCATAAACCCTCTTGCGCAAGAGGGTATCAAATGTGTCAATAGCATTGATTATTGACAAACATGCTACTCGCACTGTCCAGTCGGTGGTATCCTAAAATCCGTCTATACATATTGCTGTAGGTGACTAAGTTTTAAATAGGTGCCCTTGTTAAAATTTACCCAGAGTTTGGAACAATTAATTGAACAACAATATGCATGAAACAGATGACGTTTAACATTGATCAATGGAACAGTCGTGTCATTGTCCATCATTTAAGAACAAAGGCATTTTTTTTACAGAGGTCCAAAATCATACAATACTCAAAAATAATTAATTATAATACATATGGTCAGCATGGTATGGTGATGTTTAATATGTCATTTTTTTTGTTTAAATTCTTTCCAACTTCAGTTTGATATGCTAATCATACATCATGCATAGATTACATTAAATCAACATTTTCAATTGTGCTAGTGAACCACCATATTGTGTGTAAAATCTCTAAATCATAGAAACAAACTTTAAAAGGAGGCAGGTCTGTTAGTTTTTCATTAATTAATTAGTATAATGTTCTTAAGACTTTACTAAGTATGTTGAAGGTATACCGCCTGCCAAATTGTGTTTGCTAAGTCCATAACAACATTTGCAGTTTTGAAGGTACGACCCCGGAGCATGTTTAAATAGTAATCAAAATAACCAGTTTCAAAATAAGTGTCGGGCTGAGTCAACTGCAATACCCTTTGATGTTCAACAATGTCCAATTTTCCCACATTCAACACAGCAGACTTCCTGTTAGAAATTACTACACTGGCTAATTCCAGGTACACAAACTGACTGGCTCCCTTTATATTAAAGAGTGATGTAATTATCATTGCGCCAAAGTAATCAGTGTAGAGTTTGAGCAGGATTGCCATCTAAAGCCACAAATTCTAGAGGTTCTAGATAGGTTACACAGCCTGGGAACCATCAACCTATTGCTTATTCTCACTTCACAGTTCACAGGACACTAAATAAATAACACAGCCCCATCTCAGATATCTGTCAACTAATTGTTTTAAGATATTCACATCTCCACAGCAGCACAGTCCGCAGGTAGTCTAGAGGGATGTATGTTGTAACTGAACCCAACTCTAGTAACTGACTGTCATTCTAGCTAATTAGTTATGGATATGGATGTAATTTATTACATCACTACAGGTGTAATTTATTACATCACTACAGGTGTAATTAATTACATCACTACAGGTGTAATTGCTTCCGATGTCAGATGAAGTGTAATATTAAATTTGCATTCTCATCTATCTTTTAAAGTATACATTTCCAGTGAATCAACCAACATGCAGCATACACTATAAATCACTTTCCTGAACTCCATAACATTTTAAACTTTACCACACAGTATGTAATTTTAAGACAAAATGGTACATTTACAAAAAATTATATCTGCGAATGATACATTTATTATTCCACTGGTTAGACCTGGTGGCTGGTAATTTTGTAAAGGCATACTTTATTAAATACCATATCAAATGCCAAAGTAACAAGTATGATCAAATAAGTCAATATTATTCATTTTGTGTACACACTTTCTGAAAGGGAGGCAGTCTGTTCCTCTACCCGCAGTTGGCCAGCATAGTAATTTGTAACAGTAAATCTGCTACACGTTGAATGTGGGAAATTGTTGAACATCAAATGGAACTGTGGTTAACACAGCCGGCTTTGGCAGTATTGCCAATAAAGCTTGTCTTGAAACTGGATGGTTTGTTTACAATTTGAGCATGCTCAGAAGTCATAACTTTCAAATTTTGAATTCTTATGGGCTTTCTAAACACAATTTGGTGGGCAGTATGCCTTTAATATATATATATATACATATTTTAATCTTAAGAACTATAATTATATATGTATATTATGACATTAATTAATAAATGAAAAACTGAGAACAGTCTGCCTCCTTAAAAAACAGTGGTTTAACTCAGAATGCAACTTTTAGTCTTTGTTTCAAGTAAACAGAAACAACAGCTCCAGGCAGATCTACCTGGTAGATGAGTTGGTAGAACAGTTGTTCTAGCACTGATAGGGCTATCTCTGGTATGAAGCCCCCGCCAGCGTACTTGGGAATGCATTCTTTGAGTCGAGGGAGAGCAGCACTGTTTGTTGTCCCTGAAGCAATGTAGCCAGTCTTCGGTGTGAGACAACGAACATGTTATTAAGCTCTGACAGACCTACTTTAGGTCAAACAGTTGCCATTTTCTAAAATTGCCCTCCAAATAAGCCAGCCTGGACATAATCACTTTCTTATTCAGTTGCACTTCGAAATGAGCATCATCCTTGGCAAACATCATGGAGTACATGTCTGTATTGTATCTGTCAAACACCTTGGATGACTAACATCAGAAAGAGCTCTCATCTATGTCCTATTCTTCTATCCAACCAATCTTTAACATTCTGTAAAGTTCCAGATCCACGTCTGGACAGCTGTCTGATAAAATCCTGTAATCAATCAATGAATCAATCACAACAATGATAAATTGAAATTAACTTCTGGTGCAAACATTAGTTTCAAACAAACCTTGTTTGTTAGTGCATTAATGAAGTGTCTTGTTTTAGATTTATCTACATAAACAACTCTCAGCAAACAACTGTGTAGCAATGACTGCTTGACAGCCTTGATGTGCGAGATAGAGAAAGAATGCAGTGTACACAGTGGGCGAGATAACAGCTCTGATAGGATCACAATGAGGGCAATGACACCAGTGGAGGATTGCGACAATAACATTACAAACTCAGCCCAGAGCAATGTACAGTGCAGCCTCAGTCCAGCCTTAGTGCAGGGACCATACAACCCAAAGCACCGCACATCACCCAGAGCACCACACCATACAGTCCTGGTGTACAACCGTATAAATAACACCAGCAAATATCAGAACACATCAAACATAATATGAAAGAGACAGGTCAGACATACTTGCATATATATATATATGTATATATATATATATATATAATTTATTATTCAATTATAGAAACTAGCAAAAATGTCCACATGCACACAGATGCAGAAGACGGTTTGATGCAGTATCTGTAAATAGGTTAGTGGCCCATGATGCAAGCAAAATATGTGTGCGCCACAGGTGAAAAGTCATGTTAATAGGCTAACTTTGGGGCCAGTTTGGCTGTAACTCCTCTTAGGTGCTGAGGTCCGTACCATTTGTCTTTTTTGATGTGTCTATTTGCTTACCCTGTACTTAGACCACTATATTTCTCAGCTGTGTTCGGTTTATTTCTCCATGAATGCGTGTCAGCTAGATGTTCTCCTCCTTGTTCCCTGCTGTACAGGGGTGAGGGTCATGTACAGTATAGCTCCAGGAACCACTGTCTTTTCTTTCCAAAGTTTTCTGTCCATCGCTCCCCCTCTCCATCTTTCATCCTCCCCTGATCTTCTCATGTCCCTCCTCACACAGTCCTGTGTCCTTTGTGTTGTTCTGCCTCTGCTCTGCTATTTTTCTGGCATCCATCCTTGCCTATCCATCTCATCCGGTTTCTCAATAATCCTCCTGCTAGGTTGCATTGCATTCTGATATCTTTTCTCAGGTCATTCATCCTTCTGTCTACCCTCTAGCTAGCTAATGCAGTTCAAATTCCTAAGTAGAAACAAGGCACTTGTGTATTTGATTGGTAGATGAAGTAGTCAGGTGACAACTATGTTGCAAGACCTCCCACCTACAACCTCCACTGTTGACACTTTCTTTGGTGTTTACATTGGCTCCTGCCAAACTATGAATCATTACACCAATTGACCAGAGCAGACAGAGGCTGTGGCAGACAAGGCTCTGCTGCTGTGCCTAATGACTAGTACTGGCTGGATCCACCTTTGAGTCATTCCTCCAGTTAATCCTCCAGTCATTGGATCCACCCTTGAGTCATTCCTCCAGTTAATCCTCCAGTCATTGGATCCACCCTTGAGTCATTCCTCCAGTTAATCCTCCAGTCATTGGGTCCACCCTTGAGTCAGTTTCTAAGTCAATCCTCCAGCCATCCTTGAATCTAATCTTGAGTCAGTCCTTCACTGAATACTTTAGTCGGCACCCTTCAGTCAATCTGTCAGTCAGTTCTTCATTCAGTCAGACATTCAGTTAATTATTCAGTTAATACTTTAGTCAATCCTTCAGTCAATCTTCCAGTCAGTAGTTCAGTCAATCCTTCAATCAGTCCTTCAGCCAATTCTTCAGTCTATTGTAACTTTAGTGATTTTGGAAGCCCTGGCTGTGCCTTTCACAGAAACAAAATTAATGTTTTCATGTTTCTCGTAGCTTACGATTTTGTTAAGGGACACTGAAACGAAATGCTTTGCAGATGTAGTCCTGATTTGGCAAGTATCACATGTGATGATTGAATGTTTTGAGAGAGGGAGACAATTTGGGAAGCTGGAAAATGTTGTATTTTCTTTTTTGTAACAAATTACTAATTTAAATTACTTTGAAATGGTTGAAACTTACACTTGTCAATCACGTTCGGAAATTGGCTCAGGCTGGTGTTTAACCCTTGTTGATTACGTACTAAATTGGTTCAGATTCTGAACACACCGTTTATGTTATTATTAATTAAATCACAATTTGAATTAAATTTACCTGACATTGTTAATATGAATACTTTTGGGGGATATGGCTTGCATCAGGAAGGATTTTGTACAGAGAGGGGACGGGTTGAATTTGAATAAGCAAGAGAAAAGCAGCTGAACAGGTTTCCCAAGAGTTAAAGCCAAAGAGACTGAAATATGTCCACCTCTAGTCCTTGCTCAAGCAGAGAATGGAGAAGAGAAAGAAATCTGTGAGTGCCAGGATCAACCACAGGCAAGAAAAGAAGTGAAGTCACATGTCCACAATGAACACTTGTACAGTTTTCAAGTTTATGGTTTCAATGAACACTAGTAGATGTGGACATTTCTGTGTGATTTTCTATGTACATTAGAATTATAATTTTAATAAACCTTGTTTATTTAAAGCACTGTTGTGTATTTGTTCACATTGACAACTTGTGTAATGTTGTAGTTTTGACAATGTACCACAGCTTCTGGTTTTTTGTGTGATATAAAAATGATGTGCTTTTACAGTTATGTGCAGGGAACTGTAAGCTTACACTTTTGATTAATAAATGTATTGTTTCTATGTACTATGTTTATGATTCTATATAAAATGGAAGTTTCAGGATTAGACAAAAAACAGTGTGAAAGTATACTAGGTTGCATCACAGACAATGATGTCTTTAAAAGAATTTTCTGTGAGTTCCACCCCAGAATCTCTTTTTTCCCCAGTTAGCCACACCCCAAGCAAATGTTCCTCGGAAGTGACTTGCCTCCTCTCACATGCCTGACACATTGATTTAAAGATAAATGGTGGATGCGGTTGTTTTTGCTGGCATTCGCATTGATGTGGCATAGTTTTGAACATTCCCGTGTTTTCTGAGCAACACCTCAAATGTTGAAGTCGTTAAATGTGCAAACAGTGGTTGCATTCGGAATACAAAGTAGCACAAGTTATCGCTAGAGAGCTGTGCTATCAGAGGATCTTGCTGTGTTGGTGAAGGGGTTGAACATGTCAAGTGTGAAACCTTGTGTGTTTACACAGAGCTTGCATGACAGGTGTTTGGCAATAAAAAATGTCACCCAGACAGCTACATGATGACATCTTATTAATATACACTGCAGTTTCCCTTCAAATTGCTGCACATGTGTCAAAGAGTAGACACATTCCTGCTGAGTGGGGTGAAAGATTGTGATGAATGGGGTGAACTGTTAATGGTAGTGATCAGTTGAATAACCTGGCTAAGTAGACCCTGGATGGGGGGTAATTTGTGAATGGGGACAATTCATGAATACAATGAATTTTTTTGGCAGTTGATTTAGTTTGATAATTTACTCTGGAGTTGCACTGTACATTAACTGTTGTATTCAAGTCAACAGAGAGGGTTAATAGGGTAGATACAGGAGGGTTGAGAGAATAGGTACAGGAGGGTTGAAATATTGGATACATGACTTGGGAGGGATGACAGGGTGGCTACAGGAGGGTTGAAAGCTAGATACAGGAAGGTTGATAGGGTGGATACTGGAGGGTTGGTAGGGTGGATACAGGAGGTTTGACAAGGTAGGTACAGGAGGGTTAATAGGGTGGATACAGGAGGGTTGAGAGGGTGGACACTGGAGGGTTGAGAGGATAGATACAGGAGGTTTGAAAGCTAGATAAAGGAGGGTTGGTATGGTGGGTACAGGATGGTTGATAAGATGGATACTGGAGGGTTGGTAGGGTGGATACTGGAGGGTTGGTAGGGTGGATACAGGAAGGTTGGTAGAGTGGATACTGGAGGGTTGGTAGGGTGGATACTGGAGGGTTGGTAGAGTGGATACTGGAGGGTTGGTAGAGTGGATACTGGAGGGTTGGTAGGGTGGATACTGGAGGATTGGTAGAGTGGATACTGGAGGATTGGTAGGGTGGATACTGGAGGGTTGGTAGAGTGGATACTGGAGGATTGGTAGAGTGGACACTGGAGGGTTGGTAGGGTGGATACTGGAGGGTTGGTAGAGTGGATACTGGAGGATTGGTAGAGTGGACACTGGAGGGTTGGTAGGGTGGATACTGGAGGGTTGGTAGGGTGGCTACTGGAGGGTTGGTAGGGTGGATACTGGAGGGTTGGTAGGGTGGATACTGGAGGGTTGGTAGGGTGGATACTGGAGGGTTGGTAGGGTGGATACTGGAGGGTTGCTAGAGTGGATACTGGAGGGTTGCTAGATTGGATACTGGAGGGTTGGTAGGGTGGATACTGGAGGATTGGTAGGGTGGATACTGGAGGGTTGCTAGAGTGGATACTGGAGGGTTGGTAGGGTGGATACTGGAGGGTTGGTAGAGTGGATACTGGAGGGTTGGTAGGGTGGCTACTGGAGGGTTGGTAGGGTGGATACTGGAAGGTTGGTAGGGTGGATACTGGAGGGTTGGTAGGGTGGATACTGGAGGGTTGGTAGGGTGGATACTGGAGGGTTGCTAGAGTGGATACTCGAGGGTTGCTAGAGTGGATACTGGAGGGTTGGTAGGGTGGATACTGGAGGATTGGTAGGGTGGATACTGGAGGGTTGGTAGAGTGGATACTGCAGGATTGGTAGAGTGGATACTGGAGGGTTGGTAGGGTGGATACTGGAGGGTTGGTAGAGTGGATACTGGAGGGTTGGTAGGGTGGATACTGGAGGATTGGTAGGGTGGATACTGGAGGATTGGTAGGGTGGATACTGGAGGGTTGGTAGGGTGGCTACTGGAGGGTTGGTAGGGTGGATACTGGAGGGTTGCTAGAGTGGATACTGGAGGATTGGTAGGGTGGATACTGGAGGGTTGGTAAAGTGGATACTGGAGGGTTGGTAGGGTGGATACTGGAGGGTTGGTAGGGCTGATAGAGGAGGTTTGACAGGATTGATACAAGAGGATAGACACGGGAAGGCTGAGAAGGTAGATACAGGCAGTTTAACAGGAGGATAGACAGATCCTCTGTGTTGGTCATTTGACAAATAGTGATAGACACTCATGACACTTTATGTGGCAATGCAGACTGTATATTAGATTTAAAGTACCAGATATTGAGATCTCTTTATAATTTCTAAAAATATTGATGAAATACCTTTTAAAGTGAAAAATGTTACAACCCTGGAGAGAATATAACACCCCTGGGAAGATGTCCAAGGGTAAGATATATATACTGCTGTATGTACTTCAGGTTGTAAAGTTTCTGGATGAAGCTCAGACATTCGTTCTATCTGGTTATCATTGATGTCCGTCACAAAAGTCCCCAGGTGGACGAAGGGTGTCTTCACGTCTCATATAGCCAACTACAGACAAGTGTTCTCATAGTTTGTTCGGCGCCAGACATGTAATAACTTTTTAACAGTCTGCAATGTTTTGTGAACTGCAGTAGTTAGTTATCTAGTTACCCACGAGATAATGATAATATGTTGTTTTATGTAGTGCCCTTATCCACCTAGAAAAATCACTCGTGGCATTAATTCCAGTATTAGAGCTAGTGTTGTTGTAACAGCTAATGCCGAACCCGAATGTTTTTTGTGGATTGAAACCATTGGGTCTATGAGACCACAACGGGATTCTCATTTCCCCTTGTGGGATCGTTTACTTCCCTGGCTAGACAGTAGGTAGAAGGGACACATGGTTGTTACCTGGGTAGTATCTTGCTGTCTCCCTGTAAACATACACATAAACAACAGGTGTAAGTTGAGCCAACTTTTCTGGACCAAGTCTTACATAATTTGTGAATTTCTTGTAAGGGAATAGAAATGTTATGTTGCAGAAATTTTTTGAAAAAGACGAATGAAAATCATATTAAAATGTCATATCTATTACAAAAATGTGCGTGTGTGTGTGTGTGTGTGTGTGTGGTCTTTTTCAACAACACACATCTTGGTAATAGTCCGATGTTTCGGTAACAGGACATTTTGGTAATCAGACTTTTCTGTAATAGAATACACACACATGTATATTATATACATATATACAAACACACACATAATATGTGTGTGTGTTCTATTACAGAAAAGTCTGATTACCAAAATGTCCTGTTACCAAAATGTCCTACTGCCAAAATATCGGACTATTACCAAGATGTGTGTTGCCCAACTGTCCATGGCTAAAATGTCCTTTGCCAAACTGTCATGGATTCATCTTTTAGCTACTCCCAGTATGTATGTTGGCTGTTGCAGGTTAGTTGGCTGTCTGTTGGTTATCACAGGTCTGGATCTGAGGTCTGTTAGCTATCACAAGTTGTCGGCAGGTGTAGCTATTAAAAACGTATACTCGTCAACAGAGCTGCCATTAGAGATAGGTTTATTCCAGGAAGATAAGTTTTTCCTGGTGCGCAGTTCTAGGGCCAGTGAGGATTGATGGGGTTGACGTCATACCCGCTGGCAGCTGTACCGCTCTTAATCTGTATGTTCCCTTGTTAACTCCTGCCTTCCCATTGCGACTGTGTTAACCCTTTCACTGGTGCAATAGAAGTTGCTGTCTGCAGTGCCAGTGTTTTCTGTGTTACATTCCTGACCACATTTTGTACATGTAAGCTGTACATGAAGTCCTCTTTATGTGCACTCAGGATAAATGTTAATCCAACCTAGGCAGTCCTAAGCCAGATTGATGAATGTATTAATTACTATAAAATGTTTGATTGGTGTCGATACCCTGAAGTATTATTACTTTCTAGTAGAAGTTTTTGTGAGATGGTCTAACAATTTACGATATTGCTCCCCACAAGATTTTCCTGGGAAAACAAAGTTCATCTATTGTCTAAACGTAAACACAACATCATGTTAGATCTGTTGTGTACGAGAAATATAAAGTCACATTTTCTAGTTGCAAAGGGTTTTAACCAATTGTCTAAGTACCCAGCTCGGGAAATAATTAATAAGGTTGTTATTGTGTTGGAGTTTTTGTTTGTATAACCAATAAATATTATACTAACGTTACTGGTGAATTTACTGCCAGTTACTATGCATAAGAGAAAATGTTACTTGGCATGATCAACAGCTATAAAGCATAAGTTATTCAAGTGATGCATATTTCAGTAATGTTTATATGTGTGCCTTAAAATAGGTCAATTGTACAACTTTTCAGCCATTGCTAGTTGCTTAAAAGAATTCCTAGAGGATAAAATACTACATATGTGATGTAGCACTAGCCACACTGTCATGTTTGTTACAACTAATGTCAACTGTGTCATCAGAAAAGCTATTTTTAGTTTAATGGGTAGGATTGACAAATTGCACATTCTGTTGGCAACCTGTAGAAATAGGTGGCAGAATAAGTGGGTTTTGTATATGTTTTTGTGTAAGTATTTATTATTTTAATTTGGACATACTGCTTGCTTGTCTTAACTAAAATATTACTTTTATATTTAGTATTATTAATGAATGTTATCTTTATTTCTTTTCAGCTATGCAAATATTTACAATCACGTGCCAATTTCGACTTCGATTTACGAAGTAGGCAGACTTAGGTTGTCCCGAGCGACACAACTGTTGTCGTCGTAGTGACCATCGTCATGGCAACCAAGAACATGGCGGCGAGGAAAGGGAAAATGACCACTAGTAGTAGTTCTCTTTCCGACCACACGGCGGAGCAGGCTCTGGATGACTTACGGATGCAAAACTCCAAACTTCGCGCTGAACTCGACGCGGAACGGTCCAGTATCAAACAGCTGAAACATGAGAAATCACATCAAGCAAAGGTGAGTTCACAATAGGAGACACTCTAGAATTACACATAAGTTAACTACTTTAGACACTCTTCATATGATAAATGTAAAGACTTAGACTACTGGAATAAATTGCCTCTTGAAACCAAACAATGTTGCTGTAAAAGCAGTTAACAAAATCAGGTCAGTTCCCCTTTACATAGCCATTTGATTGCTCACGCCGACAAATCTTTATGTTATATTTTAACATTGTTAAACTACCTTCTTAGGTTAGAAATATATATAGTAGCAAAAATGCCACTCTTCAAGATGGCACTACCTTCACACAGACACTGAAAACGGTTTCCCGGTGTCTTTATAAATTATGTTTGTAAAGGCGTATTTTTTAAATTTGTTGCGTTAATGAATGAAACGTAAAATATCCCCAACTGATCAGTGGTCCTTGTGACCTCAGGATCATTGGTCCTTGTGACCTCATAGCAGTGGTCCTTGTGACCTCAGGATAAGTGATCCTTGCGACCTCAGAGCAATCACAGAAAATCTGTGCAACGTTATGAACAATCAACAATTTGTCTAACATATGGTACAAACCCTAAACCTGGTAAGCACCCTTCACCAGTGGGGCATTTATCAAATACAGGCGTTACTTTTCTTCCAAAGGGTCATAGGTCCATGAAAGTTTGGTGTCTTAGATACGCTTACACACAGTCACATACATATACACACACATGCACGCACGCACACATGCACATGCTCACACACAATTTCTCTTACACACACACACACACACGTCCGTACAAACATGCATGCGCACGCACGCACACGCACACACACAGTAGCCTGTTTATAGTACGACAGTGTAATAGATGCAATGTGTTGTTGAAGGTGATTCGTGATGAGGAGCAGACTCGAGCAAACATTGCTCTGAAGGACGTGAAGATGAGGATTGTGCAGGAGAAGGCAAAGGAACTCGACTCACTGAAGGACTCTCTTCATCGCAAGTTTGATGCTGATCTACAGAAGGTCACAAAACAGAAAGACGCAGAAATTCAGAAGCTGCAAAACGACCTAAAGAAATGCCAAAATGAACTAAGCGAAGTAACAAAGCGTGGCTTGTCAGGTGAGATTACGTTGTTGTAGATTGCTAAGTGGGCATCTCTTGGAATTTGTCAGTTTGACAAGAGGAGTTGTGGAATAGGTTTTAACTTGAGGAAATGTTGTCATTATGTGAAATAATAGTTTTTAAATAATTTAGTTATATTTATGTGGTCCAAGACATATTAAGTAAACAACAGAGAACAATAGCTTGAGGAGATGTAAAGTGATCCACTCTCCTGGAAAATATAACATGCTTTCATACATAAATATCAGCGAAACGATTTGATTGAAAATGTATAATCCACTTTGTCGGTTGTGTCAGTGTGGTTGTGTCATTGTCAGTTGTGTCAATGTCAGCTGTGTCAATTCCAGTTGTGTAAATGGTGTTAGTGTGAGATGTGTCTATTGAACAGTGTCTGGGGTATCCATTAGAGGGTTTCATCCACAAGAGGTAGATTGATACAAAGACTCCGTGGAGTAATGTCCTTTTATCCCCAGATGTGGTATGTGGTGTTTCACCTGTCCCCATGTGCGGCATATAGTGTTTAACCTGTCACCAGGTGTGGCATGTGGTGTTTCACATGTCCCCAGGTGTGACATGTGATGTTTCATCTGTCTCCAAGTGTGGCATGTGATGTTTCACCTGTCCCCAGGTGTGACATGTGGTGTTTCACCTATACCCTCTAGCCCCAGGTGTGGCATGTGATATTTCACCTGTCCCCAGGTGTGATACGTGGTGTTTCACCTGTTACTCTGTCCCCAGGAGTGGCAAGTGGTGTTTCACCTGTTCCCAGGTATGGCATGTGGTGTTTCACCTGTCCCTCTGTCCCCAGGTGTGACATGTGGTGTTTCACCTGTCCCTCTGTCCCCAGATGTGCAATGTGGTGTTTCACCTGTTCCTCTAACCCCAAGTGTGACATGTGTTTCACCTGTCCCCAGGTGTGACACCTGTTCCTCCGTCCCAAGATGTGGTACCTGGTACCTCACCTATCCCTTTGTCCCCAGGTGTGACACATGGTGTTTCACCTGTCCCTCTCCCCAGGTGTGACACATGGTTTTTTACCTGTCCCTCTGTCCTCAGGTGTCGCATGTGGTGTTTCACCTGTCCCTTTGTCTCAAGATGTGGTACCGGGTGTTTCACCTGTCCCCTTGTCCCCAGGTGCGGCACGTGGTGTTTTCGAGGCTGAGCGGGAGAAGATGCTGCATGAGCTCCAGGAGCTGCGTGCGGCCAAGCGTAGCCTGGAGGAGTCGCTGCAAGAGGCAGTGGAGCGCGACCGCCAGAAGATGGCTGAGCAGAAGCGCCTGGTGGACCTGAGGAAGAACGACCTAGCCAAGGCAAAGAAGGACAGTGACATCGAGATCAGGAAGCTGGTAGGTGAAGCCCAAAACTAAACACGTCTCACATTTCTAGTTTATAAAGAAAAATAACTTGTGTTGTAATATCTTCATGTTAAAATTTTCAGTTTCTGTTTTTCAAGTGTGAAAAGTTTGTTAAAATTATCATCGTTTTAATGACAGTAATAACTACTGTAACCTGTTAACAAATTGTCTAGTTTTGATTATCTTTAACTGAAATGCCAGTTGCAGTATTTCTTTATATAAAACCTGTCCAAATTATATATGTCCAAAATGGGGTTCTTGGATAAAAAGATAAATTTTCTCTAAATTTTCATGATGTCATTTCTGTGTTTGGCCAAAATGCGCTCACACCTGCCTGGAACTTACAGCAGTTTTAGCAGCAGCAAGTAACTATTTTTAGCGAGAGAGCCGTGTTTGGCTGGGTCTGCCAGTCCAGCATGCCAAGGACTAGCATCACAGCCCTTCTGACAGGCATAGGCTGGTGTTTTTTTCTGAGTACTCGACAGCTGACTGGAGTGGTCGAGGTGTTGTGTGACTACATCTCTTACTTAGCTGTCTCCCTATCACCTCTGCTTCATGCAGAAAATATGTTACGAGGCATTTGTGGTTATTTCCCCAGCTGTTGTTCACCATAACACCGACTCTGAGTGAAATGGTCTTGGCACAGCGGGCAAACCCATGGCTGTAGTGGATAGTCTTACTTGTGGTGCAGGGACAGTGCAGCTCAGAGTAACAAATACAGACGTCCAGTTCTACCCAATGGCTGGTGGAAGCAGAACATGACTAGACACAAGTAGATAGGGCTGTAACAGGGATAACTTATTGTAACAGGGATAACTTGTAGTAACAATGATAACTTCTTGTAACAGGGTGTAATTGGTGTAGCACAGATCAGTGGGTCTCTAACCCTGTCATCAGTGGGTCTCTTTTCCTATCATCAGAGGGTCTCTAGTACTGTCATCAGTGAGTCTCTAGCCCTGTCATCAATGGGTCTCTAACCCTGTCATCAGTGAGTCTAGCCCTGTCATCAATGGGTCTCTAGTCGTGTCATCAGTGGGTCTCTAGCCCTGTCATCAGTGGATCTCTAGCTCTGTCATCAATGGGTCTCTAGTACTGTCATCAGTGAGTCTCTAGCCCTGTCATCAATGTGTCTCTAGTCGTGTCATCAGTGGGTCTCTAGCACTGTCATCAGTGGATCTCTAGCTCTGTCATCAGTTGGTCTCTAGCTCTGTCATCAATGGGTCTCTAGTACTGTCATCAGTGAGTCTCTAGCCCTGTCATCAATGTGTCTAGTCATGTCATCAGTGGGTCTCTAGCTCTGTCATCGGTGGATCTCTAGCTCTGTCATCAATGGGTCTCTAGTACTGTCATCAGTGAGTCTCTAGCCCTGTCATCTATGTGTCTCTAGTCGTGTCATCAGTGGGTCTCTAGCACTGTCATCAGTGGATCTCTAGCTCTGTCATCAGTTGGTCTCTAGCTCTGTCATCAATGGGTCTCTAGTACTGTCATCAGTGAGTCTCTAGCCCTGTCATCAATATGTCTCTAGTCGTGTCATCAGTGTGTCTCTAGCACTGTCATCAGTGGGTCTCTAGCTCTGTCATCAGTGGGTCTCTAGCCCTGCCATCAGTGAGTCTCTAGCCCTGTCATCAATGGGTCTCTAACCCTGTCATCAATGGGTATCTAATCATGTCATCAGTGGGTCTCTGGCCCTGTCATCTGTGGGACTCTAGTACTATCATCAGTGGGTCTCTAGCACTGTCATCAGTGGGTTTCTAGCTCTGTCATCAGTGAGTCTCCAACTCTGTCATAGGTGGGTCTCTGTCATCAGTGGGTCTCTTGTCATGTCATCAGTGGGTCTCTAGCCCTGTTAAAAATGGGTATCTAGACCTGTCATCAGTGGGTCTCTAGCCCTGTCATCAGTGGGTCTCTAGCCCTGTCATTAGTGGGTCTCTAGCCCTGTCATCAGTGGGTCTCTAGTCCTGTCATCAGTGGATCTCTATTCCTGTCATCAGTGGGTCTCTAGCCCAGTCATCAGTGGGTCTCTAGCCCTGCCATTAGTGGTTCTCTAGCCCTGTCATCAGTGGGTCTCTAGTCCTGTCGTCAGTGGGTCTCTGGCCCTGTCATCAGTGGGTCTCTAGCCCTGTCATCAGTGGGTCTCTAGTCATGTCATCAGTGGGTCTCTAGCCCTGTCATCAGTGGGTCTCTAGCCCTGTCATCAATGGGTCTCTAGCCCTGCCATTAGTGGGTCTCTAGCCCTGTCATCAGTGGGTCTCTAGTCCTGTCATCAGTGGGTCTCTGGCCCTGTCATCAGTGGGTCTCTAGCCCTGTCATAAGTGCGTCTCTAGTCCTGTCATCAGTGGGTCTCTAGTCCTGTCATCAGTGGGTCTCTAGTCCTGTTATCAGTGGGTATCTAGCCCTGTCATCAGTGGGTCTCTAGTCCTGTCATCAGTGGGTCTCTAGTCCTGTCATCAGTGGGTCTCTAGCCCTGTTATTAGTGGGTCTCTAACCCTGTCATCAGTGGTGCTCTGGTCCTGTCGCCCATGGTGTGTAAACCTGCTGCAGTGTGTGTTTGCATAGAGCATTGCAGACAGTCTCACTTGGCTGATTCTGATGACTTGGCCTCACCTAGCCTGTGCCTGACTCACACAAACTGATGCGAGCCACAGACATTGGCATGAGATGCTGTGTGGGGCACATAACTCTACCCAGGGGAAATGTCAGCAAATATGGCAAATTTGTTGTTTACATTATACATACTGAGTGCTGACTATAATCATTGCAACAAACATGGAGTTTTGCCCATGTTCCACTACAGAATTCTATGAATAGTTCAGTGCACTAGTGATACTAAATATGTATTATTATTGTTAGGTATTTGAAGCCTCAAAGATACAAGTAAAATGTTAGCAGTAACATGTAAATTTATACACACTATTTATTGTCTGAAGCCACACGCAGTGTGAGGAACAATACTAGACAAACACTCACTCAATTATTGATATTGAGTGGGTCATAGAATTGTTGTCAACAAGGTTACAATATTTGCCCTGCAAGTGCCAAGTATGACAAACGGTATAAAACATGCTATACTGAGAAACTACCAATCACTGTTATATCACTGCCATGAAAAATCAATTGGATGACTCCAGGAAATTGAAAATGTAGGTATCCTGAAAGGAGGACATGCATGGCTGCTCACATATGCTCATGTGTGGCTGTGCACATGTCATGGTCATGCGTGGCCGCACACTGGCTTCAATGGAGACAGCTGTTGTCACATTTATCTTAGTGTTCCTTGTGCTAAATCTCTGTCCTGGTAAAGTTGTTTGGAATGTGATCCTCCCTTTTGTTTCATGTGTTATGTGAAAGTCATACCTAATTATAGCTCATCTGGTTTACCACATGCAGGCATGTATTGTGCTACATTTTCATAATACACATTTGGTAATTCGATGATTGGATCATATTCAGAAAGTTGATTGGCAGATTGATCGATGTTAGCAATGTTGAATTTACTGTAATTTACTTGCGTATGTGTCAGTAGTAATGATGCTATATACCTGGTGCATTTGGTGAATCAGACATTTCAAAGAGAAGTGTACTGAATAGAATGGAAACGTTGTTGCTTTACAAACCATTTTAACCATTTCAGTGCTAAGTTTCTCGCCTGTCAATCACCACTGAATAGTGAGTTTATTTTGAGTTTTCACTGAAATTGAGTAAAACATGTTAACATCACTTTTTCACATAGGATAATTAATTTTCTGAAAAGTGAACACCTTTATTTGCTGTTAAACTGGGAATATCAAAGAATAGTGTAGGCATGCAAAATATGAGATTGGTTACCATGGAAATAAGAAATCCAAGATGGCTGAACATGCTTAATTGCTTTGTCATGTTTATTTTAGAAAGTTGCATTTTATGAATATAGACAATGTATGTATTTTATAACCCGGATCATCTGGGAATATTTTAGGATGCAAATAATAAGATCAGTTGCCATGGAAGCCAGTAAATCCAAGATGCCCTGATGTAACAGCATCTCTGCCAATCCTAAAGAAAGATTCGTGTAAGAGTAAGTGATCCTTGCTGATGACATGATTTGTCATAAATAATGAATTCATGTACCTGAGTATTTGATAGTTTGGAGGAATCTGTGGAGGAATCTGTCAATATCGTTTTTTATTAAACACCAGTTGGACAATTTGATGTATTCAAATGTAGCTTTCTTATAGCACTGAGGCCATGGTCTGTATGTTTGTTCTCCATGCTTTCATGAAATAGTGACAAGTTTAGACCTTTGGTGCCCTGTAATAATAACAACGCAATCACAGATCACAGAATTACTTTCATGATTTATCACACCTTGTATCAGCAGCATTCCAGTTGTAGTTCTTCATGCAATGTTTCATTGTTCAACGGAAACATGAGATCCTCTGGCCTGCCTTACAACTGCACATACCAAGTAGCAGTGAATTCAAGACAACTGGAGCGTGTTATGACAGACTGTATTTATAGTTTCTCACTTGGTACCTGGTTGAAGTGATGATCTAGGTAAAAATAAGCCAATTTTTAAAGTTCCCAAATAAGTCATCCTTGCTGATGACATGATTTGTCATAAATAATGAATTCATGTACTTGAGTATTTGATAGTTTGGAGGAATCTGTGTACTGATTAAATCCATGAATAATTGACGAGCGTGAGAAAGGTAGTTAAATCTACTTACACAAGAACCAGAGCTACGACATGACCTCAGCAGCCAGTCAACATTCTCGTGGTCATGTGAGACATTTATGTTGAACTTTATCATCTCACAATGAAGTTCAGCGGCATAGTGGTTAGAACATCGAACTCCCAGTTGAAAGATTGCGGGTCCATATCCTGTAGCTGCCAGCTCAAACTTTGGGCAAGTTGGTTCCTTCATCATTGGTCCACGTCACTCATGTGTATGAATGAGTACCTGGCTAAACAGTGGTAGATATTGAAGTATGAATTGTCTTTATGCAATAATTTCAGTATGGCTGAATGCTTCCGATAGAAGTTGAGATGGTGTTCGATTGAACAGGACTGCCAGTGAGTAATGTGTGTAGCGCTTTGAGCAGTCTGAAGGACTGGATACCTCGCTATATAAGAACTTACCTTTTCTTTGGGTGTAGGGCTTCAGCTGGAACTTCCAGATCATTATAGTATGGACATGTTCATGGTAGATTAATGAACAAATTCCATTAATACTTTATTCTATTGTTTTGACGTGTTAAAGTCCAAGTTAACCCTGGATGATCCACCCCAGATGGTTCACCCTAAATGGTTCAGCCCCATATGGTTCACCCCAGATGGTTCAGTCTAGTTGGTTCACCCCAGACGGTTCACCCCACATATGGTTTATCCCCCACATATGGTTCATCCAAAATGGTTCACACCAGACTGTTTCTCCCACATATGATTAAACCCCAAATGGTTAACCCCCAGATGGTTCATCCTAGATGGTTCACCCTCAGATGGTTTATTCTTAGATGGTTCCCCCTCAGATGGTTCCCCCTCAGATGGTTCCCCCTCAGATGGTTCTCCCATATGGTTCACCCCAGATAGTTCACCCTCAGATTGTTCATCCAGATTGGTCACCCCAGATAGTTTACCCCCTGATGGTTCAACCCAGATAGTTGAGATGGTTCTCCCAAGATGGTTCACACCAGATTGTTTGTTCCACGTATGGTTACCCCGGATGGTTGGTCAACCCCAAGATGGTTTACCACCTAATGATTACCACCCCCCAGATGGTTTACCCTCAGATGATTCACACCCATTGGGCCCCTAGATGACAAATAGGCCAGAAAGTCCTTATCAGTGTAACTTTCTGAGATAATGTATATTTCAACTACTAGTGCAGTAGATAAGACAAATTTAAGCTAAATGTATTAAATAATCAATGAGATGATAAAATGTACTACTAACAAAAAACTATTCCTGTAAAATTATTTCAAAATATGTCGTACATTTTGGGTCACTATATTAGTCTGGTGACTTACCGACATTTTTTATGATCACCATTGCAAAGTGGACCAAAGCACAACATTTGGCACAACCTTCCCTTGGGATCTAATACTCAATTTTAGCAGGGCAGCCATAATTAATTTGTCAACTTTTAAATTAAATATTAAAATCCAAGATGGCCAAAAATATCACCTACAGTCAAACATTGGCCATGTTTTCAAAAAAAAAATTTAAGGTCGCTTGTTCACTATACAATACTGCCTGTCAATATAGTTTGTTTTATTAAACACCAGTTGGACAATTTGATATATTCAAATGTAGCTTTCTTGTAGCACTGAGGCCATGGTCTGTATGTCTGTTCTCCATGCTTTCTTGTAGCACTGAGGCCATGGTCTGTATGTCTGTTCTCCATGCTTTCTTGTAGCACTGAGGCCATGGTCTGTATGTTTGTTCTCCATGCTTTCTTGTAGCACTGAGGCCATGGTCTGTATGTTTGTTCTCCATGCTTTCTTGTAGCACTGAGGCCATGGTCTGTATGTTTGTTCTCCATGCTTTCATGAAATAGTGACAAGTTTAGACCTTTGGTGCCCTGTAATAATAACAACGCAATCACAGATCACAGAATTACTTTCATGATTTATCACACCTTGTATCAGTTTATCACACCTTGTATCAGCAGCATTCCAGTTGTAGTTCTTCATGAATGTTTCATTGTTCAAAGGAAACATGGCCTGCCTTACAACTGCACATACCAAGTAGCAGTGAATTCAAGACAACTGGAGCGTGTTATGACAGACTGTATTTATAGTTTCTCACTTGATCTAGTTTCTCACATGATCTAGGTAAAAATAAGCCAATTTTTAGATCAACTTGTCATCAGTAAAGAAACAAAAGTGTGAATATTAAAAATAAAGAGGTAGTTTTATTATTTATACCGGTGGGCGGATGTGGTTGCGTGCATGCTTGCATTGTGCTTTTTTAATAATGGTTATAATTAATTTTTTATTGCAATTTCTGAAAACGAATCTGACAAAGCGTTGTTTACAATTTCCCTCATCAGGCGATGGTTACAGCTTTCCTGGGTTTAACCCTCATACATAATAATCATACAGCAACAAACTCTTGTAATTAATGGAAAGTAGATTTGTTAGAATATTGTCAAATACGAATACACATACAAAACAATTCTAATATTAAAAAGGAAGAAATATAAATTCAATGTGCACCAACACAGCATGTAACATTCATGTTCGCCAACCCATAAAATCTTTGCCATGTCCCAAGAATGTGCCCTTTGGCATCAAGCTAATTGACACTCGGTCTGACTGCTACAGTAACTACTCACACAATACAGCATCATTGTATTTCTACTAAAGCTCCAGGATTCATTGCTGGTCATTGTGATGTGAAGACTTGAGTAAACAGCTCCAGACACCAGCCAGTCCAGCTGCAGGGAGTCATATCCTTTATATGGTTCCTTAGTGGTCAACTTCCCACAGCCACACTTGTGAAACTGACAAGTTTTAGCATGTTGTGTCTAAAAGCATTCTGGTCAGTGGAAGTTGTTTAGGAGAGTCAGGGTGTGACAGAGCTGGGGTAAGGTGTATTCACCCCACTGGGACAGTCTTGGTGTGACAGAGCTGGGTATAGTGTATTCACCCCATTGGGACAGTCAGGGCATGTCAGTGATCAGGGTTGAAATGTGTGTGTTCACCTTATAGGGACATCCATTGTGAGGGGATGGGGGTTAGTGAATGACTGGCACAGATACGTTTACACAAACTGTCTGTGTGAATGAATGGCTGCTGTTTATTCTACATTTGGACCCATGTTTAATGTAGTAAGTGGTGTAGCACATAGCTGGACCACTTCACCTGCCAGGGTCCCTCCATTGAATCTCCTGGTTGGAGCTTATGGGTTGGAGCTCATGGTCGGAGATTATGGGTTGGAGCTCATGGTCAGAGATCATGGGTTGGATTTCTGGTTAGGGTTCATGGGTTGGAGCTCTGGGGTTGAAACTCATGGGTTTGAGCTCATGGTTGGAGATCATAGGGTTGAGCTCATGGGTTGGATGGAGATCATAGGGTTGAGCTCATGGGTTGGATGGAGCTCATGGGTTGAATCTCCTGGTTGGGGCTTGTGGGTTTGAGCTCCTACATTGAACCTCCTGGGTTCAAACTGTAGGAAAAGTGTTTGTAATACCTAAATCACAGAATCAATTAAAATACAGAGGCCTTTAAAATATGTATTCCCTTTTTCTGAGAAAAAATCAAGCATATGCTTGTTTTTATAGTAGTAGTAGTAGTAGTAGGGTAGTGGTAGTAGTAGTAGTAGTAGGGTAGTAGTGGTAGTAGTAGTGGTAGTAGTAGTAGTAGTACTAGTAGTAGTAAAAATAATGCAGTTGACTTGCTGCTTTACAAAATGCCACAGACTTAAACACACTTGATGTTCTCCAAAATACACAAACAAAATGTTTATGATAAGGGACTTTTTGAGGGTCTGTCATAACTAAAATATAAACATTTTCTCAATAATGAAATCGTCCATTTTAATATCATCACATAAATATAACTGTAAGAAAATTGTAAGAAAACTACAGATAATAACTGAAGTCTAGTCAACATTTTGATGTGCAAGGAGCATTGACTATGGACATGTTAGCTTAAAAACTTAGTGGATTATTTTGCATTGTGGGGAGACGTGCCTTTGAAACTTCACTGCTCAGATTGTAGTTGGATAAGTCATATCCCCAGACCAAGAGATCCAAGGCCTAGCTACAGTGTAAGATCAAGACAATTGGTGTGTTTGTTTGTTGTAGTTGGATGAGTTGAGGTCCAAGGAAAGGTCCATGGCTCAACTAGAACATGAGATCCAGTCCATTGGTGTGTTTGTTTGTTGTAGTTGGATGAGTTTAGGTCCAAGGAGAGGTCCATGTCCCCAACTAGAATATGAGGTCCTGTCCATTGGTGTGTTTGTTTGTTGTAGTTGGATGAGTTGAGGTTCAAGGAGAGGTCCATGTCCCAACTAGAATATGAGGTCCAGTCCATTGGTGTGTTTGTTTGTTGTAGTTGGATGAGTTGAGATCCAAGGAGAGGTCCATGGCCCAGCTAGAACATGTGGTCCAGTCCATTGGTGTGTTTGTTTGTTGTAGTTGGATGAGTTGAGGTTCAAGGAGAGGTCCATGTCCCAACTAGAATATGAGGTCCAGTCCATTGGTGTGTTTGTTTGTTGTAGTTGGATGAGTTGAGATCCAAGGAGAGGTCCATGGCCCAGCTAGAACATGTGGTCCAGTCCATTGGTGTGTTTGTTTGTTGTAGTTGGATGAGTTTAGGTCCAAGGAGAGGTCCATGTCCCCAACTAGAATATGAGGTCCTGTCCATTGGTGTGTTTGTTTGTTGTAGTTGGATGAGTTGAGGTTCAAGGAGAGGTCCATGTCCCAACTAGAATATGAGGTCCTGTCCATTGGTGTGTTTGTTTGTTGTAGTTGGATGAGTTGAGGTTCAAGGAGAGGTCCATGTCCCAACTAGAATATGAGGTCCAGTCCATTGGTGTGTTTGTTTGTTGTAGTTGGATGAGTTGAGATCCAAGGAGAGGTCCATGGCCCAGCTAGAACATGTGGTCCAGTCCATTGGTGTGTTTGTTTGTTGTAGTTGGATGAGTTGAGGTCCAAGGAGAGGTCCATGACCCAACTAGAACATGAGGTCCAGTCCATTGGTGTGTCTGTTTGTTGTAGTTGGATGAGTTTAGGTCCAAGGAGAGGTCCATGTCCCAACTAGAATATGAGGTCCAGTCCATTGGTGTGTTTGTTTGTTGTAGTTGGATGAGTTGAGGTCCAAGGAGAGGTCCATGACCCAGCTAGAACATGTGGTCCAGTCCATTGGTGTATTTGTTTGTTGTAGTTGGATGAGTTGAGGTTCAAGGAGAGGTCCATGTCCCAACTAGAATATGAGGTCATGTCCGTTGGTGTGTTTGTTTGTTGTAGTTGGATGAGTTGAGATCCAAGGAGAGGTCCATGGCCCAGCTAGAACATGTGGTCCAGTCCATTGGTGTGTTTGTTTGTTGTAGTTGGATGAGTTGAGGTCCAAGGAGAGGTCCATGGCCCAGCTAGAACATGAGGTCCAGTCCATTGGTGTGTTTGTTTGTTGTAGTTGGATGAGTTGAGTTCCAAGGAGAGGTCCATGGCCCAGCTAGAACATGAGGTCCAGTCCATTGGTGTGTTTGTTTATTGTAGTTGGATGAGTTGAGGTCCAAGGAGAGGTCCATGGCCCAGCTAGAACATGAGGTCCAGTCCATTGGTGTGTTTGTTTGTTGTAGTTGGATGAGTTGAGGTCCAAGGAGAGGTCCATGGCCCAGCTAGAACATGAGGTCCAGTCCATTGGTGTGTTTGTTTGTTGTAGTTGGATGAGTTGAGGTCCAAGGAGAGGTCCATGGCCCAGCTAGAACATGAGGTCCAGTCCATTGGTGTGTTTGTTTGTTGTAGTTGGATGAGTTGAGTTCCAAGGAGAGGTCCATGGCCCAGCTAGAACATGAGGTCCAGTCCATTGGTGTGTTTGTTTGTTGTAGTTGGATGAGTTGAGGTCCAAGGAGAGGTCCATGGCCCAGCTAGAACATGTGGCCCAGTCCATTGGTGTGTTTGTTTGTTGTAGTTGGATGAGTTGAGGTCCAAGGAGAGGTCCATGGCCCAGCTAGAACATGAGGTCCAGTCCATTGGTGTGTTTGTTTGTTGTAGTTGGATGAGTTGAGATCCAAGGAGAGGTCCATGGCCCAGCTAGAACATGTGGTCCAGTCCATTGGTGTGTTTGTTTGTTGTAGTTGGATGAGTTGAGGTCCAAGGAGAGGTCCATGGCCCAGCTAGAACATGAGGTCCAGTCCATTGGTGTGTTTGTTTGTTGTAGTTGGATGAGTTGAGTTCCAAGGAGAGGTCCATGGCCCAGCTAGAACATGAGGTCCAGTCCATTGGTGTGTTTGTTTGTTGTAGTTGGATGAGTTGAGGTCCAAGGAGAGGTCCATGGCCCAGCTAGAACATGAGGTCCAGTCCATTGGTGTGTTTGTTTGTTGTAGTTGGATGAGTTGAGGTCCAAGGAGAGGTCCATGGCCCAGCTGGAACATGAGGTCCAGTCCATTGGTGTGTTTGTTTGTTGTAGTAGGATGAGTTGAGGTCCAAGGAGAGGTCCATGGCCCAGCTGGTACATGAGGTCCAGTCCATTGGTGTGTTTGTTTGTTGTAGTTGGATGAGTTGAGGTCCAAGGAGAGGTCCATGGCCCAGCTGGAACATGAGGTCCAGTCCATTGGTGTGTTTGTTTGTTGTAGTTGGATGAGTTGAGGTCCAAGGAGAGGTCCATGGCCCAGCTAGAACATGAGGTCCAGTCCATTGGTGTGTTTGTTTGTTGTAGTTGGATGAGTTGAGGTCCAAGGAGAGGTCCATGGCCCAGCTGGAACATGAGGTCCAGTCCATTGGTGTTTTTGTTTGTTGTAGTTGGATGAGTTGAGGTCCAAGGAGAGGTCCATGGCCCAGCTAGAACATGAGGTCCAGTCCATTGGTGTGTTTGTTTGTTGTAGTTGGATGAGTTGAGGTCCAAGGAGAGGTCCATGGCCCAGCTAGAACATGAGGTCCAGTCCATTGGTGTGTTTGTTTGTTGTAGTTGGATGAGTTGAGGTCCAAGGAGAGGACCATGGCCCAGCTAGAACATGTGGTCCAGTCCATTGGTGTGTTTGTTTGTTGTAGTTGGATGAGTTGAGGTCCAAGGAGAGGACCATGGCCCAGCTAGAACATGTGGTCCAGTCCATTGGTGTGTTTGTTTGTTGTAGTTGGATGAGTTGAGGTCCAAGGAGAGGACCATGGCCCAGCTAGAACATGTGGTCCAGTCCATTGGTGTGTTTGTTTGTTGTAGTTGGATGAGTTGAGGTCCAAGGAGAGGACCATGGCCCAGCTAGAACATGCGGTACAGTCCATTGGTGTGTTTGTTTGTTGTAGTTGGATGAGTTGAGGTCCAAGGAGAGGACCATGGCCCAGCTGGAACATGAGGTCCAGTCCATTGGTGTGTTTGTTTGTTGTAGTTGGATGAGTTGAGGTCCAAGGAGAGGACCATGGCCCAGCTAGAACATGTGGTCCAGTCCATTGGTGTGTTTGTTTGTTGTAGTTGGATGAGTTGAGGTCCAAGGAGAGGACCATGGCCCAGCTAGAACATGAGGTCCAGTCCATTGGTGTGTTTGTTTGTTGTAGTTGGATGAGTTGAGGTCCAAGGAGAGGACCATGGCCCAGCTAGAACATGTGGTCCAGTCCATTGGTGTGTTTGTTTGTTGTAGTTGGATGAGTTGAGGTCCAAGGAGAGGACCATGGCCCAGCTAGAACATGCGGTACAGTCCATTGGTGTGTTTGTTTGTTGTAGTTGGATGAGTTGAGGTCCAAGGAGAGGACCATGGCCCAGCTGGAGCGGGAGGTCGGGGCCCAGTCCATTGACGCAACCAAACTGCGAATGGAGAAGGAGTCGATGCAGGACCTCCTCAGCTACTCCTGGGACTCAGATACGTGGCAGGACCGGTCTCCTCGACGGGCTAACTCTGTGTCATCTGTCGCGTCACCAGATGGTGACACAACGCCAGACGTTGTACGCATCATGGTGAGTAGTAAGAGTTTGTCATCTAGTCTAATAAATGTCTGTTATATGATAAGTCACAAGTGCATGTCGTGTGATGTGTGTGTGTCATTTGATAAGTAAGTCATATGATAAGTGTGTGTCATATGATAAGTGTGTCATATGATAAATGTGTGTCATACGATAAGTGTGTGCCATATGATAAGTGTGTGTTGAATGACAAGTGTGTATCAAATGATAAGTGTGTGTCATACGATAAGTCTGTCATATGATAAGTGTGTCAAATGACAGGTGTGTGTCATACGATAAGTGTGTCATAATAAGTGTGTGTCATTAGGATAATTATGTGCCATATGATAAATATACGTCATTATAAATGTGTATCATACAATAAGTATGCGTCGTAAGATAAATGTGTGCCATATGATAACTGTGTGTAATATGATAAGTGTGTCATCAGATAAGTGGTCACATGATGATTGGAGTTGCTCAGATCGCAATGATCACTTGGCTACAGCAATGGCTAAGTGTATGGCTAGGGCGAGTGACTTGATCATGTGTCATGACATACATATGGCGTCATGACATACTTGCGATGTCATATAATTATGGTATCATAACATACTGTGTCATAAGTAACATATGGCAGCATACATTGACCCAGGAATGTAAACCAACACACCAGGTTGTCTCAAAATTGAAGGTGGTCATGTCAGTTTCACCGTGTTTTGAATCATTTGGTATGGAATGTGACAGCTGTACAACTGTCAATGATTTGTTGTATTTGGTTCATAGTCAAAATTACTAATTACATTTGCATTCAATTTGGTTTGATATCTTTAACCCCTCATTTGAAATCGGTTATATTAGTAGTTTGTTCAATATATTTTACTCCTCATTTAACGTTAGCTGCATTTGTAGTTGCTTTGGTTACTTTATCTCCTCATTTTAAAAATCAGTTGTATTCAGAGTTTTGTTCTGATTTCTTTAACTCCTGATCTGGACCCATTGTATTTGCAGCTAAACAAGTCAATGTTTTCCATCTCAACATTGCTGCTAACTCTAGCCACTCCCTGAACGATTTATTTCAGGTTAACCGACTAACCCTAAACAGACCCTAAAAGTGACCCAGAAAGTCCACTTTTAGCCAAGCCCCTATTTATAATGCAGGCTGAACACAGGAGCAGGCAGGAGTAGGCCAGTTTGGGTTAGCGTAAATCACACAACTAAGGAGTTGTACTTGGGTCTAAGAACTATCTTGAGAGGGGCATAGATGACTTATTACTGATGTGTCAGTCTTATCAACCATCAGCTTCACACTGGAATGTACGGTTGGGTTCAGGGCCTGATATAATTACAGGGCTGATAAGTAACGACAAGTCGATGAACTGAAACGAATGTAAAAATGTGAACATTTGTCAGCACGGGGCAGTGTGCTTCGCTCGGGCTGTTTCGCATAAGTCACAGTGGCTGGGCCACACGTTTTGTCCATTACGCCTGAATTATAAGGCGCCAGTGGAATTTCTGACAGAGAAAGGGTGTGATTCTATAAGACTGCTTCAAGAGGAAGTCAGCTGGTTCAGCATGTAACTCATTTTACACACTGATGTTGTTAATTTGCCAGTTTGCTGACATCTGTACATCATATATTGGACTAACATAGCCAACGGTTGTGCAGTAGGTGGGCTTGTGGGGATGGGTTGTCATGGGTGGGCTTGTGGGGATGGGTTGTCGTGGGTGGGCTTGTGGGGATGGGTTGTCGTGGGTGGGCTTGTGGGGATGGGTTGTTGTGGGTGGGGTTGTGGGGATGGGTTGTTGTGGGTGGGCTTGTGGGGATGGGTTGTCGTGGGTGGGCATGTGGGGAGGTGGGCTTGTGGGGATGGGTTGTCATGGGTGGGCTTGTGGGGATGGGTTGTCGTGGGTGGGCTTGTGGGGATGGGTTGTCGTGGGTGGGCTTGTGGGGATGGGTTGTTGTGGGTGGGGTTGTGGGGATGGGTTGTTGTGGGTGGGATTGTGGGGATGGGTTGTCGTGGGTGGGCATGTGGGGATGGGTTGTCGTGGGTGGGCTTGTGGGGATGGGTTGTCGTGGGTGGGCTTGTGGGGATGGGTTGTCGTGGGTGGGCTTGTGGGGATGGGTTGTCGTGGGTGGGCTTGTGGGGATGGGGTGTCGTGGGTGGGCTTGTAGGGGGGGTATGTCTATGGGCAGTTGGATTTAGTGGGTGTATGGAATGAGCTGCCTCCAACCAATCCTGTCTCTTGTTGCCTCTCTCATCTCACTGTTGGCTTTTTATATTCCTGTATCAATCCGTCATGTGGTGGTTGTTGCCCTGAGATCACACCTTACATCAACCTACAGAGGGGCAGAGACGTCTTCCCAAATCACTCCTGGGTACACCTGTCATTCAAACTGCACCTGTGGGCTGACACTAATGACTAGTGTCTCTAGTGGCTGTTCTACAACCAGTGACAACTCTGAGACTAGTGACATTAGTGGCTCTCCTACAACTAGTGACAACTCTGAGACTAGTGACATTAGTGGCTCTCCTTCAACTACTGACAACTCTGAGACTAGTGACATTAGTGGCTCTCCTACAACTAGAGACAACTCTGAGATTAGTGACAATAGTGACTCCTACAACTAGTGACAACTCTGATACTAGAGACATTAGTGGCTCTCCTACAAGTACTGACAACTCTGAGACTAGATACATTAGTGGCTCTCCTACAAGTACTGACAACTCTGAGACTAATGACGTTAGTGGCTCTCCTTCAACTACTGACAACTCTGAGACTAGTGACATTAGTGACTCTCCTACAACTACTGACAACTCTGAGACTAGTGACATTAGTGGCTCTCCTTCAACTACTGACAACTCTGAGACTAGTGACATTAGTGGCTCTCCTACAACTAGAGACAACTCTGAGATTAGTGACATTAGTGACTCTCCTACAACTAGGGACAACTCTAAGACTTGTGTATTGGCTATGCTAATTACAGTTTCAGGTATCTTCTGATAACAAGCCAGTTGCTCTCAGCTTTTTAAGTACAGGTGTGGCATGCAAGGGGTAGGGTGTTGAGTGGCAGGTACTGCAGGCAAGGGGTATGGTGTTGTATGACTACTGGACCCTGGGGCTCTCAGAGATACATTACACAGTCATTATATGAGCTCGGGTGACACCAGTGGATTGTCCTGCAAGATGGGCTGCCTTTCAACCATCTAAAAGGAAAACTTAAATTGATCTCTGGCCCCTTGGTGCATGTGTAAATGAGGTGTCATATGTGGACCAACATATGACAGCACTTGTGTGAAGACAATTGCTGAACAGTTCATAGCAGGCTGTCACCACAGGAAGTGTGTCTAGGTGCGATCTGATAAGTTTGCAAAGTAAAAAACGGCAGTCATATGTACCAGACACCCCAAACCCATCCTAAATGTTTCCAGTCTTCTGTTAGGACAGCCTTTTGCCAGAAATCTCAATCCCAATCATTCATCTAACTGAAGTAACCAGCAACAGCGGATGCTGGGTTGAAATTTCAGCCTGATACATACAAAACTAACAGAGATGTGGATGCACAAACAAACAGAGAATGAACTGTTTTATAATATAGATATGTCGTATTCCTAGTTATCCAATATAATTTTTGACACTTACTTTTTATAATACACTAACTTGACAAGCGATAATTTTGACGCTAAATGACAAAATTACACATAGCTCCATCTGTAGGAAATGTATGAAATGCGAAAGAGGGCGCTACTTGTAAGCGTGCAGACATGACCAGTGACAGGTAAACCTGGTGCATGTTAAGCGCTGAGGATTTTCAAATGTCAATAACATAAAAACTATTCAAGATTTCTGCATACATCCAGCGACATATTTGTAGATGGCATAATTATCTTTACGATGACATAGAAAAACATTAAATTCCACAGCTGGAACTCCACATACAGCCTTTTAAAATATTGAGCCCCCAAGTAGCTATACCTGTATACACATAGACACAGATAGCTACACCTGTATATACATGGACACAGATAGCTACACCTGTATATACGTGGATACAGATAGCTACACCTGTGTATGCATGGAGACAGATAGCTACACTTGTATAGACATAGACACAAGTAGCTATACCTGTATACACATAGACACAGATAGATACACATGTACCGGTATACACATAGACACAGATAGATACACATGCATAGACATATACACAAGTAGCTGCACATGTATATGTGACCCATCTTAACGAAATGAGTCGGATGTCGGCAAATCTGATTTTCCGTAAATGCCGTTTATGTGAACAAATCGCGAATCCATCGATTTTGAGATTTCCCCTGAAAATTATTCTTTGGTATTCGTTTTATCGATTGCTACTCTAGCTACCCTCTAATTAACTCTGTTTTGTGTATTTTAAAGCGATTTTTGTAGAGCTGTGCGAAGTGTTCCGCTCGATTTCCTTAAAATAACGCCGAAAATGCCAGTAATGGCACACGTTCGCAACTGCTAATTTTAGGACGCTCCTAACATATGAGATATCACCACGAAGCTTGACACGTCATCCTCCCATATATGGGCATAAATATGCTAATAACTACATTCTGTGACCTCAAGAGAGCTTGGAAGACGCCCCCAGTTTAGGCCAGCTGTGTAAACAATTCGGATCATGTGGTAGCAAATGCAACTGCGTGACCCAGGCAGCTGTTCTCATTGGTTCAGTGATGGGTCATTTACATAATCTGTAAACACACGCATGCGCACCATGTATTTCCACCGCGTCACTGCTGACCCAGATAGCGATTAAGAAGACGCGAAAAATGGTGTTTAACGTGGCGAAGCTGTTAAATTCGGATGGAAGTGATTGCGCACAGATTTACAGTTTGATTGAGGAGTATTTTTTGGAAGACTTGACGGATGGAAGCGAGGCGGACTTGTACGAAATTTTAGCAAGATCTGTCCACGTTAACTAAGGTACATTTCATGAAACAACGAATATTTTGCATCAACTTTGACGGCCGTTTTCTGAGTTTGAAGGTTTCTACCCCACATGTGTCTGTTAAGCCATAACTTCAGTTAGAATTAAGATATCTTCTTACATGATACACCATGTGAAAGCAGAGATTCTGCTCTTTCCAACGCTACTAATAACTCAATATTAAAAATTTCTGACATGCGACTAATTTTTTTAAGATGGGTCACATATACATGTACACATATAGCTACACCTGTATACACATAGACACAGATAGATACACCTGTATATACATGGACACAGGTAGCTACACCTGTAAACACATACACACAGATAGCTACACCTGTATAGACATAGACACAAGTAGCTACACCTGTATACACATAGACAGATAGATACACCTGTGTATATGTAGACACAGGTAGCTACACCTGTACATACATCGACAGGGAGTGGTGACACACCAAAATACCACCTGTGTATAACAACGCATTGTAATTTTTTTTAATGCTACAGTTTAGTGCGACATCAAAGAGATTAAAAATGGGATTGTCAAGTCTTATGAAAGACGTGATTTCAATTTATGTAGATATGGGCTCTCGAGGCTAGACTGCACCTAACAATGGATGGCCTTTGTTTTAGTTGTTCTTGACTGACAAAACCGACTGTAGCCAGGCAATACCCAGAGGCAGGGCTGTAGCCACAATGCAGTGATTATCAGGGCAGTGGACAATCTGTAGTGACCAGAAGCAGGAAGCCGATGGTGGACAACATCTGGCCCTAGGACCAGGTACCAGTGACAGGTCAACACAACACAATGATGTCTCCTGATGGCATTCCGATAGGCAAAGAAGTCTGCTCATTTCTATGACTTGGGGCTATGGGGTGAGCTGTTTATTGGACTGCATCACCCCCACACCCACCCCACATCCTCTGGGTCTGCACTGGGTCACTCTCTCAGACCACTGGCCACTCTCAGACCACTGTTCATTGTAGGAATGTGAAATATCTGCTGTACCCCTAGTAGCCACACTTGTCTATTGTGATGGTCATAACTGTCTGTCTCTTACATCCAATAATAATCGGGCTAGCGTGTGTGTGCATGCGTGCATGTGCACGTGCGTAATCATGCGTGCCTGCATCCATAGGGTATGCCCTCACTCCAAGTGGAGCATAGGCCGTAGACAACGACTCTCCAGCGCACACGACTTTGGGCAATCCTCTCTATTTCTTCCCAGGTGTAGCCACTCCTCTTTACTCCTGCGGCTGTGTCCCTTTGCCAGGTATTTTTTGGCCTTCCTCGCCTTCTTTTTCCTTGAGGAGTCCAAGGCAGAGACTGCGTGCATCTGTGTATGTTAATGTTCTCCTCCTGGATGGTTTCTATCTCGGGTGACATAGTTTCAGGAATTTGTCTACAAACATTTGGAAGAAAAGTAATGCCTTTAGTTGATTAAAGGTTCTTACAAGTTTTGGGGTTTGTGCTGTACATTAGTATGTTAGACAGACGTAAATTGATTGGTCATAACGTTACGCATATTTTCTGTGAGGTCGCTAGGACCGCCAGTCAGTTGGGGACGTTTTGTGTAACTTTTGTTAATATGGAAAAACTATTCTAATATATGTCATAACAAATATCATTTTAAAAAACTATTCTAATATATGTCATAACAAACATCATTTACAAAAAAAACTATTCAGATATATGTCATAACAAACACAATTTACAAAAAACTATTCTAATATATGTCATAACAAACATCATTTACAAAAACTATTCAGATAAATGTTTTAACAAACATCATTTATAAAAAAAACTATTTAGATATATGTCATAACAAACATCATTTACAAAAACTATTTAAATATATATGTCTTAACAAACATCATTTACAAAAACTCGGGGAAACTGTCTTATGCATCTGTGAATCTGGAAGGTGGGCAATTTTGCTAATTCAAATAAATTACTAACAATTTTATTGATTCCGTTGTAGTGTAAGACTTTCTGTGATGTCGTCTTGGTAAGTGGTCATGTTGAACTGTCCATAAGACACCTGTCTGTAATGTACACCTGTCTGATGTACACCTGGCTGTAACATACACCTGTCTACGACATACACAAGTGTATTCTATACACCAGTCTGTGGCTTACGCTTATCCATGATACATCTGTTTATTATGTACACCTGTCTATATATGACATGCACATGTCGATGGTACACCTGTATATGATACACACCTGGATGTTACATACACCTGTCTATGATGTTCACATGTCTACAGTATACACCTGCTTGTGATGAACACCTGTCTATGATGGATACATGCTTACACTCAGAATTAGAATAGCAACCACTTTAAGCACACATTTACCTCTCAGAGACAATCTCAATAACAACCTCTTCGAATTCGCATCTACCTCCTAGGGACCGTCTCAATAACAACCTCTTCAAACCCACATCTACCTCTCAGGGACCATCTCAATAATGACCTCTTTGAACCTACATCTACCTCTCTAGAAAGATGTAATAACATGTGTCCCTATTTTATATAGGTAACTGTTAAAGCCCATCATGCATGTGCCAACTATTTGTTAGTGATAGCTCATTAGCCAACAAATAGTCCATGAATTAGACCCCAACATTGTGGTCATCAGTACCACATAGGGGGACAAATGCCTCTGATTCTAGGACTACTTGTCCATGGATGAGCAGTTGGCATCTGTTAGTCAATACATGTATGTAGGGCCTTAGTCTAGGAGATTGGGAGACTAGGACAATGCCCCCTTTGACAGTCCCCCTCCAGGCAGTAATACATGCAAGGGTGACAACTGTGGACTTTTTACCACACTCCTCATAGAATATTTGACATCAAAAGACTGACCATGCAAGGAATGTGTCCCTATGCTGCAGGCCCAGATCTTATCATCCTGGGGTGCTCTGAACTGACTGTCTGGGGTTTTGTAGCACATTGTTTACAATGATCTGGACTGCCTTGTGTTCACACTGGGGAGTACTGTGGTTTATTTAAGATCATGTGGGGTTTCTATCCATGTCAATCTTGTGAAATTGTAGCCACTTGGTGGACAGCAACAGTGTCCCTCTAGTAACTGTGTCTGGTTACCATGGTAATCACAATACGTTGTTTACACAGTTAGTTGTAATTTGTATTGGTAATAATAGATCTGTAATAATAATAATTACTATTGTTTGTCTTTCAAGTTAACACAAGTTACATAATTTGTTCCCAGTTGATAGTGCTCCTCGGAGCAATTGCAAGATATTCATGTAATGTTATGAACAATTGATTTGTGTGTATATATGTGTGTGTGTGTGTGCGTGCGTGTGTACATGTGTGTGTGTGTGTGTGTGTGTGTGTGTGTGCATGCAATTGCAAGATATTCACGTAATGTTATGAACAATTGATTTGTGTGTATATGTGTGTGTGTCTGTGTGTGTATGCATGTGTGTGTGTACGTGTGTGTGTGTGTGTGTGCATGCGTGTTCATGCATGTGTGCGGGTGCATGTGAACCTGTGTCGATATAGCTGTGCCTGTGTGTTATGTACGTGTGTGCATGCGGTCATGCGTGTGTACCTGTGTCCATGTAGTTGTGCCTGTGTTGTGTGTGCGTGCATGCATGACTGTGCTCTCACGTGTGCATGTATGTGCGCTCTCATGCATGCATGCATGCATGCATGTGTCCATGCCCATGTACCGGTATGTACAATGTTTCCCCCTGTGCCTCAGCCGGCCAAGGAGGACGCTGTGAGCTCAGGCAACATGGAGAAGGAGAGGAAGCTGCAACATAAGATCTCGGAGCTCAACGCCAAAGTGCGCCGTCTTGACGACCAGTCCACAGCACTGGCTCAGGACAAGGCTGACCTGGTCAGTATGTCCACTCACAGAGGAGTGGGTGTCACTGTAGGGTGTGGGTCACTTTAGGGGGCGTGTGTGTCACTAGGGGGTGTGTCACATTAGTGGGTATGTGTCACTGTAGGGGGGTGTGTATCACTAGGAGGTGTATGTCTCACTGTAGGGGTATGTCTCACTGTAGGGGGTGTGTCATTGTAGGGGGTTGGTGTTACTGTAGGGGGTGTGTGTCACTGTAGTAATTGTCACTATAAGGGGTGTGTGTCACTGTAGGGGGTGACTCTGTAAGGGGGTTTGTCACTGTAGGGGGTTTGTCACTAGGGGTGGATGTCACTGTAGGGAGGGTGTCACTACAATGTGTCACTATAGGGGGTGTCACTGTAGGGTGTGTGTGTCACTTTAGGGGTGGGTGTCACTAAGGGGTGGGTGTCATAGTAGGGGTGGGTGTCACTGTAGAGGGTTGGTGTCACTGTAGGGTGTGTGTGTGTCTCTGTAAGGGGTGGGTGTCACTGTAGGGTGTGTGTGTGTCTCTGTAGGGGGTGGGTGTCACTCTAGGGTGTGTGTCAATATAGGGTGTGTGTGTCACTGTGGGGTTGTCACTAGAGGGTGTTTGTCACTTTAGGGGGGTGTTATCATAGGGACGGGTGTCACTGTAGGGGGTGTCACTAGGGTGTGGTTGTCATTGTAGGGGGGTTGTCACTGTATGGTGTGTGTATCACTGTAGGTGTGGGTGCCACAGTAGGGGGTGTGTGTCGCTGTAGGGGTCAGGTGTCACTGTAGTCAACTGTTGTAACTGTAGGGGGTAGGTGTCACTGTAGGGTGTGTGTGTGTGTGTGTGTCAGTAGGGGGTGTCAATAGGGGGTGTGTGTCACGGTATGGAGTGTGTGTCACTGTTGGGGGTGGGTGTCACTGTAGGTGTGTGTATCACTGTATAGGGTGGGTGTCACTGTAGACGGGTAGGTGTCAATGTAGGGGATGTGTGTCAGTAGGGTGTGTGTGTCACTAGGGGGTGGGTGTCATTGTGGGGGTGGGTGTCACTGTAGGGTATGTGTGTCACTGTAATGGTTTGGTGTCACTGTAGGGGGTATATTGTCAAGTGTCATTGTAAGGGGTGTGTTATTGTAGGGGTGTGTTATTGTAGGGGTGTGTCATTGTAGGGGTGTGTCATTGTAGAGGGAGAGTTTTAGTTTAGGAGGCTAATTTCACTAGGGTTAGTGTCACAGTAAGGGGGCATTTGTCACTATTGGGTTGTAACTGTAGTGTCAATGTAAAGGCGCAAGTGTCATTGTTGTGGTGACTGTCACTTTATGGGAAGGTGTTATTTTAGGGGGCTAGTGTCAATGTAGGTGTTTGAGGGTGTTTGTCACTTTAGGGGGGTGTTATCATAGGGACGGGTGTCACTGTAGGGGGTGTCACTAGGGTGTGGTTGTCATTGTAGGGGGGTTGTCACTGTATGGTGTGTGTATCACTGTAGGTGTGGGTGCCACAGTAGGGTGTGTGTGTCGCTGTAGGGGTCAGGTGTCACTGTAGTCAACTGTTGTAACTGTAGGGGGTAGGTGTCACTGTAGGGTGTGTGTGTGTGTGTGTGTCAGTAGGGGGTGTCAATAGGGGGTGTGTGTCACGGTATGGAGTGTGTGTCACTGTTGGGGGTGGGTGTCACTGTAGGTGTGTGTATCACTGTATAGGGTGGGTGTCACTGTAGACGGGTAGGTGTCAATGTAGGGGATGTGTGTCAGTAGGGTGTGTGTGTCACTAGGGGGTGGGTGTCATTGTGGGGGTGGCTGTCACTGTAGGGTATGTGTGTCACTGTAATGGTTTGGTGTCACTGTAGGGGGTATATTGTCAAGTGTCATTGTAAGGGGTGTGTTATTGTAGGGGTGTGTTATTGTAGGGGTGTGTCATTGTAGGGGTGTGTCATTGTAGAGGGAGAGTTTTAGTTTAGGAGGCTAATTTCACTAGGGTTAGTGTCACAGTAAGGGGGCATTTGTCACTATTGGGTTGTAACTGTAGTGTCAATGTAAAGGCGCAAGTGTCATTGTTGTGGTGACTGTCACTTTATGGGAAGGTGTTATTTTAGGGGGCTAGTGTCAATGTAGGTGCTAGTGTCATTGTAAGGGGGAAGTATCGCTGTAGGATGAGTGTCACGTTAGGGGGATGGTATCCGTTACTCCATCATGCTATTGCATTACTATCACAGTAGTTATGACAATACCACAATAGTAGTGCAATAGTAGTACAGTTATCACAGTACAACTGCAGTAGTAAACATATCCACTACAGTCACCCCTACTAGCCTGAGTCCAGCATTGACTACCTGGGTTTATCCAGTTTTTTCTCAAAATTTATTTTCCAATTACCTTATGCTGATCCTTTGTTTGTACCAACCTTGGGTGAAGCAGATCCAGGAGCTGGAGAAAGTTTTGGACTGTTTTCCTGGGTGTTCATTATTCCATGATGCTATTGTGTACAGAGAAGCCCAGAACACATTTTCATCTAAGTTACCTAAACATAATTTTTATAAAACTATGGAATAATCTCGATTATAGAATACAAAACATAAAATCCAGACCAAAATTTGAATTGTTATTATCCAATCAATATCTAGACAACTATCTTAGCCACGTGCATTGCCAAATCCCAGATGTGTGGAGTGCAATTAAATATTTCTTTACTTTTTATATCTATGTTTGGATCCACACAAATTTCTTATAATTGTTTTCTAACAGTAATTTCCTACAATAGTTTGTTTTTCTCTCCATCACATCCTCAGTCTGTTGTCATACAGAAGGTATACACTCGTGATAATTATTGTATATGTATATATTTCAAAATTGATGCCATGTGACCACCATGCGACACAACATTACTTTTTTAAACGGTTGATTTATGTATGTATACTGTTATGTTGTTGTTGCAAACTAAATTGGTTTGATTGTAATATGTAATTATGACACAATCGCAGTATTAAAACTATCCACAATAGTCACATAGCCTTAGTCCAGCATCAACTACTGGAATTTATCCAGTTACTTTCTCCCAATATATTTTCCAATTACCTTATGCCGATCCTTCTTTTGTGCCATCCCAGGTGAAGCGGATCAAGGAGCTGGAGAAGGGGCGTAAACCCCTGCAGGAGAAGAATCGCAAGTTCCTGGAGAAGAACATGTCTCTCACCGTCATCAAGCGCAACCTCGAGGAGAAACTGGAGAAGCTCTCTGAGGAAACTGCTAAGCTGGTCAGTGATTGGCTAATTTTTTTTTTCATTTATTATGTCGGAATGTCAGAACGGTTCCCTTTATTTCACAGTATGGGATTGCTACTTTTTGTTTTAAAATATTTATCAATTTATCACAAGACTTGAGCTATTTCTGAAGTATTAGTTGATGGATTCAGCACATCGCAGTTTGCCTACATCATAATCAAAATTAACTCTATCTCAGAGGCCTGTCCCAAACAAACCTCCTGGTTCCCAAGCAAATTTGCTTTCATACTGATTTCATGTTTTTTGTCTGCACGGTCTATGTTCATTGTGTATTAATTATACTTTATTGATCAGCAAGTGCAAAAACTATATAACAAGTGAAAGCTAATAAAATTATCTTTGTAATGGTGTGACTTATAAGTGTAGGTATATCTTAACTTTAAAATACAATTGTTTTTTTTTTTTAATGTTTGAGTTCATACAAATTTCATAAAAGAATTACAGACACAGTCAACTTCACATATCTTTATGACAATTATGAATACATTTTTGACTGCTGATATCAGTTATTGAAATCTTCGGAATTTAGTCCTGATTCCGCTGTGCCAAATGTAATTGTGTCAGTCCCCTGCACGTGTATGTATAAGCTTTTGACTGCCATTGAAAACCATAATCGTAAACGTTTCTAACCGTGAAAATGTTGACCATTCGTCCTCTGCGTCCATGAAAACAACCAAAATAACCGCCACCATCGGACTCTGAGTATTCAAGTTCAAGTACAAGTCACATCCAACTGTCATAAAACTTTGTTACCAACTTGTACTTGTCTGAGTGAAAACAACCATTGAATTACTGTCCAAAACATGGTCAGAATCATCAGAAAATGCATGAACATTGCTACCACGCACGGCATCAATGGTATTGCAAAAATGAAAATTAGCAGAGTATTTATTCACTTAAAAATGCTCATCGAAACTTTGAACTGACAAACTCTCTTTTATTACTACATTACTAGTGCAGCATGATATATATTACATCAAAGAGGGAGTGCAGCTAGTGTAGTTTTCACTAGAACAACTTTGCGTTAATTGCCTTAGAGCCAGAATAATAATCAGATAATGTCAGCTGTTTCTGTATGTGTCAGATTATGTCAGATGTATGTGTGTGTCAGATATTATAAACTGTCTGTATCTGTTTTAAATATGTCTGTGTTAAATAATGTCAACTGTCTGTCTTTGTCAAATAATGTCAACAGTTTGTGTCAGATAATGTCAACTGTCATTGTCTGATAATGTCACCTGTATGTGTCTGTATCAGTTAATCTCAACTGTTTATGTGTGTCAAATAAGGTCAATAATCTGTGTCAGTGACAGATAATGTCAACTGTTTGTGCCAGATATTTCAGCTGTATGTCAACTGTCTATGTGTCAGATAATGTCAACAGTCTATGCCAGATAATGTCATCAGTCTGTCTGTGTGTGTCAGAGGTCTCAGGCAGACCACAACAAGAATGAGAACCAGAAGCTGAGTGAACAACTCAGCTTTGAGAAGCTGGAGCGCAGTTCATACGAGAAGATGGTGCAAGACATGGACAGTCTGCAGAGACAGACAGAGGAACATGAGAAGACAATAGAGGCCCTTCAGTTGGCCTGCACGGTAAGTACGCAATGCAAATATGGTGCTTAGGAAGAGATACCATTAAAGTTATTTGTCCTGCCTTTGTTCTAAGGCAAAACAAAGGCAGGACAAACATGTTGTTATAGTTTAGTTCTTTCTAAGCACAAAATAGCATATTTATATTGTCACCAGTATTCTTCTCCTGTCTTGTTGGGTGTTGAAACCAGTAATATTGGCCTGTCATTCAGGGTGTCTTGTCACCAGTAATCTTGTCCTGTCATTCAGGGTGTCTTGTCACCAGTAATCTTGTCCTGGCATTCAGGGTATCTTGTCACCAGTAACCTTCTGTCATTCAGAGTGTCTTGTCTCCAGTAATCGTGTCTTTGTGGACTCAGTTTAATTAATTAATGCAGCTGTACAATTATTCATCGGTGCTGTCATGGTGTCATGACGTGTTATTTTGGTGTATGTGTTCCAGGAAAAAGATCGGCGGATTGAATTGATTGTGCAGCGTCGAAGGAAACAGCGAAATAACAAAGCTCAGCAAAAAGTAGGTGTCCCCTCAACTACCGGTGTAGTACGTGTGTTCTATTCAATTTCATATTTGACAGGTTATTTGTGATTTGTTATTCCTTCTCTACCACTGAGGAAGACTTGTCATGTATTTTGTGCAGATCTTTGGCAGATCCACTGAATTTCATACAATAAAATGTACTCTTACATGTAATTATTTATTTTTTTAACAGTAGTATATCATTACACGAGTATATCTATGTTTGAAACTCACAACTCTGTTTATTATTAGCCAGTAAGAAGTGTGTCTTCACGAATATAAAGCTGTCATTGTCGAGTCTGATTAGTTTGAGCATCTTGTCACATTTGTACGGTTGTGTGTTATGTTTAAGAATTGTTAGTACTCCCAGACGAAAACCATATCCCTATAACAAAAATGTAATTTGTAGATATACAATAGATTATCAATACATTTGGCAGGTTATAGTTCACAAGGTTAACTTCCCTGTCCAAGATAATTATGTGTAAAATATGACCATGGAGGTGTCTTAACTTCACCGCAGAAGATAACAGTGTAAAATAACAACACCACAGAAATATATAATTTCACTACTGAAGATAACAATGTAAAATATCAACACCAGAGAAGTATCTAATTTCACTACTGAAGATAACAATGTAAAATATCAACACCATAGTAGTATCTAGTTTCACTACTGAAGATAACAATGTAAAATATCAGCACCAGAGAAGTATCTAATTTCACTACTGAAGATAACAATGTAAAATATCAACACCATAGTAGTATCTAGTTTCACTACTGAAGATAACAATGTAAAATATCAGCACCAGAGAAGTATCTAATTTCACTACTGAAGATAACAATGTAAAATATCAACACCATAGTAGTATCTAGTTTCACTACTGAAGATAACAATGTAAAATGTGACTGTTGTTTCTTCCTTGTTGCTCAGTTGGAAACACAAGATTGTCAACTTCTGTTAGTGAGTTCTGACCACACGGATGAGGTAGATTCCTTTAGAGGAGTGAAACTTTCTCATTTCAGTTTGTCTCTTCCATTTTGATCATCCATTCTTGTTTTACTTGGCTATGATCAAACTTATTTTTATCGATTCTGCCTGATTTTCTGGTGTGTGATTTATGTGTGCTGAGTGACTTTATGCATATGTGTGGGAGCACAGACACACGTTTTGAAACTTATGGCAAATGATAATGAGTGACATTCACTTGTCTGAAATATTGCCAGTAAGAAATTGACCTATTTTTACTTTTTGAATGCTGGAGTATGCAACTTTCAAGAGTGAGGTCACTGTTGCTTGTCTGACCACTAGATGGCAATGTGGTCTTGTAGATCATACTTTTGCCATATCTTGTTCATACATGTGTAAAAACCTTTTTTGATTGATGGATGCAGCTGTCAAAATGTAAAATTAAGTTAAGTTTCTTGATTTGGAGTAGAAAATAATAGTACATGTATATTCAATTCATGGGTGCATTTTGTTACGTATCCAGCATGACATTCTGTCTTAGCATTCTTTTTTGCATAATTAGTCGATGAGATGTATGTTTAGTGGTTCCTTCATTGTCTATTCATTGGCAATAACTTACAGCTTACATAAAATAGTTACATTTTAAAAGAGTTATTATTAAAGTTAGTTTCACTATCATTAGTATGATCAATTGTTTTAAAATGTACTGGTTCCATTCATCTTTAATGCAAAGTGGCATAATGTCTAGTTGTAGACATTATTTTGTGAACTTTCCTCATGGGATGATTACATTATAACATATGTTGACTTTTAGAAAACAGCATAACTGTGGGCGTATTTGAACAAGATCACATGACATGTGTAAACCGTAAAACTTCAGAGGGCGCCATCTGCAGGATTCTGCCATTAGGTGGCACTTGTGGTGCACTTGTCATTTCACGATCACAGGGCTGATGGTGATTGGTGCATTTCTTTCAGGTTGTTAGGTTTCTTTTACCAGCAAGACCTCGACCAGGGGTAAGGACCTGAGGGGTATCACCCTTGGCATGTGGATGTTTGCCTCATCTCACTTCCCATAATGCATTAGCTGCTGCTTGCAGTTTGTCACTTAAGTTCTTGGTGCTGTATTGGTTGCTGTTCACAATGTATCGTTATTCATTGTTTCAGATTGTGTATGTGCGTGCATGTGTGTGTATGTGTGTGTATGTGTGTGTGTATGGTCGTGTGTGTGCATGTGGGTGTGTGTGTGTACGTGAGTGTGTGTGCATGTGTGTGTGTGTGTGTGCATGTGTGTTTATGGTTGTGTGTGTGGGTGTGTGCATGAATGTGTGTGCATATGTGTATGTGTGCATGTATGTGTGAGCGCATGCGCATGCAAATGTCTGTACTTGCTTAGTCCTAAGGCAGAAACCACTTTTTATATTTAGTGTATTTTGCAGCCTGGCCACAGATTAGGTGCCCTTGTTTGAGTTCACTCTCACAGTTTTTCTCCAGGCTTTTTGGACCATCCATCTTTTCTTATACCTTCAGATGTCCACCTTAGTGCTTTCTTATCTAGCAAGTGTGTATGTGCACACAAAAGTGTGTTCATGCAAGCTTGCAACACCATCCCCCAGTGGATTAGAGGAGCAGTTTCCATGCTACATTCCATAGTTCGCACATATCTTTACTACATTTATCGTAAGTAGCCGTTAACTTATGTCATACAAAGCCATAATGTGGTTTCTACTATAAGTGTCCATTAAGCGCAATGCATTTCTTGGCCTTCAACCATGTTATGCCTAAGTGATTTTCCACCAGCAGGTATGTTGACTCATTTATTAACATAATAATAGTAAAATTACTAGTGTTTTCCTTGTCCTGTTAAGCTACTAAGTCAACAATCAGATGAAGTATTCATGCACTAATATGTATATACATTATGTATCTTGACGCAAATCTTGTGTATAAAATATGTGACCATCAAATTTGGCTGATGTCAATACATGCAAGTTACAAACTAACAACATATAGAGCAAACCAGTTATGGCTGAAACTGTCGCTTGACCTCTAATATTGATTGGAACATGTTTCGGTTTGTAGGTTAGTTATCAATAAAAATATAAATAAATTGTCTGTACATTGCTTGAAAATGATATATTATATTTTTCATACTTGGCTCTAACAAGAAGTTAGATACATGCTTACAATGGATGACTTGGTGTAGCGCAGTGGTGCAATGGCTAGAGCTTCGCACTCTCAACTGAGAGAACCCGGGTTTGAATCCTGTGCTGCAGTGTCGAACCTTCGGCAAGTTCGTTCACTCTACGTTGCTCCAGTTCACTCGACTCTATGAATGAGTACCTGGCTATAGACAGTGGTGGATATTTGTGTAAGATGGATGCTTCCCAGAGAAGTCGAGATGGTGATCGATTGAACAGGTCTGCCAGGGAGTAAAGTGTTAAGTGCTTTGAGCAATCCTGAGGACTGGATACTGTGCTATATAAGAACTTACCTTTACTTTTTTACTTTACTTTTACATATGTAGGGTTTCCCAGCAAGAACTCAGTAGTTAATCCTAGTATGCAGGGCGATTTGAAAAGTAATTAGGGTAAATATTAAACTATGTTAAATCTACATGTAAGGATTAATAGAGCAACCATCACGCATGACAAATGCAGATCTCTGTGCATGGCAACACTCAAGCCTGGCTGATATGTGTTCTTCACTTGTGCCACTAGCTCATGAATGCTAGATTCTTATGTGATTCACTAAACAAGATGTAATTTGCTGAAGGTGTTATCTGATGTGTGATTGGATGACATGTTACATGGAGTGTGATTTGGATGACGTGTTAAATTATCTGTGATTGGATGACTTGTTGCATTATGTGTGATTGGATGATATATTTCACGATGTGTGATTGGCTGACATTTATACGGTGCGTGATTGGATAACATGCCTATGGTTGATTTTTTGCTGATTTTATTTTGTGATTGGACTGATGGAAGTTTTTGGGTTTGGCTGAAATAAACTTGAATATCATGGGCGATGTTTTTGAATTAAACAATTTGATTGAATCGAGTGTGCATAAAACACACTGATTGATGAAAGGGAGCAGTCATTGCATGCTAATTGACCAGAAGAATCATTCATTGCATGTTGATTGACCAGAGGGAGCAGCCATTGCATGACGGTTGATCAGATGATCAGTCATTGCTTGTTGATTGACAGGGATCAGTAATTGCTTGTTGATTGACCAGAGGGATCACTCATTGCATGTTGGTTGTCATAGGAGGACACTGTATGCAGTGTGCCAGTGCATTGTGTTTCTGATTTGCTGTGTCTATGAGCCTTGCCCCTGAGAGTATAGATACCATAGGAGTTTATTTTTAAGTAATAGTAAATGTGTGGTATTTAAACACCCACTGATTTGCTGTGACACTGATACCAATGCAGGCCTTGGTGGGAATACAAGTCTTGGTGGGAATACATGCCTTGGTGGGAATACAGGCAATGTAAGTTAGGGTGAGGCAGTATTAGTTATGTTTAATCATCATCATGAAATTACATTCCCAACCTAAATCTTTGGCAGTCCCTTGCCTTAGTGATGGCTCTTGAGTGGCCATGTTCATTATGCCTAATGGTTTTTGTTTATTGCGGTTCTGAACTCAGCTTTCGGAAAATATAGGCACCATAGAAGTATACAATTATTATTATATGAACTAATAACTACATTAAAACCATCTGTCTGTTTGTCTTTGTGTCTGTCTGTCTGTCTGTCTAATAAATTTTGTGAGTAAAACTTTGTTGTTCCGTGCCAGGCTGCTGGGATAAAGGAAACATATTATGGCTATGATGACGATAGCCGATCAGTTGACTCTGAGTTGTCATCATCGTCTCGACTGTCATCATCACGACAGTCCCTCGACACGACTATTGATGACGACGGCGATGACAATGTTTTCGAGGAGGTACGTTGTCGATGACTCGAGTTTTGGTGGATGTTTTATAAGAGAAGGTGATATAATGACACAATGGAAACATTCATATTTCACAAGTTAAATAGGTCTATTATGTGTCAACTTGAAAGTTGGTCGCATAAACATAACTAACAATGAAAGGGAATCAGTAAGTTTGAAAGCTTGCCCAAGAAGTTGAGATGGTGTTCGATTGAACAGGTCTGTCAGGGAGTAAAGTGTAAAGCGCATTGAGCAGGCCTCAGGACTGGATGTTGCGCTATAGAAGAAGTTACATTTTCTTTTTCTAGAAAATAGATAAGTGAATGCCAGAACGTCTTGTAAAGTTTACAGTGTATGCTGGATTCATTAACAGTGTGATAGGTGGCACCACTGTATTCACAAACTTCGTATTCAACGGTGTAGGATGTATTAGATATTGAGTTATTCTGTAAACAGTGTCGTAAGAAAGCATTAGCAATTGTAACCGACTGCAACGGTTTGAGCCATAAAGTACATTTAACAGAACTGAGGAAAAGCTCAAAATACTTGCAGGGGTGAAGTTTTCTTTTTTTGCATTTTTCAAAACAAACAATTTACCATGAGTTTCAATCATGCAATTTAAAATTGTTTTCTTGAAAAGAAGTTTTTGATGCATGTTTTGGATTGACTGGTATATGATTTAATATGTGATACTGATACTTTCATGTCATCTGTCTCAAAACTAGAATTGCTTGCTTGTAACTCTGTGTGCCAGAATGTACCTTAACCAATGCACCTTTGCAATGTGTCACAATTGTGTTTCACGTGATAAACCTGTGAGCTCTGGTGATGATCTTCCACTGTATGTGACAGTTTACACGTGAGCAATACGCGCAGAACTACCAGCGTCTTGCTGCAGAACACCTGGAGTTGGAACGATCCTTCGCCCTGCTCCAGTCCCAGGGAGTCCACAGTCACGTCGACCCACAGAGGGAGGCTAAGGTACGAAAAGGGTTAACTGTGACATGGAGATGGCTTCCAATATGTACTGTTTCCAAGTGTGAGCTTGTAAGAATGCTTTTGTTTCCAATATATGCTGTTCCCAAGTTGACGTTGTAGAGTGAGTTTGTTTCCAAAATGTGTTGTTTCCTTGTGTGTGTTTGTAAAGTGTGTTCGTTTCCAATATATGCTGTTTCCAACTGTGAGGTTGTAGAGTGAGTTTGTTTCCAATATATGTTGTTTCCTTGTGTGTGTTTGTAGAGTGTGTTTGTTTCCAATATATGCTGTTCCCAAATGTGAGGTTGTAGAGTGAGTTTGTTCCAATATGTGCTGCTTCCATTTGTGTGCTTGTAGAATGAATTTGTTATTAATATGTGCTTCTTCCTTGTGTTTGCTGGCAGAGTGTGTCAATTTTTAGTATGTGCTGTGCTTGTATAGTTGTAAAGTGAGATTGTTATCAGTATTTGCTGCTTCCATGTGTGTGCTTGTAGAGTGACATTTTTATTAATGTGTGCTGCTTCCATTTGTGTGCTTGTAGAGTGAGTTTGTTTCCAACATGTGCAGCTTCCATTTGTGTGCTTGTAGAGTGAGTTTGTTTCCAATATGTATTGCTTCCTTGTGTGTGCTTGTAGAATGAGGTTGTTTCCAATATGTGCTGCTTCCATGTGTGTGCTTGTAGAGTGAGTTTGTTTCCAATATGTGCTGAGCTTGTAGAATGAGTTTCTAATATGTGCTGTTTCCAAATGTATCCTTGTAGTGTAACTTTATTTCCAATATGTCCAAGTTCCCTGTGCGATCTTGTAGCCTGATTTTGCTTCCAACATGTGCTGCTTCCTTACAGTGTTTTGGGGTCAGATAGTGAGGAGAGAGGGTTGGATAGATTCTGAGTGTTTTGGGGTCAGGTAGTGAGATGGGAGGATTGGATAGATTCTAAGTGTGGTAGAGGTGTTACGTAAGTCATAAATGGAGGGTTTTATAGAATTCTTGCGGGAATAGCAATGAATTGTTTTGTATAGTTTTAGCATGCAAGTGAATAGTGTAAGATTGAGTTGTGTTGGGCATTTATTATGTTTAAGGTTTGATAGGATTGTCAGGTAGTTATTGATTTAGTCGTGTTACTATCCACTTTTAAGTGGTCCATTTTAACAGAACATGTAAACAGTTTGCCGTATTATTGAAATAATGTTGCTAAGAAATATGACAGTGTTACCTAAGCATACAACATGTTGAGTGTTAGCAATTCCTCAGGTATATATTGATACATGGAACGGACAAAGAGTGGTGAAGTAAAGTGAAGACATAGCTTGGTAGTTGGTAGGGCTTATGTTTACATCTCAGCATGTTCGAGTTAACTAAGCATTAAAAGGCATTGCTGTCGTTTGTGTGGAATGTTATGGTCCTGCTCTATGTTGTCATTGTCTGCTAGTGTTGCTGCATGCTGCATGTTTGGTTGTAGCTTCGCTCCCAGCTGGAGTGTGATCTGCTAGACGCCCAGTCACGCATTGAGGACCTGGACAAACTGGTCCAGGTCAAAGGACAGGTCGGTGGAGGTGAAATGTTAAAGGGTGAAGGGCAAATAATTTGTTTGCTGTGATATCTAGTGATAATTTACCAACCGATTAAAGCTTACGCTTCTAAATGGATTCTCAGACAGCCAATAATACATTTGTCCTCTACACTTCTCCAAACTGAAATATACTGTTCTTCTACCCTGAAACATACACTTCGTCTACCCTGAAGCAAACACTTCTACCCTGAAACATACACTTCTTCTGCCTTGAAGCATATACTTCTACCCTGAAAAATACACGTTTCCTACTATGAAATACACTTCTGGTGAAGTATTGTACCCTGAAACACACTTCTACCCTGAATTATACACTTACACTGAATCATATACTTCTCCTACCTTGAAACATACACTTCTATCATGAAACATACACTTCTATCATGAAACATACACATCTGTCCTGAAACAACTACTACTTCTACCCAGAAACATACACTTCTTCTTTTTTCTATCATGAAACGTACATTTCTCCTGCCTGAAACAAACACATCTGTCCTGAACCACACTTCTTCCACCCCAAACCAGTGGGATGAAGTGCCGAGAAATGACTACCTTTTTGTTTTGAGTTGTACCGGATCTGATTGCTTTGATAATTTTAGCACTTGCAGTTTTAGCCAATCAAATAAACTTTCTTAGAATACTCATTTATGTGCTACCATTTGTAAGATATCTCTTTGGTGTAGGTATTTAGTGTTTAGTTGTCTGGCATTACATAACACAAATATTTAATACTTTCAGGACACTGGTTGGATTAAAGAGAAGGAAAAACTGAACAAAGAGTTACGATCATTAAAAGAGAAGGTTGGTATATGAGTCTTATTGTAGTGCAGTTACTATAAGCAAGTATCTATATAAAGATATATTTTAACCATGTATAACATGCTGCCAGACACCAAAGCTTTGGTTGTCTTTTAAAACATTACAAACATAGCCACACTTGTTTTGTCTGGTAGTGTTTAATGAAGTAGACCGATGTAGATGTCATATTTATAGTCTGGTTATATTTAATGAAGTAGACAAATATGATTTTCATCATCTTGTCTGGTTGTGTCAAGTGAAGTAGATAAACACAGTTGTCATCATCTTGTCTGGTAGTGTTTAGTGAAGTAGATAAACACAGTTGTCATCATCTCGTCTGGTAGTATTTAGTGAAGTAGACAAATATAGTTGTCATCATCTTGTCTTGTTATGTTTAATGAATTAAACAAACACAATTGTCACCATCTTGTCTGGGTGTGTTTAGTGAAGTAGACAACTTTAGTTGTCATCATCTTGTCTGGTAGTGTTTAATGAAGTAGACAAACACATTTGTCATCATCTTGTCTGGTTGTGTTTAGTGAAGTAGACAAATATAGTTGTCATCATCTTGTCTGGTAGTGTTTAGTGAAGTAGACAAATATAGTTGTCATCATCTTGTCTGGCAGAGTTTTTTTGAAGTAGACAAATATAGTTGTCATCATCTTGTCTGGCAGTGTTTAATGGAGTAGACAAATATAGTTGTCATCATCTTGTCTGGCAGTGTTTAATGAAGTAGACAAATATAGTTGTCATCATCTTGTCTGGTAGTGTTTAGTGAAGTAGACAAATATAGTTGTCATCATCTTGTCTGGCAGAGTTTTTTGAAGTAGACAAATATAGTTGTCATCATCTTGTCTGGCAGTGTTTAATGGAGTAGACAAATATAGTTGTCATCATCTTGTCTGGCAGTGTTTAATGAAGTAGACAAATATAGTTGTCATCATCTTGTCTGGTAGTGTTTAGTGAAGTAGACAAAGTCATCGTTTGTCTGGTGTTTCCAGTTTGCGGAACGGGAGGACACAGAAGACAAACTCAAGTTGCAGCTCTCCGAAATGGAAGAAGAAAATGAAGTAATGGAGTTCCGCGTACTAGAACTTGAGGATGCCAATGAAAAAGTGAGTCAGAGGTCATGTGACTGAGGAAGCAGTGATTATTACTGTTGGGTTGAAAGTCTTGCACTGGATGTTAGTGTGTACATAAAGATTATTATTTTTTTACATAATAATGTGGAACTGATTTTGATTTGATGCTGTTTAATTAGTTTAAAAGAGTGTTTTACAAAGATACTGGTTTACTGGGTATTCCTCAAGCCTTTCTGATCATATTTCAAAGCTTTATATGCCCTAGAAATGTATTTCCTTAATAGGTAGTAAATAAAATGTTTTTGAAAAATGCATTGGTTTTTGGCCAACTTGAAAGTGTTGGTGTACCTTTGGAATCTTGACGTTGGACAAATTCTGGTGTCTAATTCCAGAATGACTGATCTAATTGACATCTGTGGACACTGTTGATCAAGTCACATAGCTAATGGGTGGGGTTTTCTTTTGAACGGTTTAACTGTGGAATTTGGTGGTGCAGTGGTTAATCATCAGATTCATGATCTGTATGAAGAATGAGTATGAATGAGACAGTGGTGGATATGTGTGTATGAATATTCTTCATGCAATAATGATAATGTGGCTGAATTCTTCCCAGACAAGTTGAGATGGTGTTCAATTGAACAGCTCTACCAGGGAGTAATGTATGAAGTGCCTTGAGAAGTCTCAAGGACTGGATATAGCGCTGTATAAGAACCTACCTTTAACTGTAAATAGCAATGACTCACTAGGTTGTTGCCATGTTGTTGTTGACTCATGTTGTTGCTGTGCAGTTGAAGGAGGAAGCACGCTACACAGTGACCTTCACCCTACCCCCAGCAGTGACAGATGACGGGGTGCTACAGATCTACGCAGAGGAGAAAGGAATCATGGTAGGTGGATGGACGTAGCAAAAGAACATAGAATAAAACCTAAAAAGTAAGGACCAGGGGCCAGTTTCATGAAGCATCTGAGACGTTTTAACGCCAAGATGATTGTGTTGGTAAATGACTTCATTTTTTAAATATAAGCGAGCATAGGAGTTTATGCAAATATGTGACATTAATTGGTGCAACTGAGCTGTATAGTTTGTTTTTTCTTGTAGGAGATTGGTGCGACTGAGCGGTATAGTTTGGTTTGTTCTTGTAAGATATTGGTGCGAATGAGCTGTATAGTTTGGTTTATCTTGTAGGAGATTGGTGCGACTGAGCTGTATAGTTTGTTTTTTCTTGTAGGAGATTGGTGCGACTGAGCTGTATAGTTTGGTTTGTTCTTGTAAGATATTGGTGCGACTGAGCTGTATAGTTTGGTTTATCTTGTAGGAGATTGGTGCGACTGAGCTGTATAGTTTGTTTTTTCTTGTAGGAGATTGGTGCGACTGAGCTGTATAGTTTGGTTTGTCTTGTAGGTGATTGGTGCAACTGAGCTGTATAGTTTGGTTTATCTTGCAGGAGGTTGGTGCGACTGAGCTGTATAGTTTGGTTTATCTTGTAGGAGATTGGTGCGACTGAGCTGTATAGTTTGTTTTTTCTTGTAGGAGATTGGTGCGACTGAGCTGTATAGTTTGGTTTGTCTTGTAGGTGATTGGTGCAACTGAGCTGTATAGTTTGGTTTATCTTGCAGGAGGTTGGTGCGACTGAGCTGTATAGTTTGGTTTATCTTGTAGGAGATTGGTGCGACTGAGCTGTATAGTTTGGTTTATCTTGTAGGAGATTGGTGCGACTGAGCGGTATGGTTTGGTTTTTCTTGTAGGAGATTGGTGCGACTGAGCTGTATGGTTTGGTTTTTCTTGTAGGAGATTGGTGTGACTGAGCTGTATGGTTTGGTTTATCTTGTAGGAGATTGGTGCGACTGAGCTGTATAGTTTGGCTTATCTTGTAGGAGATTGGTGCGACTGAGCTGTATAGTTTGGTTTATCTTGTAGGAGATTGGTGCGACTGAGCTGTATAGTTTGGTTTATCTTGTAGGAGATTGGTACGACTGAGCTGTATAGTTTGGTTTATCTTGTAGGAGATTGGTGCGACTGAGCTGTATAGTTTGGTTTATCTTGTAGGAGATTGGTGTGACTGAGCTGTATAGTTTGGTTTATCTTGTAGGAGATTGGTGCGACTGAGCTGTATAGTTTGGTTTATCTTGTAGGAGATTGGTGCAACTGAGCTGTAGAGTTTGGTTTGTCTTGTAGGAGATTGGTGCGGCTGAGCTGCGAGAGCGCCTGGAACACCTGCGCACATCTCAGGTTGGTGTGACTGTTTGTCTCATCATCTGGTGACAGTGACAGCAATTGACAATGTGGACACATCCATCTGTCCATCCATCCTCCCACCCTCCCATTCAACTACTCACCCACCCGTCATGTTATTACCATCTATACATGGCACACAAACTTTTGTTATCATCTACTCATCTCACCTAAACCTTATTACTTTCTACCCATGCCACTCAAATTTTTATTATTTACCCATGGCACCCAAACTGTTGTTACTAGTTACCCATGGCACCCAAACCGTTATTACTAGTTACCCATGGCACCGAAGCCGTTGTTATCATCTACCTATGGCACACAAATTGTTATTTATTTGTACTTGGAGAACCCAAACTGTTAATAACGTCTCGCTGTGGCATCCCAAATTATTATTTTTATTTACACATGACACCCAAACTGTTATTTCATCTATGCATGGCACCCAAACTGTTACAACTATTTACCCATGGCATCCAAACTGTTACAACTATTTACCCATGGCACCCAAACTGTTACAACTATTTACCCATGGCATCCAAACTGTTACAACTATTTACCCATGGCACCCAAACTGTTACAACTATTTACGCATGGCACCCAAACTGTTACAACTATTTATCCATGGCACCCAAACTGTTACAACTATTTACCCATGGCACCCAAACTGTTACAACTATTTACCCATGGCATCCAAACTGTTGCAACTATTTACCCATGGCATCCAAACTGTTACAACTATTTACCCATGGCATCCAAACTGTTACAACTATTTACACATGGCATCCAAACTGTTACAACTATTTACCCATGGCACCCAAACTGTTACAACTATTTACCCATGACACCCAAACTGTTACAACTATTTACCCATGTCATCCAAACTGTTACAACTATTTACCCATGTCACCCAAACTGTTACAACTATTTACCCATGGCATCCAAACGGTTACAACTATTTACCCATGGCATCCAAACGGTTACAACTATTTACCCATGGCATCCAAACTGTTACAACTATTTACCCATGGCACTCAAACTGTTACATCTATTTACCCATGGCATCCAAACTGTTACAACTATTTACCCATGTCATCCAAACTGTTACAACTATTTACCCATGGCACCCAAACTGTTACAACTATTTACCCATGGCACCCAAACTGTTACAACTATTTACCCATGGCACCCAAACTGTTACAACTATTTACCCTGTGGCATCCAAACTGTTACAACTATTTACCCATGGCATCCAAACTGTTACAACTATTTACCCATGACATCCAAACTGTTACAACTATTTACCCATGTCATCCAAACTGTTACAACTATTTACCCACGGCATCCAAACTGTTACAACTATTTACCCATGGCATCCAAACTGTTATCACCATCTACCTGCAACATCCAAAATGTTATTATCATCTACCCGTGGCACCCAGACCAGTTGCATATATTTTAGTGTGCCAAACCTGAAGCATATAATGAAAACAATCCAAATTGTTCTTGCATGGTAATGACGAAGCAATATTCATGTTTTGAAACATATTTGAGATGGCCCCTAGACACAGATTACGCATGCACACAGTGAGTGTAACGCAGTCAATAAAGTGAGCTGGAAGTGACCACACAGTACTCAGTGCTGCATCTACGCAAGCAGGAAACACTGCTTTATGTGCAGGGAGTAATCAATAAAGCATTTAATTATGCAGAACAATTGTTTGTGTCTACACGTTATATGGCTTCAAACAGATTAGCCATTCAATCATTGCTACTGAAACTACCGATATTATGCTGCATTGATATGGTTCTGTTAAAAGATAATTCTATTTCTCACAGACAAGATAATTCTTGAAAGAAAATAACTGGAATTACCATTCTTTGAGAGACTTTAATTCTTCATTGTTACTTGAGAGAAATATTGGACTACTGAGACAACATAACAACAGCTTGCTTGTTTAATAACACCACCTCTGGCACGGAGGTATACACACTAGAAAATTTCATTTTGCAACATACCATTATATTTTTGTCAAACTGGGAGTAATTTTTAGCATATGTAATATACTTGTAGATTGGAATATGCAAATCATAACATTTCTTTTAGGAAACAAATTATATTTAATATTAAAAAAAAAAATTATTTACTCAAAACAATAGGCAAATATTTACAATAAATGTATTAACAGTAGAAACATTAATTAATATCAAATTGAGCTCCAAGTGAGAGTTTGTGGACGGCCCCTGTGTGACTGCCATGGTTACGCTACACACACTAGATTTCCCGTATTGTGGTAATCAATAATTTAACATGGAGCAGGAACCCTGGAATAGGTAGATTCTGTGCGGTCGGCCATGCGTGACCACAGAGGAGAGTGGTCGGCCACGCATGACGAGGTCTGATGGTTCTGTGCAAGCATTGACTGGGAGCTCCCTACAGAGACAGTGTGTGTGTGTCTGTTAGGTGGTATTGGCAGACAACATGGATTACTTGCCAGGTATCTCCTTATACCTCTCTCACTTTATACTCATCCATTTTGTCAGTGTCATTATCATTGGTGTCATTATTACATTCATGATCGCATATGTTTGATCTGACTTAATGCCTGTTGCTCAGTCTTGTGTTTGATGATGCTAATGAGATGTTAAGTAAGTAATCTCTACTCAACCACAACAGTTTTTCTCGGTTTTGTTCTACGCATTGTGGTTAAAGCATGTTGTCTACAAATTTAATCTTACCATGACTGCATGCGTATAATACCATATATAGACATCATGCACACATACATTCACACATCATTTACATGTGTTTGTTAGCATATAATGTTGCTATCAAAATAAAATGGTTTGCTACTGGTTTATTTTCCTCTTGCTGATACTAGTCTCAGATATACACAATTGAGAATTTGTGCTACGATTAAATATCCATCCTCGACTCATCTGTTCTGTCGTGGACTGAGTTTGTTTATGTTAATCTTATCTGCAGTTGATTTCTTATGGTTGGGATCAGTATAGATCAGCCGGTTGTGAACAGTTGGGGGTCTAGAGGATACATAGCCTTATGTTGTATTTTATACCCCCACCCTCGGAGCAACAAACCAGGGCAGCAATTATCACCATTGCTAATTTATTCTCTTTAACTCATTCCCACTGACCAATGTTTATTTAGTTTATTTCACAAGTCAACAGGTTAGAGCAATTCCAGCATGAATCCCCATCCACTCATCATCAGCCTCATCCACTCATTGTCAGCATCATCCACTTATCATCTGCCTCATCCAACCATCATCAGCCTCATCCACCCATCATCTACCTCATCCACCCATCAGCTGGCTCATCCACCCATCATCTGCCTCGTGCAACCATCATCAGCCTCATCCACCCATTATCTACCGCATCCACCCATCAGCTGCCTCATCCACCCATCATCAGCCTCACCAGCATCATCGATCCATCCTTATCCACCCATCACCATCCTCATCCACCCATCAGCCTCATCCACCCACCAGCTTCATCCACACATCGTCAGCCTCATTCACCCAACATTAATATCTTCATTGCCCATCACCATCATCATCCACCCATCACCACAGCCATCCACCCATCGTCCTCATCCACCCATCATCATCCTCATCCATCCTCACAAGCCATAGGTGGTAGTTGTAGCAGATATCCTACACAATGTGCAGAAGTTTGCTGAATGAGGTGTACTTTGTCCTAGAACTTTCAGTCTGCAGTCGTGTTGTGGGCACCACAATGCACAAACACCCGCATCACACGACAAAGTGAGCAGTTACAGGAAACTCCAATAATTACCCAATTGACCATTCTCATGAACAGCTCAGCAGTAATGTATCTTCAAATAATTCTACTTCCTGAACATTATGTGTAATATCAGCCACATAAGTAGACAAAAGTCCAAACTGACCAACATTTGTAGACAATGAGATGATTGGATAATGGACTCAGCCTTGCATCCATGTATCAACGAGGGTTATGCTAGTGGGCATTGAGACTGATGTAGTCAGCAGTACTTTCTCATGACTGTCTCTCAAAGATAATAAACTCGTAAGACCATTTACACAAATCCATTGTTAAATATAAGGAGTGTTTTCAATATGCAAAAGACTTCCACTGTATTAGAGAGGACACTATTTCCATGACACATCAGCACAATTGTCCCAGTGGCACATCCTGGGATTGACAGTTTTCAGTATACAAGTTCACAGTTAAGGAGCAAAATTGATTTTAAAAAGTAAAATCAGACCTAATAGCTCATAGGAACGTTAGTGAAACGGTCTCTTGGTGCATGAGAATGTCCACATCCACCCACCACCTTCATCCACCCATCACTTTCATCCACCCACCACTATCATCACCTTCATCCAACCATCACCTTCATCCACCATCACCTTTATTCACCCATCACCTTCATCCACCATCACCTTCATCCAACCATCATCTTCATCCACTCATTACCTTCATCCACCTATCATCATCTCCATCAACCCATCACTCATCACCTTCATCCATCTATTACCATCATCACCTTCATCCACCGATTACCATCATCCACCCATCACCACCATCACCTTCATCCACTCATCACCTGTGTTGCAGGAAGTGTGTCTGAGTGTGGAGGACAAGGTAGCTCTAGTACAGGCGGCCGCCATGCTCAACATCGCAGATAAGGTACAGTGATGTCGAATAACACTTCCACGTTCAAATGGCGACTACAATGTTATCATTTTCATATTTGGATGATTCCACCCCATATTATTATTAGGATAAATTTTTAAAGTGCCATATGTCCGGGTTTAAAACCTGCTCAAAGGTACTAATAATATAAAACAAGTAAAGCAAGGCAAGCTAAATAAATAATTTAAATACATATGTTAAATCAATTAGCTAAATCAGTAAAATCAATAGATTAAATCAATAAAATAATACTATTTTAATATTTGCATTGATCCACCCATCGATAATGTGATATAATCACTTCCATATTTGGATGGAATCACCCTGTTGTTAATATAATATCAGCACTTGCATTTTTGGATGGATCCACCCCATTGATAATGTAATATAATATCACCACTTCCATGATTAGATTAAATATATAATGATATAATCACTTCCATTTTTGGATGGAATCACTCCATTGGTAATATAGTATCATCACTTCCATGAGTAGATGAAATCACCCCTGTATACAGTGTATAATGATATAATCACTTCCATTTTTGGATGGAATCACTCCATTGGTAATATAGTATCATCACTTCCATGAGTAGATGAAATCACCCCTGTATACAGTGTATAATGATATAATCACTTCCATTTTTTGGATGGAATCACTCCATTGGTAATATAGTATCACCACTTCCATGTTTGGGTTGATCCACTCTTTAGATAACATGATATCATAAACTCTAAGTTTGGTTAAAGATGGAGTACACCTGAATATTCATATTTTATACTGTGGACGACCACATGTCTTGAATGGCTGCTTTAGCGGTACAGACAGGGTGGAAGCCCAAGACAGGTTCTGTTGTACAGGTCCATTTGATGCCAGGAATGTGGGTTATAAGATATGCATATGTGTGGATTTAGTTATCATAATGATATGTATTCTACATTATTATATTGTGAAGGTACTCAAATCAGTACTGTTTTGTACTTGCAGAAATTCAAGGAACTTAAAAATACACTGAGTGCATTGTGGGAAAGAATCCACCAGCTGGAAGAAGGGAAGGTAAACAAGTAATACTCTGTTAGGAGCCAAACAATATTTATACTAATACATTAGGAAGCCAGTAGATATTAAGAATAATTTGTTTAGGAACCAGTAAATACTTATAATAATAATAGATTTTTATAATGATATTAGGAAGTGAATATGTATTTACAATAGTATATTAGTAAATATTTATTGGCACTGGGGGAAGAGAAAGGTTCATGAAATTGAAAACAGGAAGTTACGCCATGAGAAATGTTCACATGTTGTTTGTGGTGGCAGCGATGGAGTCAAAGGGTTAACGGTGAATGTTTTAGGCGCGGCTGCTGTCGGATGCTACAGGAGTGTCGGCAGAGGTTGTTCTCGAGTATGAGAGTGTTAATAACCAGCTGATTGCTGCCCATGTGGTGAGTAGACATGACGACCTCGTGTAGTCAGGTGGGGGGGGGGGAGAAGGGAGGGGAAGAGGAGGGGGAGGGGTGTGTATCTATATATATCATCATCATTATTGTGCAGCCGTAGTATCCTGTGGTTGGGCGAAGGCCTCAGCATGTCGTTTCCAAATCTGCCTGTCTTACGCTATCCTCTGCCAGATGGTGCCCTTCCAGTACTCATCTAGTTCGTCTCTCGCTGGTCTTCCTTTAGATCGTTTCCCTTCGTAAGGTCATCAGGTTGTGTGTGATACGCGATGTCCATCAGTTATCTTGTAGTCTGCTGAAGTGCCCTGCCCAGGTCAACTTCTGTCTTCTGGTTTGTTCTATCACATCTGTGATCTTTGTCTTCTCTCTTACCCAGATGTTTGTTTTTCTCTCCCGATATGTGATGTTTAACATACTTCTTTCCATCTTTGTTTGTGCGGCTGCTAGCTTGTTCTTTGCCTGGATGGTGAGTGTCCATGTTTCTGTCCAGTATGTCATCGCTGGAAGTACGCATGAGTTATAGACTTGTCTCTTCGAGCAGGTTCCAAAGTTACACTTGAAGATGTCGCAGTGTTTGGCGAATGCTGTCCAGCCGGCAGTGATTCTTCTTTGAATCTCCTTGTCTTGGTTTTTGTCTCTGATACTGTATCACTGTCCCATATAGACATAGCTTTCAACGTTCTCTACCTGCATGGTGGTGATATATATTGGTGTGTCATTTTCTAGCATCACTTTTGTCTTCTATGTAAATATTTTGTGGTATCTATGTGGTTCTACTGTGTTAACCATTTGTTATCATAATACGTACAAAAGTAAATCAGCATTTGTCTGATACTGTACTACCTGCATTCAAGTTTAAATCATGCCCTTGGAAACATCCATCCCATGCATTGGATTTGTTGGCAAGTTTGAATAAATGAATGAATTGACATATTTTCCACAAATAACCCATCCACATGATGTCAATGCAGCGCCACTCAACATGTAGTATAATACTAACAGATAGTATAATACTACCATAGTATAATACTAATGTCTGCTCAATGCATGCTACAGGTGTCGCCATCTGTTGGATTTTTTAAAATTATACTTTGTGGTAGGGTTCAACTGAAATCAATTCAGTCTCTAATTCCCTTTCATTCACAATGGACAGGTGTCTGCTGTGGACAAGTGTCTGCAGGCGTCCACTTTGGCCAGGTGTCCATGTTGGGCAAGTGTCCACAGTGGACTGGTATCCTGAGCAGACAGGAGTCTGCAACTGCAGTTAAATGTTACTAACTGTACTAGCTACATGCCTCAAGTCTACTGTGGTTCACAGTAACTCATTTAAACTTTTCCATTACCCTTCTTTCTGTTTTGTAGCAAATCTCCGAACTAAAGCAAGAGGTGGAGAATTACAAGAAAGAGAAGGCCATCTTTGAGTACACTAACGCCATCTATGAGGACACAGAGAAGCGCTACAAGAGTGACGTAGCGTCTCTACAGCGCCAGTTGAGTTCATCCACCGAAGGCCGAGACTACGAGACCGAGATCATCTCAACGAGATTGGACCAATTAAAGGAACTAGAACAGGTAAGCTGACATGTATTCTTTGTGATTGGTGAAAGTTGGTTCGGGAAAATCTTGCTTAAGATTGATGGTAGTGTGTTTTGTGCAGCTATCTACAGCTTAAACAACTGTGAAATGAGCCAACAGTCATGTAAGTTGTGATGTCTAAGCACATGTGCTCTCGATGAAAGGTAACACTATTTGAGATAATATACTGTATTCCATCCACAGACGGTGCTGTTGCGTAGAGATACCAATAATGTAGATAACGTGTTGTGTTCTGTCCACAGAGGCAATATAACAATTTTCTACATAATATGGTGTGGTTTGCCCACACAGATGAGATAACAGTGTTGTAGATAAGTTGTATTTAGATAATAAGGTATGTTAGTCAACAGGGAGAATGTGCTGTCGAGTAGGGATAACATTATTCTAGATAATATGTTATGTTCTGTCGGTAGAGATTATGTGCTGTCGAGATGATATAACAATAGTATATGCATGTTCTGTCGACAGAGACTATGTGCTGTACACACGAGATAACAGTATTCTAGATAATATGTTATGTTCTGTCAACAGAGACTATGTGCTGTCGAGGCGAGCCGGGCGGAGCTAGAGGAGCAGATACGGAATCTGACGGAGGAGAACTCGGAGCTGAGTGCAAGTAACAGGGAACTCTTGGAGCAAGTGAACAACCTGATCGAAGAGAACACCGCTATCCACTCGAGTTACACAGAGCTCCTAGAGCAGGCAGAGAGCTCCCACAGCAAGGAGCTCCTAGAGCACACAGAGAGCTCCCACGGCAAGGAGCAGGATGACTCTGGCTTGCCGGTGAGCAAGAAGGAGCACTCCGTACAAGTAGACAACTTGAGTCAGTGCAGTTCCGACTCGGGTGTCGGGTCTCGCGAACAAGTGGAACACTTGACCAGAGAAAGTGGTGAGTTGCGGGCCCAGAACAAGGAGCTCCAAGTGCAGGTTGAGGCCCTCAAACAGTCCAGCTGTGAGCTGCACCAGAGTAAGACAGAGTTCTACTCCCAGAGCAACAAGCAGCTCTTGGAGGAGCTAGAGAGTGTGAATGTCGAGAAGTGTAAGTTGCGGTTGAACAACAAGGAGCTACAAGAGCAGGTAGACAGTTTGAGCAAGGAGAAACATTCACCCAATGAGGAGCTCTTTGCCCAGTTGGAGAGCTTGAGTAAGAGCAACTCTGAGTTACAGAGCAGTAACAAAGAGCTCCTGATCAAAGTAGAGAGCTTTAATGAGAACTATTCAAAGGTACAGACCAGAAACAAGGAGCTCCTGGCTCAAGTAGAGAGCCTTAATGAGAGCTACTCAAAGTTACAGACCAGTAACAAGGAGCTCCTGGCTCAAGTAGAGACCTTGAATGAGAGCTATTCAAAGTTACAGACCAGTAACAAAGAGCTCCTGACTCAAGTAGAGAGCTTTAATGAGAGCAACTTCACGTTACAGACAAGTAACAAGGAGCTCCTGGCCCAAGTAGAGAGCTTTAATGAGAGCAACTTCACATTACAGACAAGAAACAAGGAGCTCCTGGCCCAAGTAGAGAGCTTTAATGAGAGGAACTCTGAGTTACAGACTAGTAACAAGGAACTCTTGGGCCAAGTAGAGAGCCTCTCTGAGAGCAACTCCACATTACAGACTAGTAACAAGGAGCTCTTGGGCCAAGTAGAGAGCCTCACTGAGAGCAACTCCACGTTACAGACGGGTAACAAGGCGCTCCTTGGTGAAGTAGAGCGCTTGAATGAGGAGATATCGCAACTGCCCAAGACTAAGACAGAACAAGGGGGCCAGGCCGCTATTACACAGGTACACAACTTTATTTGCTGATTTGTCTTTTGTTAGATCTTGTGTTAGTGCTGGGTTTGTGGTAAATTTTAATCAAGCGCATCTGGAAACACTGCAACATGTATGCTTTGTCACAAGTTTTGTCAACAATTATTGCCTATCTTTGGAGGATGAACGCTGTAACAGAAACAGGTGTTTTGCACACAGTATGTGTTTATCTTAATAATTGTTTACGTTTTATTGAAATTTTGAACCATGTTTAGTATATACATTGGATCCTTTTGCTGGATCTGCACAGTCTGCAGATTGTGCTACGCAATCCTCGGTTACGGGGAGAACCACAGATTGCGTGCCTATCTGAAGATTGCGCACACAGTTGCAGATTGCACTATTGGACTTGTCTTCTTGATTTGCGCAATCCGCAGATTGTGTTGCACAATCTGCAATAACCCATGAGGCATTGACGACATTACCTTTCTAGTCTAAACCAGTGTCATAGAATAAAAAAAAGTGAAACTTGCCTTACACAAGACGCAACCAGTGAATTTGTGCCATATGTAAATCTAGCGCCCGACACAAAACATTAGGCGCAGTTGCCTGAACAATTTGCAGATGGTTGTGCAATCTGTGAGTCTTGAGTATCCGAGAATTGTGCAGCAAAATCCTATGCAGTCTGCAGATTGTGCAGATCCAGCAAATGCACCCAACATATATACACCAGGAAGATAGAATATTAATCTACGTTATTAATTGCAAAAACTATTGTTTATTGTAGACGAATGGCCATGAGAAAGCGGACATCGAACTATCCGAGAAGAACAACCAATCAAATGCTGTGTTGAAACAGAAACTTGCCGAATACGAGGCAGTAAAATGCGACCAGACGGAAGCCAACCATCGGCTTGAGGCAAACCTTCGTGAACTCAGCATCAGGTGCACGTGTATGGCCACAGATCTTCTGAAGGCAAGGGAAGAAATCAAGGCCTTGAAACAACATCAACTGACCTCTCCAGTGGTGGAGGAAGTAAAATGTAACAACTCATCTGTGGGTACACAGACACTAATCCCAGAAGCACCTGAAGTGACCCCATCTCGTCCATTGCTGTCTTCCTGCGACGATTATATCGAGGCAGACATCGGGAGTTCAACATCCGAGTCTGGGTACATCAACATGTCTCAGCCGGACGACACGCACAGTGGTGACACCGCGTACCTCAAGGGGAACATTGTCGAACTGGTGAGGCAAAAGGAGGAATTGGAGACGGAAGTGTGGAAACTGAAAGCGGAACTCGACAGTAAGAAGGAAACATTGCAGGAATGCTGCGGGGAGAAGGTGAGTGTCCCACAGAGTGTCCACTGTTCAATGAGTGTCCAGTGACTGTTTGTCCATCTGTCATTTAGATTGTTAGTGTCCTCCAGGTTATCTTCAAATTGGGTTTTTGTTTGGTCACCAGATGGTAGCACTGTCATCCTGCTGTGTAACTTGAGTTGTTTATCTAAGAAAGTAAATACAGTTAGTTTTAGTGTGTGCTTGTGAGTGCATGTGTGTGTGTTGCTGCAGGTGCAGCTTAAAAATTTGTAGGTGTACTAAGATGCCCATTGTTTAGTCATGCATCAAGTTCTGTCACCAGAATGGTGTATGTGTGGACTTCCTAGAAAGTTTACCAACAGTTGTTATACACAGCTTCAGTGTTAACAGCCACATGATCACCAGGACGAAGTCCAGGCAGTCTCTGCAGTGGTGAATGTGAGGGGGGTCACACCATGTGGAGATCACCCCAAGGGAGGTCACAACCAGGGGATCACCAATGGGATTCACACTAGAGGGAGTTACTAATTGCAGGGAACACACAAACTGGGGTTATGCTGTAGTAGTGATGTCACAGGGGGGTTCATACCCAAAGGGAGTCATACTACAGTGGCTCATTCTACATGGGGTCAATGGTCATACTGCACAGTGTAGGGATCATACTACAGGAAGTCACAAATCAGGGACACTACGGGGGAGGGCACACTATGGGGAAGTGTCTCTGCAGGGGTCACACCAATACCACATTTTACTCAACATTAACTAATTAAAAGTTCAAGATGGCACAGAAGTTTAATGGAATGACTCAGTTACAGATGGTAAATCTTGGTTGTATCATCCTTCATCCTTTGGTACTACCATTGATAGATTATGAATCTTGGATGTGCCACCCTTGGGTACCTGGATGTACCACCCCTGGGTACTTGGATGTGCCACCATTGGGTATTTGGATGTGCCACCCCTGGGTACTTGGTTGTGTCACCCCAGTGTACCTGGATGTGCCACCCCTGTGTACATGGATGCGCCACCCCTGTGTACCTGGATATGCCACCCCAAGGTACAGGGATGTGCCACCCCTGGATACCTGAATATGCCACCCCTGGGTATGTGGATGTTTTTAGCTGTGCCATCTAGGCACCTGAATGTGGCCCCCCTGTGTACTTCTATAGTTTGTGTTGTGTACTCCAGCCTAGTGAAGTGTTGTGTACTCCAGGAGGTATGGTTGGTGTAGTTTCTTGACCTAACAGTGCTAGATTAGTGTGAATGTCATCAACATCACTAGTCAGCCTTATGCTACAACGCAGGTAAATTGTTGCCTTTGTCTGATTCTGTGTTTAAGGAAAGGTGGTCATACAGGTTTGTTAGGGTGTGTTTTGTGTCATTTATGACATGTGTGTTGTAATATAATGGAACATATGTATAGTCCATGATCCATTTTATGTCCATATTAAAGCCTGACAGTTTGTTACTGTTGACACATTCAAAGCCTGTCTGCTTGTCACCATTGACACATTAAGAGCCTGTCAGGTTGACATTGTTGACGCATTCAGAGCCTGTCAGTTGTCACCAGTGACTCATTCAGAGCCTGTCAGTTTGTCATCATTGACGCATTCAGACCATGGCATGCTTGTCACCTTTGATACATTCAGAGCCTGTCAGGTTGTCACCATTGACACATTCAGAACCTGTCAGTTTGTTGCTGTTGACACAATCATAGCCTGGCTGTTTGTCACCATTGACACATTCAGACATTGGCAGTTTGTCACTGTTGACATATTCATAGCGTGACTGTTTGTCATTGTTAACACATCCTGAAAGTTGTCTCCAGTGACACATTCAGAAACACAGTAATAACATGACATATTTTGACATATTCTGGTGGAATTTAAACACCAGGAGTTGTCAACTGTCATCTGGTGAAGAGCTTGACTAACATTGACCACTTGAGCCACTTGACCACTTGGTGTACACTGGCTTTATATCCAGCACCAATCCCGGACAGATGTCAGTGATTACTGAGTACAGGAAGAAAGTAATGTGACACTCTACAAGGTCCAATGTGTGGCTTATTTTAATATTATGCACTAGCTGAGTTATCCTAGCTTTGCATGGCCAGAAAAAACGTATATTAATAATTTCTGGTTAAAGCCGCCTCTACATAAATGATACAATGCCTGTTGATAGCTGTAGTGTTACTATAATGTAATGAGAGACAATATCATACACAATGAGAGACAGGTGACACATGACAGTCTGTTTTATAATCTATATATCAATATGCAACCTTTGGATTATCATAAGTAGATCAACTCCCCAGTGCTGGGTCCACTCAGTAATAGCAAAATTGCTTAATCAATATTCAGAAGAATGTTAACTAATGCATCTACTTACAATCAAGTTTGTGTTTGTAGGTAGATTAACTTTTCCTCTTAGTTAGGCTTCCAACTGCATATTGAATAAAATTCAAGTTAGCCACTATCACATATTGTACCCTTTCTATACAACACCCATCCTATTTGTTTAGTCTACTTTGTTTTTCCGATATCCCGAGGAATCTCAGATCATCTGTTTCACAATGACTTTTTCTTCCAAAAACCAAGCTTAATATTGGTAAATGTGCTTTTGCTGTAATCTGGAATCAATTCCTTATTGCTTTAAAATCATCCGAGACTATAGATACCTTTCATAAAAAATGAAGACTTATTTATTTGAAATTGCATTCCCACCCTAACTTTCGACGGTCCCTTGCCTTAATGACGACTCTTGTTTGTCCCTGTTAACGATTTTGCCCAACGATTCTTTTATGTTGCACCTCTGAACTGAGATTCCTGGGGATTTAGGCCCTATAGAAGTTTGTCATTATTATTATTAGTATTACTAGTTGGCTTGAACCTCGAGTGCCAAACTTTCAGGGATTGATCTATGACCACTAGAATAGAATGTAAGACCTATATATTTTCAAAATACATCATAAATGTCAAGATTGTAAAAGGAATGTAAAAGGTAAAGTGCACGTAATATGCAGGCTGCGAAATAAGGCCGGTCCGATCGTCCCGGGCGAGCAGTTTCAGTGATCGGACTAGTCCATGTTTAGTGGAGCAGTCCCATCGGACTAGCTGTTATTATGTAAATTAATTTACGCTCTGTATACGCTAGTTGGGTGTTGTGATGGATTAAAACAAAATCAGACAGTAAGGTAGCATTTTATCACAGGCAGCTAAATATTCCGTACGACTGTCAGATGGGAAACTTGCTGAACGCAGTGAATGTAAATGGCGGCTGTTTACATCCGGTTAGCGTAGGATAGGTAGTGCCACCTAGCGACCATGAGTGATGAGCGACATGGACAAACATACATGCGCGGTTTACAGACATCGTTACGTGCTATCCCGTCGTGATGGTAGTTGCTTGCGTTACTCCTGCATTGGGTGATTATTTTACAAATTTATCAAACGCCAGCAATGTTACTGATTGTTTAGTCGGCTTCGGGAAAGAAAACGCTAATGAAAAATATAGGGCAAATGATGCAACTTAGTCCGACAATGTCGGTCCTTTGTCGCCGTCAGGCTTCAAATTCTGCTGGCATCGCCTTGTCCACGACTCCTGTTTGCTGCCCCTGATTAAACTAGTCATTTCTTCTGATAACTTTGCAAATAGATCTACGAAATCACATGTATTTGTTTCTATTAATGACACATTTAGTTGAACATGTAATTGAAATGGGAAACGGCTTGTTTTTTTTATGAAATAAAGCCACTTTTAATATGTGCCATAACTGTCACACATATATAATACAACAGTATGATTGATTTTTAAGGACTAGTAAAACAATATGAGGACTAGTTGTTTCTGAGTCAGCTAGTCCGACGGACTACCTGTCAACTAAATCCACCGTGCACCCTGAATATGTAAAACATAACCTAACAATTGCAGATACCATGCGTGCGTGGCATATACTTTGGGAAAACAACATGAAATAACCGCTGACACAATAATGCTTATGTCTACCCTCATGCCAACAGCACAGTGATATGAATACTATTTGACAATTCTACACTATCATAACTAGGACCTATCGATGGACGTGAACTTCACATTCTCTCCAACCTTTGTTATTTTGAACAAACAACGAGTATCTGCGAGTGTGTTACGGTGTTTATGTAACGATGCTGTGTATTCTCTAACATTTTGTAAATATTACTTTCATGACTGTTAACTACCAAGGCATCCCGTCAGGTGACTGGCATTTTTCCTAGTAACTAGAAAAATACATTATTACAGGAGCACAGTGGTGCAGTGGCTAGAACTTCGGACTCTCGACTGAGAGAACCCTGGTTCGAATCCTGTGCGGTGGTGTCGAACCTTGGGCAAGTTCATTCACTCTACATTGCTCCAGTTCACTCAGCTGTATGAATGATTACCTGACTATAGACAGAGGTGGATATTTGTGTACGAATAGTCTGAGCATTAATTGCAACATGGCTGAATGCTTCCCAGAGAAGTCACGATGGTGTTCGATTGAACAGGGCTGCCAGGGAGTGAAGTGTAAAGTGCTTTGAGCTGTCCTGAGGTCTGGATACTGTGCTATATAATAACTCACCTTTACTTCTATTATTAGTTATCAATTACTTTCTGTTTGCCAGGAGCAGCAGCAGCAGGAGCACTCTGAGAGAGCGGAGCAGCTGTCATTAGAGCTGCACACGCTCACGGAGCAACTGGAGCAGGCGGAGCAGTGGAGACAGAAGGCAGAGGAGCTGGAGACCAGTCTGCGAGACACCCGCTCCAGTGAAGGTCGTCTCCTGGAGCAGCTCCACCTGCTCCGGAACGACACATCCCGCCGTGTCGACTCGCTCCAGAGCAAGGTGGTCGATATGGAGGAGAACAAGCTTCAGCTGGGGGAGACCGTGACGGAGCTCCGAACCATCGAGGCGGAGCTGCGTGCTCAGATTGTCGACTGCGCCGAGACGAGTCGCGCTAGTGATTCGGAGCATGAGATCCCACAACGCATCAAACAGCTGGAGATGAGTGAAGATCAACTGAGGGAAAAGATTGATGCCGTTGAGGCAAAGCTGCAGCAGTATCAATGTAGTAGTGACGCACAGAATGACATCAGAACATGCGAACTGCGGATTGTGGAGCTGGAGGCGTTGCTTCGTGTGAGCAGTGAAGACGGCAACAGACTTAGAGCAACTCTGGAGACGCAGAACGAACAAATCCGCAGCCTCGAGGTGACGGAACAGAAGTTGACATCAGAGTTAATCGAAGCCACTGAGGTGGAGAAGAAACTGCTGATGCAGATGGAGCTGCTGCAAGATGCAGAAGAGAAACTGATGGAGAAGGTATCGACCCTGGAAGGTGAGGAGGAGGCTCTCAGGTGCGAGCTCTCCACTGTTAGAGACTCAAATATGGCATGTGAGGTGGGTGAGAGAGAGCTGCAGGGTCGTGTGGATGAGTTGAGGCAGACGGAAAAGGAACTGAGGGAGACGGTTGAGAGGTTGGAGGCGAGGAAGACCTCCCTTGAGACGAGATATGAGGAAGAGACAGACAAGTTACACAACAAGCTCGACCTGCTGCTGGAGTCAGAAGAGAAACTTCTGGATCGGCTCCAGGAACAGGAACAGGTGGAGGAGGAGATGAAGAAGGAAATGAAGAAATCGGCACAGGAACTGGAACAGGTTAAATCGGAGTTGGCGCAACAGTCGCGGGAACTGGACAATGCCAAGAAAGAAATTGAGGTGAAACAGATCGAGCTTGAAGCGTACAGACATGATATGCATACATTGTCACGGGAGAAAGCGAAATCGGAGATGGAACTGGAAAAGGTGAAGGTGGATCTGCAGTCTGCGAAGACTGAGACGTCGCACATGGTCGACCAAGTGAAACTGCTGGAAGCCAAGATGAGTAAGAATGATACGACTGAAGAAACGTGGATGGACTACTCACGCCAGCGCATCGAAGAACTCGAATGTCACGAGAAACAGCTGAAAGACTGTGTGAATGAGCTTGAAAAATCTGAGGCTGTGCTACAGATGCAAGTCAGTTCAATCGAAGCAGCAAAGAAAGAACTGAGCGAATCAGAGAATCACCTTCGTGAAGAGGTCAACGAGCAGAAGATGGTGGCCATGAGTCTGAAGAATACGATACGTGATCTGGAAAAGTCGGAGTCGTCGCTGAAAACACAAGTGTCAAACGTTGAGAGCCAGAACAAGGAGCTCTTGACGATGGTGCGAAGTCTGCAGGACAAAGTGGCGCCCTCTCCTTACAGACTCGGGCACACATCAGAGTGTGCAAGGTCACCCGTCTACTTTGACCTTGTTGACGGCATGACAAGAGAGGAGATGAGCTCCAAGATCCACGAATTGACACGACTCGAACGCTTCCACCGCGCCAAGATCACCGCTCTTTCGGAGAACCTGGGGTTGTTCCGCGAGGCCGTAGAGGTCGTCACCGTAACCATGGAGACGAATGCAGGTGGCCTAGTGACAGAGGGCAAGCCAAGGGTGAAGGTAAGATATTTCTGTATTTATTAATTGGTTCATCTTTTGTGTGCAGAAGCACCTTGCTAACAAGAGAAGACGGGTGGTGTGCTGTACAGGCAGTGAGCAACAACATAATGTTGGTGTTTACGTCATACAATGAATGAGTAACGACATAATGTTGGTGATTACATCATAGAGTGAGTAACAACATAATGTTGTCATGTCATACAGTGAGCAACAACATAATGTTGGTGTTTATGTCATACAGTGAGCAACATAATGTTGGTGTTCATGTCATACGATGAGCAACAACATAATGTTGGTGTTCATGTCATACAGTGAGCAACAACATAATGTTGGTGTTTACATCATAGAGTGAGTAACACCATAATGTTGGTGTTCATGTCATACAGTGAGCAACAACATAATGTTGGTGTTTATGTCCTACAGTGAGCAACATAATGTTGGTGTTCATGTCATACGATGAGCAACAACATAATGTTGGTGTTCATGTCATACAGTGAGCAACAACATAATGTTGGTGTTTACATCATAGAGTGAGTAACACCATAATGTTGGTATTCATGTCATACAGTGAGCAACAACATAATGTTGGTGTTCATGTCATATGGTGAGCAACAACATAATGTTGGTGTTCATGTCATACAGTGAGCAACAACATAATGTTGGTGTTCATGTCATACAGTGAGCAACAACATAATGTTGGTGTTTACATCATAGAGTGAGTAACACCATAATGTTGGTGTTCATGTCATACAGTGAGCAACAACATAATGTTGGTGTTCATGTCATATGGTGAGCAACAACATAATGTTGGTGTTCATGTCATACGGTAAGCAATAGTGTAGTGGGGAAATGGGCGCTATGACAAACTATATTAACACAATAATAACTGTCAATTGTTTTGTGTGAAGTTATCTCCGTCTTTGTCCATGACATGTGTATATTGAACGACTAGTTGGCGGACAATAAATTTAACGTTGACATACAACTGCAACGAATCAAGTGTGAGGTGCATCACTACGTTGCCGTTGTTTATTCGGCACTGCCAATGCTATCAAAGGTATAAGTTTCTTTGACTATAATTATGGTCAATTTTAACTTTAGGAACAGTAAATGTGGAGCGAGGTATTGTTTGTTTTGCGCCGACATCAAACGAATCGTTTCCAATCTGCTAGTCATGCTCATGGCTTCCACAGATCACAAGTTTGCCTGGTTCTGCGCCGGGCGGCTTGTAAAGTGCAATTGAAATTCACAAATATGCCATGCTTAAGAATGGGTTAAATACGTTTTAATACAGCTTAGTAGGCAACTTCAGTAAGCTAACATTGCGTAACAAATATTAGCTTTTCGCTGCGAAGAACGCAAAGCTACTGCCTGTACTGGTGCGCCAAAATATTAATTCGTCAACCGCATATGGATTGGTGAATCGTAATATTGTTCAGCACGGTAAATGTGCTTTCTAAATTGGTATTTTGATGTTGATTGAAAGACGAAGTAAAGCCAATTGTGAACGTACTTATAGCTTTAAATCCTTAATCAACTCGTCAGCGGTACCATATTATCGTTCAGTTGACTGTGGCTTGTTGGTCCGTTGTTTATTTAAAAACGGTACACAATTCATGAATTTTATTCAGTTCAATATTCAACAGTGTCCAACAGTGTATGACATTTAAACAGAATACACATTGACGTTGGCTGGCAGTTTAAGAAGCTTCATAAACTGCTTATAGACTGCACGACATGCACACTTTGTCTTTGGCTTCGATGGCGTTCTTCATGTAGCAGCGGTGTCGGTCGTCGTCGTAATGCCCCTGATGGCAGATACGGGAACGTGCCACGTTTATAATGCGCCCCGTTTATAACGCGGATTCATTCCGTGGACCCCGACTACCGCGTTATAATGAGGCGTGACTGTATGACATGTTGGATGTTTGTGATTGTAGGACTCAGAGTTGGAGCTACGCATCAATGAGATTGTGTCGATGGAGGTAGAACTGAAGCAGAAGGTAGCGGAGTGGGAGAAGATGGCAGCTGCGTACAAGTAAGTCACCTCCGGTAGTTTCAGTCATATAGTGTAGTTGATCACAGCAGTACGAAAATAGTTGGAAATTTATGTTCATTGCCTCATATGGGATTTAAAACATTCACAGCTAACAAAGAAAATACACAGACCTAAGACAAAGCCAAAAGAGTTCAATAAACACATTTCACTTCACCGCGACAGGCGTGACACAGCGACTCAAAGGTCTTTAAAAATCTCGTCAAATGTGTTGACTGGTATTTCACACTCAACTTTCTATATACGGGTATTTTCCTAAGAGGTCGAGTTGTCACACTGCATAGTTGTCACACTGCATAGTTGTCACACTGCATAGTTGTCACACTGCATAGTTGTCACGCTGCATAGTTGTCACGCTGCATAGTTGTCACGCTGCATAGTTGTCACGCTGCATAGTTGTTTTTCAATTGATGTAACAATTTAATAATAATGAAATCTTATATAGCGCCGCTATTCGCCGTAGAGGCACTCATGGCACTTGCACAGGATTTTACCATTGACGATTTTAAAGTAGTCATATTAAAAATTATATATAAGCAGTATTCTAAAATTAGTATCATTAATGATACGTCATGAAATCAATAAATATTATGTAATCGTTATCAAAGTAATGTAGACTTGTTATTATAACCTATCTAGAAATCTAAATGTCCAGAAAATGTCCACATTTACATACAAAACAAAGCAGTGTTTGTGCATGTTCCATATTTCTACTTCTCGCATACAAACGCCGCATCAAACCGCAGACGAACGTTTGATCTCAGGTTGCACCACAAAAGATGTGCCGAAGCACTCAATAACTTGGAGTCACTTTTTGCCGTTGCTCTTAACTAAAGGTGTCACGTAACTGTGTGTTGCAGACATCAGCTGGGAGAGGCGGAGTCAGCCCTTATAGAGCAGGAGGCGGAGCATAGGAGAGAGCAGGAGATACTGGAGGAGGAGATTGATGCTCGCAGGAAGGGCGAAGCAAGGTCTGCATTGTTTGCTATAAGATCATTTGATTGGTTTAACTGACTTTATTAAATAAAGCTGAATGAATATTAGTCAAATGATGATTTTTCGTAGGAAATCCTCTAATTAAAGCTAAATAGGACCTTTATTCAAAAATTCTATCCACATGAGACAAATGTTTGATCATGTGGTTTTATTCCAAAAAAAATGTTGTACATAAAAAGCACTTTTAAAAAACACAGTATGTGCTAACTGCTAACATCATGAAATCAGTGGAGCAGATGTTCACCGCTAGATGCAAATGCACATTTAACGTGTGTGGATATGAGGACATTTGATGTAGTTTGATGTAACTCAGTACAATTGTAGAAGACACATAGAGCATTGTGGACTGACATCACAATGACAGTTGTCACCAAAAAGCTTACAATGACTTCAAGAGCTAACCAAAACTGTCGATTTGGACCAAAAGTATGGAAACATCTGGAAACCAATGAATTGGCAGTTTTCAGCTCTTTCTATTTAAAAAAGCAACTGTAGATTCTTAAAAGAAATAATTATCTAAGTTACTTTCACTATGAAAAGTATGATCAATTGTTAAAAAACTGATTCCATTCACCTTTAATTGTTTCATCTTTTTGAGGAAGAGTAATGAGACCAATCTTAGAGATTCAGTTCATTGATTTCGTACAGGAATGTTTTATCAGCTTCTGTCACAGTGGTATCAGTGGGGAATTTAGAAATAAGGAATCATATATGGTTGGGATTAAAAGAATGTGGAAACCACTGACAGGGGGTGGGGACAAGAGTGTCTTATGTCTACCTGTGTTCCTGTTTCCCAGACTCAAGAACCAGCTGCAGTACGGCGGAGACTGCTGCGAGACCGACGCACTCGCCAAGATCCAACACCTTGAGGAACTTGTCTTTGACCTGGAGACTTCTGAGCGCAAACTGAAGCGCCGCCTGCAGGACCTTGAGGTAAACGAACGTAAAATGACGAACAAGCTTGCCGAGATGGAGAAGACAGCTGTCGTTGTGACATCAAAGGGTCATGACCGTTTGCCTGCAGGCATGACATCACAGGATCATGACCAATCGTCTGGAGTCATGACATCACAGGATCATGACCGGTTGTCAGGACTCCTGGAGCAGCTGAGAAAGGCGGAGTCATCGGAACAAAATATGAAGGAGAAGTTATTGCGAGGAGAGAGCGACATGATCGTGGCATTGAGACACCAGGTGGCGCAGTTGGAGGAGTCCCGGCACTCGAGCTACGAGCGGGAAGACAGCGCCACCGTTTCTGCATTGAGACACCATGTGGCACAACTGGAGCAGTCGGAGCGGGGACTCCGAATGAAGCTTCGCATGCTCGAATCGAGTCAAGAGATGACGGCGCTTGAACGTGACTCCATGCTCGTTGATTCGCCGGAGGCTGTGTTGAAACGGCGGATTCAGCAACTGGAGGGGATGGAACGGTATATGAAACAACAGGTAAGAATGTTCACTTGTTTGTGTTACTTAAGTGTGAATCATAGATGGTATACCTGCTGTTATGTTTCACTTTCTATTTCACTTTATACTTATGTTTCTAATATTGTCGTTTATGCCTTAAAATTACTGTTGTAATTTGTTATGCCTTAACCCTTTAGAACTTGAGTGCCCGAAATCATCCGGACGCCCTTTTCCTCAAGTGCTTGAAAGTGTCTTTTTTGCATTGACAATATATGGAGGTGGCGCAATCTTCTGGTTACTTATGTATCTTGTGTCACTGGATTCTTCTGTGTAACTGCTGGTGGTATTGTTCGTATGGCTTTGCATTGGAAGTTTGTCAACGAATGCTGTTTGAAAATATCAACTGACAAAGAGTTTATTGCATTCTGTGCGAACACAGCCAGACACAGCATTTCACACCTTTAGTTTAAAAGTAGATTAGTATGTTTAGCACTGTTTTGTGTTGAATTCAGTTATCTGTAGAATAAGCATGACCTGCTAAATGCAAAGAACTAGATGCACCAGTATCATGGCAATTGTGTGCATACGCTGCGAGGATAGGGAGTGACTCTTAAGTGACGTCACATCTAAAGGGTTAGGCTAATGTCTACCATTGTTGTTATTTCTGCCTTAAACTACTGTTTGACATTCTTTATTCCTTAAACTTATGTCATTGTTTGCTTCCAGTTGGCAGAGCTGGAGAGAGATCGGGAGGAACTACACGAGATCGCCCGCCGCGACAAGAACACAATCCACGAGCTCACCGTGCAGCTGCGTGCATCGCAACTCTCCGAGAAGAGCCTGAAAGACCAGGTGAACCGACTTGAGCAGCAGGAGCGCCACTTGGTGTCGAAGAATGACAGCATGGCAGCCATGATGGATGAGCTTCAAGAGAAGCTGCGGTCGTTGCAGTTGTCAGAGCAGGACCTGAAGGTGGCGTTGCAGAAGCAGGAGAACAACGACTCGGAGGTCGCCTTCAAACTGTCGAATGTGGAGGCCGACCTCGAGAGTATGCAGCAGAAACTGCTCAGCAAGATGGGTGAGCTGGAGAACGAGAAGCGAGAGCACTACAACAGGTGCAACGAGCTAACCGATCGTATTGGTGACCTTGAGGGCATCGAGCTGACCTTGAAACAGAAAGTGAGGAGTCTCGAAGGTCGCGAGGCATCATACGAGTCGCGGATTCTCGACCTGGAGCAGCTGGAGTCGGCGGCTCAGCTCCGCATCATTGAGTTGGAGAGTCTCAACGAGAATCTGTCGCTTCGGCTGCGGAGCACGGACGATGGACGCTCCAGTCTCATGTACGAGGTGACAGACCTGGAGAGGTCAAGGGAGAAGCAGCAAGGAGACATTGAGGAGCTACAGATGGTTGTGAGAGACCTGAGGGAGCAACTGGACGACTCACAGCGGCAATGCAGGGACCTGGAAGACAGGCTGGAAGAGACCAGAGATGTGGAGCCGAGACTCCTCACGGAGCTGTCTGAGCTGAAGGAGAGGGTAGGATACGTTCTTATTATAATAATAATATACTTTATTTAATATAGCGCCAGATCCAATTTTAAATTGTGGCATTTTCAAGCGTGTACAAGATGAATACAGTTGTATAACATTGCTAAATAAAGACACATCCTCTATAAATAGTATAAACGCTACTAATAAAAAATATATATAATTTATGTATCTTGTCTAATGACCATATAATATAATAATTATGCTAATTTAATATATATTTACATATATAAGTACATTGTTTTGAATGCATCTGTATGTTTGGAACATTTCTAAAATATTAACTAACAGTAGTAAAATACAAATAAATACAGTAATTAAATAAATATACTAAAATAATTATTTTACTTAGAGTTCAATATGGCTAACGTGTTGTCAGATCCTAAGGAGAGAATAGGACACTTCCTTGTTGTCAGAGCTTAAGGAGAGGGTAGGACACTTGTTGTCAGAGCTTTTAGGAGAGGGTAGGACAGTTTCTTGTTGTCTGAGCTTAAGGAAAGGGGTGGACACTTTCTTGTTGTCTGAGCTTAACGAGAAGGGAGGACACTTTCTTGTTATCTGAACTTATGAAGAGGGTAGGACAGTTTCTTGTTCTTAGAGCTTAAGGAGACACTTTCTTGTTATCTGGGCTTAAAGGGAATAAAAACATCTATTGCTTGAATTCATGTTATATTACATCCTGCTATCTATTTCCACGTCCACCAAGCAAACAAAATCAAAAAAATTCAATTAATTAGAAATTCCACATTTTATGCTGTACATCCGGACATTTTTGAATATGCATATTTTTGGCGCGCTTTTCGGGATGCCGAGATGTGACGTCACTTATGACTCAAACTCGCATCTGGCCGACCCTTTCCATGCATTCAGACCATGTTTACAAGTATAGTTTTTGGGTCGAAACGAGCGTCAGAATGAGTTATTGTGCAATTTTCCGACGTAATACAAACACTAGTCATCATAGAGGAACAAGCAGTTAACTTATGGTTCCACATGAATCCAATTTTATTCAAAACAACGTATGCGAATGGGCCTACAAGTCGACTAGGTTTCGCCGAGCTTGGGCTCGTTTTCAGAATAATTATATCGAATGCAACCAACGGGAGATAATGTACACCAATATACATACATAGCAAACATATATCGTATCCAGCTACAGAAAGTAACGTGTAAAATCTCATAATATCACTAGAATATCGATATATGAAGGAGGAGTTGTACAATTTATCATAACAACTGAAATCAGTCAGCGAATTTCTGCCGGCCCTGATAGCTCAGTTGGTAAATGCGTTGGTTCATTGGCATTCGTTTTACAATCGGGCGACGCCGGTTCAATCCTGACAGCATGCAAACTATTGATTTTCTTTACACTTTTTTTGTTTATGTTTTCACGAAGTAATAATATAAACCAAATAATTTAGTATATAGTATGATGCACTGTTTGTAAATAATTTTTTTTTTTTTAGTAATTATTTATTCGCCACAAAAATTAAAATATGGTCATTATATAACGATGTTTCTAAATTTAATTTATCCAAACAAATGTAATGTAATGGATATATAATTTATTAATTGTAATTATATTGTACAGTAATATATTGTAATTATATATGTGAAAAAGATTGTGATCTGTCTGGATAAATACAATTTAGAAACATCGTTATATATAATGACCATATTTTAAAAATAAAAAAAATTACAAACAGTGCATCATAGTATACTAAATGATTTGGTTTATATTACTTCGTGAAAACATAAACAAAAAAAGTGTAAAGAAAATCAATAGTTTGCATGCTGTCAGGATTGAACCGGCGTCGCCCGATTGTAAAACGAATGCCAATGAACCAACGCATTTACCAACTGAGCTATCAGGGCCGGCAGAAATTCGCTGACTGATTTCAGTTGTTATGATAAATTGTACAACTCCTCCTTCATATATCGATATTCTAGTGATATTATGAGATTTTACACGTTACTTTCTGTAGCTGGATACGATATATGTTTGCTATGTATGTATATTGGTGTACATTATCTCCCGTTGGTTGCATTCGATATAATTATTCTGAAAACGAGCCAAAGCTCGGCAAAACCTAGTCGACTTGTACTACAAGTTGTAGGCTCATTTGCATTCATTGTTTTGAATAAAATTGAATTCATGTGGACCCGTAAGATAACTGCTTGTTCCTCTATGATGACTAGTGTTTGTACTACATCGGATTATTGCATAACAACTCATTCTGACGCTCGTTTCGACCCCAACATTACCCATGTAAACATGCTCTGAATGCATAGAAAGGGTCGGCCTGCTGCGAGTGTGAGTCATGTGTGACGTTAAGATACCACGTGATCGCCTAGCTCATTAAATTTTTATTTTCCGCGGGAATCGCTATACAGACAGGTTTAAAATCGAATTCATGCTACAAATGTATTTTTCTGTATTTTTTTAATGTTCTCGAATGTTACATGCAATATTAAACTTTCTGTACACATGGAAAACGGATTTTAGCTAATGCCTTGTTTTTATTTCCTTTAAGGAGAAGGTAGGACAGTTTCTTGTTCTTTGGTTTTAAAGAGAGGGTGAGGCACTTTCATTTTGTCTTAAGTTGATGGGTTTGTCATTATCTTGGGTCAACTATGATAGAGTTTACGGTTAGCAGAAACTATGTCACCTAGTCTTGCATTGTGTGGAACGTAAAACAGCTTGTGCATTGTTGGTTTCTCTAAAAGTACAGTTGTTTGTGTGTTATTGTGGTTATAAAAGTACAGTTGTTTGTGTGTTATTGTGGTTATAAAAGTACAGTTGTTTGTGTGTTATTGTGGTTATAAAAGTACAGTTGTTTGTGTGTTATTGTGGTTATAAAAGTAGAGTTCATGGTGACTCTAAAAGTTGAGTTGTTCATGTCTTGTTGATGACTCTAAAAGTTGAATTGTTCATGTGTTGATGCTGACTCTAAAAGTTGAGTTGTTGTTGATGCGTATGGTGTTGCAGTATGACATTGTTGCTATGTTGTTACATGATGTTGCCATGTTGTTGCAGCACGACGTTGTCAGCAGCAACCTGTCGAAGGAGGCGGAGTTCCTAACGGAACAGCTCAACTTCCACAAGAGAACTCTCCAGCGGGTGGAGGACGAAAACCTGCTGCTGCGAGACAAACTGAGCCTGTACGAGTGCAGCGTTGCGAACAACCAGATGGCGTCGGTGCCCAGGTCCGAGTTGTCATGGTTACGCTCACAGGAAGAGTTGCAAGCTGCATTGGAGGAGAAGGCGAGAAGACTGGAACAGTCAGAGGCCTACCTCAAGGCCACAGTCGCTGAACTGCGCATTGGAAAGGTGGGTTGGAAGGTGTGTTGAAGGTGTGTAGGGAGATTTGTAGGGAGGTGTGTAGGGAGGTGTGTTAGAATGTGTGTTGGGAGGTGTATATGGAGGTGTGTTGGGTGGTGTGTTGGGAGGTGTGTTGGAAGGTGTGTTTGAAGGTGTCTTGGGAGGTATCTTGGGAGGTGTTTATAGAGGTGTTTTGGGTGGTGTGTTGGGAGGTGTGTAGTGAGTTGTGTGAGGTGGTGTGTAATGAAGTGTGTTGCGAGCTGTGTAGGGAGGTGTGAAAGGCGGTGTGTTGGGAAGTGGTTTTGGAGATGTGATGGAAGGTGTGTTGAGAGGTGTGTTGGGATGTGTGAAGGAAGGTGTGCTAGAAGATGTATTGGAAGGTGTGAAGGGAGATGTGTTGGGAGGTGTGCTGGGAGGTGTGTTGGAAGGTGTGAAGGGAGGTGTGTAGGGAAGTGTGTTGGTAGGTGTGAAAATAAGGTGTGTTGGGAGGTGTGAGAAAATATGTGTCAGAAAGTGTGTCAGAAGGTACGAGGAAATGTATTTCAGATGTGTTGGACTTTGAAAGAATTCTACTATTGCTGCTAAATTTTTAACTTTTTGTCACCTTAATTAAACTTTGATTATCATAAAATGTTTTTTAACGACAGAACCAAATTTCCCCACAACATTGTCATAATTGTTAAAACTTATTTTTTTTATGTTCACATGTTGATTTAATACCAATGCCATTTCTTAGTCAACAGTTGATGCCTTAATAATAACTCGGTATCCTGATGTGCCATTGGGTGAAAGGATTCACACTTGAGACATCCTGTGGATACTTCAGACACTAGACATCAACTTGTGGCACCTCTTGTGGATACTTCAGACACTAGACATCAACTTGTGGCACCTCTTGTGGATACTTCAGACACTTGATAGATGTTTATTCACTATAACCACGTGCCTTGGTACATAGGGGTTCACATTTTCACAAATACATACACAAACATGTACAGTTGTATTGTACAAAATAGAGATAGTAATATGTTGGATTAATGAAACATTAGATATAAATAATCTACTATACAAATACATACACAAACATGTACAGTTGTGTTGTACAAACTAGAGATAGTAATATGTTGGATTAATGAAACATTAGATATAAATAATCTACTGTACAAATACATACACAAACATGTACAGTTGTGTTGTACAAACTAGAGATAATATGTTGGATTAATGAAACATTAGATATAAATAATGTACTGTACAAATACATACACAAACATGTACAGTTGTATTGTACAAACTAGAGATAGTAATTTGTTGAATTAATAAAACGTTATATATAAATAATCTACTCTACTAATTGTAAGCAATTTATTTTGGTCAAGTATAATTTTATAGACAGTAGACAATAAGGCTACTGTTTCATTATCACTTCATTCGCATACCAACTTCCAGGAAGTCATGTTGATTCCTTGACAGCATACACTACTGCAACATTCAGCATTATAGTTTTATAATATACAAGATGTGTTTGCCAAGCTATCAATTTACATGACCCATGGCTCCAACTGTGGCTTCTTTAGGAACCAGATGGCTGTGTCTGAACATAAAATGACTTGCTGGAAGTTGGTATGCGAATGAAGTGCCAATGATAATGAAACAGCAGCCTTATTTTCTACTGTCTGTAAAATTATACTTGATCAAAAACATGTCATATCTGTAAACAATGACACATTCATGCTGTGGCAAGATGAACATTTATACTGTAACGCTGACAACATATATCTGTGACTAGAAAAAACTGAGTCCCTTGCTCACAAAAAGATACTTGTTTTGTATTGCATTTAATGGGTGCATTTTGTGTGTTAGTTAACTGGGATAAAAATGACAGACATTGATCAAGTTTGTGCGGCGGGTTGAAGAAACTATGACTATTAACATAGTAGTCTATATATTAATTGATTTCAAAATAATATTCAAATAAAAAATTGCCAACGGAAGACAGTATTAATAAATGTGAAAGTTGTCGCCAACAGAAAACTAAATAATTATCCATCCCTTCCTGATTCACTCCAAATATTTAAATGTCTCATAATTTAATAAATTTTATTAACAAAGTCTTAGTCATATTATATTTTAGAGCCTGAGATTGTGGAAAATGGTGCAACATTGTTTTAAATATCCAAACAAACTTGGGGCATATCCCTAGCCTAGATGTCATCCTGGCTCATTGGTGGGTGATGTAAATTTGTTGATACGAGATACAAATTACTAGCAAAATGCCCATCCTACGGAGGGTCTTATATGCACACAGATGCTAAAGGCAGTTTCCAGGAATTTTTGTAAATGATATTTGTAAATTAAAAAAAAGTGTTTTGTGTCAACACATTATGTAGAATGCCCCCAGCTGATAGGCACTCCTCACGTAATGGTATGAACGATTAATTTATGCCCATCTAGAATCTGGTACTAACCCTAAAATGATTAAAACTCTTAACTGATGGGTAATTTTTAAGATGGTAAAAGTGCTACTTTTCTACTGAAAATTTGATGCTTGACTTACAAGCCTTCTAGGACCCGCCCACACACACATGTAGGCACACACACACACTACCTTGATTATAGGTATGAGACAATGGTCTGTGTTATTGGCAGGACGTTTGTGGCCATGACCTAGAGCTGGAGAGACTGAAGAACCAAGTGAAGCAGTACAACACACTTCTACAGGTGGGTGGAGCAATACAACACACTTTTACAGGTGGGTGGAGCAATACAACACACTTCTACAGGTGGGTGGAGCAATACAACACACTTTTACAGATAGGTGGAGCAGTACAACACACTCCTACAGGTAGGTGGAGCAGTACAACACACTTCTACAGGTAGGTGGAGCAATACAACACACTCCTACAGGTAGATGGAGCAGTACAACACACTTCTACAGGTGGGTGGAGCAATACAACACACTTTTACAGATAGGTGGAGCAATACAACACACTCCTACAGGTAGGTGGAGCAGTACAACACACTTCTACAGGTAGGTGGAGCAATACAACACACTCCTACAGGTAGATGAAGCAGTACAACACACTTCTACAGGTGGGTGGAGCAATACAACACACTTTTACAGATAGGTGGAGCAATACAACACACTCCTACAGGTAGATGGAGCAGTACAACACACTTCTACAGGTAGGTGGAGCAATACAACACTCCTACAGGTAGATGGAGCAGTACAACACACTTCTACAGGTAGGTGGAGCAATACAACACACTCCTACAGGTATGTGGAGCAATACAACACTCATACAAGTAGGTGGAGCAATACAACATACCTTTTTAGGTAGGTGGAACAATACAACACACTTTTACAGGTAGGTGGAGTCATATAACACACTTACAGGTAGGTGGAGCAATACAACACACTCCTACAGGTAGCTGGAGCAATACAATGTACAACACATTCATACATGTGGGTGGAGTAATAGCATACGCATTATCAAATGCTGATAAATATGACAAGATATATACTAATTAGAAATTGGAGCTGTGAATACGTAACGCTGTATACAGCTATTGACAAGTGGCTGTAGTCTTGAGTGTGGAAAATAACAATGACGTTTAGAGCTGGACATTCTCCAGTCGAGTTATAACATTTGACATACCCGGTACTTGCTGGTGGGGTTATACTTGGCCTACTTATTCCCTGGGGTTATTATACTTGACCTACATACTCCCCGAGATTATTATACTTGATCAACATGCTCCTTGGTGTTATTCTACTTGATCTACTTGCTTCCTGGGATTATTATAATTGACCTTACTCCAAGGAGTTATATTTGATCTACTTGCTCCAAGGGGTTATTATGCTTGACCTACTTGCTCCAAGGGGTTATTATACTTTACCTGCTTGCTCCCTGAGGTTATTTTACTTGACCTACTTGCTCTCGGGTTATTTTACTTGACCTACTTGCTCCATGGGGTTATTTTACTTGACCTACTTGCTCATTGGAGTTATTATAGTTGACCTATTTGCTGCATGGGATTATTTTAATTGACCTACTTACTCTTGAGTTATTATACTTGACCTACTTACTCTGTGGGGTTATTATATTTAACCCACTTGCTCCATGGGGTTATACTTGACCTACTTGCTCTGTGGGGTTATTATACTTGACCTACTTGCTCCATGGGGTTATACTTGACGTACTTACTATGTGGGGTTATACTTGACCTACTTGCTCCATGTGGTTATACTTGACCTACTTACTCTGGGGATATTATACTTGACTTACTTGCTCCATGTGGTTATACTTGACCTACTTACTCTGCGTGGTTATTATACTTGACCTACTTGCTGTCTGCAGGAGAGAGACGGCTTGAGAAAGGCATTGACTTCAATGAAGAAGGTGTGGTAACCCACTGTGTGGTCCCACTTGCACCCCCTCCCACCTCTCCCACCTCCTCCCACCCCTTCCTCCTTATTTTTTTTCTTGCTCATTCACTGTCTTGTTGTGTGTATTCTCACTGTTTCCAAATATGCTATCAGTGGTTTCGTTGAGTTAAACTCTTTAAAAAAAAATTGCATCCAGTAAAAATTTGCCGGTAAGTGTTGTGACCCCCAGTAAATGAACAAATCTTGTTACACATATTTAAAAGTTTGATGATATTAAACCATATTTAAATATGTTTTATAGAATAAGAAACGTCAGAGATTCTTATTGATCTTGATGTTTACTTTTTGTATCAAAGATTTATTTCACTTGTACCAAGGACAGGGGTAGGTGTTTTGTTTGCTGCCTATCGGTGAATGGTTGTTGTTCCCATTCACTGGCTGCCTTTAGTTGTTGTTCCCAGTCAGTCTGCCTTTAGTTGTTGTTCCCAGTCAGTCTCCCTTTTGTTGTTGTCCCCAGTCAGTCTGCCTTTAGTTGTTGTTCCCAGTCAGTCTCCCTTTTGTTGTTGTCCCCAGTCAGTCTGCCTTTAGTTGTTGTTGATTTGCTTTTTTCAGTGGTTCTTAGACTTTTATTTGCTGCCACCCAAATTCCAGTCACAGTACATGCTTGGTGACACACGCCTTCAAACAGATAACTGTGATAAACATCAAAACAAAGGAAGATAAAATAATAGACAAACATATTTAAGTTATAAATAGAAATATTTAATAAATGTGCTTGATAAACATGGAGAAATCACAAAATTAGGACTGCTCATTGGTTTTGTCAATGTATAAAGCGGACCCCCTTGCAAATTGAAAACTAAAATTGCAGACGGAATATGGAAGATCACACCATTTTAACAAAGTTTCGAGGTTATGCTAATTTTCTGGTAGGGATACTATATTATGCCTTGACAGGCTATGCTGACTAAAGTGATATTTGTCTATGAAAGTGTACTTTGAAGGCTTCGGTGTGGAGTGAAAACTGCAAAAATTTTCTCGAGTGCACATATTTCGCATTTCAGCATTTTTAAACAGAATATGCCTTGCCCATACTAAATGCAACAATTTACAACAAAGGTCACATGAATTTTAAATGCAGTGTGATATTATTTCAAATTCATGCAACACTTGGAATAAAGTGAAGAGTTCTGACAGTTATTGGAGACACTTGATGACCTAGTAAAATTTACGTAGTAACCCAATTTTTAGAGGCGACCCAGGGGCTAAGAACCGCCGCTTTAGTTGTTGACTTGTTTTACAGATGTCACCTGACACTTGCACACTCAGTCATTCTGTCATCTGTGGAGAGCATGTTACAGATGACAGCGTAATGGATACCTTTTTGTGTTACTGTTACACTTTGATTGTTTTATGTAGTGTTTAGTATTTGATTATGTTTATAATCATACTAGATTGCAAACCATTACACTATTAAACATAATCAGACAATTATGTCTATGGTATTATCTTTATCATAATCATGGTTGTTATAATATATTACATTGATGAATATATTTATACTATATTTGTAATGACATGTTTTATTGATGACAGCACCATGTTACTTGAGCCATGGCACCGCATAGACAAAATGGAATCCATTTTAGTTGTATATGTTGTTGATTTGTTAACGATAAAGTAGCTGTATTAATAATAATTCAGTAACAAAACGTGTAACTGTGTTTTAGACTTTGAAAGTAGAATTTGTTCTTACGTGATTAAAAAAGTATAATTATTTTCTGACGTGATAACATGTAATCAATTTTATTGTCAATCAATCGGGGAGGCGGTAAATAATTGAATGTATGCAGTCATGTGTTACGTGGATACGGTCCACTGCACATGTAAGTCTCACCTTACATTTGGTATCTTGAGCATGCATCTTTTTGACCATTCCTGAATATTTCCATTGTCATAGAATGTTGAGTGAAATTTTGTTGATTGGATTTAATTGTTTGTATGTAATGTAAGGTGCATTATAAACACTCGCGTGTTGCAATTATATAAAGATATATTGTTTGTAGGTGATCTACCATTCCGTTTACTGATATAACGTCCTGTAGCTTTATAGTGTTAGTCTTACATTTGGTAGATTGGCAATATCAGATGATTAAATTAATATGGAAGTTTGTGATTTTTGTGAGACAGTAGAACCAAGGAGGTAGAGAATCATTGATTGATCAGCCATCAACACGTGTAGCATATGGCAGGTGATAAATATACTGGCAGGAAGAGCCGGTATTCATTGATTGCGGCTAAATTAGAGGTGAAGGGAACACAATAGTTATTCCTTCTGAAAGTCATCATGCAATTTGCTTGTCTGACATGTAACTTAACTGGTTGATTGTGTTTAATTTGTAACAATAAAACAAAGGTGGATTATGCTCATCTGGTTGTGAACATAATAGGCCGTTTTATAGATCGTATCTGGAATATATTCTTCTGTTTCTTATTCCAGGAAACTTGAAGTATTTATGTTTTTACTGGTTCACACTCTAGGCGTCTACTAGAATTTACCCCATTTTCCAGTGACTATGTTTACCCTGTTGTTACTGGCCCACAACTAGAATTTACCCCATTCACCAGTGAGTGTTTACCCTATTCCTACAGGCTCACAAGTTGCTGAAGGAGAACTCTGAGAGTCTGAAACAGGAACTGAGGGAATGGCAGCAGAAAATGAAGGTAGGGAGGGAAAGTGGGGTGATGGGAGGGAAAGGGGGGTGATGGGAGGGAATGGAGGGTGATGGGAGGGGAGGGAGGGACGGGGAGGGATGGGGAGAAAAGTGGAAGAGAAGGACAAAATGGTGGTGAAAATAATTGGATGAAAGAGAGAAGGATAAAAAGGTGGCAAAGAGGATGGGAGGATGGTAAGAGTTTGGGATGGAAGAATGAAGGTGGGAGGTAGGGAAGGAAGTTTGGACAGCGAGTGGGAAGTGGTGGGTGTTACAGTTTCAGGGGGTTTCAAATTCGATGTCCAGGGGCACATTTCCTACTTAAGACCGTTTAAGTAATGCTTTTATTATGTTTCACTAATAAATTATTGTTGGTTTGTTTTTATTGGAAATGTTTCTGGAGAATAATTGAGAGAAAAAAACTGGATGGCTCTGTCAAAACAAAACTACTGATGACGTTGTGTCAGTGAATGGAACCCAGATAAAGACACTTTGTGGCTGTATCAAAACAAAACTACTGATGACGTTGTGTCAGTGAATGGAACCCAGATAAAGACACTTTGTGGCTGTGTCAAAACAAAGCTACTGATGACGTTGAGTCTGTGAATGGGACCCAGATAAAGACACTTTGTGGCTGTGTCAAAACAAAACTACTGATGACGTGTCAGTGAATGGAACCCAGATAAAGACACTTTGTGGCTGTATCAAAACAAAACTACTGATGACGTTGTGTCAGTGAATGGGACCCAGATAAAGACACTTTGTGGCTGTATCAAAACAAAACTACTGATGACGTTGTGTCAGTGAATGGAACCCAGATAAAGACACTTTGTGGCTGTGTCAAAACAAAACTACTGATGACGTTGAGTCTGTGAATGGAACCCAGATAAAGACACTTTGTGGCTGTATCAAAACAAAACTACTGATGACGTTGTGTCAGTGAATGGGACCCAGATAAAGACACTTTGTGGCTCTGTCAAAACAAAACTACTGATGACGTTGTGTCAGTGAATGGGACCCAGATAAAGACACTTTGTGGCTGTGTCAAAACAAAGCTACTGATGACGTTGAGTCTGTGAATGGGACCCAGATAAAGACACTTTGTGGCTGTGTCAAAACAAAACTACTGATGACGTTGTGTCAGTGAATGGGACCCAGATAAAGACACTTTGTGGCTGTATCAAAACAAAACTACTGATGACGTTGTGTCAGTGAATGGAACCCAGATAAAGACACTTTGTGGCTGTGTCAAAACAAAACTACTGATGACATTATGTCAGTGAATGGGACCCAGATAAAGACACTTTGTGGCTGTGTCAAAACAAAGCTACTGATGACGTTGAGTCTGTGAATGGGACCCAGATAAAGACACTTTGTGGCTGTGTCAAAACAAAACTACTGATGACGTTGAGTCTGTGAATGGGACCCAGATAAAGACACTTTGTGGCTGTATCAAAACAAAACTACTGATGACGTTGTGTCAGTGAATGGAACCCAGATAAAGACACTTTGTGGCTGTATCAAAACAAAACTACTGATGACGGTGTGTCAGTGAATGGGACCCAGATAAAGACACTTTGTGGCTGTATCAAAACAAAACTACTGATGACGTTGTGTCAGTGAATGGAACCCAGATAAAGACACTTTGTGGCTGTATCAAAACAAAACTACTGATGACGGTGTGTCAGTGAATGGAACCCAGATAAAGACACTTTGTGGCTCTGTCAAAACAAAACTACTGATGACGTTGTGTCAGTGAATGGGACCCAGATAAAGACACTTTGTGGCTGTGTCAAAACAAAGCTACTGATGACGTTGAGTCTGTGAATGGGACCCAGATAAAGACACTTTGTGGCTGTGTCAAAACAAAACTACTGATGACGTTGTGTCAGTGAATGGGACCCAGATAAAGACACTTTGTGGCTGTGTCAAAACAAAACTACTGATGACATTATGTCAGTGAATGGGACCCAGATAAAGACACTTTGTGGCTGTGTCAAAACAAAGCTACTGATGACGTTGAGTCTGTGAATGGGACCCAGATAAGACAAACTGTGGATGACGTTGTGTGAATGGGACCCAGATGCTGTGTCAAAACAAAACTACTGATGACTACTGATGACAGTGTCATGTGAATGGGACCCAGATAAAGACACTTTGTGGCTGTGTCAAAACAAAACTACTGATGACATTATGTCAGTGAATGGGACCCAGATAAAGACACTTTGTGGCTGTATCAAAACAAAACTACTGATGACGTTGTGTCAGTGAATGGGACCCAGATAAAGACACTTTGTGGCTGTGTCAAAACAAAACTACTGATGACATTATGTCAGTGAATGGGACCCAGATAAAGACACTTTGTGGCTGTGTCAAAACAAAACTACTGATGACGTTGTGTCAGTGAATGGGACCCAGATAAAGACACTTTGTGGCTGTATCAAAACAAAACTACTGATGACGTTGTGTCAGTGAATGGGACCCAGATAAAGACACTTTGTGGCTGTGTCAAAACAAAACTACTGATGACGTTGTGTCAGTGAATGGAACCCAGATAAAGACACTTTGTGGCTGTGTCAAAACAAAACTACTGATGACATTATGTCAGTGAATGGGACCCAGATAAAGACACTTTGTGGCTGTATCAAAACAAAACTACTATTGACGTTGTGTCAGTGAATGGGACCCAGATAAAGACACTTTGTGGCTGTATTGGGCCTGAGGTTGTCGAAGTATTGATTTGAAGGCCCTACTTGTGGTCTATATCGTGTGCTAGGCAGGCCACATTCTCTCGATGACAGCTGTTATGTTGGCTATCCATGCATGCATGACTCTCTGTGCTCCTCACATGAAGTATGTTAATGCAGTTGTGTAGAAGCATGTGTTTGGTCTGATCAAATAGAGAATTTATATTACAAGCCAGTGGACAATGCTTGGATAATCCTTTCATCTCGTAGACTGACTTGAGGGGGACAATGGATGAATCATCTTCATCATTGTCATTCAGTGACAGTAGCTTCCGTACCATCTGATAGACTAGACTAACTTGAGAGATACAGTGGATGCATCACCATTGTCGTCATCATCATCATCAGTGGAGTGACAACAGATGGTTAATCACATGTTGTCATTAATTAATTGATGCTGTCAGTGTTTGAGTAGACGTGGTGTTAATACAGGCACACCTGGTTTAATAATTAAACAGATATTTCCACAGTGACCAGGGTGGTTTATGGGAGTAACTGCAATGTCTGTCAATGGTCAATGTAACTGATGCAAGATGTCCACCACCTAACTGTGATCAGTGCCAATATACGTCTAGTTTGACCACCAAGGAAGACATCTGACTGATCAAAAACACAGCTTAGACTGTTTCTTCAGATATTTTTTGTACTTTACATAAACTGTACACTTATCATGCAACTGTAACTTGATGTTTTTTTTATCAGAATTCAATTCAAACAGCAAGCAAGGTTTATTAGAATCAATAGTAATCTTGGCCTTTGAGAAAGCCTTTGTTTGTAAGCATTGAAGGGTGGGGCACATGCAGGTATCCCGACCAGATGGCAGCGTTGAAATATTAATCAGGTGGGGATGGTCTGTGGCATCTTACAATGGCACAGTGGTCTATGTGACTTACTGTCTCTGTTGCAGCAGCTACATTAGGTCAGCTACATTGGTTCAGATACATTGGTTCAGATACGTTAGTTCAGCTACAATGGTTCAGATATGTTGGTTCAGCTACGTTAGTTCAGCTACGTTGGTTCAGGTACATTAGTTCAGATACGTTGGTTCAGGTACGTTAGTTCAGCTACATTGGTTCAGGTACATTAGTTCAGATACGTTGGTTCAGATACATTGGTTCAGGTACGTTAGTTCAGATACGTTGGTTCAGATACGTTAGTTCAGCTACATTGGTTCAGGTACGTTAGTTCAGATATGTTGGTTCAGATACGTTAGTTTAGATATGTTGATTCAGCTACATTGGTTCAGGTACGTTGGTTCAGATACGTTAGTTCAGCTACGTTGGTTCAGGTACATTAGTTCAGATACGTTGGTTCATATACATTGGTTCAGGTACGTTAGTTCAGATATGTTGGTTCAGATACGTTAGGTCATGTACTTTAGTTCAGATACGTTAGTTCAAGTACGTTGGTTCAGGTACGTTGGTTCAGATATGTTGATTCAGATACATTGGTTCAGGTATGTTGGTTCAGATACATTGGTTCAGGTATGTTGGTTTAGTGTGTTGATTCAGGTATGTTGGTTCTGGTACGTTGGTTCAGGTGTGTTGGTTCAGGTATGTTGGTTTAATGTGTTGGTTCAGGTATGTTGGTTTAGTGTGTTGGTTCAGGTATGTTGGTTTAGTGTGTTGGTTCAGGTATGTTGGTTCTGGTACGTTGGTTCAGGTGTGTTGGTTTAGTGTGTTGATTCAGGTATGTTGGTTTAGTGTGTTGGTTCAGGTATGTTGGTTCTGGTACATTGATTCAGGTGTGTTGGTTCAGGTATGTTGGTTCTGGTACATTGATTCAGGTGTGTTGGTTCAGGTATGTTGGTTCTGGTACATTGATTCAGGTGTGTTGGTTTAGTGTGTTGGTTCAGGTATGTTGGTTCTGGTACATTGATTCAGGTGTGTTGGTTCAGGTATGTTGGTTCTGGTACATTGATTCAGGTATGTTGGTTTAGTGTGTTGGTTCAGGTATGTTGGTTCTGGTACATTGATTCAGGTGTGTTGGTTCAGGTATGTTGGTTCTGGTACATTGATTCAGGTGTGTTGGTTTAGTGTGTTGGTTCAGGTATGTTGGTTCTGGTACATTGATTCAGGTGTGTTGGTTCAGGTATGTTGGTTCTGGTACATTGATTCAGGTATGTTGGTTTAGTGTGTTGGTTCAGGTATGTTGGTTCTGGTACATTGATTCAGGTGTGTTGGTTCAGGTATGTTGGTTCTGGTACATTGATTCAGGTGTGTTGGTTCTGGTACGTTGGTTCAGCATTGTTGTTCATCTTGTTACTGAGCATGTTCCTATGATATGGAGTGTTTTTCTGTTACAGAGCGTGTTTTGTTACAGAGTGTGTTCTGTTTAAAGAGTTTGTTCTGTTACAGAGTGTGTTCCTCTTACAGAGTGTGTTTCTGTTACAGAGCGGCGTTGTGTCGGTGCTGAGGGAAAAAGTGAATGTCAACTCAAAGAGTGTCCAAGTGACACTGGCCGACTCTGTCACACTGAAGCGTCTCTCTGCCAGTAGGTGTCTCTGTCTTCTGTCCTTCTTGTCGGGTGCTTCAGACTGTCTGTGGGGTGCCGTGAAGCCTTCATCCTCTCAGTCTGGCTGTACAATGGGAGGAGCCTACCAAAACATGCACACATGAATTATATTACAAGAGGTTCAGATAGAACTGACAGTGTGGGCATGTCTGGGGTGACAGGGTGTCTGGGTGACAGAGGGTGTCTGGAGGTGACAGAGGGTGTCTGGTGGTGACAGAGGGTGCTGGGGTGACAGAGGGTGTCTGGTGGTGACAGAGGGTGTCTGGGGTGACTGAGGGTGTCTGGGGTGACTGAGGGTGTCTGGTGGTGACAGAGGGTGTCTGGGGTGATTGAGGGTGTCTGGGTGACAGAGGGTGTCTGGGGTGACTGAGGGTGTCTGGGGGTGACAGAGGGTGTCTAGGGTTGTTTGGGGTTATCTGTGGGTGTTCTATGAGAAACACAGACACAGTAAGAAACAGACTATTGTTGGTCATAACATCACATGTGTCAGTTGTGAACACCTGTTAGAAATGTTGCACGGTAAGAACTGAGTTTTAATTGTCATGTGGGTGTTGGCAGACGAGATCCTCTATGCAATGGAGCACAGCGAAGGTGGGTGGCGACCTGCATGTCATCAGTTGCAACATCAGTGCACTAGTTCTGTAGCAATGTCTTATACTGCACACATGTTGTTGATAGTTTTACTGAAATGTTGTTTTGGTGTTGTTTATTTTGTTGCTGCACTGCTATTGTGTTTTTGATGTTGCTAGTGTCTTTTTGACAGTGCTTGTGTCTTTGTGATGTTGCTAATGTCTTTTTGACAGTGCTTGTGTCTTTGCGACACTGCTAGTGCCTCTGTGACACTGTCTTAGTGACAATACCAGTGTCTTTGTGACACTATTGGTGTCTTTGTGACACTGCTTGTGTCTTTGTAACAATACTATTGTCTTTATGACATTGCTAGTGTCTTTCTGACACTGCTAGTGACACTGTATCTTAGTGACAATAGTTGTGTCTTTGTGACACTACTAGTGTCTTTGTTACACTGCTTGCATGTTAGCAACAATACTAGTATCTTTGTGACATTGCTAGCGCCTTTGTGACATCGACTATAGGAAATATAACATTTTGTCTTTTTATATTCCACTGCACTCATAAAACTAGTGATGTTCTCACTACGTGCAAGCCTGGGTGCGTGCAAGCCTGTGTGCATGCAAGCATGCATGCAGCTGCGTGGGCATGTTTCCTTTTTTTCAAAAAAATTACTTGTTGGTTGTTATGTGTTGTGTACGTTTATAAGTTTACACATTTGTGGTCAGTTGTTGTTAATAATTTACACTTGTTGTTTAGTCATAAAGCCCGAGTACGTGTGTCAGCAGTAACAGTAGGCTGTAATGACAAGTGGTATTCGCTATCATTGATACTAGGGCCACTAGGTGGCATGACGAGATGACATGGACATTGACGCACTGATAAAGCCTGGTGTAGAGTGAGAACTATACAAAGTGCATGCACTAACAGAAATACCAAAGCATCATTATTTTCCAGCCGGTGCACTGTTTCTAATTGGCAACGTGACTCCAAAACTGTTGTAATATACAAAGAGGAAGTTGAAAATAAACATGGAATACTAATACAATTGAACTGTATTAGTTGAAGTTCAACCTCATCACCTCGTTAAGTTAAGGTCACCTCATCAATACAGCCACCTCTCAGTTAAGGTCACCCTGGGATAGTCCCAGATTATTTCTGTAACAATAAAGTATGGAAAATCAGTCGCACTAATAAGGTCACCTCACCATTCAGGTCACTTTCATCCAGACCCGAGGCTGACCTCAATAGGGAGGTTCTGCTATACTGGATGTTGCTGCACAATAAATCATTATTTTAGCTACACAACATTTGTGAAATATAAATGTTATTTTTGATTGAATTTGGTAACCTTGATCTAAAAATAGCTAACTTAAGAGAAACCAAGAAACATTGCTTTCACGTTTTTGAAATAATGTTTCTTCCATCTTTCTTTGCCACACTAGAGTTCCGTTCTTCGTTGAGGAATCTGAGTGTCAATCACCCAACCGCCTACCAGGATTTTGTGAAATTAATGCAACCAACCGAATGCAACATTTCGCATATTCGCGTCATGGGGGATGATCAGTTTCCAACGGCAACAACGAATGGTTCACAATTTGAACTCCAGAGGGTGCCAGACCCAACATTGAGTCCAGGTGAGTTGTTACTGGTGTACGCTTATGTGACTATTGAAACACAGATATTTGCAATAATTCATGATGTTACATAAAAGGATTAACATGAGAGCAGACATTAGAGGTAGGTTATTGACATAATGGATTCTGTTTGGTTGCTAGGTGACAGGTGACATGTGTTTGATTGCTAGGTAACACTGATGACATTATCATGTTTGGTTGCTAGCAAGGTGACATTGTGACAGTATTTGGTTGCTAGGCAACACCTAATACATTATTACATTTAGTTGCTAGGTGCCACTGATAAAGCTGTCTGATTGCAAGGCGACACAGACGACATTGTTATGTTTGGTTGCTAGATGAACTGATGATGAGATTGTTTGGTTGCTAGTCAAGACTGATGACAATGTTTGGTTGCCAGGCAAAACTGATGACATTGTTTGGTTGCTAGGCGACATTGATGACATTGTTTGGTTGTCAGGCAATACTGATGACATTGTTTGGTTGCTAGGCGACACAGATGACATCATGATGTCAATGAACTTCTTTGATGAGACGGACGAGGAGCGGAGTGAGAGGAGTGACAGTTCCTCCCACAGACACACCCACTGTGCCGTCCCCCCGCTTCCCATCTGCCTCCCCCCTCCAGCCTCCACCCTGGGGGGCATGGAGAGCTCCAACAGCTCCTACTACCTGCCGAGCCCACGGCGTGACGACGATACGGCCAGCGCAGACGAGGCATCAGAGATTGCCGACGAAGATGATGCGGGTGGCATCCCTGTCAAGAAGGCATCCTCTAAACTGTCAGACTCTTCCCAGATGAGGTCAGTGGACCGTGGACTTTCCCGAGCGAGATCAGTGGACCGTGACTTTTTTGGAGGGAGGTCAGTGGACCGTGATGCGAGGTCAGTGGACCGTTATGTGAGGTCAGTGGACCGTGATGCGAGGTCGGTGGACCGTGACTATTCAGAAGGAAGTCAACTGGTGCTAGGAGGCAGCAACGGCTCCCAGAAGTACAGTGATATGAAACTTTCTGCCTCGCTCGATAGTATCCCGGACAGTGGTTTGAGTACGCTCCACCAGGAGGCTGACAATCTGGGGGTGAAAGCGATGATTGCCGACTTTGAGAGGCAGATCAAGGTCAGTGGAGTGTGTGTCATGAAATAGTTTACCCACTTCTTGTTTGGCATGCAATACTTTCTCCACACAGTGTGCAAATTATACTTTTTACAACCAACTATTTGTAGTATTTATTTCAACTCTAAGAGTTCAATAATATCTTTTGTTGTATTTTATTGTACCACGTCTAACAATTGTGTTAATTCTTTGATTTTCATTTTTCTAAGATTGACATCCTGTAGAGCTGTGTGATTGTTAAAGTTGCATTCGCATTAAACTACCATTTTAAACTGTTTTCTAGAAAAATGTTGCCTATTACGAGACTGATATGTTATTGCCTGTTACAAGATGACATACACATTCATAAAACAAAACAAACTTCTCATACACGTCCTTTTATCTGTTCAACCGTAAGATCCTTCAGATAGCTTGTTATGTAAAGGTCCGATGATCTGGAACACAATTCCGCGTGTTATGCAAAATAAACCCACTTTAAACTATTTTATATTATCATTAAAGCCAAAAGTTGTAAGGTGACATGTGGTTCTACTATAAACCTTACTATAGTAATGGCTGACATGTGAATGTATATATTGTTATTTCTCTTTAGGTAGATATGACTGATACCACTGCCGGAGCTTGGCATGGCCACGTTTTTTTGTTTTGCTGCACTACTTATATGAACATTTATAATTTAATGCTAATGGTACAGCGGACAGTTCGCTTAACATATATTTCAGATGCGGAAATATGTAAAATTTTGTGTTCCAGTAAACATACAGGGGTGTACACCCATTTTCTGGGGTTCGTGCGTACAGCCATCTCAGCAGCAAGCGACTTATGCAACTGACATATGAGCAATAAGATATGAGAACACTGTAAAGTCTGATAATTTAGGTGGATCGTTCAATATTTGGCATCACTGGGCTTTCAATCTAGTATAACATTGGTAGAAATCAAATTACAACGACGGTTCGACAGGTTGGCGTTGGAGATCCCTGTTACACTGTTAGATGCTGATAAAACGTGGGTGTACGCTAATTAGGGCATGTAATAATAGAATGAATACGGCATATGTTCTAGTAATTATAGTAACGTAATCGACATGCTACACGTGAAAGCAGTACATTGTTTTATAATACACTGTACTTATTTTGGGTTGTCAGCTACCAGTTCACTAATCATTACATAATCTCACATTGTTATAATTTAACTCAACTGGTCACAGCCTTAATTGGCTCCGCCACCAAACCCCAATTGTACATCATTTAACTGCTTATGGTTGTCTTATGATTTATCTGCAGTTCCAACATAAAGTCTGTCTATAACCGGGATGTTGTTGTAGTCACGGGACCATGAGTTGGAGACTCTGCGCAGCACCCACAGGGACGGAGGGGCGCGGGAACACGGGCACGAGGAACTCGTCTCCATCAAGGCCAAGGTACGTATGTATGGAGTTTCCGTGTTCATATTGGATTGTGTTATATTCATGTTGGACTGCGTTGTGTCCTTGTTGGTATGTGTTATGTACAGGTAATACCTGTAGCTTGTGGCTAATGTTGGTATGTGTTATGTTCATGTCATACCTGTAGTTTGTGGCTAATGTTGGTATGTGTTATGTTCATGTCGTACCTGTAGCTTGTGACTAATGTTGGTATGTGTTATGTTCATGTCATACCTGTAGCTTGTGACTAATGTTGGTATGTGTTATGTACAGGTAATACCTGTAGCTTGTGACTAATGTTGGTATGTGTTATGTTCATGTCATACCTGTAGCTTGTGACTAATGTTGGTATGTGTTATGTTCATGTCATACCTGTAGCTTGTGACTAATGTTGGTATGTGTTATGTTCATGTCGTACCTGTAGCTTGTGACTAATGTTGGTATGTGTTATGTTCATGTCATACCTGTAGCTTGTGACTAATGTTGGTATGTGTTATGTTCATGTCATACCTGTAGCTTGTGACTAATGTTGGTATGTGTTATGTTCATGTCATACCTGTAGCTTGTGACTAATGTTGGTATGTGTTATGTTCATGTCATACCTGTAGCTTGTGACTAATGTTGGTATGTGTTATGTTCATGTCGTACCTGTAGCTTGTGACTAATGTTGGTATGTGTTATGTTCATGTCGTACCTGTAGCTTGTGACTAATGTTGGTATGTGTTATGTTCATGTCGTACCTGTAGCTTGTGACTAATGTTGGTATGTGTTATGTTCATGTCATACCTGTAGCTTGTGACTAATGTTGGTATGTGTTATGTTCATGTCATACCTGTAGCTTGTGACTAATGTTGGTATGTGTTATGTTCATGTCGTACCTGTAGCTTGTGACTAATGTTGGTATGTGTTATGTTCATGTACCTGTAGCTTGTGACTAATGTTGGTATGTGTTATGTTCATGTCATACCTGTAGCTTGTGACTAATGTTGGTATGTGTTATGTTCATGTCATACCTGTAGCTTGTGACTAATGTTGGTATGTGTTATGTTCATGTCATACCTGTAGCTTGTGACTAATGTTGGTATGTGTTATGTTCATGTCATACCTGTAGCTTGTGACTAATGTTGGTATGTGTTATGTTCATGTCGTACCTGTAGCTTGTGACTAATGTTGGTATGTGTTATGTTCATGTCATACCTGTAGCTTGTGACTAATGTTGGTATGTGTTATGTTCATGTCATACCTGTAGCTTGTGACTAATGTTGGTATGTGTTATGTTCATGTCGTACCTGTAGCTTGTGCTGTGTTCATGTTGGACCGTGTTATGTTCATGTTGGACCGTGTTATGTTCATGTTGGACCGTGTTATGTTCATTTTGGACCATGTTGTGTTCATGTTGGACCGTGTTGTGTTCATGTTGGACCGTGTTGTGTTCATGTTGGACCGTGTTGTGTTCATGTTGGACCGTGTTGTGTTCATGTTGGACCGTGTTGTGTTCATGTTGGACCGTGTTGTGTTCATGTTGGACCGTGTTGTGTTCATGTTGGACTGTGTTGTGTTCATGTTGGACCGTGTTGTGTTCATGTTGGACGTGTTGTGTTCGCGTTGGACCGTGTTGTGTTCATGTTGGACCGTGTTGTATTCATGTTGGACCGGGTTGTGTTCATGTTGGACCGTGCTGTGTTCATGTTGGACCGTGCTGTGTTCATGTTGGACCGTGCTGTGTTCATGTTGGACCGTGTTGTGTTCATGTTGGACCGTGTTGTGTTCATGTTGGACCGTGTTGTGTTCATGTTGGACCGTGTTGTGTTCATGTTGGACCGTGTTGTGTTCATGTTGGACCGTGTTGTGTTCATGTTGTACCTGTAACTGTGTTGCCAGCTGGAGGAACGAGAGCGCGATATGACAGAGAAGAAGGAGGAGATTGTGAAGATGCGCTCTCAGATGGACACGATGCACTCTCTCTTACAGTCCAAGGTTAGCCCTGATGTTACGCTACCTCTCTCTGAATAGTTTCGCAATAGCTAGTATTAACTTGTCTAAGTGGAGTACATACAGTGACCTTTGACCTGTCTCTCTCGTAGGCTGGCTTTGTACTTGATTAGTTCCTTTATCATCGTTTGCCGCATCGTTTTCTTTTTATGGGCATATATAGTATATGTATTGTGTGCGTGCGTGTGTGTATGATGGTGCGTTTGTGTGTGTGTGTGTGCGTGTGTGCATACGTGCTTGTATGTATGCATGCGTGCATGTGTGTATGTATGCGTGTGTGTATGCATGCATGCGTGTGTGTATGCATGCGTGTGTGTATCCATGCGTGCGTGTGTGAATGCGTGCGTGTGTGTATGCGTGCGTGTGTGTATGCATGCATGTGTGTATACGTGCGTGTGTGTATGCGTGCGTATGTGTATGCGTGCGTGTGTGCATGCATGCGTGTGTGTATGCGTGCGTGTGTGTATGCGTGCGTGCGTGTGTGTATGCATGCGTGTGTGTATGCGTGCGTGTGTATGCGTGCGTGTGTGTGTATGCGTGCGTGCGTGCGTGTATGCATGCATGTGTGCATGCGTGCGTGTGTGCATGCGTGTGTGTGTATATGCGTGCGTTTGCATGCGTGTGTGTCTGCGTGCGTGTGTGTCTGCGTGCGTGTGTGTCTGCGTGCGTGTGTGTATGAGTGCGTGTGTGTATGCATGCGTGTGTGTATGAGTGCGTGTGTGTATGCGTGCGTGCGTGTGTGTATGCATGCGTGTGTGTATGCGTGCGTGTGTGTATCCGTGCGTGTGTGTATGCGTGCGTGTGTGCGTACGTGTGTGCATGCGTGCGTGCGTGTATGCTAGTATACATATGAGCATGAATAGTTAATTGGGCACCAAAACAAAAAATGTAAGGATAAATTATATATAATATATGCTGCGTTGATAATGCTAACATGTTATTTACTACTCTGCGTGTTAATCACTAACATTGTGGGAGCATTGTATAAATAGAGGTAGCAACGGAAGTCAGTTGAAGTCACATTTAGTTGCTTAAGTCTGTGTCAATTGTTGTTCAAGACAGTGCTGCAACATGTTTATGTAACGATGTCATCTACTATTGTGGTGTTAGTAGATTTAAGTAATTATCAGGATGTTTTAATTTTCTACCAGCCCCGCCAAACCTACTAACTTGGATGTGACTAAACGTGTTGGTAAATGCTATGTTATTTTCTGTCCTGGTGTTTCACTCTGTATGCTTTGTTATTCACCAGCCACCACACCATTATTATCATTTACATTTTATACCAGCCACCACACCATTATTATCATTTACAGTTTACACCAGCCACCACACCATTATTATCATTTACAGTTTACACCAGCCACCACACCATTATTATCATTTACAGTTTATACCAGCCACCACACCATTATTATCATTTACAGTTTACACCAGCCACCACACCATTATTATCATTTACATTTTATACCAGCCACCACACCATTATTAGCATTTACAGTTTACACCAGCCACCACACCATTATTATCATTTACAGTTTACACCAGCCACCACACCATTATTATCATTTACAGTTTACACCAGCCACCACACCATTATTATCATTTACAGTTTACACCAGCCACCACACCATTATTATCATTTACATTTTATACCAGCCACCACACCATTATTATCATTTACAGTTTACACCAGCCACCACACCATTATTATCATTTACAGTTTACACCAGCCACCACACCATTATTATCATTTACAGTTTATACCAGCCACCACACCATTATTAGCATTTACAGTTTACACCAGCCACCACACCATTATTATCATTTACATTTTATACCAGCCACCACACCATTATTAGCATTTACAGTTTACACCAGCCACCACACCATTATTATCATTTACAGTTTACACCAGCCACCACACCATTATTATCATTTACATTTGACATCAGCCACCACACCATTATTATCATTTACATTTGACATCAGCCACCACACCATTATTATCATTTACAGTTTACACCAGCCACCACACCATTATTATCATTTACATTTGACATCAGCCACCACACCATTATTAGCATTTACATTTTATACCAGCCACCACACCATTATTATCATTTACATTTGACAACAGCCACCACACCATTATTATCATTTACATTTTATACCAGCCACCACACCATTATTAGCATTTACATTTTATACCAGCCACCACACCATTATTAGCATTTACATTTGACAACAGCCAACACACCATTATTAGCATTTACATTTTATACCAGCCACCACACCATTATTATCATTTACATTTGACAACAGCCACCACACCATTATTAGCATTTACATTTGACAACAGCCACCACACCATTATTAGCATTTACATTTGACAACAGCCAACACACCATTATTAGCATTTACATTTTATACCAGCCACCACACCATTATTATCATTTACATTTGACAACAGCCAACACACCATTATTAGCATTTACATTTTACATCAGCCACCACACCATTATTAGCATTTACATTTTATACCAGCCACCACACCATTATTATCATTTACAGTTTACACCAGCCACCACACCATTATTATCATTTACATTTGACATCAGCCACCACACCATTATTATCATTTACATTTTATACCAGCCACCACACCATTATTAGCATTTACATTTGACAACAGCCACCACACCATTATTAGCATTTACATTTGACAACAGCCACCACACCATTATTAGCATTTACATTTGACATCAGCCACCACACCATTATTAGCATTTACATTTTATACCAGCCACCACACCATTATTATCATTTACATTTGACATCAGCCACCACACCATTATTATCATTTACAGTTTACACCAGCCTTGTTTAACCTTATACTGTCTCTATATTCAGCTTTGTCTCTTGTTATATAGCGTATTATCACTGTGTTAAATACTAAGCGAAATGAACCTTTTTTATTCACAATCTGAATGAAATATACTCTAAAAATTGTATCCTGATATTCAACTAATTTTTTAACCCCCTCTGTCACCTTCATCAAGGCCCCTTCTGGTAATGCTTTTCTGTACATTTTCTGCACAGTTTGTTGCGACACTTAGCGGTCGAGGTGACATCACCGCAGGTAGCACCGCTACGATTTAGCATGCGTGCATCTATGTGGGTTGATGTTCCAGGCCATACCTAAAATTGCAATTGCAGATTTTAACATTATTTTATATCACAATAAAGATAATAATCTTATCTATAAATGTGTCATTGGATGCACACAGGAATTTTTTTTACTTTTGAGTTATTGCCGTTTGATCATCGTGAATGCTTAGCGGATGTAATGCAAGGTTGAGCATTCACAATGTTCAAATGGCAATAACTCAAAAAGTAAACAAAATTCCTGTGTACATCCAGCGACAAACTTGTAGATAAGATTATTATCTTTACGATGATATCAGAAAATATAAAATTCTGCAATTGCAATTTCATGTACAATGTGAAACAACAAGCTGCACCGCCGCTCACTGTGCTAAAGGACAGGGCGGTGACGTCAGCAACATCTGTTTGTGACACACAAATGACCATATTTGAGTGGGCTTAGTGACATGAGTTCACAATTAACACGCATCATGTTAGGCACATTACTTGACAAGAGTATTAAGTTTATGTATACGAAGTTTCAAAGACATTTAAAATTTCATTTCATTTACTCTTTAACTGTGTTCCTTGTTAAATCTTCTGTTTCATCTGTGTTTTGTTTGTTCCTTGCGTGTGTTGCATTCCTGCCTTATAGCTTTTTATCTTTCTAATTAAATTTTTGTATTGTATACACAAGGTTTAGTTTTTGTCTTGTGAATCCACTGTACCTTTCTTTCACTGAGCTGCACTTCTGCACCATATTGTCCACACCACATTGTCTTCACTTGTTAAGTGTAACAACATTAAGAAAGATTATTGCAGTGAGAAAAGCAATCAAATTAAGATGCCATATATCTTATACTGCTATATCTATGATGTTACCAATAAAGAAGCTGAATGTCAGTGATGCATAGTATTTAATTAGCTCAACAAATATTTAGTCTGAAAACTAGTTATTGTATTGTGTGACTAAGAAACATATTTTAATTAGGACATTTTGGCTCAAATTGATTTTTCTTGTATCTAAAATTAACACCAATTTAATAGAATTGCAAATAAAAAATGGATGCATTTTTTTTTGCTCCTGAGTGTTGCCAGCTGTTATATTTGAAATTGTAAGAAATTTGTATTTAAAGCATGGGGCTAACAGACAGTTAGGCTCCATTACCATTTGATGTCATGTTGATGATGTTCAGAGATACATTGCAGTGATGTTGAACACAAGAACGGCTGCATTGTGTGCTTGTGTGATGTTTCAGAATATTGTTTTGGGAGAAGACGGACACTATGAGACTTTGAAAGAGACGGACAACACCGCAACTACGAAACACCTTGTAACTAAGGTGGGTGAAAACAATGTGTGCGTCATCAACACTTGATGTACATAACTATTATTGTATCATTCTGGGCACCGTCAGTGTTTTGATGTATGCAAGTGACATGTTATCAGTCAGTGACATCAGAAGGCTTCTCCTAATTAGTTATACAACTCAATTGTCTTAACTTATTTATTTATTCTTATGTTTAAGTTTGTTTTATTTGTGATTTTTTAAGTATTAATTTTATGTACGGCACTGTGAACATTTATAAAATAAATACTATTATTATTTATTAGTTCCTCTGAATCAGTCAGATTCTGATTGAGCTAAATTGTCACTTAACAGGACCATAGCTCTTTGAATGTAACAACGTTCCGGTTACTTTATCACCTCTAAAAAAATTACTATATTTTGTTTTTGAATATTTTGACTGCATCATCAGCAGTGTTTTTGATCAGAGCTGTTTTAAACATAAATTATTTGATAATGTTTTTAGACCAACAAAGTGGAGAAGTTGTCCAAGGAATTGCATCAGTGGCAGTTGGACTGCTGGGCAGCCAGGGACAAGCTGACCAAAACAGAGCAAACACTGAATGTTGTTCAGCACGAACTGGACACTTTGAGAACCCTGACTGACCAGCACACCCAACTACAGTGGCAGTTCGACACCCTCACTAGAGAGGTAGGCATTGTATACACCCTCACTAGAGAGGTAGGCATTGTATACACCCTCACCAGAGAGGTAGGCATTGTAAAGACCCTCACTAGAGAGGTAGAAATTGTACACACCCTCACTTGAGAGGTAGGCATTGTACACACCCTCACTAGAGAGGTAGGCATTGTACACACCCTCACTAGAGAGGTAGGCATTGTACACACCCTCACTAGAGAGGTAGGCATTGTACACACCCTCACTAGAGAGGTAGGCATTGTAAAAACCCTCACTAGAGAGGTAGGTATTGTAAACACCCTCGCTAGAGAGGTAGGCATTGTACACACCCTCGCTAGAGAGATAGGCATTGTACACACCCTCACTAGAGAGGTAGTCATTGTACACACCCTCACTAGAGAGGTAGATATTGTAAAAACCCTCACTAGAGAGGTAGGCATTATACACACCCTCACTAGAGGTATGCATGTTATGGTGTTTAATTTCAAGAGATGATCCTAGCTGTAGTTGTTTCACCTCAAAAGAACAACTGTAGATTGACTACTTCATGTGGTAAGATTTGAAACAGTTTACATTTACTACTTCCTGTGGTGTTGTTTCACCTCAAAAGAACAACTGTAGACTAACTACTTCATGTGATAAGACTTGAAATGGCTGTACATTTACTACTTCCTGTGGTGTTATTTCACAATCTTTGTGTTTCAGCACAAGTCACTTGTAGCTGAGAAAGAGAAATGGTTGCAATCTGGGCAGGAGACCGCCACACTTGAAAAAATTGTACTCAAACTTCGGGGCCAGCTCAAAACTTTGGAACGAGTTGACCTTGAACGACAGGAGTTGGCAATCAAGGTCAAGGCTGCTGAGGAAGAAATTAAGGAGAAGGTTCGTTGGTTGTGTACTATGAGAATTGTGTACTTATGTTATTAAAAACAACAGGGTTTTTATAGTTCATTAGGTAGTAATTATTGCTTAAATGGATGTTACTTCTCTTAGACAATATAATTACAATGGCGATGTAAGCAGTAACAGGCTTTCAAATTGTCTTTTTTATAAATCTGTTGTGATCTTGTTCAGAGCAAACGGGAGAAGCAGTTATTGGAAGACAACGCACAGCTACAACGTCGCATCGAATCGCTGCAGGCCGAACTGAAACAGCTACACCACACAGTGGACAGACGAGGAACTGTCGATTCTAAGGTTTGAATCATACATTGTTTGTGAACATCAAAAGAAGAATGTGTTGTTGGCAGTGTTTGAAACCTGAACTTGGTCGTTCCAACTGAGAAGTTGCCAGTCTCAGACCTTTGAGCTAGCAGTGATTTAGAATGCAGATTGTTGTAGAACACGTCAGAAGAATATCAATTATGTCGGTGGATATCGTACAATGAATCAAACATAGCTAGTGAATTTATCACTTTAACACTATTAACAAGTGTTCTATTTATCACAAAAACAAACTAAATGCTCAACAGCAAACAGAAATGCATAATTTGGCCAAATTTTACCATTACTCGACATATCATAATTATTTGGATCAATCATAATTATAATAACTTTATATTGCTGCATTTTCTGTCCCTGCTCTACCCTGCCGCTGCAAGTAAACAATGTGTGACTACTGAATGACCGGGATACTGCAGCCATATTACTGACCACCCTCGGTGCTGACTGACCTTTGACCTGTTACAGCATGACGCTGCGGAGAGTGTGAGGGAGAAGGCAATGATGACCATCACGCCCCTCCGAGCTAAGGTCATCAGACTGGCCAGCAAGTGTAGGGCTAAGGTGAGAGGTTGTTGTAGGGTTAAGGAATGGGCCATGGTAGGGCTAATGTGAGGGGTTGTTGTAGGGTTAAGGAGTGGGCCATGGTAAGGCTAAAGTGAGGGGTTGTTGTAGGGTTAAGGAATGGGCCATGGTAGGGCTAAAGTGAGGGGTTATTGTAGGGTTAAGGAATGGGCCATGGTAGAACTAAAGTGAGGGGTTGTTGTAGGGTTAAGGAGTGGGTAATGGTAGGGCTAAAGTGAGGGGTTGTTGTAGGGTTAAGGAATGGGCCATGGTAGGGCTAAAGTGAGGGGTTGTTGTAGGGTTAAGGAGTGGGCCATGGTAGGACTAAAGCGAGGGGTTGTAGGGTTAAGGAGTGGGCCATGGTAGGACTAAAGCGAGGGGTTGTTGTAGGGTTAAGGAATAGGTCATGTTACAGCTATGGTGGCAGGTCATGTTACAGCTATGGTGGCAGGTCATGTTACAGCTATTGTGGCAGGTCATGTTACAGCTATGGTGGCAGGTCATGTTACAGCTATGGTGGCAGGTCATGTTACAGCTATGGTGGCAGGTCATGTTACAGCTATGGTGGCAGGTCATGTTACAGCTATGGTGGCTGGTCAAGTTACAGCTATGGTGGCAGGTCATGTTACAGCTATGGTGGCAGGTCATGTTACAGCTATGGTGGCAGGTCATGTTACAGCTATGGTGGCTGGTCATGTTAAAGTCATTATAACCAGTCAGTTGCAATAGACAGGTGTCCTCTTTAGACAGTGACCCTGTGTTGACCTCTTTTAGGATGATTTGATTGGCTGCCTGTCCCCTGACCTCGTGTTGACCTCTTGTAGGATGATTTGATTGGCTGCCTATCCCGCGAGCTGCGTCGCTCTGGAGGTCCAACTGACCTAGTGGCAATGGCTGAGAGGGAGCAGACAGAGGGCACCACCGAGGACTACGATCGTCCCATCTCACCCTTGACCTCCGCCGCAATTGAAAGTTTCGGGGCAAGTTTTTCTATCAGAATTGGTTATTGTTTAGTGCAACAACTATATCAATGTGTAAAGATTAAAAAGACAGGTATCAATGTAGGTCAAAGTATTAATTAATGGGGTGTGACCGACCAAGAGGATAGTGTATACTGACTGACATGGGGTGTGACACACCAGGGTGTAGTGTATACTTACATGGGGTGTGACACACCAGAGTGTAGTGTATACTGACATGGGGTGTGACACACCAGGGTGTAGTGTATACTGACATAGCATGTCAGAACCGTCTTAATTGTTGCTGAACAATCTGTTCACACCGATTTCAGGGTTCGGTGAATTCGAAGGAGGCAGCCCAGATGGCAGCAGCTTCCTCGCCTCGCTCCGCATCAACGCGACTGTCCCAGCGACAGTGCCACCACCAGTCGATGTCGACAAACAACCTTGATGATGTCGCAACAGAGGAAGACGCAGAGATCGATGCTTTGATGAGCAGCGACCTGGCCTCCCTCTCTCGCAGCTCATCATCTCACAAGACATCCCCCGGCCGCCTCGACCGGAGCAAGTCCACGCCCAACTGTAACGTCGAATTCTACGACCTCTCACCTCTCACACTACCTCCTGTCACAAACAGAGTGCGCGAAAAGATGCGGGGTGCAAGACGACTGCTGCAGCAGCAGCAAGGTGGCAGCACCAGCAAGAAGGACCTGTATCGGGCGGTGAAGGATTACAACCCCGTCTACTTCTCCTGCAGTGGGCGGCCAGAGCTCGACCTTGCATTCAACGAGGCAGACATCTTGACCGTCCTGGGTGAGTTGTTTCTTTATTATCTCCATCCATAGGTAATGTTATATTCCACCATGGATAATAATTATTATCTCCCACCATGGATAATATTTTCTTTTACCATGGATAATGTTATCTCCCACTATGAATAATATTATCTCCCTTCACAGCTAGCATTCTCTCCCTCCATGGCAGTATTTTCTTTTATTTTTATCTTCCTCCACAGCTAATGTTATCTTCGTCCAAACATAATATTTCCACCACAAAGCTGCTATAAATATGTTCCAGTTTGTCCATTATGGCTCGCCTTCATTCACGGAACTAGAGAATGAATATGAAACGTCCAAATACGATTGCAAAGGCACTGTTTTGTGACAATATATCTAATAGTTTGTTCAAAGGCACTCTTGTGACAATCTCTGAAAATTTGTGCTATAACACTGTTTTATGACAATCTCTTATAGTTTGGCGTGTATCTCTAGGTGTATCACCAGGCATGTATCACCAGGCATGTATCATTACGTGCATCACTAGGTATATTACTTCACTATGTATCCCTGTGTATCGCTGTGTATCGCTCTGTATCACCAGGTGTATCATTAGGTGTATCACTATGTGTATCACTGTATGTCACTATGTGTATCACTGTACGTCACTATGTGTATCATCGTATGTATTACAGTGGGTATTACTATGTGTATCACTGTCTGTATCACCAGTTGTATCACCAGGTGTATCAGCAGGTGTATCGCTAAGTGTATCACCAGGTGTACCACTAGGTGCATCAACAGGTGTGTCAGCAGCTGTATCAGCAGGTGTACCACTAGGTGTATCACTGGTTGTACCACTATGTGTACTACTAGATTTATCTATAGGCATGTATCAGTTGTACCACTGCATGTAGGTGTACATGGAGTGTGTGTTGTAGGACCAGTGGATGAGACAGGCTACTACGAGGCTGAGCTGCAGGGACGCAGGGGACTCGTCCCTGCCTCCTACCTGCTCCCTCTCTACCCCCACGCCCCAACGTCCTCCCCCCGCAAATACAGACGCCAGGTGAGTCTACTACCTGCTCCCTCTCTATCCCCATGCCCCAGCCTCCTCCCCACACAAACACAGACACCAGGTGAGCCTACTACCTGCTCCCTCTCTATCCCCACGCCCCAGCCTCCCCCCCCCACAAACACAGTCGCCAGGTGAGTCTACTACCTGCTCCCTCTCTATCCCCACGCCCCAGCCTCCTCCCCACACAAACACAGACACCAGGTGAGCCTACTACCTGCTCCCTCTCTATCCCCATGCCCCAGCCTCCTCCCCCCACAAACACAGTCGCCAGGTGAGTCTACTACCTGCTCCCTTTCAATTCCCACGCCCCAGCTTCCTCCCCCCACAAACACAGTCGCCAGGTGAGTCTACTACCTGCTCCCTCTCTATCCCCATGCCCCAGCCTCCCCCCACAAACACAGTCGCCAGGTGAGTCTACTACCTGCTCCCTCTCTATCCCCAAGCCCCAGCCTCCTCCCCCACAAACACAGTCACCAGGTGAGTCTACTACCTGCTCCCTCTCTACCCCCATGCCCCAGCCTCCTCCCCCCACAAACACAGACACCAGGTGTGTCTACTACCTGCTCCCTCTCTAGCTCACACCCTCTTAGTTATTACTAACCATAGCTATCAAAACAATAGTTTTTACATCACATGAGAATTTAGAAGAAATATAAATTGCGTTATGGAGACCTGCTCTAAGATGTCTGCTGGCAATTAGGCGGTGGTCGCGTAAGTTCCAAAGTCCTAAGATATGTCGACCATTACGAGGGGGCGGTTTGGTCATCAACACCTCGCACACAAATGCTACAGTGGCACCCCCTAGCAGGTGAAACACGGTAATACAAATTGACGCTAATAGCAATTAATTTTGGTCCTGTCCAGTCAGTGACCGTCCAGTGACCCATGTCTTGCCTCTGTTTCAGACTCTCCACTCAAGTCGTGTTGACCTTAGTCCGGAGCAGACCCCCCACAGACTGCTGTCCAGTGGTAAGTACTACAGTTGTACTCAGCTTGTAAAAGATGAATAGCATAAGTTTGAGTGTGTAGGAGTGACTGCGGGAACCAAACATCAAACATTAGGACACATTCCACTGCAGTAAGTGCCAGTTATAGGCAGTAGAGGTTCTTTAGTATCGTTTATTGTGTGTACAATTGAACAGTTTCAGCATAAAATTTGATACATGCCATTTCCGAAATGTTGCCCAAACAGAAACGAAATGTTTGTTTAGCCATGTGTTAAGCTAAATAAAATATGTTAATTATACATAAATGCAACATCCCTTTTAAGAGACGTCCACTGAAGTACGCTGTGGAAGATATTGTTCATGGCTACAAGATTCAATTAGACAGCAAGAATTAAACTTACTTTGGAGCAGTGTTTCAACAAATTGCTCCAAAGTAAGTTTAATTCTTGTCATCTAGTCCACTAAAGAGTTTGTTTTCAAGACGGGCCTATTCTGTCTGTGTTATATCATCACTGTAGTAGTTATATCGTCACCGTATTTGTTACATCATCACCATATTTGTTATGTCATCACCGTATTTGTTATGTCATCACCAGATTTGTTACATCATCACTGTATTTGTTACATCATCACTGTATTTGTTACATCATCACTGTATTTGTTACATCATCACTGTATTTGTTACATCATCACCGTATTTGTTACATCATCACCGTATTTGTTATATCATCAGCGTATTTGTTATGTCATCACCGTATTTGTTATGTCATCACCGTATTTGTTATGTCATCAGCGTATTTGTTATGTCATCACCGTATTTGTTACATCATCACCATATTTGTTATGTCATCACTGTATTTGTTACATCATCACTGTATTTGTTACATCATCACTGTATTTGTTACATCATCACCATATTTGTTATATCATCAGCATATTTGTTATGTCATCACCGTATTTGTTATGTCATCACCGTATTTGTTATGTCATCACCGTATTTGTTACATCATCACTGTATTTGTTACATCATCACCGTATTTGTTACATCATCACTGTATTTGTTACATCATCACCGTATTTGTTATATCATCACCGTATTTGTTATGTCATCAGCGTATTTGTTATATCATCACTGTATTTGTTACATCATCACCATATTTGTTATATCATCACTGTATTTGTTACATCATCACCGTATTTGTTACATCATCACTGTATTTGTTACATCATCACTATTTGTTACATCATCACTATTTGTTACATCATCACCATATTTGTTATATCATCAGCGTATTTGTTATGTCATCACCGTATTTGTTATGTCATCACCGTATTTGTTATGTCATCACCGTATTTGTTACATCATCACCATATTTGTTATATCATCAGCGTATTTGTTATGTCATCACCGTATTTGTTATGTCATCACCGTATTTGTTATATCATCACCGCATTTGTTATGTCATCACCGTATTTGTTATGTCATCACCGTATTTGTTATGTCATCACCGTATTTGTTATATGATCACCGCATTTGTTATGTCATCACCGTATTTGTTATGTCATCAGCGTATTTGTTATGTCATCACCGTATTTGTTATGTCATCACCGTATTTGTTATGTCATCACCGTATTTGTTATGTCATCACCGTATTTGTTATGTCATCACCGTATTTGTTATATTATCACCGCATTTGTTATGTCATCACCGTATTTGTTATATTATCACCGTATTTGTTATGTCATCACTGTATTTGTTATGTCATCACTGTATTTGTTACATCATCACTGTATTTGTTACATCATCACCGTATTTGTTACATCATCTCTGTATTTGTTACATCATCACCGTATTTGTTATATCATCACCGTATTTGTTATGTCATCACCGTATTTGTTATGTCATCACCGTATTTGTTATGTCATCACCGTATTTGTTATGTCATCACCGTATTTGTTATGTCATCAGCGTATTTGTTATGTCATCACCGTATTTGTTATGTCATCACCGTATTTGTTATATTATCACCGCATTTGTTATGTCATCACCGTATTTGTTATATTATCACCGTATTTGTTATGTCATCACCGTATTTGTTATGTCATCACTGTATTTGTTACATCATCACTGTATTTGTTACATCATCACCGTATTTGTTACATCATCACTGTATTTGTTACATCATCACCGTATTTGTTATATCATCACCGTATTTGTTATGTCATCAGCGTATTTGTTATATCATCACTGTATTTGTTACATCATCACCATATTTGTTATATCATCACTGTATTTGTTACATCATCACCGTATTTGTTACATCATCACTGTATTTGTTACATCATCACTGTATTTGTTACATCATCACTGTATTTGTTACATCATCACTATTTGTTACATCATCACTGTATTTGTTACATCATCACCATATTTGTTATATCATCAGCGTATTTGTTATGTCATCACCGTATTTGTTATGTCATCACCGTATTTGTTACATCATCACCATATTTGTTATATCATCAGCGTATTTGTTATGTCATCACCGTATTTGTTATGTCATCACCGTATTTGTATTTGTTATGTCATCACCGTATTTGTTATGTCATCACCGTATTTGTTATGTCATCACCGTATTTGTTATGTCATCACCGCATTTGTTATGTCATCACCGTATTTGTTATGTCATCACCGTATTTGTTATGTCATCACCGTATTTGTTATGTCATCACCGTATTTGTTATGTCATCACCGTATTTGTTATGTCATCACCGTATTTGTTATATCATCACCGCATTTGTTATGTCATCACCGTATTTGTTATGTCATCACCGTATTTGTTATGTCATCACCGATCACCGCATTTGTTATGTCATCACCGTATTTGTTATGTCATCACCGTATTTGTTATGTCATCACCGTATTTGTTATGTCATCACCGTATTTGTTATGTCATCACCGTATTTGTTATGTCATCACCGTATTTGTTATGTCATCACCGTATTTGTTATATCATCACCGTATTTGTTATATCATCACCGTATTTGTTATGTCATCACCGTATTTGTTATGTCATCACCGTATTTGTTATGTCATCACCGTATTTGTTATGTCATCACCGTATTTGTTATGTCATCACCGTATTTGTTATGTCATCACCATCACCGCATTTGTTATGTCATCACCGTATTTGTTATGTCATCACCGTATTTGTTATGTCATCACCGTATTTGTTATGTCATCATCACCGTATTTGTTATGTCATCACCGTATTTGTTATGTCATCACCGTATTTGTTATGTCATCACCGTATTTGTTATGTCATCACCGTATTTGTTATGTCATCACCGTATTTGTTATGTCATCACCGTATTTGTTATGTCATCACCGTATTTGTTATGTCATCACCGTATTTGTTATGTCATCACCGTATTTGTTATATTATCACCGTATTTGTTATGTCATCACCGTATTTGTTATGTCATCACCGTATTTGTTATGTCATCACCGTATTTTTTATGTCATCACCGTATTTGTTATATTATCACCGCATTTGTTATGTCATCACCGTATTTGTTATGTCATCACCGTATTTGTTATATTATCACCGCATTTGTTATGTCATCACCGTATTTGTTATGTCATCACCGGATTTGTTATATCATCACTGTATTTGTTATATTATTAATGTATTTGCCATATTCTGTGCAGCCCCAGTCACCCCGACTTCTGACCTTCGAGACTTCCCAGCTCGCACCCACAAGTTTAAGGGGGCGCACCCAGCATTCTCGGGTCAGTTATCTGCACTTCCTGCGGCTGTGACCCCAAGGTCAACACGACCAGGCAGCCATCCGGCATTCCAGTCGCCAACACCAGGGGGTGCACATTTCTCAGGTACGGTTTTTATTAAATGTTTGGATCAAATGTTTGTTATTTTAGATTAATTATTTAACAGAACAGGGTACAACAACTAAATATACTTCATTTTTCTTAATAATAATATTTTCATAATAATTTGTTTTGATATTCATTTGGTATTCAAAAGATTGAAGAAATAAAAGATGTCTCCACTATGTCACTGACATTCTGTAATAAGACTTCGCTGATGTAGAATCGTAAATATGAATATCACATAAATGGCCGATTAGTAACATTGCTTTCCCACCCATATTGCTGCATGACGCATAGTCCGAATCCATATTGGCCCAGTTCATCTGTATTGGCTGACTTCACCAACAGTAAATAATTGCAAGCACACCACATGTTGGCAAAGACACCAGCACACCAAATGATTGTGGGAATTTATAGTAACATGAATGACCTCGGGCCAACACGGCTATCCTCGGGCCAACACAGCTATCCTCAGGCTAATATGAATGGAATATGAATATGACCAATCAGATGAATCAGTAACATATAATATCACCCTTTAATTCAGTCAAGTTGTACCTGGTATTTCACTGTTGTCTTGTGGTCTTGCTGCAGGAGCCTCGACCCTGCCGCGGGCCCACCGTCGCCTGCCCTCTCCCGCAATACAGAGCCCTCCACCTCTCGACACCAGTCAGGCCGTCCCCCTCGCCTCACCTATAGATGACGGTAAGGTCTTACACCAATCAGACTGTCTCTATTCTCTTCTTTCTCTCGCTCCCTAGCGGGGTGGGGTCTACATCACCCAGCAGCTTCTGCTTTTCTCATTATTTCCCTCCATCTGTCTTATGACCTGCCACTCTGGGTTGTTCACACCTGCCCTCTTAAGGTCCCTTTTCATGCTGTCGTTCCATCTCTGCTTTGGTCTTCCTCTTCGTCATTTGCCACCCTCTTCTGCTTTTTTTGCTCTTTTTGACAGTCTGTCTTCACTCACTCTGCATGTGTCCTGCCCATCTCATCCTGTTTCTCTATCTCCCCTTAGTAATAAATTCTATAGAATGTCTATAGAATACATGCTATAAAATATATTCCATAGGATTTTTGTGGAAGATATATATAATATTTGTTTTTATATAATTCTGTGGAATTTCCATAAAAGTTGATGATGCCATAACAATTCTATAGAAATACTATAGAATATATGTTGAATACATGCTATAGAATAAATTGTGTGGGATTTTTGCAGATTTTCTATATAATCTTTCTTTCTATATTTTTTTGTAGAATTTCCATAAAAAATATTATATTGTATAGAATTCTATAGGAACTGAAATGATAATAAACATTCTATAGAATGTCTATAGAGAATCTATAGAATGTGTATGGGCACATCAATTTGTATCAAATTCTACAGACGTTATAGATTTCTATAGATTTTCAATAGAATTCTATAACATCATATATAATGTTTTGGTAGGGGTCCTAAACATGATGGTATGGTCTCATACAAGTCAGATGGTCTCTCACCTATACACGATGGTAAGGTCTTGCAGGCCAGACTGTCTCTTTCATGTTGACAAAAGTATGGTCTTATACAAGTTGAGATGTCCTCTTCCCTCATTGTAGGTCAGCCCGACGCTCCAACCAACTTCCATATAGAGAGGATTGTGGGAAGTCACAGCGTCCTTCTCTGTTGGATGACCCCGAAGCTTGATGAGTTCGGCCACAACAATGGGTCAAGGGTCGAAGGTTATAAGGTTGGTCGTCCGAATATGGTTACATCAATTTTCACATGTCAGCCACGGTAACAGGGATGTATATGGTTATTTTATAGGAGACATGTATGGTTGTCATGGAGACAAACATGTAAGGTTGCCATTGTGACAGAAATGTGTATAGTTGCCATGGAGACAGACACCTATGGTTGCCTTGGAGATGGAGACATGTATTATTGTCAGAGATGGAGATATATATTGTTGGCATGGAGATTGAGCCAAGCATGGTTGTCACGCAGGTTTTTATGGGAATTTCCAAAATTGTTATAAATGTACATATATGTTCTTGAAGAGTACAAACTATGTAATTAACTTGTTTATTGTTATGGAAATTGGAGTGGATTTCACTTTTGCAATTCATGTATATTCTTTAGTTACTAAAATATGTATACTACACATTTCTGGTTACTATTAATATTATACACATGTTATATTGATGTTGGGGGAAAGTGCTAATAGGCAGTGTGCTTCAACTTTCTCCCTTTTCTTTCTGAAATGTATCACATGTAAATGTTGTATACGTCTACTTTGTTAAATTAGAAATAAAGAATTGAATTTAAATTTACAAGTGAATGTTTCCTTGTAGATCTGTATAGACAGCCGGGACAGGTTGACAGTGACCAGTGCCCACCTCACCAAGGCACTCGTGGAGCAGCTCGACCTCCACAAATCTCACAGCTTCAGCATACAGGTATGTAACACCTGCCCCCATTGGCTGCCACTCTGTAAAACAGTATCTCATTGGATCACATTTCTAAGGATGGTTTATTTGTAAAATGTATTTGGGGTAGGTTTGCAAGAACCCAGATTTCTAAAGTAATGAGAGCATATTTGTAAAACGTGTTTAATAGGTGTAGGTTTGCAAGAACCTTGGTCATTGGCTGAGTTACTTTGGTTCCATCTCAGTAACTCTTTCTGGTATTTCAAGCATATCTGGAGAGACCAGAGTTGATCCAACAACTGCTACAGACAGACAAGCCACTTACAATGTTACAGTGTGCGAACTAAAGTAGGGTAATATGAATGACAGTGCTTAATTTGAATGGTTGCTATGGAAGCAGAGACATGTATGGATGCCATGGAGATATATGGTTGCCATGAAGACATGTGGTTGCCATGGAGACATATGATTGCCATGGAGACATGCATGGTTGCCATGGAGACATAACAGCCATGTTGTTGTTGACAGACGGTGGCTGAGAACGGCAAGATGTCAGCCATTGTAAGTGTCCTTTTCCACGAGGTGGCGCCCCAGCTTGTGGGGCGCTCTAGTGCCGGGGAGGAGGGCATCTCAGAGCATGGCTCAACCCCTGGCTCTTCTCCTCGCAAACTTGGGGATGGTCGTGACACACTGAGGGAGAGACGCGTCGTAAGTAACAACATGCACATACAGTGACACATATACACACACAAATGCACACACAATAACACATACATGCATCCACACACATACTCGCATGCACACATGCATGCAAACACGCACACACACACACACACACACACACTCATGTGCACTCACACACATACACGCACGCACGCACGCACGCATATAGTGACACACATGCGTGTGCACGCACACTCACATAGTGACACACACACACAAACACATACATACAGTGACACACATACACAGTACATATTCATGCATGTACATAAACGCACGCATACACACACACACACACACACACACACATGCATAATATTTATACAGTCATGTATATATATATATATACATACGGAATATGAAGCAGACTGTCTTGGTCAGTGTCATATGATGCAGTCTGCATTAACCCTTTCTGTGCCCACAGTTCATGGCTGTGTATGACTACACGCCGTGCAAGCTGTCTGCTCTGACACGGCCACGCCAGGAGCTGAGTTTCCGTACAGGAGATATCATCATAACCTACGGACCTCCGGGCACAGACGGATTCTACTACGGAAAGGTACGCACTGTCTCGTTCCATCCCTCCCTCCCTCCATCCCTCCCTCTCTCCCTCACTCACTCGCTCACTCACTCACTCACTCAGATATGTTTCTCAGTCCCTCCTTGTATCTTCCAATCTTTTCTACACACCTTTTCCCTGCAGTTTTGGTTTATTCCTTCACAGTAAAACTATTGATTCCTGAATTAACAGCAGTGGTGCCAATTTCCTCAGAGGAAACAGTTTGTATTTGTTCCTCATACTTTTGGCAGCTGTCGTGTCAATATGAGTACGACACAATGAGTGAGTCACTGTGAGTGAATCACTATGAGTGAGTTACTAATCACAACAAATAAGTTGTTATGACTGAGTCACTATGAAAGAATCAGTCAAAATAGTTGGAAAGATTACAAAAAGCTTCCTGAGAGGGAACTCCCAAAACCATGTGAAGTATCACATTCCAAGAAACCAGACCATCTGTCGAATCATGGAATAGTAGTGTTGATATTGTACCTGAGTGATTGTAAAGAGGGTACTTGATGTGATACATCCCCTATATAATCACCCCTACATCTTCCTTCATCCCCTGTGTTTTCTTTCATCCCCATCTTCTTTCATCCTCTACTTCCACTACATCTTCCTTCTTCTCCTACTTCATCTCTTGTGTCTTCATTCATCCCCATGTCATCATCACCTACATCTTCCTTCACCCCTGTGTTTTTCTTTATCCCTTACATATCCCTTCATCCATTACTTCCTTCATCCTTGTGTCTTCTTTCATCACCTATGTCTTCATCCCCTGTGCCTTCCTTCATCCCCATGTCTTCCCTGCAGGTTCACGGCAAGAAGGGATACATCCCCGCCAGCTTCATTGAGGAGATTGCTCTGCTGAAGTCAAAGAGTAGAAGGGTAGGTGTTTCACTTGTACTTTGATGTACCAAACCAACAGAGGGTAGGTGTTTCACTTGTACTTTGATATACCAAACCAACAGAGGGTAGGTGTTTCACTTGTACTTTGATATACCAAACCAACAGAGGGTAGGTGTTTCACTTGTACTTTGATGTACCAAACCAACAGAGGGTAGGTGTTTCACTTGTACTTTGATGTACCAAACCAACAGAGGGTAGGTGTTTCACTTGTACTTTGATATACCAAACCAACAGAGGGTAGGTGTTTCACTTGTACTTTGATGTACCAAACCAACAGAGGGTAGGTGTTTCACTTGTACTTTGATGTACCAAACCAACAGAGGGTAGGTGTTTCACTTGTACTTTGATATACCAAACCAACAGAGGGTAGGTGTTTCACTTGTACTTTGATGTACCAAACCAACAGAGGGTAGGTGTTTCACTTGTACTTTGATATACCAAACCAACAGAGGGTAGGTGTTTCACTTGTACTTTGATGTACCAAACCAACAGAGGGTAGGTGTTTCACTTGTACTTTGATGTACCAAACCAACAGAGGGTAGGTGTTTCACTTGTACTTTGATATACCAAACCAACAGAGGGTAGGTGTTTCACTTGTACTTTGATATACCAAACCAACAGAGGGTAGGTGTTTCACTTGTACTTTGATGTACCAAACCAACAGAGGGTAGGTGTTTCACTTGTACTTTGATGTACCAAACCACCAGAGGGTAGGTGTTTCACTTGTACTTTGATGTACCAAACCAACAGAGGGTAGGTGTTTCACTTGTACTTTGATGTACCAAACCACCAGAGGGTAGGTGTTTCACTTGTACTTTGATATACCAAACCAACAGAGGGTAGGTGTTTCACTTGTACTTTGATGTACCAAACCAACAGAGGGTAGGTGTTTCACTTGTACTTTGATGTACCAAACCAACAGAGGGTAGGTGTTTCACTTGTACTTTGATGTACCAAACCAACAGAGGGTAGGTGTTTCACTTGTACTTTGATGTACCAAACCAACAGAGGGTAGGTGTTTCACTTGTACTTTGATATACCAAATCAACAGAGGGTACGTGTTGACTGTTGTAACTCCCTCCAAAACACCATTGATATTTTAAAATTAATTTAGCTAAATTCCAGTGTGTACAGAATTGCTCAGCTTGTATTGTATTCAGAGACACTATTACATCTCACGCCCTTTCCTCACAACAATCATATTATTTGGCAGGTCACCAGTTTGTGTCAGTTCCTCTCACGCAATTCAGATAGTCTGCCTCACAATTACTTGTATTTCAAGAAATCAATCCTTCCTCTAGTGTTAATGTTGTCTATGACAGGACAAATGCTTTAATGATTTATTGGTGTGTTTTATGCTGCTATAAGAGGAGTGTGCGATGGTAGGTGAGAGGTGAGAGGTGAGAGGTCGGAGTGGAGGTAAGCCACTGGCTAATTTGGTTGTGTTTAGTGTTATGTTGCTTTTATTTTGGGTCGATGTGTTCTTTAGGGTCATTGAAAAATTACATAACTTCAACGGCAATTTCACATCCTCACAACATATATCTTGGCGTATCGCTGAACATAACACACACACACAGAGACGCATGCACACACGCACACACGCACATATGCAGACCACACACACACAGACGCACGCACACACCACCTCTGCAGTTATGTAACACTCAACAAGGACCTGCCATGACCAAGGCACTGGTCCAGTGTCACTGTTGGGCTGAGAACAGAAAGTGTCCACTGTGTGAATGAACCTGTGCTACTGTCACTTGTGCACAGAGTAGCATGCCATAACAAGTTACAAGTTATCATTCAGTTTTTATTTCACCAGTTCATAAATACTTTGCACCCCGATATTGAAAATTTCTTACTAATTTATGTACCAATAAAAATAGTGCTTTGAGCTTGTGAAGTGATACCTCAGAAGGGTTACAACCCGTTTTCCAGTTAGTGCTCCGTAATATTTAGGCATTTGTTAATAGTGTCATCACTGGTCACAGATACAAAGTGCAAATGCAGTTGGCAGAAGTGAATTGTGGACATCGCATGCCTCACTGTAGCAGGTGTTTGTGACTTAATGCACCTAGTAGCAGGCGACTGTGACTTAATGCACATAGTAGCAGGCGGCTGTGACTTAATATACCTAGTAACAGGCACCTATGACTTAATATTCCTACTAGCAAGCACCTGTAAATTAATATACCTAGAAGCAGGCGCCTGTGACACCCAGTAGCATGAATCTGTGACATAATGTGCCTAATGATAGGCACCTGTTACTTAATGCACCTAGTAGCAGGCACCTGTGACTTAATACACCTAGTAGCATGTATCTATGACATAATGTGCCTAGTAGCAAGCACCTGTGACTTAATGCACCTAGTAGCAGGTACCTGTGACTTAATGCACCTAGTAGCAGGCACCTGTGACTTAATGCACCTAGTAGCAGACATCTGTGACTTAATACACCTAGTAGCAGGCTCCTGTGACTAAAGGCACCTAGTAGCAGGTGCCTCTGACTTAATGGACCTAGTAGCAGGCTCCTGTGACTTAATCCACCTAGTAGCAGACGTCTGTGACTTAATGCACCTAGTAGCAGACGTCTGTGACTTAATGCATCTAGTAGCATGTATCTATGACATAATGTGCCTAGTAGCAAGCACCTGTGACTTAATGCACCTAGTAGCAGGCACCTGTGACTTAATGCATCTAGTAGCAGACATCTGTGACTTAATGCACCTAGTAGCAGGCTCCTGTGACTTAATGCACCTAGTAGCAGGCGTCTGTGACTTAATGCACCTAGTAGCAGGCTCCTGTGACTTAATGCACCTAGTAGCAGGCTCCTGTGACTTAATGCACCTAGTAGCAGGCGTCTGCGACTTAATGCACCTAGTAGCAGGCGTCTGTGACTTAATGCACCTAGTAGCAGGCTCCTATGACTTAATGCACCTAGTAGCAGGTGTCTGTGACTTAATGCACCTAGTAGCAGGCTCCTGTGACTTAATGCACCAAGTAGCAGACGTCTGTGACTTAATGCACCTAGTAGCAGACGTCTGTGACTTAATGCACCTAGTAGCAGGCTCCTGTGACTTAATGCACCTAGTACCAGGCTCCTGTGACTTAATGCACCTAGTAGCAGGCGTCTGTGACTTAATGCACCTAGTAGCAGGCTCCTATGACTTAATGCACCTAGTAGCAGGTGTCTGTGACTTAATGCACCTAGTAGCAGGCTCCTGTGACTTAATGCACCAAGTAGCAGACGTCTGTGACTTAATGCACCTAGTAGCAGGCTCCTGTGACTTAATGCTCCTAGTAGCAGACGTCTGTGACTTAATGCACGTAGTAGCAGGCTCTTGTGACTTAATGCACCTAGTAGCAGGCGTCTGTGACTTAATGCACCTAGTAGCAGGCGTCTGTGACTTAATGCACCTAGTAGCAGGCTCCTGTGACTTAATGCACCTAGTAGCAGACGTCTGTGACTTAATGCACCTAGTAGCAGGCTCCTGTGACTTAATGCACCTAGTAGCAGGCTCCTGTGACTTAATGCACCTAGTAGCAGGCTCCTGTGACTTAATGCACCTAGTAGCAGGCTCCTATGACTTAATGCACCTAGTAGCAGGCTCCTGTGACTTAATGCACCTAGTAGCAGGCTCCTGTGACTTATTGCACCTAGTAGCAGGCACCTGTGACTTAATGCAACTAGTAGCAGGCTCCTGTGACTTAATGCACCTGGTAGCAGGTGTCTGACTTAATGCACCTGGTAGCAGGCTCCTGTGACTTAATGCACCTGGTAGCAGGCTCCTGTGACTTAATGCACCTGGTAGCAGGCTCCTGTGACTTAATGCACCTAGTAGCAGGCTCCTGTGACTTAATGCACCTAGTAGCAGGCTCCTGTGACTTAATGCACCTAGTAGCAGACGTCTGTGACTTAATGCACTTAGTAGCAGACATCTGTGACTTAATGCATCTAGTAGCCGGCTCCTGTGACTTAATGCACCTAGTAGCCGGCTCCTGTGACTTAATGCACCTAGTAGCAGGCTCCTGTGACTTAATGCACCTAGTAGCAGACGTCTGTAACTTAATGCACTTAGTAGCAGACGTCTGTGACATGGGCTACATCTCATAATGGGTGGATTTGTTTCTCCAGAGTGTGTCGACCAACAGTCTTGTGTCCCAACATTCTGCATCATCTGTCGCCTCGGCAACCAAGAGGTCGCGACCTTTGAACCTTGGTATCTCAACCGACGTGTAACAGTGAGGTCTGTGTTGATCACGCCAACTTTGTGAGGACAGATAGAAGATGACAATTGACACCTCACATGTGCTGCTCTGGACAGAAGATGACAATTGACACCTCACATGTGCTGCTCTGGACAGAAGATGACAAGTTGACATTTAAAAACGTGTTTCTCTGGGTAGATGCCCACATTCATTGTCTCATAGTGTTGCCAAACTTACATGACTAATGCTGATGTATTTAGTTTCCCCCGGCCCTGGTTCACCGAATGATTTGCACCAGTTGTCAGGGATGGAACTGTAAAATGAATCACACTGTTAATTATAACATTTTCAAATGATGAGAAGTTGAATTTAAGAAGTTGTTAAACAACCTGCTTATGCTTCGGAACACGAGGGAAACGCAGTGCCGTCGTGTAACAGGCTGCACAGGAATTGTTTGTGAACGTTAATTTGTGCCATATGACTGTTGATACTGCCAACAGACAGGTCAGTGCGGTTTGCAAGGTGCAAGGGTTGCAGCTGACAAGTTGCATATTTAGTTGCCCAGAATAAGTGGTCAGTGTAGGTACTGTTGTGTCATCATTTAGTCACACTGTTTATTGTTGATGTTTTACCCGTGGAATAATGTTTTTGTATAAACCCCAGCTCATATGGTTTATTTATTGTCAATGTGTTTATCAGTGACACATCAACACTTTGTATGCTTAAATGGGGATCTGTTGATACCCCATCCAACCCCCCCCCCCCGGTGAAAATTTGTCCAGGTGGAAAACCAAAGCTGCAGCAGCAGTCGTGTTTATTGTTTCTAATATTACATAAGAGCTCCATAAACAAACATGTTAAATGTTACTACAAACGGAAATGTTACTTGTTTTAGAACAATTTTTAATATTATCATGTTGCACTACTCACACATACTATAAGAGTATACAGTTTGTTTACCTGCACTATTAATATATTTATCTGGCTTTGTTTGAAACTTCTGTGTTGTGTATTTCACTAGGGTCTTAAGAGTGATATACAGTCTGTAACACTAGGGTCTTAAGAGTGATATACAGTCTGTAACACTAGGGTCTTAAGAGTGATATACAGTCTGTAACACTAGGGTCTTAAGAGTGATATACAGTCTGTAACACTAGGGTCTTAAGATCTTGAAACATTTGGCTAGAAATCTGCACTAGGTTTTCATGTATCCAATTGTGTGTAGTTGCGAGTGATATGTGTACGAAAATACTCATTTACTATTTTATCGAGGTTTGACATTTGCACAGTCACCCTTCCAAACATAGCACATTTTAATGCAATCACCCAAGCAAGCACCACATTCTATAAAATGTTTCTGTCTGATATATTGTTATATTGTCTACGTAGGCAACTCCGTTTTTATGAATGTTTATTTATTATAATACGAGTATTTATTTTGTTCTGGGTAACTAGACGTGTAGCAGCTTGTGAACTGTCTTATGCAGCTTGTGGCAGACTTAAGTTCAATTATTAATTAAGGCAGTGAATTAAATCTGTTGATTGTGACATGTCACTTTAGTTTGTCTTGACAAGTAAACGTTAAACATGAATACATTCAGTTGGGATGATTTTTGTCAGAGAATAGAACCGTTGTTTCCACTGTACAGTAGCAGAGCCGGGATCCTGAAGAACAAATGTCACAGACACATTTATTGAGTATGAATAGTAACTGATGCAACACCTGGAAGTTGTATCACGCTCTGAGCACATCAGTGAAATCATCCCGACTGATTGAGTTATCAGTCTCAACTAATTCTCTGCAAGTCACCTGATAGCATGTGTATCAACAATCCGACTAATTTATTTTACACTGCATTTATTAACATTTTGTTTTTCTCACAAATGTTGTTATACATCTAACCAATCAGTATATAATAAATATTAAATTTTTACCACATTTGACACAACATGGATAATTTTCATACTGTTGTTTCTCCTAAATATAGCAGTAGTAAGCATGTTTTGATGTTCTTGGAAAGGAAAGATGGGCACATAACAGGTGGTCTTGGTTCTCTAATCCATCTCAGGTTATTGACAAGAAACAAGTTGTTTATATAGTATTCTGCAACACAGAAGATGTAATTTAGCTATGATGACTACTGTAGCATCAATGGTTACTGTAGCAATGATTGCTACTGTAGCATCAATGGTTACTGTAGCAATGATTGCTACTGTAGCATCAATGGTTACTGTAGCAATGATTGCTACTGTATATCCGGGTTGCAATTATTTATTTATGAAACTAGAATGATATTAGTAGTTGTGATAATTTTGTAGAAATAAAACTTTTGTATGTGTTATTTATATGCTTAGTTTGTTGTTCTCATTTGAATATAACAAAACATAAGACCATTCTGATGTGTAAATGAGGACCTAATACAGGACCATTCTGATGTGTAAATGAGAACCTAGTACAGGACCCTCCTGACATATAAATGAGAGGACCTAGTATACAACCATTCTGATGTTGAAATGAGGACCTAGTACATGACCCTTCTGATGTGCAAATGACAGGACCTAGTACAGGACCATTATGATGTGTAAATGAGGACCTAGTGTAGGACCCTTCTGATGTGTAAATGAGGACCTAGTACAGAACCATTCTGATGTGTAAATGAGAGGACCTAATACAGGACCATCTTGACATGTAATTGAGAGGACCTAGTACGGGATCATTCTGATGTGTAAATGAGGACCTAGTACAGGTCCCTTCTGATGTGTAAATGACAGGACCTAGTACAGGATCATTTTGATGTGTAAATGAGGACCTACTACAGGATCATTCTGATGTGTAAATGAAGACCTAGTACAGGACCATTCTGATGTGTAAATGAAGACCTAGTACAGGACATTTCTGACGTGTAATTGAAAGGACCTAGTATAGGACCCTTCTGACATGTAAATGACAAGACCTAGTACAGGGCCCTTCTGATGTGTAAATGGCAAGACCTAGTATAGGACCCTTCTGGTGTGTAAATGAGACAACCTTGTACAGGCCACTTTTGATGTGTAAATGAGATCTAGTACAGAACCCTTCTCGTGTATAAATGACAGGACCTAGTACAGGACCCTTCTGATGTGTAAATGAGAGGACCTAGTACAGGACCCTTCTGACATGTAAATGAGAACATTGTACAGGTCCCTTCTAATGTGTAAATGAGGACTTTGTACATGATCTTACTGACGAGTAAACGAGGACCTTATACATGTCCCTTCTGATATATAAATGAGAAGATCTATTAAAGGTCCCTTCTGATGTGTAAATGACAGGACCTAGCAAATTGCAGACCAAACGAACTCTTGTAAAATAGAAGATTTACAGGTTTACAGCCAGCCAAAGCTTTCTATAATCACATATAGAACTGCATAAATCCTTGGAAACTGAAGCTTTTCAGTGTATCAAATCAAACACTCAAAATCAGGATACAATAGCAGATATTTTATGTAAGATCATAACAATTGAAATATTGCACAACTGACACAAATTCACTAACACATGCGACACATTGCAACAGTTCAAACCTTAAGGTACGTTTTGGTGGTATGGAGTTAAAAGTATAATGCAAAAGACCAGCATTTCAATTTTACAATGGTATAAGTGTCATCTGTGCAAGTGAGTTTTTTTTACAAAATGGATGGTTGAAGAAGATTAAACAATTTTAGATGAACAACCGATATCGAAGTTAGGTCTATGTTTCAAGTACATGCCATTCCATCATAAAACGCACATCAAATTGATGAAAAACATTTTTCAGTTAATAATTCCAAATTGAATTATTCAAATTGGTAGTAAATTATTTCTAAAAATGTTTAAAAAACAAAACTTAATATATCCACCATTGCAAATGTATTTTTGTTTTTTCTCATTGTTGTGAAATGTACCATACGGTCTGAACCATTGCGGCCTGCCACATATGTGGTTAAAAACAACGCTTTTGCATCACAATTTCAGATCATGCCCTTCCACCCTTTACGTTTACAACCTCCAGAGATTGATGCCATTGATAAAATGATTCCCACATCCCACTCCGTCTCCATCCCTTCTCAACGCTCCTGCATATCCCTGACTTGTTGCACAACTTTAATGACAGTGACACTACAGCTGTGAGTATCAGTGACATCACGGCTGTCAATGTTAGTGACCATACAGCTGTCAATGTCAGTGACACTATAGCCATCAATGTCAGTATTTATGTCAATGACACTACAGCTGTCAATGTCAGTGATACTACAGCTGTCAGTGTCTGTGACATCACAGCTTTAAATTTTAGTGACACTACAGCTGTTAATGTTAGTGACACTACAGCTGTCAATGTTGGTGACACTACAGCAGTTAATGTCAGTGACAGTACAGCTGTCAATGTCGGTGATACTACAGCTGTCAATGTCAGTGTCACTACAGCCGTCAATGTCAGTATTTATGTCAATGACACTACAGCTGTCAATGTCAGTGACACTACAGCCATCAATGTCAGTGACACTGCAGCGATCAATGTCTGTGACACCACAGCTGTCAATGACACTATAGCAGTCAATGCCAGCGACACCACAGCTGTCAATGCCAGCGACACCACAACTGTCAATGCCAATAACACTACTTATATCAATGACATTACAGCTATCAAACCCAGTGACACTACTTATGTCAGTGACACTAGAGCTGTTAGGCCAGCTCCTCAACGGACTTGCGGATGATGTCTATACACTGCCAGAGCTGTTCCTCTGTGATCACAAGGGGTGGTGCGAAGCGGATCTTATCTCCGTGAGTTGGCTTTGCCAGGAGTCCGTTGTCACGCATACGAAGACAAACTTTCCACGCGTCCAATGCTGAAAAACAAACAAACTCCTTACGCCACTTCAATATGTCAATAATAAGGACACCAGCATTACTACCTTCAAATATGTATCACTCGTGGTCGATTGTGTACCATGCTTTGTGCTGCCAACCGCTGATCATTTGTCAGTATTGTTACTTTATAATGACACTGACATATGACATTGGGCACAATCACTGCTGCTTTTAAAGAGATTAAATATACAACTTACAACGAACATACACCAACAGATTCAACACTGTATGGTTTTTGATCAAATGCTGCCTAATCGCAGTTTGCAATAATAAACATTATACACCTGTATGTGCTGTCTGCCACAATTGATTCACCCCTTTCCAAATCGAACAAATATCGTGAGATATAATTAACTGCTCTATCATGACATATTCAATGGGTAAAGGTCAATTCTGATACAGCGAAGTATAAAGTCCTTGGCAAACCTGCTCATTTGAACATCATCTGGATTTAGATGGGAGCCATTCAGCCATGTAGAAATTACAAATTGTTCACAAACATCCCTCTCTGTCTACGGCCAAGTATCGTTTTATATAACCAGGTAAACCACAGCAACGCGCAGTAAACAAAGTTCTTGTACAAGTTTCAAAATGACATCAAAAGGATTCAACAACTGATTCTCTCGGTTGAGAATGTGGTGTTGTGCCTCCCATGTTGTGCCTCCCATGTTGTGCCTCCCATGTTGTGCCTCCCATGTTGTGCCTCCCCACTATGCTACCATGCCTCACTTCTTTTCTTTTGAGTGAAATTATAATTACCAATCGATTTCATTTGAAGATAAAAACCTTAGTACACTGGTTGGGGCGATGACATTGCATCCAATTGTTCGTAATTTTAACAAAAACATGATCAAACTGTTCCGTAATATATGCTAAATCTCTGACACACATTCCATAAAATTTCTGCCAACCAACTGTTAGAAAAGTTGCTTTGAGTGAACTAATGAAAATAGACTGAGCGAAATCCATATCTCGTAAAAGACGCCTGCGTAAAAAATTGTGCATACGTAATCTGTATTGTAGAAATCGCTCTAAGGCCAGAACGTGTCACGTGAACTCGTGCAAGGTCAGGCAGGGTATTAAAATATCAATGTTTTCAGTGACTCTATTTTTGACCTGGCATGAACTTTCCAGTCGTGAGTATGCTGTTTGCCAAACGTGAAGTCTACTCTAGCTAGTACCCTATCGTAAGGCAGTCTATACTCATACACCAGACTGTAACAACTACTTTCTTAGAAAGTCTAAAGTTTATAGCAGCAATTTAAGATCTCTATAAATGCTGAAAGTGCCAAAATGTTGATAGAATAAGCAGAGTTGTGACTGACGTGGCTTGATGACAATGGCGTTGAAGAGGCCCATGCCACGGACCAGTGTCACGAGATCCTTCGAGATCTTGTTGAGTTCCTCTCGCAGGATCACGCCCAGACGCTCTGAGTTCTCCGCTAGACGCTCCTCCTCACACACCTACAGACCACACACCTATAGATCACACACCTATAGATCACACAGATCACACACCTGCAGATCACACACCTATAGATCACACATATCACATACCTACAGATCACAAAGACCAAACATCTACAGATCACAAAGACCAAACATCTACAGATCACACCTACAGATAACACACCTGCAGACAACACACCTATAGATTATTATTATTACTAGCATTTCTATAGCGCCATATCTCCGGGACCAGCCCGTTCATAGGCGCGTATAAATCGTACATGGAAACAAATATAAAATATATATGTATAAAGATGCCGGTAAATATAATAATTATTAAGATTTACAAGATTGTATATATATAATATGACTAAAATACATGACATATTTGCACAAATATTAAAATAATTAAGTAAAAGAATATATATTGATATATAAAATTGTATTAAAAGATAAATAATAATAAATTAATTAAAATACATTATATAATAGAAATAAATTAATTGATTAAATACATATTCATAAAAAAGTGTCCTACGGCACAGTTCCTTAGTCGATGTACGCCTGCTTAAATAGATACGTTTTAAGGCAAGTTTTAAATTTATTCAAAGTCTCTATTTGACGAACGTTCTGTACCATCTGCAATTTTTTTATAAGTGCCTCGGTGATGCCGTACAGTACCGCGTTACTGTAGTCCAGCCGTGATGTCACCAGGGCGTGGACTAGTGTCTTACACGCATCAGTAGTAAGACAATGTCTTATTTTTGAAATTGCGTAGAGGTGGTAGTAAGCTGACTTGGACATCTGTGACACGTGTGACGACATTGTTAGTCCAGAGTCGATTGTAATCCCGATGTTGCAGATGGTCGGTGACGGAACAATGTTACATCCACATACACTAACACACGAAACGTCATGCAGGTGTTTATGATTTGGTGCCGAGACGATATTAGCCTCGGTCTTGTTTTCGTTCAGCAGTAGATTGTGGTCTGACATCCATTGCTTCACTTCTTCGATGCTTCGCTCAATGCGGTCAACCACATCAGCGGCTTCTCCATCCCGCGTTCCACTCAGGTCAACATACAATTGGGCGCCATCTGCATAAAGATGGTATTGCAGCTTGTGCCTTCTGAAGATAGCACCCAATGGCTGAGTGTATATGGAGAAGAGAATTGGACCCAGCACAGACTCCTGTGGGATGCCAGACTCGAGCAATGTTCTATGTGAGTTGTGGCCACTAATGCACACTGACTGAATCCGGTTCGAGAGGTGTGACTCCAGTTATTTCAGTGCAATACCTTCAATGTGTATGCTGCCCAGCTGGTTGATTAACATCGAGTGGTCAACAGTAACTAACACTGCACTCATATCGAGCAGCACTGCCAGCACACCTTTCCTTTTGTCAAGGGAAAGGAGATGGTCATTCTGAATGCGCACCAGTGCTGTCTCAATGCTGTGATGTTGTCTGTACGCACTTTGGAAAATGTCCATCAAATTGTTGTCGTCTAGATGCTGGTGAAGTTGGACTGCTACGTGGCGCTCCAGTAACTTTGAAACAAATGACAAGTTCGATATAGGCCGGTAGTTGTTCATCGAGTCTGAATCAAGGTTTGGTTTCTTTAATAGTGGTGTGATCACAGCATGTTTGAAGTTGGCCGGCACGGACCCCAACTTGAGTGACTTGTTGATGATTGTAGCTAATGTCGGCGCAAGAATGTCAATGTTGGTTTTCACGAGTGAGTTAGGAAGTGGATCGAGCGCGCTTGATTTTGTTGGACACTTCCTCACCGAAGAGTGAACGCTGTCTGTGGTGATGCCATAAAACGCATTGACTGTGCAAGACTGTTCACAAGGCACGTACTCAGCGTTGACAGTTTGCAGGCGTCTACTCGCTAACTAGCTTCGAATGTCTAACACTTTGTGTGTGAAGTGCACGAGAAAGTCATCTGCCAGTTGTACTATACCAGACACAGGACTGGGCTGTTTTGGAGCAGTTTTTCTCTTCATCAAGTCATCCATGATCCTGAACAGTGCTTTATTGTTACGTGCACATTCATCAATTATTGTTGTGTAGAAAGTGTCATACTGTTGCGACAGGTCTGCAATGTTGTTACACGGGCTTGTTGCCAGGTGTGAAAGTTTGAAATCTGATATGAAATTCGTGGGATTAACTGCAGCATATTTTTGATAAGAAACCTGCTTCTTTGTTCGGTTCGGCTTTGGTGCTTGGAGCAGGCAGTGTACAGCGTGGTGCTCGGAGCAGGCAGTGTACAGCGTGGTGCTCGGAGCAGGCAGTGTACAGCGTGGTGCTCGGAGCAGGCAGTGTACAGCGTGGTGCTCGGAGCAGGCCGTGTACAGCGTGGTGCTCGGAGCAGGCCGTGTACAGCGTGGTGCTCGGAGCAGGCAGTGTACAGCGTGGTGCTCGGAGCAGGCAGTGTACAGCGTGGTGCTCGGAGCAGGCCGTGTACAGCTTGGTGCTCGGAGCAGGCCGTGTACAGCGTGGTGCTCGGAGCAGGCAGTGTACAGAGTGGTGCTCGGAGCAGGCAGTGTACAGCGTGGTGCTCGGAGCAGGCAGTGTACAGCGTGGTGCTCGGAGCAGGCAGTGTACAGCGTGGTGCTCGGAGCAGGCAGTGTACAGCTTGGTGCTCGGAGCAGGCAGTGTACAGCGTGGTGCTCGGAGCAGGCAGTGTACACGGTTGCTCGGAGCAGGCAGCGTACAGCGAGCTCGGGCAGGCAGTACATGCGGGTGCTCGGAGCAGGCCGTACAGTGGTGCTCCGGGCAGAGCAGGCAGCGCGGTGCTCGAGCAGCGTGCAGTACAGCGCGGTGCTCGGAGCAGGCAGTGTACAGCGCGGTGCTTCGGAGCAGGCAGTGTACAGCCGGTGCTCGAGCAGGCAGTGTACGGCAGCAGTGTACAGCTTGGTGCTGCTTTCGGGTAGAGCCAGTGTACTGGCGCGGTGCCCAGGATGGTGCAGGCAGGCGGTGTACAGCGTGGTGCTCGAGCAGGCCGTACAGCTTGGTGCTCGAGCAGGCCGTGGTGCTCGGAGCAGGGCAGCTGGTGCTCAGACAGAGCCGTGTACAGCGTGGTGCTCGGAGCAGGCAGTGTACAGCGTGGTGCTCGGAGCAGGCAGTGTACAGCGTGGTGCTCGGAGCAGGCCGTGTACAGCTTGGTGCTCGGAGCAGGCCGTGTACAGCGTGGTGCTCGGAGCAGGCAGTGTACAGAGTGGTGCTCGGAGCAGGCAGTGTACAGCGTGGTGCTCGGAGCAGGCAGTGTACAGCGTGGTGCTCGGAGCAGGCAGTGTACAGCGTGGTGCTCGGAGCAGGCAGTGTACAGCTTGGTGCTCGGAGCAGGCAGTGTACAGCGTGGTGCTCGGAGCAGGCAGTGTACAGCGTGGTGCTCGGAGCAGGCAGTGTACAGCGTGGTGCTCGGAGCAGGCAGTGTACAGCGTGGTGCTTGGAGCAGGCAGTGTACAGCGTGGTGATCGGTGAGCTGGGATCCCACCGTCACTGATGTCACAACGCTTCCTGACGATGGTGAAATTACGAGGTCCAGAATATTGCCGATGGTGTGTGTTGGATCACGAACATGCTGCTGCAAGTTATTGACGTGCAGGAGATCAGCGAAGTCGTTTGAGTCTTTATTTCTGGCCTTTCCATAGTGGATGTTAAAATCGCCCACGATAATTAGTCCAGTCAACTGTGCTGTGAAAAGTTCCAGGAGATTGGTGAACTTGGCCATAAACGTTTTGAAAGAAACTCCGCCTCGCCCTGTGGATGGAGGTCTGTAAACGAGTAATAACCTGATAACACTTGATGGTGTAGCAAACACCACCTCGAGGCATTGGAAGGACAATGCTGACCAGTGTCGCGATAAGATCATGTTGATACACGACTTGTATAAAACACTGATTCCCCATCCCGTCGGTTGGGCCGAGGTTGGTGGACGAAGTTGTATCCATCCGGGGTCAACTTGCTGGTGTTTGGGATGTCCTTGGGGTCATCTGTCAGCCACGTCTCTCTAAGCGCGATGATGTCAAGATCATGTTCGTGGATATAATCGGTAATGAAATAAGTTTTGTTCCTAGCGGATCTTGCATTTAGGAGAGCAAGGTTTGTGCCGTTGCAAGGTTTGTATGGTAATGTCAGAATAATCAAGTTGTCACGTCGAGGTACAGGCTTAATGGGAGTTGTTGGTCGCGCTGACACAAGTACACGTATCGGTCGTTGTTTGCGTGCACCCCCACGACAACCTCGATGGGTGGGCCGATGGAGTGCCACCCCCGCTTCACACGCAGCTCTCCAGGCAGCATTGTTGAGCCGAATGTGACTGCAACCGCTGGGCCGTAACCGACACAGGCAGTCTTGGGTCCTGCTGGGCTTGTAAACAATGTTCTCTTTGTCCGGGTTACACATGACCGATCACAAGCTTGTCAATGTCACACAGATGCAATCGCAAATGTAAAATGTAAGTTGGTTAAAATAGTAAAAAGTCACAAAACACTTGATAACACCATTTAGTCCAGTGCCCTCTTGGTGTATTCATAAAATATATATACAAACTTGAGTGCTGTAGATTGGCTAGAACTGGTAAAATCCTCAATATATCCAGATAGCATCTATAGGTGCAGCCACATAGGCGCAGACCACTATACAGATCACACATATCACTACCTACAGTTCATAAAGACCAAACACCTACAGATCACACCCACAGATCAAACAGATAACACACCTACAGATCACACACCTACATACTACACAGATCACACACACCTATAGATCACACATATCACACACCTACAGAACACACACATCAAACACCTACAGATCACACCCACAGATCAAACAGATAACACACCTACAGATCACACACCTACATACTACACAGATCACACACACCTATAGATCACACATATCACACACCTACAGATCACACACATCAAACACCTACAGATCACACCCACAGATCAAACAGATAACACACCTACAGATCACACACCTACATACTACACAGATCACACACACCTATAGATCACACATATCACACACCTACAGATCACACAGATTACACACCTGCAGATCAAACATATCACACACCTGCAGATCACACACATCAAACACATACAGATCACACAGATTACACACCTGCAGATCAAACATATCACACACCTGCAGATCACACACATCAAACACATACAGATCACACAGATTACACACCTGCAGATCAAACATATCACACACCTGCAGATCAAACATCACACACCTACAAATCACACAGATCATACACCTATAGATCATACACCTACAGATCACACACCTGCAAATCTAACATATCTAACACACTCCTACAGATCACACAGATCATACACATGCAGATCACACAGATCTACAGATATCACATTTATAGATCACACAGATCAAACACCTGCACATGACATATATCTCACACTTGTAGATCAAACAGATCACACACCTACAGATCATACACTTGCAGATGACAAACATCACACACCTGCAGATCACACATATCACATATCTGCAGACCACACACCTACAGATCATTCAGATCACACCTACAAACAACACACCTATAGATAACACACATCTATACAGGTCACTTATAGACGGGGGTACAAACAATGGGATCACACACTAGCAGAATAGATCACACACATACAGTACATACTGCCAGTAGTAGATCACACACATACAGTACATACTGCCAGTAGTAGATCACACACTAGCAGAACAGATCACACACACATACAGTATATACTGCCAGTAGTAGATCACACACATACAGTACATACTGCCAGTAGTAGATCACACACATACAGTACATACTGCCAGTAGTAGATCACACACTAGCAGAATAAATCACACACATACAGTACATACTGCCAGTAGTAGATCACACACTAGCAGAATAAATCACACACATACAGTACATACTGCCAGTAGTAGATCACACACTAGCAGAATAGATCACACACATACAGTACATACTGCCAGTAGTAGATCACACACTAGCAGAATAGATCACACACATACAGTACATACTGCCAGTAGTACATCACGCACTAGCAGAATAGATCAAACATACAGTACATACTGCCAGTAGTAGATCACACACTAGCAGAACAGATCACACACATACAGTACATACTGCCAGTAGTAGATCACACACTAGCAGAATAGATCACACACATACAGTACATACTGCCAGTAGTAGATCACACACTAGCAGAATAGATCACACACATACAGTACATACTGCCAGTAGTAGATCACACACTAGCAGAATAGATCACACACACATACAGTACATACTGCCAGTAGTAGATCACACACTAGCAGAATAGATCACACACACATACAGTACATACTGCCAGTAGTAGATCACACACTAGCAGAACAGATCACACACATACAGTACATACTGTCAGTAGTAGATCACACACTAGCAGAACAGATCACACACACATACAGTACATACTGCCAGTAGTAGATCACACACTAGCAGAACAGATCACACACACATACAGTACATACTGCCAGTAGTAGATCACACACATACAGTACATACTGCCAGTAGTAGATCACACACTAGCAGAACAGATCACACACATACAGTACATACTGCCAGTAGTAGATCACACACTAGCAGAATAGATCACACACTTATAGTTGAGATCACACAAAGTGAATCAAACAGAGTAGATCACAAATTTATAGAGTATACTTACCAGGGGAACAGTTATACATTTTAATTCACTCACACAGTAAAGTCAGTAATTTATTATCATTAACACAATTAAAGCTTCTACAAACATTCAATGAAGCATTAAGATGTAAACAATGAGTGAGCCTCACCTTGAGGGCTTCAATCGCTACGCGTGATCCCAGCGCGTTACCTCCGTAGGTTGAGCCGTGTTCACCGGGCAAGATCGTCAACATCACGTCATCATCTGCCAGCACTGCCGACACCTGCCACACCACTCCAGGTGATTACACCACTCCAGCACACCACTCCAAAAGACACCACTGCAACACACTACTCCAACACACTGACCCCACTCCAGATGATTACACCACACTAACACACTGACACCACTCCAACCACTTCAACACACACCACTCCAACACTCAAACCACATCAACACACACACCACTTCAACACACTGACACCACTCCAACACACTCACACCACTCCAACACACTCACACCACTCCAACACACTCACACTTCTCACTCCAAACCACTCACACCAACCATTGCAACAAACCACTGCAACACATTGACACCACTCCAACACACTCACATCACTGCAATACAATACACCCACACCACTCACTCCAAACCACTCACACCACCCCATTGCAACACACTGGCACCACATCAACCCACTCACATCACTGCAATACAATACACCCACACCACTCACTCCAAACAACTCACACCACCCCATTGCAACACACTGGCACCACATCAACCCACTCACATCACTGCAATACAATACACCCACACCACTCACTCCAAACAACTCACACCACCCCATTGCAACACACTGGCACCACATCAACCTACTCACATCACTGCAATACAATACACCCACACCACTCACTCCAAACCACTCACACCACCCCATTGCAACACAATGGCACCACATCAACCCACTCACATCACTGCAATACAATACACCCACACCACTCACTCCAAACCACTCACACCACCCCATTGCAACACACTGGCACCACATCAACCCACTGACACCACTGCAATACACTCACAACACTCACTCCAACACACCACCAACACCACTCACACCACTGTAACGCACCCACACCACTCACTCCAAACAACTCACACCACACCATTGCAACACACCACTGCAACACACTGACACCATTCCCAACACACTCATTACACTGCAATACACCCACACCACTCACCACACCATTGCAACACACTGACACCACTGCAACATACTGACACCACTGCAACATACCCACACCACTCACTCCAACACACCACTCCAACACACTGACACCACTCCAACACACACACATCACTCCAACACACTCACACCACCTCACCCACACCACTCCAACACACTGACACCACTGCAATACACCCACACCACTCCAACACACTCACACGACTGCAACACACTCACACGACTGCAACACACTCACACCCCAAATGTTACACCAACATACCCCAAATGTTACGTCACCATACCTCTAAATGTTACACCAACATACCCCAAATGTTACGCCACCATACCTCTAAATGTTACACCAACATACCCAAATGTCACGCCACCATACCTTTAAATGTTACACCAACATACCCCAAATGTTATGCCACCATACCCCAAATGTTACGTCACCATACCCCAAATTTTATGCCACCATACCCCAAATTTTACGCCACCATTCCAGTCTATGTAAATTCAAATAAGTGATCAAATCCAAAATTTCATCAGAAAGTTGTTTGTGCCCTAATTGCCTTGATCCTGGTGTTACTGTTGGCTGGACTCACCGGATAAAGTCCACCGGACAGCGCCTTACCCAGCAACACCATGTCTGGCCTGACTCCCTCATGGTCCACACACAGTCGTCTACAACAGACACACCAGTAGCAACATTGACAGAGACACATTGATAGAGACACATTTACAGAGACACACTGACAAAGACACACTGACAAAGACACACTGACAAAGACACAATGATAGACACATTGACAGAAACACACTGACAGACACACACTGACAGAGACACACTGATAGAGACACATTGACAGAGACACACTGACAGAGACACATTGATAGAGACATATTGACAGAGACACATTGACAGCTCTAGACACATTGACAGAGACATACTGATGGAGACATACCGATAGAGACATACCGATAGAGACACATTGACAGAGACACACTGATAGCTGTAGACACACTGACAGAGACATATTGACAGAGACACACTGATAGCTGTAGACACACTGACAAAGACACATTGATAGAGACACATTGACAGAGACATAATGATAGCTGTAGACACACTGACAAAGACACATTGATAGAGACACACTGACAGAGACACACTGATAACTGTAGACACACTGACAGAGACACATTGCTAGAGACACACGCATTAACCTATTTGTGTTGTGTTGCCATAGTAGCAATGACCTACATATGTTACTATGGTAGCAGTGACCTACTCGTGCTATGTTACCATGATAACAGTGACCTGCTGGTGTTGTGTTGCCATGGTAACAGTAACCTACTTGTGCTGTATTCCCATGGTAGCAGTGACCTATTTATGTTGTGTTGCCATGTTAGCAGTGACCTACTTTCCCGTCCTGCCCAGTCCTGTCTGTACTTCATCGGCAATAAAGAGGACGTTGTTCTTAGTGCAGATGTCGCGGACCCCACGCATGTAGCCATTGTCAGGGACAACGACCCCCGCCTCACCCTGCACTGGCTCCACCATGAAGGAACAAACAGTCGGGTCCTGAGTCGCTTTCTGTCAATCAACCACAACATACAACTAGAATCTATTCAACCACAACATACAGCTAGAATCTATTCAACCACAACATACAGCTAGAATCTATTCAACCACAACATACAACTAGAATCTATTCAACCACAACATACAACTAGGATCTATTCAACCACAACATACAACTAGAATCTATTCAACCACAACATACAGCTAGAATCTATTCAACCACAACATACAACTAGAATCTATTCAACCACAACATACAACTAGAATCTATTCAACCACAACATACAACTAGAATCTATTCAACCACAATATACAACTAGAATCTATTCAACCACAACATACAGCTAGAATCTATTCAACCACAACATACAACTAGAATCTATTCAACCACAACATACAGCTAGAATCTATTCAACCACAACATACAGCTAGAATCTATTCAACCACAACATACAGCTAGAATCTATTCAACCACAACATACAGCTAGAATCTATTCAACCACAACATACAACTAGAATCTATTCAACCACAACATACAACTAGAATCTATTCAACCACAACATACAGCTAGAATCTATTCAACCACAACATACAACTAGAATCTATTCAACCACAACATACACATTCAACCACAACATACAGCTAGAATCTATTCAACCACAACATACAGCTAGAATCTATTCAACCACAACATACAGCTAGAATCTATTCAACCACAACATACAACTAGAATCTATTCAACCACAACATACAACTAGAATCTATTCAACCACAACATACAACTAGAATCTATTCAACCACAACATACAACTAGAATCTATTCAACCACAACATACAACTAGAATCTATTCAACCACAACATACAACTAGAATCTATTCAATCAAAACATTCATTAACTTACATTATATCTAAATATTTTAGCTTTTATATATTTTACACCTAAAACACTCTAAATATTCAACCCTGACAGGACGTAATAAGTGAAAAAATTAAATTGTGACTAATAGAATTGTGACTAAAAGCATTTTGTATGAAATAAGTTGTTTCAATGCAAGAAAACTAAAAATATCTGCTGTGAGACGTAACACGGCATATTGGTAAACAAGTAACCAAGAAGGCAGCGTTATGGTCATTGAAAGGTACATTGACTTACATCAAGGTCATCGAATGGTATGATGGCTTACATCAAGGGTCTACAGGTTATCGAAGGGTATATGATTACTTACATCAAGGGCATCGAGGTCATTAAAGGATACGATTTAATTTAAATCATCATATCCTGAAGGGTATGACTTAAGTCAGTCATTGAGGGGTACAATGATGTACATCAAGAGTGTCAAGGTCATCAAAGGTTACGATGACATACTGTACATCAAGGTCATTCAAGGACATGACTTACATCAAGGTCACTGAAGTGTATGACTTACATCAAGGTCACTGAAGGGTATGACTCACATCAAGGTCATTGACGGTATGACTTACATCAACAGCATCGAGGGCATTGAAGGGTATGATGACTTACGTCAAGGTAATTGTTGGGTATTATGACTTACATCAAAGGCGACAAGGTCATCAAAGGGCATAGTGACATACATTAATGGTCTAGAGGTCACTGAAGGGCACGATGACTTACATCAAGGGCGTCGAGGTCATTGAAGGGTATGATTACGTAGCCAGGGACGTAGGGTGCATAGTCGTTGTAGGCGGTGGGGTCAGTGGAGGCGGACACAGCCGCGATGGTTCGCCCCCAGAAGTTGTTCTCACAGAAGACGTGCTTTGCTTGACCCTGGGGCACGCCTTTTACCTTGTACCCCCACTTACGAGCCAGCTTCAAGGATGTCTCTCCAGTCTCAACACCTGATGACATGTCACATGACTAGTCACATGATACACGTGGAAATTTGTAGGTGTCGAATTTTGCAGAAATCACTGTCATGCTATATTTCAGGGGCTGGCTTCATGCAACGGCTAAGAACGTTCTTAACGCTAAAATGATTGATAAGCAAAGGCAGGAGTTTAAGCAAACATGTGATACTAAGTAATTGCATAACTTTAAGAATTCTTTATGAATCTGGCCCCAGCTCACTACTTTATTTCTGTCATTTATATACAAGACGCTTAGTAAAATGGCAATTACTCCTAAAGTACTTGCAATATAGTGTCCAAACTTTAGATTTGTCCATGAAGATGACTGTGGAATGTCTGGTAAAAATGTCAAGTGAACATGAGAACAAAGCTTGTGGGGCTTGGCTGGTTGAGTTGATATTTAGCTCTAATCTTATGACCATACCTTTATCATGACAGATAAACCCAAATTGCATGGTTGCAACTTCAGTATAGCCTTTTGAAATGTCAGCCCCTATGATCCCCATTCCACTGGGGTCAACTGGGTGAAATAAAAAACTCAACATCTATGAACTAGCAATCAAAACCTCAGTTACATACATGTGAAACCAACAAAGATGTTAGAACAGACAATTAAACATGCATATTTTTTTATAATAGATATTAAATATATATTTAATTAGGTATATGGGAATAGTTGTTTTATAATGTATTACAGTGAACAAATTAAGAGCACCTCAAATCACTGTTTTCATTAAAAAAAACACTAATTTTCTTTTTAAAATAATGTCTATCTCTATATATCTTCAGTAACAGAGTGCAACCTTAATAGCATCAATCGAATGACCACATACTCATATTTATGAGCAGTACATTGTCACTGACTCACCACTCGCACATATTCATGGGCAGGATTTTATCACAGACTCACCAGTATTCATGGGCAGTACTTTATCACCAACTCACCCATATTCATGGGCAGTACTTTGTCACTGATTCACCACTCACCCGTATTCATGGGCAGGACTTTGTCGTAGCCAAACAGTTTGGTGATGTACTCTTCGTACTCGCCAAGGACATCACTGTAGAAGGCGCGTGAGGTCAAGGTCAATCTCTCGGCCTGTTGCTGCAAGACCCGCACAAGACGCGGGTGACAGTGGCCTTGGTTGACCGCACTGTAGGCACTGAGGAAGTCAAAGTAGCGCTTTCCATCCACGTCCCACACAAATACACCTGAAACATGCACAACTCCAGCACTTACACGCCTGAAACACAGGCAACTCTAGCACTTACACATACACGCCTGAAACACACCCAACCGTAGCACATAACAAACATGTCTGAAACACCCGCAACTCTAACATTTACAATAAGTTACACACTTGAAACACAGGCAACTATAGCACTAACACGCCTGAAACATAGGAACTCTAACACTTACACGCCTGAAACACAGACAACTATAGCACTAACACGCCTGAAACATAGGAACTCTAACACTTACACATTTAAAACACGGGCAAACGGGCAACTCTAGCACTGACACATTTGAAATAATAATAATAATAATAATGTATTTATTTCAGACAATCATCATGTCCATATATACAAATACATAAATAAAAGTATGTAAATAAATATAAAAATACATCGATAAGAACAATGTTTAAAAATTATATAAATCCCAGACCCACCGGTGCCGCAGTTTTGAAGTACAATATATGTCGCTAGTTTTAATGCTATAAATAATGGGATTCAAAGACATGTCAATCCTATTCATTAAACTAAAAATAGCCTTTCTGATTACACATTTACCCGAGCTGACATTAGCTGTAGCAAACATGTGGCTAGCGCTACATCTCATGGGCAAATTGTTCAATATCCTGAAAGAGTTGTTATATGCAACAACGAATTGATGAAAATTAACTTTTCTAAAGTTCACCCATAACGCACACATAGATATTACCAAAATACGCTGTAAATAGCTTATTTTTTACAGCAGTTGAACAAAAGTGAAACTTTTGACGTAACATGTTACTCTTGGCATACAAAAGTCTCACTTTGGCTTGCATGTCAGACTCATCAGACAAGTTATTAGAAATGACATGTCCAAGATATTTACAAGAGGTGGCAAAGTTTAACTTCTTTCCTCCTAATGTCATTTCTTTAGAAAGACTTTCTAGATTCAAAGTACGTGACCAGGGATTTACTCGCATTGTATTGCACATCGTACTCACATCCATATGAGTAACACATGTCTAGTAGTGTTTGTAGTCCTTTAGCAGAAGGTGCAAACAGAAGTAGATCATCGGCGTATATAAGGTGATTAACAACCATGTTACCAAGACTACAACCAATTTGTTTTTTGTGCAGTTTTATACTCAGATTATCCATATAAATGTTAAAAAGTAAAGGGGATAACTTCCTACCTTACTTAACACCATTGCCTACCGAGAAGTCCAAGTAGGTATTTCCCCATCGTATGCATACACATTGATTATTGAATTCATTGCTGAGTACTCTTAAGATATAGTTTGGCACATTTTGTTGTTCTAGTTTCGTTAAAAGTTTATTTCGGTTGACACGATCAAACGCCTTTGATGCATCTAAAAACGCGACGTGCATAGCTGAACCATGTTCAGTGTAGAACCTTAATAATTCCTTAAATGCAAACACGCATAACTACGTTCCATGTTTAGGCTTAAAGCCAAATTGATTAGGAGTGATTTCCAAGTACATTTCCATTCTGTTAAAAAGAACAGTGTCTATTATCTTCGAAAATATATTCGATAGACATATTGGCCTATAATTCCCTTTGTCGTTTACTCGTCTTTAATAATTGGTACAATAAGACTGTGACATTTATTTTGGTAAATAATCATGCACCAGAATCAAAGACACAAGGATAGACAAAAACACAGCGAGTTAAGAATCAGCGAACTTAATATGTTCTGCACTGATACCGTCCAGACTTATTTTTTGAGAGTCCATTAATAATATCCATCAGTTCAACTGCACCAACAGTCATTCCTTTATTGCCAGTGGAACAATCATAACAAACTTTATCACATCGACTATCCTCCACATCATTAAATAAATGTTCATAATGATGCTTCCACATTGACCCGATGTTTACGTCACCGTGCAGTATATTATCAATGTTTGTCGGAAGTTTTACTTTACTGTTCGTACAGTGCTTAATTTCTTTCCAGAATTTACGGTGGTCTTTTTGACACAACTGTTCTGCGATGTTATCAGCAATGATAGTTTCTTTCTCCCTTTTACATTTTCTGATCGCCTGTTTGAATTTCATAACAGTAAAAATTTCACCTTGTCTAGGTTTACCAGTCTCTTTCCATATACAGTAAGCATCACGGGCTGCACAATGAAGCTATTCCACTCGCTCGTTCCAACCTGGTACAACATTATACTTATAAGCACCTTTGCGATTTGACCGAAGTGTGTAACCACACCTCTTCAATGTAATTACGATAGAATTGTAAAAGTCATCGAGATCATCATGATGATTACAGTTATGACAATTGGGATCATTGCATCTAACACCCGGTGGAACATTCAGTTTGCTCAGTTCAACGTTCGTGCATTCTCTATATGCATCAATATCTTGTGGGTTTAATCTGTCCCACTGTAAGCCTTGCTTAATCTCATTAGTATTGCCACTACCACTAACGCATTCTGGTACAATATCACTGTCTATGCTGAACGATATCGGGTGGTGATCAGAATAAATAACATCATAAAGTATGGACATGTTAGATAGGCAATCCTTCGCATCCGCGGTACATATGATATGGTCTAGCCATGATGTAGTTCCCCAGGCAGAACTAACGTATGTATATGTGTCTATTGGGAGAGTATCTTGATCGCATACAGCCAGAGTAAATTCTTTGCAGAAATCAAGTAAGATATTCCCAAAAACTGATTTCTTGGAAATATCTGCGTTAAAATCACCAACAATAGTGATGCAAGAGCTATTAATATTATTAACATATACAGCAATTTTGGACATATAATCAATGAACTTGTCCCTGTTTTCTTCGCATTCATAAGATAAATATACGTTTAGTAGATAATACTCCTTGTTACCCCAATAAATTGTTATGCCGCATAGGGTAATTCCATGTCAAATCAATCACTCAAAACATCACCCGACTCCAATTTTGATGAAATTTAGCACAGGTGTTGGCTCCCATGAGAACATCAAAATTGCAAATTATAAAGAATCTAGGTCAAATATTAATGAAGATATAAGTCACTGAACTTTGACCCGATTCGCATACTGGCCATTTCAGTAACATCCACAACTCTGCTTCTAATAAAGGTAGAAAAGAAAGTAAGACATCATTGGAAAGCCAGTAAATATGTGCATATTTACATTGTAAAATTACATTTTTCATGTAAATATAAAAGTATCATTTATCATAATATGACATTTGACTTTCGATACCCAAAAAATGTGTCCTTCGATTTTTTTAATTTTAATTCTACAGCATCCTATATCATTGTTCAAGAGTCCCTGAAAATTTTAGGATGGGCAAATAATAATGTCCGGAGATACAGTAAATTTAGTACAGCCGGCAACCTATGTTTGGTCTCCAGATCAGTCAATATCACACTGAATTTCCGAATAAACTTTTCAGATCACATAAAAAGCATGCTAAAAGGTCTCTTATAATTAAATGAGTGCACATACATGCTGTAATGTCTCATTTAACATGTTCACATGTTTTACTTTTTCTTTGGATAGCCTGTAGGTGCGACCAGTGTCAGTCGTTGGGTCTACGTTGGTGAGGAGAATATTAACTCGAAGAATGTCACTTTGTTACGGGTAAAACTATGATGGTGTTGGACCATATGGGTGAAGGAAGGTCAGCCAGAATATTTGTTACATGCGCTAGCCTCCAGTGTCCATTGTAGATGGCTGTTACATACCGTTTGGCATCTGCCAGATGAGGACAACACACTCGGCTGTCACAACCTCTTCCCCGTTCAGGGATGATGTAAAATATAGTGCTACTTCCCAATGATTCAATGATAATTACTTGGTGATGTGTAGATTATGTGTTCCTGCTGATGTTGTAGCTGTTTCCATATAGCTTGTAAGAAGATAGCTGCTTCATAGTACTCTTCCAGGAATCCTCTTCTGTGGTTGGAAAGCAGAACTCAGTAGCTGGTATATGGGCTGATTCAAACAACTGCATAAAATATTGTTTTTTTGTAGACTGGCTTTTGGTCTGGTCTCTTGACCATTCCATCCACACCATCACACGTCGTTTTTGAGAAAAGTGCCACACTGGAGTCTGCTCGTGGTGGCAGAGGTTCAGAAAATTTTTGCAGTGTTTATACTAACTAGCACAGCCATGAGATAAGTAGATGCACAGGCAACACTGTGCACAGGCAACACCGTGTACAGGAAAACACTATGCACAGGCAACACTGTGCACAGGCAACACTGTGCACAGGCAACACTGTGCACAGGCAACAGTGTGAACAGCAAAACACTGTGCACAGGCAACACTGTGCACAGGCAACACTGTGCACAGGCAACACTGTGCACAGGCAACACTGTGCACAGGCAACAGTGTGAACAGCAAAACACTGTGCACAGGCAAAACACTGTGCACAGGCAACACCGTGTACAGGCAACACTGTGCACAGGCAACACTGTGCACAGGCAACACTGTGCACAGGCAACACTGTGCACAGGCAACAGTGTGAACAGCAAAACACTGTGCACAGGCAACACTGTGCACAGGCAACACTGTGCACAGGCA